>ML675625.1:22128076-22498381 GCA_007922155.1 Mesoclemmys tuberculata
ACAACATACAAAGTAGGTGGTGTGCACCAATAAGCTGGTGCTCTAGGGGATGTCTGTGGAAGCTGTTAGTGGCTTCTCTGGAAAAAGCTGGATGGTGTAGGCAAGGTTGTTCTCTCATTGGAACCCTTCCTTTATTTGCCATGTGTTTCCCTCCTCCATAATATCCCCCTACAGCAAACACATTCTCCTTCCCCCAGACACTCATCTCCCCGTGCCAGCTCCCATCAGACACTCAACCCCATGTGTCCAGTCCTTCGGAAAGAGAGGTAACCACATGAACAAGACATCTGTTCTCCAATGTGGGGCACTGAAGAGGAGAGGTTTATCTCCCAGTGAAGGAGAAAAACAATGTGGCCTCCCACAGCATGACCTCCCTCAGTATCTCCACCTCTACAGCAGTGACGAGGGCCTTCATCCCTATGAAGAGGAGAGCCAATGGGTGGCTGCCTGTCTTGGTTTCCTCATTACACCCCATGAGAAGGAGAAGCAAGAAGTGGGGTGACTGCTGACTCCCAACCCAATGTTTCCACATGGGATGGAGGTTAATTTCCAAACCAAGCCTCTCCTCACCAATGTAAATACACAGAAGAGAAGGGAACGTGCTCCAGTTTTCATAGTGGTTTTTCCCCATAGTGGAGTTGAGTCTGGGGGTTAGGAGAGGAACCCCCGTTGGCCTGCATTTCCCTTGCTGAAGCAGAGCTTGAAGAGAGCAAGGGGAAAACTGCACTTCAAGAGATGGCCAGTTGCTAACTAGGGTCCCCCGAGACGCCTTTCCACTGGTGTTCAGTTAACCTGACTGAGAAAACTGACCCACAGAGGTTCTGGAGCTAGGGTTGCTGGGGGTGTGTGGCCGCATCACCTGGTTTGAAAGGTTTTCATCATACACAAGGTTTACAGTTTTGTTCAATGGTTTTCAGCACCCTCCCTACACAAATTGTTCCAATGCCACTGTAACCGAGGTGTGTTTAAGAAAAAGGAATAAGGAAATGTTTTTATTTAATTGCTTTTTGCTTTTTTTTTTTTTTTAACGTGGACAGCAGTGGAGAAAGGAGTGGGTAGTGTCAGTCAGTATATAAATAGTTCTAACTTTGAGCAGGGCAATAGCTCTGCTTGTGCAATCATGCAGCCAAGCCGAAAATCGATTCTTGATATGCCGCCTGAGGATCATAGGCTGATGCAATAAATCTATCGATCATTCCATGGAGGAAAAAAAAGGCCAGAATCAAAAAGACATCTCAGTTAATTCTTCTTTTACAGCACCCTGCTAACAAAAATACTAGATTCATCCTTGGTAAAAGCATTTTAGACCCATCATTAGGATCACTCCAGGGATCCTAATATTTTGTCAAATATATGTAATATTAATGTGCTAGCTACAATAAGTCAGATTTCTTATTATTAGCGCTAAGTCCATTTGCTGGTGAAACTCCACTTAATATAGTTGAGAGATGAATGTTTTTGTAGAGTTCACTCAACCTCTTTGCACTGTGTATCTTCTATGTAGGATGTTTTGGGTTGCATTTATTACTCTTATCTTCAATAGTAGCCAAGCAGTGTTCTTTAATGTTTGCCATTTATGTCATGTCCATTTTATTTATTTCATCTGGCATTTTAGGTGTATCTTCCACATGAAAACAGTGAGTAGTCGGCGGAGGCGGGGGTGAGAAAGGTGGAAGGGTACCACTCTACATTGCTGCAGACATTTTAAAATGTATCTTAAAAATATGGATTCATAGATTTTAAGGCCATGTCTGATCACCTACATAACTCAGGCCATGTGGGCAGTCTCATCAAGTGATTCCCTTCAGAACCTCATCAAGCTCAGTTTTGAAACCAGTTAGTTTTTTTGCCCCTACTGATTGTTGCTAATGTTAGAACCAATCATATAGTAGCAGCAGAGTCCAGTCTGAGAGCCAAGAGACTTGGTCCCTGGTCGTGCAATGGACAGGATGTGAGCAGACCTCTGCTGAAGTTTCACACAGTCGCAGAAGTCCATCCACACAGAGTCTGTGACAGAAACGGGGATTTAACTCCATCCCTGGCTCAGCCATTATCTTGCTGTGTACCTGTGAGCAGGACCCTTAACCTCTCCCTGCCTTGGTTTCCTTATCTGTAAAATGCGGGTATAACGCTTACCCACCTTGTAAAGCACGTTGAAATCCACTCATGAAAACCGCTATCAGTGTGCTTTGTGTTATCAGTTAAAGACAATGGGAGTTTTGCCCACATCAGTTTAAAAACTAGGGCCTCTTTTATGGCCCTGCTTGCTAAGATCGTCTCCTCCGCCTTGCAAAAGGTGCACATTCTAGACAATGCTGGGAGGGAGCTCGTGCAGCTCGTGACAACTCAAGAGTTGGGAGTTCAAGAATGTGATGAAGGAATGTGCCCGTGTCCTGGGCAGCCAGGGGCTGAACCTTTGAGGAAACCGCGCAGGTCCCAAAGTATGTAAATCCTGGCTTTGGTGCATGGACTGAGAACTACAATATCAAATAATAAAAGTAGAAGGGGAAAATGAATGTAAAGAAAGAAGACACAGAGCATGATTCTGCTCTCACGACAGAAAAACATTGGTGAACCTTGACCCAAGTTCCATTTATCATCCCAGTTTGTGTCCGTTTTACACATACTGAAAATACCAGTTTTTCCAAAGGTGAGTAAGAAACTTCCTGGGAACTTCCTGGGACTGGAACTGGGACTCGTCAGCACAATAAAGGACCTGAAAATGGGGCTTGACTCAAATTGGGATAGCACTATACATTGATTGTTCATTTATTACCATAAAAGGCAGGGGTATTTTTCAGTGCAACTTACTGCAGCCTGTTCCTGGAATGGATACCATACACATGCCTTTTCAGAGCCATGGCCACATACAAAATACCAGCAAAAGCTGAGAAATAAAAGATCATATATACCATGAATACCAATTGTATTCCAGTATGGAACAGAGTAAATTACATCCATGCAGAGAACCAAATTTTGCCCTTCGTTTCACTTGCACAGCTCCAATGAACCACAGTGCGGCTTTGGCAAACTGCGGGGGAAGTTTATCTGAAATATACTATTCCCTTGCAATTATTAAGTGCACAATATTTTCTTAGGGCCAAATCTTGCTCACTGGTTACCTGGGGCGTTTCACCTGAGTATGGACTGATTACAAAGTAAAAGACGTCAGGCCTTTACCCATTTTAGCATAGTGAAATTATTTACTGTGTCACATGTATCAGAAAATGAGCCCACCATAGCTAGTATATTGCACATATTCTTTTATCCATCTTTTAGCTAAATCAGCTCTCAGTACATTAGCCAGTTCACAGAAGCATCATGTAGATTTGTGACACTCCCTGGGAGGCTTTGCTGTTCATAAACCAATGAATGGATTACACACTTTATCCACATGGTGTTTATTATCTGTGACAGAAATAACGTGGATAATCCTCATAACCCACGTAATCCAGGAAAAATTCAATACGTGTTACTAAGGGAAATTACACAGATGGGTCCAGAAGAATTTGGCCCATTCTCGAGTGATGGACGGCCCTGAGATGCAAAATTTGGATCAAGGTCTGAACTTTCCCAAAGTCTGAGGGCTTGGATTTTGGTTGGGCATCTTGTTGTCGATTTAATGGTTAATGGTTTCAGGACATCTTGCAGAAGAGAACAGTACACAGTGACTATCGCTCATACGCAGCATGAGAACCAGTAAAGGACGTATTACTCTAACGAACCATTTCTTGGGCTATACATACTCTTTGAATGTTTGCTCCATACTCTATACACATTGTATTACTCGCTCAGAAACATGTTGACTAAGATTTGGACCTGTAGTCATGGAGATTTATATCTCTCACAGGAGCAAATGCATGTGTAGTTTTACTACACGAGGGAGAACAGGTGAGGGGGAGAAGTTAAGAATGTGCAGAACCCAGACAGGAGGGAATGCAATAGAGATCAGCTCTCTGCATGCTGCTATGAGGAGAAGTGGCAGCAAGCCATAGCAGGCCTGCTGAAAACAGTAGGTGCTTTTTCGGCTTGGCTGGTCCACAGCCCATTGTTCCCCCAGGGATAGGCTTTGCAGTTATGAGGCCTGCTCTGTCCCATCTAGCCTGAAAGAACGTGATTTGAAGTCATGAGTGCTGCTAGGAAGCCATGGGACCACCAATTCATGGGGTGGATGGTCAGAATCAGTAAACACCTTCCCTCACTCACAAAAGGGCTTGGTTGTTAGTCAATTACTCAGCAAATATCCCTTGCTACACTACGGTATTATAAAATACTTCAACGTTTAGCCACATAGGGTAAACTGCTTTCAGCTATGGGGGAAAAAAGTTGTGAAAGGACGTCATTTCCTGCAGTAAGATTCTATCAAACATCCAAAAGCCTCCAATTAAAAAGGAAGATTAACTATTGTTGGGCATGCCTCAGCAAATAGGATTATTTCAGATGCCAGTTATCAGCTAGCTCATAACAGTCATCTAATTGAAGTCTGAAGCTGAGTTACAGAGTATTTTAATTGGTCCTCTGATTTATTGTGCTAAATTAAATGATAATCCAGTGACTAGCGTTGTCATTTTCCCTACTGATTTAATACCAAAATTTTGGGGGGGTGAGAGGGAGGGAGAATCTTTACGAATCTCATAATCAAATGCAAGCCAAATTCTTTTGTTGCTTTGCTGCTTTTTTGCTATATTGACTGTTTGGGCCTGGCTGTGCCGTTTAAAGAAAGTTTGCAACCATAGTTAGATGTAATCTTGCTGCGAGATGGGTAAATGTGTAGTTTACAGATAGTGCAATTGGTACTCAAAGGAATCTGGAACTATTCCAAGCAATCTAGAAACAAGCAGCTAAATTTTTAAAAAATCAAGATGAATGGAAAATGATACTTGTGTGGCTCCTATAAACAGTGACCATTAGGAATTGTATGTAGTTAAATCAAGGTCACTTTTCTAAAGGATGTATTCTGTCCGTTGAAGGAGGTATACTCTCTGATGGAAGTGAATTGCTCCTATTTAATATGGCCCTATTTTTGAATTACTTCCCTAGGTAAAAATGGGTTTCCTGGATGTTATGTTCTAGCAGTATGGTTTTCCTTCAGGCAGCATGTAGCTGCAAATTGAGTCAGCCAAGATATAGCTGCAAAAGGTGGAAGGTTCTGACAGTTTGAAGAATGAAGTTTCTCTGTGTGGGGAAAAAAAATCAAATAAGACATCCGGTGATGGTCCTCGCTCAGTGGTTGTAGTGCTGCCTAGTGGTCAGAGCCTAGGCCCGTGACTTGCAGGGGGTTGTTGGTAGGGGAGCCTGGATCCCCTCACTCCACTGGGCTCCGACCCAGGGCCCTTTGAGGGCTATCAGTCATCTGACAGCCAGGGACTGCTTAAGGCTGCTGTCTGTGGGGCACTTCCTATCACCCCCTGGCAATTGTCCCACAGCCACCATCTGGGTTGGGAAGGGTGTCCACTCACCACAAAGAGCCTTCTGGCAGCTGTGCAGAGCGATAGCTCTCTTCCTCTCTCAGGCGGCAACTTTCTCCTTCTGCGCTGTGACTCACCGGCCCTCCTGGGCCAGCTCAATCCTAGGGCTTTCCTCTGCTGGGGTAGTCAAAACAAAGTAAAGGGGAACTAACCAAACTCGGAGTCTATCATGGAGGGAGAGGAGAATGCTTCTCTCTCAGGCTGTCTCAGTAGCAGGTTCCACCTTCCCTCAGGGACCAGGCATAAATATGCATCAAAACCTTTTTGGACCTTTGGGCAGTCATCAGGGGGAGAAATTATGCCTTGGCTTCAGCTCTCCTATGCTGGAGCCGCAGGGTTCAGGTCTGATCTTTTCCCTTGTCCGCCCTCAAATGAGCTGCTCTTCTGCCTTTAACTCCTCCTCCATCTGGAGCATTTCCTACAGGTGTGGCGGAGGAAGCTGGGGGGGCTGGCTGAGCTCAAAGCACTTCCTCAATCCCTGCCCGCCTAGTGTGGGGTTTGTACACCCCATCACACAGCCATAGTTTAAGAGTTTATCATATTTAGATTGTTAGGAGCAAGTGTATTAGGAGTTTGCAAAATGATACATTTATACACAGAGTCTGGGAGACTGGTTTTTTTATGGCTTCAGCTTAATGTATACTTCAGTAAAGAAACTGGTACATATAATTAGAATTATTTTTCTAGCTTATGGCCTGGATTTTCTCAAGCCAGTTCCCCTATTTTTACTTGAATGCGGATAGAATATTGATGCATATTTATTTACCGATTCCCCATTTATATTAAAAGAAGAAAAGTGAAAATAAGTTAAGGATGTTGGTAATAAGGGCACTTGATAAAAAAAATCATAGCTGGCTTTATGCTTATGACATTACTGTTTTATTATGATACTTTTTTAAAAAATTTGGCACTGCTCTTAAATTTTAAAGTGTGTGGTTAGTTTCAGTGTTACCATATGTTAAGGGTACCATGGAGGATTTAGTACTGATGGCTTGTGAAGGGTACAAATTTTAACTCAATATAAATGACTCATGAAATGTGAACACATTCTTAGATTATCAGACCTGCATAGTCTGCTTATAGGTAGCCTAGTGAGAAGAGTTCAACTGGGAAAATAAAAAGAATTGTGATTCTCTAAACTGGCCACAAATCCACACTCCACCCATGGTTCCACAGTAGCTAGAAATTCCTGGTAAAGAGCTCAGTCCAGAAATTTGTTAGGTACTTTCTGCTGTGATCCAATAAAAGCACTTAAATTTAAGCGTGTGAGTTCTTGAACTATTGAAGACAGTGGAGCTACTTACAAGCCCGTGCTTGCAGGATCGAGCCCCAAATGATCAGCAGTGAAATAGTTAATAACATCGGCATAAGATCCATTCCTGTCATAGTACCATTGGCCTGAATTTTCCAAGGCCAGCATTCATTTTGGAAGTGTAAAATTGCACACCCAATATTTGCACCTATACTCTGCAGCCACAAACACCTGCTTTGTACACAAGTTGGTCCCAGTGATTTTCTGGATGTCAAATTTTAATACGTACACACACAGCTGTGAAACTATTCCAAGCTGGTGCAGTCAGACAGTGTGCGTGTGTATAAAGACATAATCTATAAATGTTCCCGGCAAAAAGCAGCCAAATAAATATTTTTCCCTTTATCTTTTACCCCTGCTCTCTGCAAACACATGGCATGGTTGACACATGAGGTTTATTACAGTCTAAAGGGGAACATTTTTATAGGAACTTCTTATGTAAATGTTGGCAGCACATCACAGGTTCATCAACAATCTGAAATGCAGGGATTGAATGTGAAATACGGAGCCTTTGAGACTATTCTACACTAAACAATTCAAATTTCTTTATTTCTAATTTCTTTAAGACCAGTGTTCAATGGGGCTGCATGCTGTCTCTGTAAATGATAGTTCAACCAATGTATTTCACACCCAGTTATAGGGCCATTGGAACCACCAAGAGTATGCGGTGTAGGAACCTCTTTGAAAGTAGGCAGTCCATATCAGTACTCAGTGTACAGTCAGCTGTTTGTGCCCTCCAGCTGGCATTAAAATGGCATGGACAGTCTAATTAGTTATAAAGAGGACTTCACAGAATAATTGTAAATAGATCTTAGGCCTCAAATAAAACGTATCCAAGTGTGGAAACGTCTCGTGATAATTATAAGCTGTTATTAAACCATATGCAAAAGTGAGCACAGGGACCTTTTACAATGTGAAATTCATGGCTTTCCTTGTAGCAATTGTTAAAAAAATTCTTAATACAGAACAGGGTTTTGCTGTGGTCACATCTGCATCGATTACCAAGATAAGCTGCTCCTCTATTGCCTTCCAACCTCTGCAGCTATCAGTGGTTTACAGCTTTTCAAATGGTAGGCCTTCTTCAGCTTCAGATTCATTTCTTCTAAAAGGCTTTTCCTCCACTGCCACACCTCTGCTTCTCTCCCCAGTCTTGTTAAAGAGTGACTGTGTTTACACATTAAAACAAATACAAATGGTGGAAATGAACAGACGCGTGCTGACTGTCACTTTGCAATCCCTCTGCCTTCCGTTCATTCCTGTTCTTTTCCTGCACATTGTCTGTCAAGGGGAAGCAACTTGGGCCAGATGCTGGTTTGACTTACGCCAGTTGTAAACCGAGACTTGTCTACATAGGGACACTCAGGAAAATAAATCTGAATTAACTAAATAAGTGACTTTAAAGTGGGTTAGTTAAATTGCATTAAACCCCTGTTCAAACTAAACTGAATGAAGGCCACTCTAATTCTAATGAATCCAGACACAGTTTTCCTTTTGGGAAGGTTAATATCTTTTTGAACCTCAGAGGTCTGCTTTTCCACATTCTCAGTATTTCTGGTTTGAACCGTTGCCAAATCCATACCCACCAGAGTCATACAAACCAGGTGGAGAAATCCTTGGATCAAGACCTGATTAAAAGGAAGGGCTGCAAAGTCTGGGTTAATGACATTTGGTAGCCCAGAGTGTTTCCAGGCTAATTTCTTCCTGGCTAAGTAACTTTCTACTCTCTCCCCTGCTTGCTGCTTCTTTTGGTGAAATATTTTTTCTCCCAAGAAAAGGATATGTACTACTTCCTTCAGGATGTTTATGTATTTTTTCCTGCATCATTAACTCCAGGAGGGGTGCCCGTTTGAATATCATAAGGGAACCCCACAAAATCCTCAGGGGTCATACATTCCCTGCACATAGCTGCCACATCGGCCGGAGTAAATCCAGCCATTCCAGATTCTCTGACCATCCCCCCCAAGGCTGTAATCCAATTCAGTGGGCCATCTGATTTCCCTACTGCCCTCACCTGGTCTAGGAAGAAGGGTCTGGTCTCCACCCGCTCCTCTGTTCCTCCCTGACCTCCCTGAGGACCACTCTTTGTAATGGAGGTGTTAACAATGGGGGCTATTGGAGCGGTCTCTGCAGCTCTTCTAGCAATTTCTGCAGGGGAGCATTTGGAGACAGCCCAGTAGAATCCGGGGCAAATTCATCAGGATCCTCCCTCTCATAACTGCAAAAAGGGGCGTACAGTTCGGGGTCTTCTTCTGGCTCTTTGTCCCAGCAACGATTCCCTTTTATTGCTGCTACAATCCCTCTCTGCTCTCCCAACTGAGCCATTAGGGCACAAATTTGTCTCTGGTGTTTGCCTGGGTTTTGCTTTGGAAATCTTTCAAAAGGACTCTCACAGCTGCTTCACTCCCTCTCACTCTCTGCTTCCCTCTGCAACCTGCCACTGATTCTTTCCCTGTCACATACTTGCTTCTGCGTTCTTACGCTCTGCGCTGCTTGTGTCAGAGTCGTAGCTCTGAGAGCATCACATTCTGCTTTCAGGTTAACGACTTTCCTTTCCTTTTCAGCTCTGATCCTTTCTCACTCCTGCACCCTAGCTTCCAGTCGATCTATTTCCTGATTCAGTGTTGTCATTACCGTCCACAAAGCCTCCCCACTTCCCTGCACCAATCCAGTCATCCCATCGTTCATGGAGCTGCAGGAAGGGTTCAGAGCCAACGAAGGCACCAGGCGTCCAGGCTCCCTTAGCCCTATGCTTCTGTACAAAATCAGTCAAGCTTTTTCCCAACATCATTCCCAACTGTCCTTCCTTCCTAGATGTTTCCTTTCTTTTGGACGTAATTCCTCACTCGGGCAGGCGCTCGGCCTGCATTTTGAGGCCCAGTAAATTGACTCACAAATGACAACACGGGCACCGTAGGGAGCGCCTCCACCCTGCCATTTACCCGCTATGGAAATGGACAAACCACAAATCGTTAACTGTTTGTACCCTCCGTCGTCTTCCTCGCTGGAGCCTCCAGTTCTGTTACCCGGGGTCCTGCCAATCGGAAGCTCATGATAACTTTACTTTGTGTGAGGTGGATTAAGGAACAAGTCAAATGGAGACATGGCCATCCAGCTGATAGAGGGACCGGTAGAAACAGTCTAACACAACAGTGCTCTTACTACAATGCTATGCTTTACTTAGGCTCAAGCATGCTCTTCTTTGAAGGTATACTTTTACTTAGGCTCCAGCACTTACACATGTCCGCAACAGGTTAGTAAAACACTCCCACCCTCAACCCTTAATAACTACTGAAGTCTGGGGCGGCTTTCGAGTGAATACAGCAACAGCTTTCCAATTGGCCAGATCTTCCTGCTGTCATTGTAGAATCCCAAAGCTGAGTCCCTATTCATCCTTGTTAGTAGACAACAACATGTCACGGAAATAGACAAAAAAGTTTCAAAAGCTAGACCTAAGGTTACTAGAGTACTTAATTAGTGAGGTATGTTCTGAGAGAACTTGCGTATCTTGAGGCCAGGACCAGCCTCTCCCTGAGGGCATGCGTAGATAAACTTATTGGTCTTTTCCTGAAACACAGATCCTAGCATGCCCATCAGAGCAACAGGGAGGAGCACAGGGTCAGGCAAAGGTTGATAAAGGGGCTCCCCTCCTCCTCTGGCTTAGTCATGCCAAGGCTGTACAGGCCTGCTGAAAGGCCTATCAGTTTTGGCTACTGTTAGCAACAAGTATGATATACGATCACGTGGTCCTTGGCCCTTTTACTGGGCTATTCAAAATCTCCCCAAACACCTCCCTCATGACCAAATTTGAGTGAGTGGCATTGCAGCCTGGTGCACCGGGGCACAGTGCAACTCCAATCTGTCGCCCTAAGCAGCAGCTGCCTGGTTTGTCTATAGCTAGAGCATCTCCCTGCTCGCAGCTGCTTAAGCTACTGTATTGAGAATATCTGCAATAGTCCCTTTTCTTCTCCTTCTGCGTATTAGCTCTTATTGGGACGCTCAGGGCCTAGCAGCTGAAGCACTTTCAAAACCTGCCTCTAAATTGTGGTACACCTGACGCACTGCCTTAGAGGTCTGGCATACCACAGCACTGGGCAGCTGTAATTCTTGCACCTTGATGAGGGAGGTTGGATTGTTACTGCTGGTCCAGTGAATTTTGCCTCATTAGGATTATTATGTATTACTTGTATTATCATAGTGCCTAGGAACTCTAAGATAGGACCAGGACCTCATTGTGGTCGGTGCTGTACAGTTGAGCAACAAGAAGGACAGTCTCTGACTGAAAGAGCTCGCCACCGACACGGCAGACAGGACAAAACAGACAAAGAGGCAAGGCATGGTCAGAGTTTGGATCTGTAAGCTCCAGCATCCAGGCTGAACATTTTCAGAATGATTAGCCGCTGCGTTCTGCCCTCACATTCGATAGAATTTGCACGTGTGTAGCTGAGAAGAGAATTTGTCCCAATTTGCCCTGGCATGAGACACATTGAGATACACTTTCAGCATACACTGTTGTAGTAATAAAGGAACAGGGAGACATTGCTGCTGAATTAATGGAGAAGCCCCTTGCTTTTATAAAAATGGTATGGCGCCCATGACTATCATTTAATGTATATTGGGTTTTCTTATTTGTTTTTCCAGGTGATTTTGCACATGTCAATCCATTGGCAGGGTTAGGCTTTGGGTAAATAATATAAAGTCCTCAGTGCAGCTTGAGTGTTTAGATGAGCTTGAAAAGAATTGGTTCAGAAATGAAGGTTTTGGTAAAGAAATAGGGTGACCAGGTGTCCCGATTTTATAGGGATGGTCCCAATATTTGGGGCCTTTTTTACATAGGCGTCTATTACCCTCCACCCCGTCCTGATTTTTTTCACTTGCTATCTGGTCATCCTACGTAGAAATGAGTGCAAATGGTAAACTGCTTGACACGTCATGTTTGCTAACTTCTTCTGTTGTTCTTGTCCCAGAGTGAAGTGGTCCAGAAACTGACATTCACCATCTGCCTGCTTACAACTCACCATAAATTACTACATACTGGGAGCCAGATCGTCACTGCACTGTTAAAAAGAACCCTAGCCAGACAAGCCAAACAAGCCTTTGGTTGCCCATTGGTGGAAATGTCTCATAATTTGACAGGAGAAAATGCACTGAATTCCCCCCAGAAGGTAAATGTAATCAGCGTATCCAGTCCAGTTGAGAACAGCTTAAATTTTGATCTGTCAAGCCCAAAGGAGCCTTGTAACACACCCCTGAGCAATGACACTTTATACTCCAACACAAACAGCCCTTCAGATTCTTGTGTGAAACCTCTCTGCAATGCAGCATCCGAAAAGAAAAGCCAGCACAACCAAGGAGTTAAATATGTCCCCCCCAAAGGAGAGAAACTTGAATGTGGGTGGGGGGCTTTCACACCTGCTTTTTTACAGTTCTTCAATACCCCTAAGGGGGTCTTGTTTTTCCTCTGTGTGGCTTCTTTTTTGCAAGGGTTAATAGTGAACGGCTTCATTAATACAGTCATCACCTCAATAGAACGGCGCTTTGATCTGCGGAGCTACCACAGCGGACTGATCGCGAGCTCTTATGACATAGCCGCATGCATCTGCTTGACTTTTGTCAGTTACTTTGGGGGCAATGGGCATAAACCGCAGTGGCTGGGATGGGGAGCGCTCATTATGGGCGTCGGCTCCCTTGTCTTTGCTTTGCCCCACTTCACCACTAGCCAGTACGAAGTTCCCTTCTCGAACGAGATTGGCCTATGCTCTTCCAACCAGAGCATGCAGTGTGAGGAAAGCGTCTCAAGCCTCTCAAACTACAGATTTGTTTTCATGCTTGGGCAGTTCTTGCACGGGGTTGGAGCGACCCCACTCTACACTCTTGGAGTGACCTATTTGGATGAAAACGTCAAGTCTAACTACTCCCCTGTGTATATCGGTAAGTCGAGTAGCCTTCTGAGACAGAGTCTTCTGTTATGATCATTCATGTTGGCTGAAGAGAAATCAGATGCACATGTTGGCACTGAATGTAAAGTGCCGGAGAAGCTCACCAGGGGTAGTCCAAGTAATTTATTCCAAATATCAGAAGAGATAAAAATAGGAGAGGGGAAGCAACAACTGGAAAACTGAGTTTTTCCTCTAGTTATTTACAGGCAAAAAGAATTTTGTGGGTTGCCTGAATATTACAGCGACTAGATGTATTACTTTATGTCTCCAGGTTCATCCCCTTCCCCCCCCCACACAATATATGTCTGAATGTTGTAGTGTGCTGACATCTAACCAAGTATATGCATTTAAGGGGCTGACCTCAGCTTCTACACTTAGAACACAACCCATTGGTTCATTGCCATTCCCCAAAACATGCTATCCTCAAGATGACATTCCTCCTCTTAGTGCTTCAACATGAGACAGGCATTGTTCATAATAAAAATTCTCTTCTATGCACGTCTAATCCTATGGCAACTGCAAAAGGCTTCTAATATAAATTGGCATGAGAGGGAACATGTTCAGTAAGGGCCTAATCTGGAGCCAAGTGAAAGATTCCAGTTGATTTTAATTGGCTTTGGATCAGACCTAAGGGCCCCAGCTATAATACCAGAGGGCTGTGGAGACAAAGAGGAAGCAACCATGAGATTCCACGAGGGTCTATTCAGTTCTGTGGTCCATGTCACTCTTCCGATGGCAGTGAGGGGCAGAGCAAAACATCAGCCCCAATCCTGCAGTCACTACCACGCACACTGCTTATCACCGTCAGTAGTGAGACAACGGGACTCCGCACAGTCGCAAGCATTATGCCCAGTAGTCTGTGTTAGCAGGATTGAGCCCTTAGCTGGTAAAGAATAAAAAGAAGTTGACTCCAAATTATAGAGTAGTTTTTCTCCTGAAATCAGTTTAGGCCCCTGCCTTACATACACATGCACTTGCACTGCCTCTAAAGAGTACTTAGATTAGTCCCAAATCCATGGTTGTTTATCTCCCTGCGTCAAAACCATAGGATAAATTAATGGAAAAACCATGACTCGGGCTACACGCCCATGAAAGGCCATAAAAATCCAGGTCTTCATGTCTGCTTGCTCCCTCGCTGGAGCATCTGGGGAGGGAGGACCAGGGAGCAGGCAGAGCCTTAGCCTTAGCGACAGAGTGGGTAGTATGACCAGATAGCAAGTGTGAAAACCTGGGACAGGGGGCAAAGGGACAGTAGGCGCCTATGGAAGAGAGAGCCCGAAATGTCGGGGTTGTCGCTATGAAATCGGGACAACTGGTCAGCCTACGTGAAGGGAGTATATAATTTGCTGCTGGTAAATGCTAGCAGGAGATTAATGTCTTCCCTGAACAAGAAGAACCAGGGGGTGTATCTTGTTCTTTTCACAGCTTGGCAAGCTTTTATTTAACAATCAATCTATTTTCATCTAAACATGCCCTGGTTGCCAAGAAGGCTAATAGCATATCGGGCTGCATTAGTAGGAGCATTGCCAGCAGATTGAGGGAAGTGATTATTCCCCTCTATTCGGCATTGGTGAGGCCGCCTTTGGAATATTGTGTCCAGTTTTGGGCCCCCCACTACTAAAAGGCTGTGGACTAATTGGAGAGAATCCAGCGGAAGGCAACAAAAATGATGAGGGGGCTGGAGCACAAGACTTAGGAGAGACTGAGGGAACTAGGCTTGTTTAGTCTGCAGAAGAGAAGAATGAGGGGGGATTTGATAGCAGCCTTTAAGTACCTGAAAGGGGGTTCCAGGGAGGATGGAGCTAGGCTGTTCTCAGTGGTGGCAGATGACAGAACAAAGAGCAATGGTCTCAAGTTGCAGTGGGGGAGGTCTAGGTTGGATATTAGGAAAATGTTTTTCACTAGGAGGGTGGTGAAGCACTGGAATGGGTTACCTAGGGAGGTGGTGGAATCTTCATCTTTAGAGGTTTTTAAGTTGAGGCTTGACAAAGCCCTGGCTGGGATGATTTAGCTGAGGTTAGTCCTGCTTTGAGCAAGGGATTGGACCAGATACCTCCTGAGGTCCCTTCCAACCCTCATCTTCTATGGTTCTGTGATTACATGGCACAGCAATGAGAGCCTGCTGTAAACTACAGCCAGTCAGGTTGTTCTGCCCGCTATAGTCCTGAACCTCACTCTGTCAAATGGAGGAGGATCTTTGCAGGCTGAAGCCTGTGTTCTTACACAGCCCTGACAGCTACTCCACAGCAGACGGGAGCTGAGATACCATAGCTGTGTGTGTGAGTCCAGAGCTGTAACTACACATTTGAGCAGACAGAGTGAGCAAGCCTATTTAAACTCCTTTTTTCGGCATTTGTCTGCCCCATTTTTCCACCCCTGTGGCTTTGTGCCCTGGTTTCGGCCCTGTGTGAGTCACATTTTCTTCCAGGGTTGCACTTAGGTTCTTGGCGCTTTCATAACATCTCCTTGTTCATGGTTGTGCCTACTGTTGCCCTAGGAAGTTTTGTGCTGTTTCATTTGAGAGCTCGTTTAAAGCAAGAGCATAATTAGGGCTTTCAGGAAAATGCAAAGAGTTCTCTAACACTAGCTATTTTCTCTTTCAGCTATTTTCTACACTGCTGCAATACTTGGGCCTGCAGCAGGTTATCTGGTAGGAGGAATGTTTCTAAATATTTATACTGAAATTGGCAAACTGTAAGTTGGTAAAAAATAATCTTGTTTCTTCTCCTTTGTGCTGTACAGTTCCTTAAAAAAACATCTAATGAAACTTTCAGCAACTGAACTGAAAAAATACCCACTGTCTTCAAAGGGATTTTGGCCATCAGTGAATTTGTAAGTGGGCTGTGAGTGGATGTGGTTGAAGCCAGAATAATGGGTTTTCATGAACGCAACTCCTGGAAAAAAAATTACTCACCAGCCTTATTTTTCCAAATCAATCATCCTTGTGGTTTGTCACCTGCTGGAGCTGAGCTATGTGAGCAAGAGGATTTCTTGAATGAGTTCCCCTGTAAATGCAGCATTGCCACCTTTTCCATCCTTCCTCACAATGATCCCACAGTGCTTCCCAGTTCCTCTTTTGTTTACTGTGGGTTTTTTTTTTCTTTTTCTTTTTCACTTGCAGCAGATGAATGATCCATGCAAAAGCATTTTGTGAGCAAGCCTGGCCCGTTGTTTTGCTGTGAAGTATCAGAAATTAGTGGATTGGATCATTTTGGTGTTGCTGCTGTTTGTTTCACCACAAGCCTTACAGCAACAGATCGATCTTCTATTGAACGTAGGCGAGGGTGACAAAAATAGAAATGAAAATGGAACCCGGAACTGAGGAGTGCTCAGAGATAAATACAGTGTTAAACAGCTCATGTTTTCAGGCACGTTGTCACGAGTGATCTGTTATAGTTGTCAATGGTGACTGTGTCGTTTCTGACTCACTCGGTTTGTGGGTGTGAAAGAAATGATGGTCCAGTTAGGCTGGCCTGGAACTTGGAAAACCTGGGTTCAATTGCCTGCTATGTCATGGCCTTCCCATGTGACCTTGGGCAAATCACTTAATCTCTGTGTGCCTCAGTTCCCCACCTGTAAAATGGGGATGATGGCACTCTCCTATCTGACAGTGGTGGGGTCAGGATAAAGACATTCAAGATTATGAGATGCTGAGATACTACAGTAGCACGGGCCATTGAAGTACCAGTAACAGATTGCACTGGCCAAGATGGCAAGCGACTTATAGTATTGAACTCAAGTAGCCAGGTGTAAAAATCAGTCCTGTGTATTCATCAAGAAGCCTGCTTGGACGCACAAATCACAGGGGCACCACATCAGAGACCTGCTTGCAACTGTTTCAGCGCCCCTCCGGCTCCCAATTCTGTACCAAGAAGAGGTAGCCAGATTTTCAACAGAGCTCAGCTCCTGTTTCGGCACCTAAAGGAAACAGGCCAATTTTCAGACGTGCTCCCAGCAGTACACCATGGTTGGCAAAGGGACATGTTCTCTGTCTGTCTCAATGGGACCTGTAAAGTGCTGGGTGTTTTTGGAATGTAGCTCATTTCATTCAGCTGCTTAGGTGGGATTTGGGCTCCCTTGAAAATCTGACCTCAAATGCTGGGCACTTTTGAGTGCATAAATTCTATGCTGTTTCCAAACACATTGATCCAATTCCAGCTCTTTGGTTACATACCAAATGGGACAGAAAGCACTGGAGCACTTTACTTCCTCTTCGATTCCAGCCATGAAATCCACACACTAAGCTCTGGTGCTCTCTCATGTGATGAGAGACACTTTGGTCACAAGCCACAAAAGTGTTTGGAACATCTGAGCTTGGAGCAGCTTTGGAAGGGCTGTCCCAGGGGTTGGGAAATCACTTTTCCAAGCCAATGAGTTTGCCTTTAGTTTAGAAGAATTATTTGTGCTGTTTATGTGCAAATAAAGAGCCCGTTGGCCATGCCCCCTGGTTTATGCCAAAGTGGTCCCTTTGCTTCCATTACACAGCCTTTTGTCCTGGGTTTTTCTTACGATTGACTTAGCGGAGAATGCCAAGGCCGGACAGTAATGTTTACACTGACTTCAGGCTACGACGCTCAGCCACGTGCAATTCTTCTTGAGCAGGTTTGCCACAGTCCTTATTCAGCCATACAGGGGACTATGGGGGTGTGAAGCCCTGGAAAGTCTCTCGCTTATCCTGGGCCAGATTGTTATTGAGCCACATGGTGTGACTGGGGAAGCGTAGGGTCCTCTCAGCTGATACTGCACCTCTGGCAGTGAATGGGGTAAGAGGCCCAGGATGTGGGAGGAGACCTAACTCTCAACCCCCCACGTGTCAGCCTGAGTAGCTATCAGGGCCTGTGGAGGAGAGAAAGCTGTTCCATGAAAAGAAGGGAAATATTTTACCCCTTCCCCAGAGGAAGAAGAGCAGGATGGAGCTGTGACTCTCTCAACACAATACATTCTCTGAGTCTGCCCCGGGGCAGGGCAGCTCCACACAGCCCCTTACCCAAGGCAGACTGTAAAGTTAACATTTAGCCCATGGCGATGTTTGAATGGAAAAGATAAGTTTCCTTTAGTTCCTTAAAGCACAGAGCCTCCTTGGACAGTGTTGCTGGGGTTTTTTTAGTAAGAAATAAAATCCAAGGACTAAAATCTTCTCTCAGATGCACCAGTAGAAATCTTCTATCTCCATTGCTGTCAGGGAAGTTTCTTGGGGGCAGATTGTCCTCTGCCTGGCACCAGTTTTGCATTGGTGTAACTTGGCGGACTTCAGCTGATCTATGCCAGTGTGAGGGTCAAGCCTGTAACATTCAGTCTCAGTTAGGTAACTGCCTTTCCCCTCTTGTTCTTTTACAGAATTGATCTAACCCCAGATAATACTCTCTGGGTTGGAGCCTGGTGGATAGGATTTCTTGGTGCCGGAGTGGCTTGCCTTCTTATTGCCATTCCCATTCTGGGTTACCCTCGCCAGCTGCCAGGTATATGAAAAATGAAACCCACACTTTGGGATCTTCTTAATGGAGGACGGCTGCCTTGACTCATTAGTCCGTATTAGAACTAAGCTATTGCCTGAGCCATGCTTGCTTCTCTGTGATACAAACCGTGTTTCTCATTTCAGTGTCACAGATTTGATACATCTATGGATGAGGCAGTGCAAATTGGCTGCTTTAGGCTAGAGCAGAAAGAAGAACTTAGTCATTAGATGTTAATTACGCCAATGGGGCAGAACACTGTTTCATTGTTTTGTGACTGCTATTTATGCTGTATTTCATGCTACTAACACTTGCATTCAAGCAGTTATCCTCAGCTTGCATGCTATACATATCTGCAAATACATAGGGAAGGAACAGGATACAATTTCACCTATGTATTTTGTTCCCCATCAGGGTCTTTTGTTTGCTTCTGTATCCTACCCTCCCATTCGTCCATCTCTATTTTTTGTCTTTTGTTCTCATTTGCAGAAATGAGATACTGAGATAATGTGACATTTTCTGTCTGTCCTGCAGATGTGCACATATGCTGATTTTCATTCCCTCCTACGTGCTGTCTCCTCCTATTTTGAGATATGCCTGACTAAATGTTGCCCTTTCGGATGGATGCCAATGAAGGAGGAAATAACAGGCTGGGGAAAAGTGGTTACATTTGAAAGAGTCATTTATACCTTGATTTCACACCTTCCATTTCACATCCACCTGTCTTCCCCGTGTTTCATTGTTTTTCTTTGTTCAGCCCCTTTATGCTGCTTATGAACAAGTAGAGGGAAAGTGGGGATAAATGTAAAACAGGCATTGGAGAGAGGGAGGGGTTCAAAGGCATCAACTCCGAGTTAAGCACCCCGAGTCCCATTAACTTTCAAAGAGAGTTGAGCCCTACCTGCTCATTGTTGGGCTGGTTGGGAAGTGGTAAAAGCGTTTGCACAAAAATGTCCAATGGAAGAAAATTTGCAGGAAACAAAACTCCCGTTTTACATGGAAACATTTTTGGTTGAGCACTATCCGATGAGCTGAATCATAGTAGCAACAGGCTGATACTAGGCTGCTTTTTTGCCCCCCATTATATTGTTACTTGTGTGGTACATAAACCCTCCTATCTCATGTATTCTTTATTTCCGGCATCAATGCTTTCAGGATCCCAGCGCTACACAGTCATGAGAATCTCTGAGGCTCATCAGCTGAAAGATGGGAGCCACAAAACGGCCTCGGATCCCGACTTTGGGAAAACAGTGAAAGATCTTCCTCGGTGAGAACCTTTGCGTGTGTGTGATGTTCAGAGAGATCTTCCCAAAATTAGGGAAATGGCTCCAATTTCATCTGGCTTTCTACTGTAATAATGAAAAGGCTTTGCAATGCCTGATGCTTGATCCTGTAGGACGCTATGGAAATCAACGGGAGTTGACGATATCCCGCACCTCACAAGATCAAGCCAGTCGTACCCAAAGCACTTTAGGAACATTAATACTATAATGCACCTCTATAGGTAGGTAGAATCAACCCCATTTTACAGTTTCAATGATAGAGCCAAGAATAAACAGGAATCTTAGTCACCAAACGGCAACTCCACAGTTGACATGGGGACAGTTTACCTTCCTGGAACTGTTTGTGTTTCAGCCTTTGAAATAAAATCCAGTTTAACAATGGCACAGTGCATACAGCATCACAATGTGTTACAGCAACTACTACCCATCAGATTGTTTTCATAAGCACAATTTTGTGCCCTCAGAGAACCACCTGCCATCTGTGATATGTGACATGGTGGGCTTTCTTGCAGGTGGCTTAATGCCGATCATTGTTATAATCTAAGGCCTGGTCTATACTTACAGGGAAGCTTGGCGGCAGTCGATGGGAGTTACGCAAGCTACGGAGAATAGTTTGCGTAACTTACGTCAACTTCCTAAATCCTCTTCTGCGCCCCGTCTCCACTACGCTGTGCCAATGGGAACTGCGTACCCGCCGATGCAGCACTGTGCCTTTTGAGGAGGTGGTTTATTTGAATTGACTTCTGGATCGACTGAGCAAGTCTTCACTGCTGCTCAATCGATCTGGATAGATCAATCTGACAGTGGCGAATTTGCTGCCATCAGTGAAGGCGTACCCTAAAACAGTGTTTTTCAATGACTGATCCGTGGACCCTGAGATCTCTCTGACACAGCTTAGGAAGGCAGCAAGTGGTCCCTGGTATCAAAAAGTTTGAGAAAAACTGATTTAAACTACATGCAAGTTTATATATATGCTTTTGATTCTCCCCCTTAAATTGGCTTTATTTCTTATAAACTTCTCACTCTGTAACACTGCTCACTTGTTGACTGTGAAATGTCTCCTCATCTTTGTCCTCTCTGAGCTTTTCCGACTTTCCTGTTATTTTTGTCTCATGCTGGCTTCCTCATATGCCCCTTTACTTTTCATCTTTGTTCCCTTTTCTTTCTCATAGCAAGTCAAATACTCTCTGTTCTAAATCTGCTTCCTGTCATCCTAGTTTTCTCTCTGTTTCCCCTTCTGTTTTATTCCACTTCCTTTCTCCTATGCCAATCAGCTTCTTTGTGTGGTTTCCTCTTTCCTTATGCAAAGTGGCCATGGCAGAGTGCATGATTACAGGAGCAGTCTTCAGCTCTCTGTGTAGGCACACACGCAGGCTATATCTATACTATGGCTTAGGGATGTGGTTCTCCTGCTTGTGCACACAGATGCTCACGCTAGCACTCATCGAGTTAGCTTAACAGTGTGATTGAGGTAGTACAAGAAGCAGAAGTGGAGGCATGGCTGAGCAGTGCTGAGTAAAAACCCACCTGAAATCGGTACCTCAGCTACCACGACCCATGCTGCTGAAGCTACCCTGCTATTTATATTTGCACTGGCTCGATGAGAGAATCACACCCTTCGCTCATAGTGTAAACTTAGCCACTCACCGGCCACAATCCAATTTAATTGGGAGTTGTTTTCTGGAAATATAGAGCAGGAAATACCAAAGAACAATTGACCTAAATAAGAATTTCTCTGTGCTGTTTTGGGTTATCATTTAACTGGAAGCGCATGGGAACCAAGAAGGGTGGTGTAGTGAAACTACATGGTACCAATCTGCAGTGTTATTGGGAGTTACCAGACAATGCTGTTGCACATAATATTTAAAGTTCTGTTTTAACTGAATGTACAGGAGTTGAATCTTGGAGAAATACTCTGTATTCTTGGTGATGCACTTTTATTCAGAAGCTGAGTTCAACACCAGCAACTGTATGTTTACTGCCTCAGCCCCTCCAAGAATCATTCTTACATACAACTGCTGTCTACAGGTTATACTCATACAGTGCAAACAAAAATATTAGCTGGCGTTGAGCTATCATACTGTTGCTAAGAGTCGTTTGTGAATTTTAGAATCATTACCTTCCTCTGTACATGAAAAGGAGGATTAAACAGAGATGCACAGTAGAATTTACCTTATACAATTGTCAACTTTTATTGATTCTAAGCAACTATTTAAGTTGCTCTTCAAAGGGAAGACCAAAGCAGTTCACCTGGAGTTAAGTAAGTTTTATGAAGAATATTGCATTGAACCGATTTCACCCTTGTTATTAAATGAAATTCTTGACCTGAGTGCCACTCACTCACCACACAAAAATTAAATTCAAAACCTGTGTTTAAATAATGATAAGGGAGCTGCATCTACACTTCAGTGCTTCATACTCTGCAGGCCTCACTGAAACAAAACTCCTATTGTCCTCCAGGAAGTATTGCCTGAATAAGGGCTGTGGAATCAGTTCATTTGCCTTGAAAATTCCTTCATGTGCCTAGTCCCTGAAGAAGTAATGGCAAATAACTAGAGATGGGCAAACTAGGTCATAGAACATATGAGCCAGTCTGGATCTGAATGTATTTTTATGCATCTTAAAAGTTGAGTAAAGTGTCCCTTTTATAAAAACACAAAACAAAACTCTACATCCTTCTGTGTTTGCTGGTTTGGCTGAGAGAAGAGGAAATGCCTCAAAGGGAGGCTGTTCTAGAGGAATGGATCACATCTGTTAATGAGGCAGCTTTGGATGAGCAGGCTGATGTGTCAGTTACAAGGACAAGAGACAGCTTAATTTTATAGGAGCACCATTCCTGTTTCATGTTAATTAGGGGGCGGATTCTGGCACATTTTCTTGTGTTCCATAGAGTAAGAGAGTTCCACTGAAATAAGTGGAATTATCTGTAGAATAAGATACCACTCCGTGTAGTCCAAGTACCCCGATTCTGCTCCTCAGAGAGTATGTACTGCTTAAAAAATGATGCCAAAAACAACCAGCAATGAAGCCAATGCAATGAAATAATCTATCAGTGAATTCCAGCTTGATTTCTGGTTCACAAAGGCTTGACAAAAGTAACAGTTTTTTTTTTCTGCTTCCCTCTGGTTGTGCACATGAAAAGTCCACTGGAGTCGATGCACTAGCGAGTCAAACAGAATATATAAGAGACACTTCTGATAAATAGTGTGCTGAGGCTGATCGGAGAAAGGGAGTTTTATACCAAGTTGATAAGCATCTCCTTTATGAGGCATGCGTTAGTCTCCAGGACAAAGAGCTGAGGTCAATATTACGTTCTTCCCTTAGGTTTACCTTAGGGGGAGGAGAAGGGGTTGGTTTGCATCACAACTTTAACAGTGTTTTAGCTTTGGAGAAGGAGGAAGTTCAGTATGACGATAAGGTCTTTATGAAAGTGGTTAGAGCAGGGAAGAACCTGATTAGATTTGACTTGTAGAATAATAAACATGTGACAACAGGCGTGCTGGTGCTGGTATGAGACACAGCTTTATTGCCTGACCCCAGTCACGTGATCCGGGCCAGGGTTACAAAGAGGAAGATCACGACTTATTAGTATAATTCCCATAAACTGTAATGAGAATTGACTGTATTCGACAGCTAGCAGAATCAGGACCTAAAAGGGTATTCTTCAGAATGTCATTCATTCTGAAAGGTGCGGAGTACCCTCCAATTTTATTGTCCTGAATGGGAATTGAGGACACTCCGCCCCTTGAAAGACAAGCCCTGGATTTTCAAAACTCACCATGTAAATGGCGCCCCCAGAATTTGTGAGTCCACCATTTGCGTCTGCAAGAGGTAAATTATTTTGCACAGATGATGTCAATGACTGCACATGCAATATCCATTTTGCATATGCTGGTCCCTGTTTGCTTGTGTAAATATCAACTATGTGAGCACAACAGATGCATTCACAAAGTCTGCAGGTGCAATCAAGGTGTTTACTCCGGAAAATCCTATATATGAAAGGGAAGTGGGGAAAAAAACCACTGAGAAACCCCTGCAACATTTATCAAACTCAATGGACAAACTAGAGCTTGCTTACAGAAGATTTTCACCCAATACTTCCCATCCTGAGTAGGTGGACAGGGATTGGTCAGAGAGGGGAGCTGCTCCTCAGCTCCAGGATGAGTGGAGAAACATGCTACACTTTTTAAAGAGCTGCAGCAATTATTTCCCTTCTTTTTTCTCTACCCTTATGCAAGGATGAACCTAAAGACCTAATCTAGCCCTTAGATTTCAAAGATACTTTAATGATGTAGAAGTGCACCTCCCTCCACTGTTTCATTGTGTGTGTTTTTCTGTCTGCCTCTCGGACTCTACAGATCAGTATTGCTGCTTCTGAAGAACCCCACCTTCATCTTCCTCTGTTTAGCTGGTGCAACTGAAGCTACACTCATTGCTGGAATGTCTACCTTTGGACCCAAGTTCCTTGAATCACAATTTAGTTTAAGTGCCTCGGAAGCTGCTACCTTGTTTGGTAAGAAAACAAATTCTCTGCAGCATCCCTGTGCATTTTACATTGTCTAAAAATACTAAAATGTCATGGCCAAGAAGATGATCTCTTTTACAACAGAGTCAAATATAATCCTGACGCTATGTGGTAATGACACTGTGTGTATCATTTAAAATGTGGCTGTAATCTTGGATAGGAATGGTACTTTCCAACCTAGCAGACCTGCACCCTGTGTGTAATCAGTGTTATATCTACTAACTTTGTGGGAAATGTTTTCCCTGCTTTTACACCTGTTGTTCGTTCCAAACCAACACAGTGTGAGCTGGGATTTGGTTTTTTTCATGCACCATCAACAGAACTGTCAATAACTGTCTTTAAGTTACGCAAGTGCAAATGAGAAGAATATCTGAGTTGCGGAACCTGTATTACTGGCAACACACAGCTGCAAAGAATCCAGCTTCACTCTTAGGTCTCAGGCTGAGTTTGCAGATGTGCCAATTAGAAAAAAATTATATATATACATGTGTGCGTTTATACATTTAAATTGATAAACTGAACACATTTGATCAGAATTCAGTGGGATACAATTTACATGGGACCCCATAATGCTGTTCTTGGAGAGTCACTTTACATGGCAGAACTGCACTATATGGTGAAAATACTTCCTTATTTTCTCAGATTTGTAGCTAGGCTTTCAGAGCTGCTACTGAGGACAGAATGCTCTTTTCTTTTCTTTTCTTTTCTTTTCTTTTCTTTTCTTTTCTTTTCTTTTCAGTCCAGCAAATTCCCAGCAAAAAAAAGTATAGGCCCGCAGCACAGGCGTTAAAATTGTGCTAGTTTTGCAGTTTATTTATAAAGCCAAAAACTCCCTTCCAGATATTTATGGACTTGTTTTTTTCGCAGGCTATCTTGTCGTGCCAGCTGGGGGTGGAGGCACGTTTCTGGGAGGATTCATTGTGAATAAGCTTAAGCTTCGCTGTGCAGGAATCATCAAGTTGTGTTTACTTTGCACAATTTCAAGTCTCCTGGCTATTTTCATATTTTTCATTCACTGCCCTAATATGCCTCTGGCGGGAGTAACACAGATGTACGACCAAAGGTAATAATAAAAATAACAGGTCCTGTCAGCTTTGTGGTGGGAGGGTACAGAAACACCAGGATAAGTCTGAATGATCAACACTGAGGTTAAAATATTAATGCAATATGGAATAATGTCGTAGTTGCATGGAGTTGTATGACTATACACATCCTGGCGCCTTCCAGCATCCTACTACCTTAGCATCCCCTTTCCCATGCCCCCATGCCTTCCTTCTCCTCTTATTCCACCCCTGAAAGATACTGTTAAAGATACTTCTGCTGACTAATCCGATGTTTCCTGTAGCATCTTACCGGAAAGCGGCCCAAACCTGACAGCAGCGTGCAATTCCGAATGTGGCTGTCTAAGAGAGATCTACAGTCCAGTCTGCGGAAGCGATGATGTCATGTATTACTCTCCCTGCCATGCAGGATGCAAACTTTCACTTCTCGATAGTGGCAAGAAGGTATGGTTTGAACATCCCAGGTGTTGGCGAAGAACATTAGCTTGCACATATTCCTGATAAAATGCTGGCCAGCCTTGATGAAGTTACATAGTTTATCCTGGTTTTGAGCTTTGCTTCAAAGCTGATCTAAACAATTGAAGGCCCCCCTGTGAATACACAGAGATCCTGAGAACCGGGCACCAACTGAGATGCAAGTACTCTGGATATGTGCCTGCTGCACGGCACAGACTTAGTTCTGGTGCTCCATTTTGGGTTTTGAAATTCCAGATGTTATTACTTAAGCATCTAGACTCCCTGCAATTGGTCAGATTCTGCTCTCAGCTGCTCTGAGGTAAATCCTGCAGAGCTCATCGATTCATAGACTTTAAGGCCAGAAGGGATCCTCATCATCATCTCATTTGACCCCCTGCATATCGCAGGCCACAGAACCTCACCCACCCACTCCTGTAATAGTCCCATAACCTCTGGCTGAGTTACTGAAATCCTCAAATCATGATTTAAAGACTTGAAGTTACAGAGAATCCACCATTTACTCTAGTTCAAACCAGCAAGTGACCCGTGCCCAGCTCTGCAGAGGAAGCTGAAAAACCCCTCGGGTGTCTGCCAATCTGACCTGGGAGAAAATCCCTTCCCCACCACAAATATGGTGATCAGTTAGACCCTTAGCATGTTGGTGAGACAACATATCTGGGACAACATATCTGGGAAAGAATTCACTGTAGTAACTCAGAACCCTCCCCATCTAGTGTCCCATCTCTGGCCATTGACGATATTTGCTGCTAGCCATCACAGGTGGGCCACATGCCATTGTAAGCAGCCTCATCGGACCATCCCCTCCACACCTTTATCAAGTTCTGTCTTGGAACCGGTTAAGTTTTTTGTCCCTACTGCTCCCCGTGGAAGGCTGTTCCGGAACTTCTCTCCTCTGATGATTAGAAACCTTTGACTTCAGCTCAGTTATCAACAAATCTTGGCTTGAAATTAGACAATGGCAGAATTCTGGATTTTTGGACGTATAACTGGGAACTGAATTTTTCCCATTGTGTGCTCATAATTCCCTGTTCGTATTTTGTGCAGGTAGGGGAGAGTGTGTCAGAGGGTGTTCACACCATGCAATAACATGTTTCCAGAGTTCAAAGTGGTCTCGTGAAGTTCCTTGCCACCTGACCTGATCATGTTTGCACTGGAAACTGACATAAGGCCAAATTCTTGGCCCTGCTATTGCTGCCTTACTCTGCTCCAGTAGCAAAACACAGCTGTAAAGCAGCTGAGCTGGAGGGATGCACCATGTGTAATTCTAGTTATGGCCCAAACTATGCCTATAGAAATGCTGCCTCTTTGGGAAATTGATGAGGTGTTTGTTTGCCAGGTTTACCATGAGTGTAGCTGTATCCTGGAGAATGATCCCACTGGTTCTGCCAATGCGACGGCAGGGAAATGCACTTCCTCGTGTCAGAGAAGGAATCTCCTTCTGATTTTCATGTTTGTTGTGATTCTCTGTACATTCCTTAGCAGTATTCCTGCCCTGACTGCGACTCTACGGTAAGCAGCACAACCTTCTCTTTATGGTACATTTCAGCAGGACAGAACTGAACGCAAACATTTTCATTTTATCCTAGCAGTTGTGGCCGAGTATGGGGCCTGATGAAAATAGCCCACTTTTCAGTGCGTTGAAGATATTGACCCTAATTCTCCTCTCAGTCCAGCTGTGGGCACAACCTGAGTGCTTGCCCCTGTGTGTAGCTAATTCGTGCCCTCAGTGACGTAGTTGGATGTGCAAATACCTGGAAGTGCACTCACAATTCCCAAAAGTGTGGACACAAATGTTGAGGATGCACATTATGCCCACCAAAAGGGAGAATGAGCCTTGGCTGAAAATGTACCCCTTTATTAGCAGAATACACTGTGTGATGGTGTTACAGAGTGAAGAGGGGCTATTCTCTTTGCGGGCGGGGAGCTGCCATTACTACACATCTTTTAAATGCTAACTTTGTGTCCTTTAGGTGCGTCTCTGACAGACAGAGATCATTTGCACTAGGAATCCAGTGGATTGTAGTAAGAACTCTAGGTATAGTATGGAGTGAATGCATATATCTTACCTACTGTATTTGTAAAACACTTATCACTGGAGTGTCTAGTGGCCAAATAC
Organism: Mesoclemmys tuberculata; assembly: GCA_007922155.1. Classification (NCBI taxonomy): domain Eukaryota; kingdom Metazoa; phylum Chordata; order Testudines; family Chelidae; genus Mesoclemmys; species Mesoclemmys tuberculata. The sequence continues at coordinate 22,155,708 of ML675625.1, forward strand.
AGAGAGTTTAAGGGTAGGGGAGTGGGGATATATGATGTCTGGGTGGTGGATGTTTTCTCTCACCTACCTGCGCTATTCATAAACATCCAATCCTGTTTGCATGTATTTTGCAAATAGAAAAAAAAACCCTAAATTTTGAACTAGATTATTCACTGTGAATAGCTCACCCAGCTCTAGCGATAGTTTAATACAGAACAGCAAAGCTTCATACAATAGCATTAGCTTGAGTGCATTAAGTTCAGGCCACAAGACACCAAAAGTTCCTTGAGGTCCTGATGGGGACAGAGCTTTGACCTTTTCCAAGTGTCGTGTTGAAGTGAGGTCTCCTTAACCATGTCCGCTGGCTGTTGGAGGGAAAACTGAAAGCTCCCATAACATGTTTCCGAAAGAGTAAAGAAGAGCAGTGGGCTTCTGGCAACATTTGCTCATCCCAAGAAGAAAACGGGTTGTGTTGTCCAAGGCCCTGGATAAGTACAGAAGTCATTGCTGAGTTCACAGGCTGGAGTTTTCAAAAGAGCTGATGGGAGTTAGTCCCCCAACTCCTCTTGAAATCCAGCAGGGTTTGGGTGTCTAACTCTTTAGGATCTTTTGGGAATCCCAGGCATAAAGGTTGCAGAGTTAGACTACTCAGTCACTGTACCCGCAAAACCTGACACATCGTTTGGAAAGTGCTTTGGGCTACCTTGAGGATGATAGATGGAAGCTACATAAACTGATGTTCCATTCTGTCTTAATGCAGGAGGCATTCCCGGCCCTATTGTCTTTGGCTCAATGATTGATCAGTCATGTCTGGTGTGGCAGGACCAGTGTGGAGAACAAGGTTCTTGCTATGTTTATCAGAATTTCGCCATGGGCCGATACACTCTGATTGCTGGCGTGATCTACAAGGTGATGCCCATTTACTATTTCACTTTCACATTGCCTACCCTACGCTTTTTGCTTAGCAGCAGCGCCAACTGTGGCAGAATTTTGGAAGCTTCTGTTACGTTGTTCTGATCACAACATGAATTTTACCTTCACGCAACCATTGGTGTGAAAACACAGCAATGTGTTTGCCACTAAATGCAAATATTTCATTTATGTTTTACCATTTAACAATTCTCCAGGTGCCATCGTTCTCTTGACTCCATGTTATTTTCCAAGCTAAAGGTTTTTCCCCTAAAATTTTCAGGGAAAAACTCAACAAAACCCAGCATTGTATTAAAATCACTCCCTCCAGAAGTGGAGTTAAGTATATAAACGCAGTCTGTTAGCGAGAGTGCTCAAGTCACTCTGATCATGCTGTAAAGAAGAGTAAAAAGCTGTTCTTGAAAATGGAGTGATAGGGTAAATTTAGTATTTATTAGCAGAAGGCATCATTTTAGCTCAGTCGAAATTGGCACTTTGCTTGCAGGTCACAATAGGACTCAGCTGCCGTTGCAAGAAGGTACATGTGTAGCAATGCTGGTAGATACAGCAAAATACTATAAGCCACATCCTCAGCTGTTCTAAATCCATGTAGCTCAGTGCAATCTGGCTCCAGGTGTTTTAAATGGCTGAAGCATCCCTCCATGGTCCCAGTGCACTACTGTCATGGAGTCAAGTGACCAGAGAATCTAGCCCCAATTACTCCAGACCTTGCCACACATGGAGATCCTTGGCATGCAGTATTGTGTGCTCCAGAATCCAGTCTTCCACCTGCTACTCAGCAAACATATCTACTGACGATAATGAGGCTTCCAAAGCCATGGATTTGCTCCTTGATGTAGTCACAATCCCACAAGTTGGGACCTTTAGACATGACTTTGACATCATTGTCAAGAACAAAGTAAAGAGCAGACCTGCCCCCCCCAAGTCCAAACACTCCTTAATTTAGAAACAAATCCCAGCTGCAAGAAAACAAGTTTGTATCCAAAATAACGGCCCCGTTCTAGCCGCAGGTCTTTTCACATGCAGGGCTGATGCTATGTGATGATAGGTCATGACTGTCAAATTCAGATTCAGCGCTGAACTTTCTTGTTCAAATGAAGGGTTTTGGGCCAGTCCGTTAGAAAGATCACCCTGAGGGGCCAGGGGTGACGTTTATATCTGCATCTGATCATCATCGTCAGTGATGGTTTGGTTTGGATGAATCCCCCTTCCTAATGCTAATGAGTGTGATAGTCGCTGGCCTCATAGCATAGTACAGTGTAGGTCTAAAAGCATGATTATAAATTGTGTGTGTAACGACGTGAATTTTTATTTCTAATTTGCATTATCCTAGGCACTACTCACATGTAGCAAGAGCTTCTAAAATAAGGCTTTAGGGCCTCACTCTTCTACTCTTGCTTCGCTGCCTCTGTACATGAAGATTAACTTGTTGCTCACTGAGGTTTCATGCACATTCCTAAAAAGCAGGAATGCACACCTGCTCATAATCAACTGGAGATATTCCCAGAGCCACATACTAATATATTTTCTCGGCGAATCGCTTCCTTGTCTTTATAATCCAGCCAAATCCTCCTGTACAGATCACCTGCATGTCAAAGTGTCTTTATGAATCCCTCTTAATATGTTCAAGATCCTTCATCCCTTCTAGGTCTGTTCCTAAGGATCTGGGATGTATGGAGGAAGCTACACAGCCCCTGTTAATTAGCATCGCTCCATGGACCCCAGTAACACCCCTGTCTTCACAGTTTGCTATACTGATTCACACCAGTTGCGGATCTGGCCCTGGGTTTTTAAATAAGTTAGAGTGATGTTGGGTATTAAAAGTGACTCTGATAGTAACAGGGGTATTTTGATGGTTGCAGGTAACTGGGACAATCTTCTTTCTGCTGGCCTGTTTATATTACAAACCACCGCCATCAGAAAACGGCAACTGTGACCTCCAGGAGAACAAACCCCCACTCCAGACCTCAGCTGCTGTATAGCTCTGTAAATACTGCGCGTGATGACCCCCCCCCCCCCGCCCAGCATCAGAAATAGTGTGTCGAGATATTTTTCTGTTCCTGTTTTATTCTTACTCATTATAATTGCTTTACCCTTTTGTTTCTCCATTTCAAGAAGGATATTTTAAGTAAGTTCTGATTTGGTTTAATATTTTTAAATGGCAGAAGCACATGAAAGGATATGTACATTGATACTAGACACTTATTTTATTTTATCTAAAGAAGGGCTACCTATAGTTTTATAGTACTCCTGTAACAAACCTGAACCACATAATAAGGAAGCCAGAGTACCAATATGGGACCAAATTCTCAGCTGGTGTAAACTGGCTCCATTAACTTCAGCTGAGAATCTGGCCTGTAATACATATGTTACCAAACCGTCAGTAGCAAAGCACCTGTGTTCAGACTTTTTAGGTCTGATCAACTGCCTATCCTCATGTTAACAATCTGCATTGCAAAGAAGATTTCTCCATAAGCTACTATAAGCAAAGCAAGGGTCAAAAACAGTGGGAATTTTTTGGCGCTATAGCACGTACAGCATCGCTTTTAATGCATGCTGTATTCTATCTGTGTTCAGTTCAGTTATAGAACATTTAATTGTGATAGTTCATATTACTGTGCAATGATCAGAGATTTGCAGATCTTGTTTGAGAGATCCCATACAACACAGTTTGAGATCAGAGATTACTTGGATTCCTCAGTCGATCCCATACAACACACTGTCGAAACTTGAACACCTCAAGTTATTTTAACTCACTGATGAAGCATTTTTCTATCGCGACCTCTGCTTTCCTAATTCCATTCCCAGGATTTGCAGTATAGTTACAGTCTGCTTTTGTTACATTGTTTGAAGAGGGACACATTTTGTAATGTACTGTAAAATCAATTGGACTATTTGTTGTGCTTGCGTGTTAGCTATTTTGCTGTTTGACACAGAAACACAGAAGATATGGATCTATGCGATGTTTAACTTGTTCTGCTCTGCATTGTCTTGAGTATGCTGAGCAATCCGAACAAATTAAATTTTTTTTTACACTGCTCTTTTAAAAAGAAGCCTAGCATAGTGACAAACTATTGTATGAAGTCAATGAAAAGATCAACATGGTGGGCTAGATTCTCAGCTGGTGTAAAGAGACGTAACTCTGTTGAAGTCAATGGAGCTACACTGATTTCCACCAGGTGATGGAAAGGCAAACATTTTTGCACAGGCAAAAATTGTAGGTAAAAATTCAGCCTGTGGAAAAAAGCCCCTCTAAAGATACTGGCTCCTGAAATCCTTACACTGTATAACACTGTGGTGAAGAATTATAGGACAACCACTAAGGAGCTGTTTAACCAACATTTAATGTTCACTGAAATATATGTAGAATGAGTTTGTAGTTACTTTGTATATTTTTTTAATATTTATGTTTTTGTATATGGAGGAAGGCTGACTATCTGGTTTTAGATTTTTTTTTCAGATTTTTCCTCAAAGGATTAAATGTTCCCCAGCACAGCTGGCACCATTAAACACTATCGAATGCCATGCATGGTGTCTCCCATTCTACCGATACTGTGGTGGAGTTCTGGGGTTGTAGTAAAATGTCTGTTCTTTCAGTGGCACTCACTGGGAATCGGCTTTGCACAAAAGAGTTCCTCTTTCACCTCTGAATCCTCCTCCACCCAGGCCCTGGATTTACCAGGCAGCAGCAGTCATCTAAAAGGGCACACTTACCAACCGTTGTCACACCACATTGTCTAGGGGCATTTCTAGAGCAAGCCTCCTAGCCTGGGCCCACAGACTGAGGCTAACAGGGCTCGCACTCTTCTTTAAAAATAGCTGTCTAGTAGACAACACATTGAAGTGGTGGCTTGTGCTGGGGCTCGGCTCTGAAGCCCACCCCCAGCTGACACCTCAAAGCACTGTCTACGCTCTCAGAGCAGTCCGCCTACGCCGGGAGGCTCACTCCAAAAGGCCGTGTACACTTACCCTGGGAGACAATAGCTAGCATTGGGAAAGGCTGCAACATCTCTGGTTTAATAGCACTATGGCTGAATGTAGACATGCTGAAAGGCTACCTCTTAAAGGCTGCTGAAGCATCCCTGGTTAGCAGCTCGGTGTAGTCATGAAATCATTGGTGACTGCCCCCCCAGAAGAAATCCCTACTCACTGGTGCCTGTACAACCCTTTCAGAGCAGTATTCCGGGTGTGACACCCCCCCCCCCGCGGCCACTCGACACCCTGTCTAGTGAAAACACACTAGTTCCACTACCTACTTTACACACCTGTGGTGCTTTGAGGGGCCTGACTAGACCCAATGAAATTAATCCTGACACCATCCCATTGGCTCTTCATGACCTTGAGCAGTTTTCTCAGGCACCAGTAACCAAGACAACCACTATCTATAGGAGTCTGCTCTGCCAGGACACTATAAACATTAGACACTTTGGGTACAAGCTGTACAGTGGTGAGTCGCACGAATTTATTTTGGGGACATATTTTGTGTATAATGTATTTGATGAGGTTACAAGTGTTTATACGTATGATTGATGCTTTATCAGTGTTTATCAAATGAATTTCTTTGGAATTTATTGTTCCAGGAGCAAAAGAATAGGGGTGTTTTATTATGTTGCTGTGAGATTGAAGATCCTTGATTTCAATTAAATAGCAAAAAAAACCAAACAAAAAGCCTGTTCCTATCAGGGCACCATTTGTATATATAAAAAAGTATGTACGTGCACGGGCTATTTGAAAGGACATTCTCCAATCTCATGTGAAGTGTTGTATTCCTGTGATGTCACAGAAATATAAGGAATATTTGACAGATACTTTGTACGTGTCTTGATCAGCTTCATTTCATCCTCAGTGGTGCTTTTGACGTACACAGAATGAATTAGCGTATCTGTAGCTATAATGTAGTCACAGCTGAAAAAGTTGGGGTGTAGACACTTGCAGCTGTCAATGAAGCCAATAAAGTTATGGTGCTAAGCATCTTTCTGGACACAATACTTGTGTAGTGCAAGCTAGCTCTTTGGATCGTGGTTGACGTTTGGACGCACCACAGTTTTGCTTCTCCTTTTAATTACTCACCCTTTCTTCCTCAGCTGATGGAGGAAGCTTACACAAGTGGGGGTCAAGAAATGGTTAGGGAATGTAATCCACCACAGATTGAAGACAATGGAAAGCCTCCTGTTGGCTTAATTGGACATTGGATTGGGTTCAGGGTAAACAGGAGCAATCTGATTCTGCCTCTGAACTTCTGCCGTCTGTCTAGTACTGTGGATCCCAACCCATGGCCCGCAGGTCTTTCAGAGTGGCCTGCCACTCCCCTCCCACTGGCTGCAGAAGGGAACTGCTGCCTAAGGACCTGAGCAGAGTGCATTGCTGCTGGTCTACAAAATCGGTGCAGGCTCCTTGCTGCCACGAAGGGACAGGAGATCAGCGCTCCCCTCCCCCTGGCTGTAGCAGGGAGCATGGCAAAATGCTCCGCCCTTGTCCATGGGCACTGGGGTCCCTTCTGGAGCCAGAAGGAGGGGAGCACTGCCTAGGGACCCAGGTGGAGCGCACAGAGCTAGAGGACATGTGTGGTTTCCCTGCTGCAGCCAGGGAGGAGTGAGGGGGGCCTGCTGGTGGAGACTGGTGGCTCTTCAGGGTTGTAAAAATGATACCTGTGGCCCTCAAGCCAAAAAGGTTGGGAACCACTGGTCTAGTAGTACCTTTGGGAATAAAGAACACTATGATGCCAGCTCAGATCAGTGGGTTTTTAGGGAGAGAAGCCTTTGTGGCGTGGGAATTGGACCTTATGGTACTGAGCTCAGAACACAACTAGGTTTCTTGATACCATTCATCACTAGCTGAGACAGCACATGGAAGGATAACAGCGATCCCCCAAATCAAAATGTATAGAGCAATCTAAGAACTTGGGACAACCTTCGGTCAAGGCTAAATGTAGCAAACAAGAGCCTATTCCTGGATCTTTGTGGGAAAGGAGGAAGGTGGAGCATCTGAGCACAACCAAAAGAAACAGAATGTCAATGTGTTTCGGATTGCAGCTCAGCTCAGTTGGGACTCCTTTCCTTTCCTTTGTCGAGCCAACCTGAATGCAATGGTATGTTTGTTTTTTTAAAACAAATCCGTTTTTCTGTTGTGCCAAGTGCATTATTGTCAAATATCGAGGGACAGATCCTCAGCTGGCATGAGATGATATAGCTCTATCAGAGTCAAGGGAGCTATGGCACTTTTCATTAGCTGGGGACCTGGCCCTGGTTCTGCACAAGCAGGACTGGCTACCTTGCCAAAACAAGAGGTCTTTGGTTATCAAAGAAGAACAAAATAAGCAAGATTAGGATCTCATTTTCACTTGTGTAAACCAATGAGTTGAAGCCAGTGGAGGTACTCTGGGTTCAGACCAGTGTGAATGAGGTTAGAATCCTAAAATAGAAAATTCCACTCTGTTTTAAGACCAGTCAAACAAGCTGATGGATTTGCAGGAAGAAGAACTAGTTGTGACCTGTGATTCAAGAAACTTAAATTCTATTCCCAGCCCGGCCTGTGGGTGACCTTCACTGCTTTCTGCCTCAGTTTTCCCAACTGTAAAATGGGGCTAATAATCCTGACCTCCTTCATAAGGAGCTTTGTGATCCACCGATGAAAAGTGCTAGATAAGAGCTCTAGCTAGGTATTATTTAGCACTTTTTTTTTTCTTTTTTATAAACTTCTGGGAGATTTAAAAATCTCATGAAATTAAAGCACTGATTTTTTAAAACTATTTGTTAAGTAATTTTTTCCCCCAATGAATTGTTTTAGGATCTGATCTTGAAATCGGAGCTGTGCACGCAAAGCCCTGGGTCTGTGAGGAGCTGCACTGAATTCAGTAGCGCTCCCTGTGAGACTAAAGTTTGGCATGCACTGATACAACTGCAGGATGAGGGCCTTCATTAACAGTTACTACCTGCTAGACTGAATTTTGGCTCTTGCTCTACCTTTTGTTCTTCTTGATTACAATGACAGATAACAGCCTTGCTGGGGTTTACAACCCTTTCCAGGTTCTTGGATGTTTAAAGCATAGCATTGGTGAGTCACGATGTACAGTACAGCTGCATTAATAGATATAAAGGCAATCAGATTGTAAATGTCTTTAAAGCCCATTCTCAATCTGTATAATATAAAAGCTTGCTTTGTTTTTTGTATTGGTGCACTGAAATAAAATATTGAAAAAAACATGTTTGCAATTTATTTTTTAAGATCTAATGCTGATTTTCTGGTAGCCAATGTGATATTTCTGTATTTTGGCTACAGGTAAATTATGGCACATTATTTATGGCTTGGCAGTCTTTCAAACTATGGCATTCCATTAGTGCATCTGCCATGGCTTCAAATGAGACTAACTACATGTCAATTACCGTTTATTCTTACATCAATAAAATATTTTACTAGATTGGTCAGGTTTCCTTCTCCAAATTGTCTCTCTCCACTCAGGTTTCATGGGAAAACTAAAAGCAGCTTTCCCAGCGTTGCAAATGATTCCTTAGTATGTTTTAGTTAGAAACAGGCCTAAGATGTAAACTTTGGATCCAAATTTGCATTCTTACCCCCCGTTTCCCCAAACCTAATGTCAGAGGTGTTTGGCTCTGGGATCTTGGTTTGATGCGCTACAGAGTACAAACCTAGTGTAAATGTTGAATCTGGATGTACATCCAGCTTCCAGGACTTACTTAAGTCTTTACTGGATCAGCTCCATCTTCTATTAGACTTCTCAGAACACTGCATTGTTTTAAGGTATTGTAACAGAGTGGAGCCATCTGGCTGGATTTTTTCAGGCCTGATCCAACTGTGTCAACATATCCACTATTACGGGACTGGAAAACAAGGAGTATGTAGAGGGCTCACGTGGTTTTCTTTATTGTTCCCATAGCACAAGCTTCTTGGGCGGTAGGAGGAAAAAAGCTTGTTTTGACTAACCATAAAAATAATCATAGGATTAGTTTATGGATAAAGTTTTCACAAAGTATGCAGTTTATTGTATGAAACCCAGGACATCTATAGTAACGTCTGTCACTGAGCTTGTCCATCCATAACCTGCCTCTTGAATATATATGTATATATCAGTCATTCTACCTGCCAGTACACTCCGCAGACAGGATGCCTCCGGTGGAATGGTACACCTCTAAATCCACTCCCACCATGACTGACGTTCACTGAGCCACAATAACGCCACACTCACACACACACAAATATATATATATATAGGGACTGTCCCAACATTAGAGGTTTTGTCTTCTATGTACAACTATACTGCCCGTCCCCGCCCCCGAAAAAGAAAGCGTCCCAATTATTCACACTTGCTATCTGGTCACCCTATTCTGACCCTTCCTATTCTCACACACTGTACCACCCACCTTATAGTATTTTGTTGGCTATTTCTGGACTGGATGATATAGGTAGCGTGAAATACATCCCCAGAAAATGTTTGTGTTTTATTTCTCGATCCACAACGTTTTTGTAGCACTGCCACAGCACCACTAGATGGCAGTACAGACAATGAAACGTTCTAGGGTAGCCCTGTTAGTCTGTATACAGCAAAAATAAAGAGTGTCCCCAAGTGGGTTGCAGCCCATGAAAGCTTATGCCTGCAGAAATTTTTTAGTCCAGACAATGTCTTTGTAAAATTCTATAGTGCCAACCAACCAAGAAAAGTGTGCCATATGCATGTCCAATGAATACTATTATTTTTTATATTTATTAGGGTAGGGCTTAGGGGCCAATGGAGAATGGGGCCTCATTGTGCTAGACAACATACAAACATAAATTAATAGGTTTTGTTCCAGATTGACACTGATGAATTTGGGAGTAGACTTTAGTCTTGATTCCTCAGTTTCAAAATAAATAATGTTAAATGTTCATGTTAATGTTCATGTTAAACTTTTAGCAAATAATAGTGGAAACCAAAGACATTACAATAGGGGAGAGGAAATGTCAGTCCATAAAATGATTGTACATGTGATCAGAAAAGGGAATTCAGAAATATTCGCTTTATTTTTTTAAAGCAACTTTTTATTACACTGTATTCTAAAAAGAAAAAGGGGGGGGACTAGATAGAAAAAGGCTAAGATTTTAGCAAACCTACCCCAGTATTATAGAATTAAAACTAGTCCCCAGTACTGAATCAAAATGGTTTTTAAAGGGCAGGATTCCCATAGCATATTTTGCCAGAAAATACAACTGTTCTTGTCAGCAGCTTGTGACTGTGTAAGTAGGCCTGTACCTGCCAAGTGGATTTATAATGAAGCTTAAATACAGTCAGGACAAAGTATAATAAGAGCTCTCTCTTTACTACAGCTTTCCCACAATAACAACCAGTGGGAGAGGAAAGAGAAAGAAAAAGAGAAGAAAATATTATAACAAACTCATAGAAGGTCCATACACCTAGCTGGGAGAGACAGGATGAAAGAGCAATAGTTTTTCAATTGTAGGCATTAAATGTCTAAGGAAGGGGCTCCGATATCTCAGCGATGAGCACCAGATAAATAACTGGATACATTAGGGAAGCTGGGATTTCCCTAGCAAAAATACACACTGAGCTTTTCAAAATTGACTAGCCATTTTGGCAGTCTCCATTTTTGAGGGACTAACTTGAGCTGCCTTCAAGGCATATGATTTTCACAGGGTGCTTGCTCAGCTCTTTCCAAAATCAAGTCTCTTGAAGGGGTCTTGATTTGGGCATTCAAATGGTGAGGCACCGAAAATCACCAGTCACTTCGAATACCTTGGCCCATTTTGTTTTCAGTTACAAAGCAGAACCATTATTCTAGCCTTCAGACATGAAGTGAATGGCTAAGAATCCCACCACCCCAGGTGCAGAAGTCCTGCAGGAGTCCTCAACCACCGTGACACCTGTAGAGGGTCCCTGTATGAGGAGGGTGGGGCTGCACAGCGAGACTGCACACCCGTGTGTTCCAAAGCACAGCTCTGCGGTGCGTTACGCAGCAGGCCCAAGGACGGAGCTGTGTGGCCAGTGGATCTTATGACCATAGATCCTCTAGTCAAAACCTCTGGATAAAGGTAAAAGAGACGGCAGTAGGTACCTTCTGCACAGATTCTTTGTAAACAGCCCATGAACTCAGACTGTTTGCAGGAAGCAAGATTTGCCCTGCAGAAGAGAGTTTGATTGGGGAGTTCACAGCCTCCTTTCACACTTGCATTTGCTGAAAATTAGCATCTTGCTTCATTATTTATAAACCCTCATGCAGCATGTGTCACATGTGTTACCATCTGTATTACAGCATGCGCCAATCTGGGAACATAAATCTTCACAGTGATGTCAGGCAACCAAGGTCCAGCAATGTAGTGGCGAGGGAAAATCCTATGCCAGAGTAATAAGCCCCCTGAACTCCCCTTCTGCTCGTTCAGATGAGTTCTAGGAACAAAAGAAATCCAGCCCAAAAGCTTGGTTAAAAAAACAAACAAACTCATTGCTATGCCCATCTGTCCAGTCATTTAATTAAAGCCAGGCATGCGATGACTTGGATGAACTATTCCTAATCGATAGCTGATGTTGTGTGCGTGGAGCTGTTTGCAAAACAAACCCAGTAAATCAGCTGGATGGTCATTTAGTCACTTGGACGCTGCCCCTAGAGAATTGCATTACCTGACTCCGCCTTGTCAAAGACCATATAACAGTTAAGGCTCTGTCAAACCTAAATTCACATGTGATGTGCTCTTAGTCGGTTGCAGCAGAGTATAAATTATAATCCCAGCCCCCCCTGGCCCCTAGTTTTCTCATACTCAGAATGACTCAGAAAAAAATTGTTTTTCGGTGATACTTCCCATGTTTGTTCTCTCGCCAAAGGTTTTTTTTTATTTTTTACCTTTTTAGCCAAACCCCTTAGGCCCTTTTTAAATGAGATGGAGATGAAAATAAAATGCACTATTTTCCTTCCAGAAATTCACACTGCATTTCTCTTCGTGGTCTGGTCACTGAACATTTATTGGCACAAGCAGAGGATACGGGACAGGTACACGAGAAGGAATGCAGAACAACACATGTACTCCTTGCACCTCCGCTAGCTGCTTTGCCACAATGGAGGGCATCAAATCAAATTCTTGATTCTACTCCCGGATCAGGAGCAGCAGCAGACAAACAATAATCCTGATTCACCGTTTTTGCGTTTGCCCTGAAAGATTATCTCCATTTGCTTCGACACTGCACTGCAGCTGAAATTATTAACCCCACCCTCTTCCCTGCATTGTATAACCTGATAGTAGCTGGGAGATGGATGGTCATTACAATATGTCATTCTCTCCCTCCCTTTTCAAACTCTAATCTGCTCTCCCCGCAAGACGACTGCATCTGTAGTACCATGAACATTCCCTGCAGCTTAATTTACTTATCCCTTATAAAAAGAATGCAAATTAACAAACACCACACTTCAGCTGGGGACACATGGTTTGGTTTTCCAAAGTGCCCTTCACTGAAGAGTCAACCATTCAAGCTCAATATTTATGTACACAGAGTCTGACCCGCCATCAGCCCGTGAAAGGTGTGTTTCAGAATGAAGCATAAGACGCAGAACATCCATTTGTCACTTCTCCCTTCCCTCCCCATAAATCCACTTACAAGGCCCAGGCTGGAATTTGTTCCCTCTAAACTAAAGTACGAACATTACACAGAAATTGTATTAGCAACTCATCAACATAATGGGAGATTTGGCTGGCATGCAATGAACACTTGGATTACAGCAATGACTGGCAAACCTTTTAATTGCCACGATTGTGCTGGAGCTCCTGAAACGTTTGCTATTTTGGGAGCAACAGTTAAATGTGTTAGTGTGTTGGGTATATGTGTGTTGTCAAATGGACTTAACAAACAAGCTGCTCAGCGATGCTTGCTTGTTTCCTTGTTGTTTTTCACCCAAGCAACTTGACAACTAGCAATACTGCTGAAGCCTTCTTCATTTGGAGTGGCCTGTATTAATATTATATCCCTGCTCAGGGTTCTTTTTATGTCTATATTAAGTTCAAATGAAATGTTGTGTCTAGGACATTCATTTCCCTCCCACAAAGTCTGGGCACCAACTGTATTACCATCATTTTTTGCATACATGCCGAGACACTGAATCCAGAATCTAAAGAAGATACTACGCTCCTCTGAATGAGCAGCTTGCTCCTGGAAGCCTGGCATTGGTTTTGAATGTGAATAAACCCTGTTTCCATTACTATGCCTGCATGCTCAAGATTTCAGACACTTGCTTCCATTTACAGATAGCTATATGGTTCCAACTCCTTTCCTGAAGTTATCCCTTCTGATAGTGTGGCTTGAGAACTGGGAAAGGTTGCGAGTAGAATTGGTTGCAAGGTTGAAATTTCAGTGAAAAAAAATTCATGTTAAACTTGAATTTCAATGAAAAAAACAAGAGGAAAACAACTTGGACAAAATTTTTGTGAAACTCTTTTTGAGTTTTTTTTAAAACCGGCTCTAGTTATAAATTATGCATGGTGCTAATAGCACAAGCTGCTGGGTCCGGCCAAATTCCTTCTTTACATGCTATTCACCAGGGTTTCAGTCACAAACTAGAAGATGAATGTACTTGCTGGCCACACAACATTTGGCCATTGCTATTTCACCCTATCCAACGCAAGAACAAAAACTGTGTTTTTTTCTGCTTGAAATATGTTGACTGTGGATCTTCGGCTGCGGGCGGAAGTGTGGCTTAACAGACAGAGCACTGTCCTGCTACTCAGGAGATGTGGATTTTGCTGATGGGTGACCTGGGGCTAGTCGTGCTGCCTCTCTGTGCCTCAGTTTCCCATCTATAAGATGGGTGCTTGTCTGCTTTGGAAAGCACTTTGACATCTGCTGATGAAAAGCATTATGCATAAGAGCTAGATGTTCTTATCAACCTGTCAATGCACCAGATGTGAAAAGTATCTTATCAGATGGATACAGAATAAAATGTAAAGGGCAGAGGCAGGGGCCAATGTGCTGTGTCTAAATGAAGACATGCTTGTTTTTAAAAATGAGTAACAAACCCTAAGGAACCATTTGATGTTTTCTCTTCTATCGTGTTCCAAGACTGGAGTCACAGACTGGCTACATATGTTGCACTCAATCAGGCGCTGCATCTGATCCACCTATTGACATCCAGAGGAATAATCAGAGAAATTGCAGCCTGGGATTTCTCTGGGAGTATCCGTGGTGAAGGATAAGCCCAAGTGAAGTGTGATCTAGTGTCAGGCAGATGGAGGACTCACCATTCCTTTGGAATTATTCATGAGTGAAGTGAGATAATATGGTGATAAGAGGCACATAAGTTCCAAGCTAGAGAGCAACAGGACGTAATTGTCTCAAGTAAATCTCCCAGCTGGTGTTTCCTGCCTTCAGCTTGGTCAGCCCTTTGGATATTGGGGGGAAATTGTCAAAAGGGTTTCCAGTCAGTTTCTAGATGTGGGCCTGGCACTGTATGCATGGGCAATTGCTTGCATTTGCATTGGCAAACTTCCTGATTTGAGTGCATACATGCTCCCTGTACCCACCACATGTGGGATTTTGCAGCTCCGCATAAAAGTGCATGAGCAAAATTAGAGGCCAGTTTTCAAAAGATAGCCTTTAAATCCTTTTCTAGTCACAGAGGTGCAGCTCCTCTGAACACATATCTTTAGTCTGCTTTCTATCTTGGCTTTCCTTGCTAGCCTAATCTCTTCCCTTTCAACATGAATTCCATTCAGAATGACATCATGGGACTACCAGGGCGATAGGAAGGAAAAGTTCCCTCTCATTAAATGTCCTATTGGATATGTCCCAATGTTGTAGCCTGCCTGGTATCTCCAAACATGCTGGTCTCCCGGGCTTCCTCTCCGAGTGAATCAAATTCAGCCATGGAAGGAGGAGACGATGGCAGAAGACACAGGTTTGGTTGGTGGGTGACTTCAGGAGGTTGATGAGTTAACCAGCTGTTTGTAATTCTGTTCTCCATAAATATCCCCTGGTAGGCTTTGTCAACAAAGAAGCAGATAAACGAATGCCTTTCAACTGCACTTTTTTTAAGCGATGGGCAAAGGTGGCCAGGTGACTTGTGATGCTGTTGAAACACAAGTTGATTTCCCCAGCAAATCAGAACAAACAATTCTCCTGATCCTGGGATTCGTTGGGTGGAAAATGTTTTCATGCAGTAACTGGGGTATGCTTTTATAATGGCTAGTTATTGACTGTGCAATCAAATTTGTTTAGATTGCAGGTTGCAACCAGGGCTATTTGTTGCTATCTGGCAGAAGCAATGTGTCCACGCTACATAGACCTACATGCTTTCTGGAGGTTTGGTTTTCAGCTATTGCTAGAGAACAGAGGCAGATTTTCTCTGCACAGGAGAGGTGGGAGGACATCAGGGAGCTGGGTATAGCTTTCTGGTTCTCATGCGTTAGCACCCAGGTGCAGCACAGATGCACCAACAAGAAGTGCCCCTCGAAAAGGGAATTCCCTGCTGAGTACTTTCCACCTGAGTGGTGGATAGGGGCAGTAACCCACCTTTTGTATCTGGCCCCTGGTGGCAAACTGCAGTTTTCAGATTCAACAGCCTCGCTCTGTTGTGGTGTGAACTGTAGGCATCGTGGGCCAGACCCTGCTCCCATCCCAGTCAATTATTGGGCTCTCCTTGATCTCTGTTATGTAAGATCAAGACGATATTTTAGAGACTGTCGAGATGATCCACAAGGCACCCGGTTATTGATCTCGCACAGTCTAACTGCAGGGGCTCCTCCTTGTATAACTGCAGGGCTTTGAGAGAATTACTCCCAATTTACATTGGGTAAATGAGGCCAGGATGACTCTCAAAATCACTGACATCTTCTTACAGCTCTGTCCATAAAAATAAACTCATTTTTCAAGTGGAGACAAATTTCTCCCCTTAAATAGATCCAAGTTGCATGACCAGCAGTGGGGCTTATTTTTGGAAGAAATGGCCTGGAAAAAGTCATGCCCATGATTCATGATCATTTGACTACCAGACCTGTTTTCGGAACACCCCTAGCGCAGGCTCTTCCTGTTTGTGCTTGCAAATAGAAACCGTGTCCTCTGAAAAACTGCTAATGTGCCTGCCAAAGAAAACGCACAAACCGTAGGGCAGCAGACCTCCGGCTGTAGCCGGTCCACTTTAGAGCATAAGTCTTGCAAATTGCTAATAAATGAAAAGAAACAGGAGCACGAGGCACTAATAGGTTGTACCAGGAGAGAGATGAGCAAGTTTTCACATTGCCATAGCAGTGAAAGAGCTAGAGCAGACTGGACAACACAGAAAAGGATTTGCAAATGTTTTTATGAATAAACAGGCCTGGATTAAGGCAACTTGGCACCTTAGTCATCCCGAATGGCCACCACTCCGCTGAGCAGGGACAGATAGGGGTGGGATTCTCCCTCTTTCCACAGTGGCAGAGGTGACAACTGGGCCCTGGAGCAATGGCAGCGTCCCTGATCTACACAGGGGGTTGATTTGTTTTGCTGGTGTGTATGGGATCTGGGCACCTTCCTTCCTAGCTCTAGTGGCTCACGCTTCTCCTTCTGCTGGATGCTGTCTGCAGACTCAGGCAGATGACATTACTACACTGGTCACACTCCGGCCACGTGTTTAAACATCTCTTCACTTCCAGGAGGGTTAGGATATAGTGTTTGAAAAGGAAAACTAAGATTCTGGCCTCATTGTGCCACTCCAGGACTTAGGGCCCTAAGCATGGGACTATTATGCCCGTGTTATCCAAAGAGGCCACATTCTCACTTGGTCAGGAGTAGTGAGACCTCAGGTCCAGCAGAATGGAGTGGGACCCATTCTGGCATTGACTATGGTTTGTCCGAGTTCCACGTGGAATATAATTTAAGGAAATCTTCACTGGTTTCTAGAAGAGAAACTGTTTCTGGAGAGAAGCACGGGGGCAACTGGAATTCCATGGACAAAAATCCCTTTGGAGCTGGCCTCCACCTCAAGAATGAAAAAGGCGTTTTTCGGAGAACCCGTGAATCTTAAGAGAAAGAGACTCAAAAGACACCAGAGAAATATTTGATGCTAAATTCAGTATTTAGCCACCAGCCAGGTTCAGTTCGAACATCAGCAGATACAGAAAAAAGTCAGGGAGCAAGAAATATCAGAAACAAAATCCTGTCCCTTAGATAAGGGGAAAGGAAGGGCAGGAGAGGCCCTTTGACAGGAGATACGGCATATACAGTGGGAATATTTTGAGAGATGCACGTGACCATCGATATCACATTGTGGATTCTGATTCTCGCAGACTAGGGATGTGGCTGTGAGCAAGGTTTTTATAACTGGGCTTCTTATAAATAGGAAAAGTGTTTAACACATACCCATTCCTATATGTGAATATTTACAGGTCTCATACGTTCTCTTCTGGCTATCCCTTCCAAGCAGGCTTTCTGGCGATTTCTGTATTGACATAAACCTCTATAAACAGTGTGGAGGTTACAACTGTCATTCTCTGTGTCCTTGTGTAGTGTTGATTGAGGTGTGATGTGGTGGACCAAAGGCCCCTGGTGCCCCGTCACCTTATCTGCCACCGTACCCTCCCCTCTCCTCCAGTAATGTGAGAGTGGCAGATGGAAGATGTCCCCTTCGTTTCAGCCACAAGAGCTACTCACCAGAGTATAACCTCAATTCTGTTTCCAACTTTTAGTTTCTCAACACTGAAAAATGGACCAAACAGGACAGCTGCGGCCACACTGAAGGAGAAGCCTTGAGCACCAATCAGTTTTGACCATAAAGCTGTTTTGTAGCAGAAGTATAGGACTGGCATGGTTCAGCAAAGCTTGATGCTTGTGCTTCTCAGGTCCTATTATTCTCTCACTTACAAAAGGGGAAATGACTCAGTGGAATTCAACTGAGTGATTGGGTGTAAAACTGATGTGAGAGAAGAATTCAGCTGAATGAGAACAAACCTGTAGATTTCATCAGGAAACTCTTGTTTGGCCTATGGGGTAGAACACATTTTGCTGAAATGACACTGAATATTTTTATGGGGTATAGAAATGATTATGTGGGGCCAAAACAAGTGCCTATTGAGTTCAGTGGAAAACATTCCATTGAACTCAGTAGGCTTGGGTTGGGTTTAGAATGAGATTTTTATGAATAACTCTTCTTTTTGGCTTGCTATAAAACCAAGTGGAGCTAGATAATTAGAGCAAGTTAAAGCAGGCAATTTGGAGGGTAATTTGGACCAGACAAATTTTGAAAACCAATAGCTGTGCAGTGATTGCTATATACTTGAAGTGAATTATATTATACTTAAAGGGAATTGTTCAACAGGATCCAAAAAGCAGAGCATCCTGGCTTTTCCTTTGACTAAAGGCATTGTGCTTGGAACAGAATAAATGCCTTTATAATTATCTCCTCTTCCCTGCAGCTTCAGTATTGTTTTGCAAATGGCAGTGCCAGAGGCTGAAAACACTGGACATGTAGGACATTTATTGTTCAGAGAGTGTACGTTAAATTGTGACATGGACCTGAAATGAGAGAGAACTTCAGTCCCCCTCAGCAGACAAAAAGATGCCAGTCTTCACCATTCTGGACAGTCCCAAGGTCAGAGGCAATTTAAACCATTTTGCCTGCCTTCACTCAACTGTTCTGGGTATGAGCTTGCCAGAGCTGAGGCCTGTGCCCAGCACCCTGGTTCATACCCTGTATGATTTAGACTTCAGAAGTTATGTGTAAGCAGAAAAGTCAAGGGAACAAAATGAAATGTTAGTGCAACAAAGTTACTGATCTCCCAGTTTTGCTGGGGGAAGAACGTCACCCTGAGAGCAGAGACAGGATTATCCCTGGAAGTTTCTGGTGTAGTGTACTAGATATGCTCAAGAGAAGAACACTTCCAAACTGGACCAGCAAACTTACCTGACCCCGATGTGCAAACGTTGCTTGTTTGTTCTTGGCATAAGATCAACCCTGACGGACAAGGCATGCCCATGCAGTGGAAAGACTAAACGGGATTTGCTAGAAACATGTAGGTGACCGTGCCTCACTCCAAGCCAAGGAAATTGCACTTCCAGCATGAGTTGCATGTGCCATCATCAAGTGACACTGCAACACAATAACCGTGTACAGCGTGGCGAGTAGATGGTGCTGAGAAATCCTCTGAAAGTTTATGCACTGGGGATGAAATTAGCCACAGGTGCTAATCATGAGGCTAACAGTTTCTTGGTGGGGAACATTTTAGAGGCTCTGTTATAAATTACATATTAGATAGTAAGAGCAGTCAGGGCAATGAAAATGCATAAACTGTCAGACGTGATAAGCTGTCCTGATTATAAACTAACATGATAGTTTATGTTAAGTTTTCTGACAGTTCGAGCAAGATAGAAAATCTTATGGTAATAAGACTCAAGGCTATTTAGGCTACATTCCATTGAAATCAATGGAATATATATAAGGCTATATTCCATTGAAATCAATAGGAGGGAGGTACCTACATACCTTGGATACCCAGACCCATGCGTATAGTTAACATAAGTGAAGCTTTCAGAAACCCATGCTAAATTCTATCAGCTCACTCCATTTATTTAACTTTATCCTGTGGAAATTTGAGGAACTGCAAGAATAGCTTTCCAGACCCTTAGCGAACATTTTTCAATTTAAACACAATTTTTAGGTTGATCAGAATCAGTTAGATGTCTGAATAATTTGTTTTTAACAATGGACCTGCATTTAATGCTGAATAGCTGCTCAGCTGGAACAGTGACAGGTATTAAATGTTAGTTCAGTGAGTTCATAGGGCTCTATGAAAAAAGCACACAGTAGTAGAAGATCCAAATTCCTGCTGCTGGGGTGGAAATTTTGCTTTGGAATGCATGATTAGTGTTTGTTTAGCAACATGTTAAAATGTTCTATTCCTCTTCATTGCACGATAACTCCCATTTCCTACCAAGCAAGCCTTATAGTTTCTTCCTTCAGTTTGTACATCTACATTACAATTTTCACTTACAAAACTACATCTTTAGGATGGAATGGATTTCTTTTTTTGCTTCCTGAAATATTTAAATGTACCTTTCCCAGAGTCACATAAATAAGAGCTGTGATGGTTGTTCAGATGAAGGAAGCTACCAGAGAACATGGTAGATTTAAGTATTGCTCTTCTATTGAGGGAGGACTCACTGGCACACAGGTTAGGGTTAACGTCTAGAGTCATGATTATTTCTGGAGTCCCATTTTGGTACCTGTTTTCATCTGATCTTGGTGGTGCAGTATATACCTTTTCTCTTGGAATTAGGTCTTCTGCTGTTTATTCATTCCTTCGTCATCACTACAACGGAGGTAGCTATGGTTTCTCTGCAGCTGCATCTGGAATGGGCTTGAAAGTGGTCCAGTGGGTTTCATGCACAACGTGAATCTGCTGAGCTGCAATCCCATGTGGGGGAAATCAGCCACTCATCTCTAGGACCCATTTAATGGTCACAGCCTGGCTACGCAGATAGTTTGAATGCTTGGAGTGAAGACTCCCTCTCTTAGCCTCACAAATGCATTTTAATGTGGAACGAAGCCTTTGTACAATCAGCTTTGCTCCACTGCTAGGAATCAGTGCATAAGACGGCTTATAGCTCTGTCTATTTCCCCACTTACTTATCTGCCTACATGACCTTATCACAGCAGTACCTGGGTATCTGGAGGTCAATAAACATGGTCTCCTTGGACCACTGCAGGGCCACATTTAGCAGCTGGGGAATCACCCTCTGGCCATGCCCCACTGGCAGTTGCCAAAAGTGCACAGCCAGGGACTTTCAGTGAAAGAGCCTCAGCTGATCCCTGCCATGCTGTTGGTGCACAGGGAGAGGAGCTGTCCCCGAGGCACCTCCCAAAGCCATATGGGTGCTGCCTTTTGGGATGCACATGCTGCATTTCTGCAGGAAAGTGAAGGGCCTCCACTCCTATTTTATTAATCTAATTAGACAAACAAATGTTGTCAGTGTTCTGCCATGTCTAATTCACTAATGTCATCATTAAACAGAAGGCTGCTCTCTTTAAGAAAGTCTCTTCTCTGCCAGTGCCTTGTTTGCCATCGGTTGGGAATATGTCGGTTAACTGGAAGGTGAGATAGATAGATAGATAGATAGATAGATAGATATAAAAATTCATATCTTTATAAAGCATTTAGGAGTTTTATTTGCATAGTTTTAGTGACTTGGGAAAAGGGAGCTGAGATTAATTACCTGGCACTTAATATTTATCAACCAAGAGTTTGTTTTCTTAACCTCACTGATTAAGAGAGAGATTCTCCCACAGTTATCCAGCATTAGTAGCTCTTTACTACAGGAGCAGTCTAATGATACGTCTTCACAGCAGAAATAGCCTGAGCTCTTACGTGGGTGTTGCCCTTACTACCTCTCACATCCACATCCACTACTCTCTCAGCGTGAAGTGCTTTTTAGCCTGGGCTAATTGGTGTGGTGGGGTATGTAATTAGATCCCGGGAGCTGCTTTTGCTCAAGCTGGTAATCTGCCCACTTTGCAGTGAGGACACAGGCTAAACTACTTGAGTGCTGATAGTCCTCCAGTGCCTTCCCACAATTCTCCCATGTACTCAGAAGGGCAGATGAGTTTTCCCACCATTCATTGGGAAAGAATCATAGAGCAGCTCAAAGTCCCATGGGATATGCCTGTAGAATCCTAGCAGCATACATGGGGGTAGGGCTTTGCAGTGTGACTGATCGCAGCTGTTCTAGGCTAACCCGAGCACTCATGCCTGGGTACCAGTCACCTGGGCTAACTCTTTAGCAAAGATGTACCCTAAGTATCTTGCACAGAGTAAACTGAATAAACAGACTTGTTGAGATCCAAATTCTGCTTTACGTCAACAAGAGTAAGGTAAGTGGGATTTGACCATGGTTTTCAGCCTAAACTCGGCTTCCTTTTTTTTTTTTGCAGAAGCAAAGACTTGTGGGCCTGGTTTTGCTCCTGCAATTCTTTGTGAACATGATTTAAGTCATTAGACATTTCAGTACCTGATTTGTGGGTGCAATCAGGAACTTAGATAGAAACTTTGCATGCAATTAACTACACATACAAATTGCAGGCACAGAAAGGAAGGACAGGGTTTTTTAAAAAAAAATATCTGGCCTAGAATATGTAACACAGAATGATTTGATATTGTCAGGCTGTCCAGAGTGACTCAAGGGCATAAGTACCAACCTCAGGACAAACTGTTAAGAAGCAGGACACGCAACCCAAATTGGTGGTGAGTTCTATACCTAGATTTCATTCACAAGTATCAAATGTGAACTCCTCAGGTATTAAAACAGCCTTAACATGGAGTCACAATCTGTTCCTTTGGGTAATCCAATATATATTGTAACACAGGTAAACTTGCCTTTGTGTTAGATGGTCTCTTTCACCAAAAATCATAACCATGTTCAGGCTACTCCCAGTTCCAAAGGACTAGTCACTTAGCCCAGGTCCATTGCACTTTAGATCTTACACCAAAGACAATGCTTGTAGCCAACCCTGTAATAAACTAACTAAAGATTTATTAACTAAGAAAAAGAAATGACAGTTATTTACAAGGCTAAAGCAGGTAGACATACATGCACAAATGAGTCTTAGGTTCCAAAAGATGGTAGAAACTTGTATGATAAGCAAGCTCTGTATGTCCTTGAGGGCTAAATCCAGGCCAAACGCTGGATTTTTTTTAGTAATCCTGGAACCTCAGACTCCAAGAAGTGTAAAGATACAGTTTATTCTAGTCAGGGATTTTTTTTATTCCCGTCCTCCAGCGTTAAGATGATGGGACAAGTCCACATGCTTGTCTCCTCTTCATGGTTGTAGGGGGAGCAATTCACAAAGTCATTGTTCTTCGGTGTTTCAGATTGGCTCATTTGCTTTCAATGGGCCTTTTTGGTGGGCAGGACCTAACCCCTTCTGTAGGGAGCCAGCATTTTACATTAGATAATGCTTCTTTCCTGTCTGATGAGTTACACTGTTACAGAGGTTTACAATGCAAACACTCAATATAATCATATAACATGGGGTAAGTGAGATTAATACATACAGCAACTTTGCCTCTCAATGCAGAACAGATCTTGCATGTTCATTAGGGCAGATGGAAGACAAGTTGCCACTGCTGGTTCAATGCTGTTTGTTTGTTTGTGTAGAGCAGACCGGCTGGAAAGATATCACTCGGGGTCACTGAACTACAGAATTCAGAGCGTCTCCACATGACTTGGTTTGGGTAACGGTGAAGGCAGCAGCTTGAGCCCAAAGCAGTGGTGTTCAAATCTGTGTTATTGGCCCCCCAGCCACTGGGAGTTCCATTCTGCAGGGGAAGTTCACCAGGACTGTGTATAGACATGCTGAGTCAGTGTGTTGTGATGCGGGGGTGACTAAGACCATCATCGTGTCATTGTGTAGTATGAAGGACTAGCCAAGGAGGAAGCCTCTGCCCTCGAGCAGCCCCATGCCCAGAAAACCTGTGAGAGAGGAGAACCTAGGTGCTTCCCCACTGTCAAACGAGTATCTCCCTCCAGGATCCCAACCCAGAGAACAGGCTGAAGGAGAGGGATGCTCCCTTCCATGCATGTGAATGAAAGAGAAGCTTGTGCTATGAGATCCCATCTCTGTGGATGATCTATAGGGAGGGTTTGTGCTCTGGGAACCCATCCTCTGAGCAGAGAACAGCTGCTTCCTTGTGCATGGTTCAGAAAAGGGCCTGCCTGACAGCAGCTTGTTCTTAGTGGAGAGGTGGGATTGGAGTAGGGACAAAAAGAGGGCTGATTGCTTCTCTTTGGCCACTGAGAATAGCATGCATTTTGGGAAGGAACTCCTGAGACATGGGGAAGAGGCCAGGGTTTGGCCTCCAAGCTCGCTGAAGGCTTGATCTTGTACAGATAAAGTCAACAGGAGTTTGCCATTGACTTCAAGGAGCGCAGGATCAAGCCATGAGCTATGTGGCCCAACAGAGCAAATACAGAACTGAAACCTCTCCTCCTGCTTGTGGTGTTATGGGCTGCCTCCCACCCGCATCAAACACTTGTCTATAGCATTTCGCCTTCTCTGCAATTTAACCACCCCTTCCTCCAGATGGCCTTGCTAACATTTTTCAATCTCATGACCCATTTGTCTATGGGGAAACTCCATTAATACCATTGCAGTTCTATCGGGGATAAATCTGACCCTAGCCTTTTTCTGTCTCTCCGTTGTGTGATGGGTTTGAAGTTGCACTGGTATCCCATGTGTTACCATGATAGTTTGTTCTACTGTTCTCTTCTGAATTGATTTGTTTCAGGAAGTACGAATGACATCAACTGTTCCTGCTTCATCATGTATCCTATTTATTACAACTGACCCTTGATGTTGTAGGGTGGGGAAAGCTGTTGCTAGACAGGGCATTAATTAGCCTCTTCTCGTCCGTCTTTGCCTATTCATTGTGATTCTATCTATGGGGACCAGGGGAATAGCTCTTCATTTTGCATAAGGTTTTCCAAATGTTATGCACATGGCATCATTATGCCATCACTAACTGCTAATTCCCTGACCTACTTTACCCAGTGAAGATTTTTCACTACCTTAGATACCCAGTACTGGCATCTGTCAGCCTGGCTGAGAGCTGATTCCCCAGATAACCAGCAGGAGACACCAAGGAGTTGAAGCGGACCCTGTTACAACGGGATTCTAAAACACCATTTCTCTTAACTGCATGAGAGATGCACCGATCTAGACACAATAATAAACTCACCTACATGCATTTCCCCCACCTCAGTTTCTGCACCACCCTGCAGAGCTGGCCACTGTAGCAGATTCTTTAGGGATCTGGCACAGACTGGGACCCACCCTGAACAGTGAGTTATGCACAGGGTGTGTTTCTTGGATGCACCCTTTAACAATTCCTCTGTCCAGTAATCAGATGCTTTCAAGACTAAACAACTATTTTATTTTCAAGAATGAGCCATAATTTGTCCAAAAACAAACACTGCAAAGAAGAATAGACAATATCAGACACTAGGGACTTAAGATACAAATTAATCATCGTCAGATTTTTTTCCTCTCTTTTGAAATAGAGCCACTTCCCAAAGCACTTCCAATTACATTTTCAAACAATCCCATTTGTAGAGTTATTTTTGCATTCATTGACTGTGATGCATTATCAGAAGTCAAGGAAAAGGTACGAGGGCTTGGAACATTATGATTTGATTCTCACATAAATTGTTCAATGAATCACAGGTTCCCAGGCTGCTATTTTTGTTTTCCTGTTTGTTTCTTCTTTCTTTTCCCTGACTTCTCTTTTAACTCATGCCTTCCCTAACACTGCATCTGGTTTTAATTTAAATAGCAGGACAAAAACGGTGGCTAGCAGCTTTGAGACATAGTCGGTTGAGTCCTAGCACCAGTATCCAGCTAGTTGGGCCTGTCATCTATTTTTCTTATGGCTTCGTAGTCCAAAGTCGATGGGAGCTCAGTGCCTCTGAAAATCAGACCTCTTATGTAGCTCAAATAAGGATTTGGGAATTCAGTGCACCCAAGGTGGGAAGGAACAGGTGTCTTCACAATACCTTCTTCATCCCCTGATCCTAGGGTCTGCCAGGAGCTCGCATTCACTGAATTCTTATATAAATCCCATTAGTAGATTAAAAATAGGTATGAGCTGCTTATATCCTGTACACTGATGTTTCAGAGCTCTTGGCTCTCTGTGTAAAGGTCATGCACTTAATAGTCTGAAGCCGATGGGAATCCTCCCCAAATCCTTTGCCACTCACTTTGCTCAAGCATCTGTCTGTTGGCATGACTAACATAGGAAACAGTGGTTACATCAATTAGCCTTTACCTTTCTTCAACCCCTAAAAGAAAGAAATAACTCAGGGAGGCTGGAGATTTTTAGTCTAAACTTCCTGTTATTCACTCTACATGGGAAGCGATCACCATGACAACAAGCTTTCGCATCGTGTGCTAGCGGTTAAGCATAGGACATTGACATATTTGTTTCTTATCGAATGAAAAAGTTCTGTGTACTATCTGCAAGCTAGCAGGACAAACCGCTCTGACATTGACCTGAATTGCTGAATATATTTGAATGTAAGGCTGACAGAGCAGCTCCGATGCTGGTTGAAATGGAAATTACACACTTCACTAGGGGTTGCAAGTTTAATGTGGAACTCGTTGCTGGGCATTTGTCGTAATTTATTTTAATCAGCGTGAAGTTTAATTCCCTTCTGTGTTTGTGGTTCAGTGGCCTCCTCTTTTTCTTTCCTGATTTTGCTTTGCCTTGCACACGTGTACACAGACACACTCCACACACAAAATACAATATTTGAAATTGTGGGCTCCCACTCAAAGTCCTGGGCTGAGATTTGAGAATAAGTCAGATTCCACCAAAAGGAATGCAAGGATGTTAGGGAAATTGCACATATGGTGGAAATCAGGTTGGAAATCCAGATATGAATGTCATGGCCTGATCCCGTGTCTGTATATTAGGTAATCACTCAAGGTTTCCACAGCAAGTGAAATTTTCCTAAAGTCCTTACATTCCCTTTGAACAACTGTTTTATTCTAAAATCTTGACTCGAGACCTGCCATACACATATAGCAATATAGACAGAGGGAAAGCTTTCGGCCTGTATGACAGTGGCATGTTTAAAACAAAATAAAAACACTTCCTCACCCATCAGCTTTTTGCCAGCTCTTTGAGAGTTGCACAAGAAGACACCCCTTGCCTAGCAGCATTGGAGAAAACCTGGATTTTTATTGATTGGTGCTGAGACAATTGCCTCTTTATCTCTGAGTCTATAACATGGTAAAAACCATTCCTCATTTTCTAAAGAACAAGCCAGAAAAGTGTCTTCCAAAGCCATTACAAGGAAACTTGGGTGTGATTTTATTTTTCCTGCATCAGAGAATGAAGGTACCTTGAATGAAAGATTCACAGGGGGGAAGTCTTGCATGAGTCCTTCAACGGAATGGAATCAACTCTCAGAGATTTCATGGTGCAAGTTGTCTGCATTTTAATTTCACGCTCAAAAAAAAAAAAAGAAAAAAAAAATATCAGCCAGAATGCTGTTGATAGTAGACCCAGAATTAGAACCTCCCATAGCACTGTGCATCAAAGGCAAATACAAGCACAAAAAAGGAAAAGGAAGAAATTGCTTATAATGAAAGATCAAGTTATGAATTAAAGATAATGGAAATGTAATTACTGCAGAAACCAGCTGAGAGCATCCAAATGCTAAAATGGATTAAACATGAAACACTCATTAAAGTAAGTGTTATCACATTTGCTTCTCTAATATCCTGTTTATAGAGAGAAATCTAAACACAAATTGTGGGTTTAAAGGGGGAGGGGGGAGAAATAATCCCCCTCCCCCAAAGGGTTTTGATTTGGGATTCTTTTTATGTGGTGTACATAATTAAAACTCCAGAACAGCTGTTTGCAAGGAGTGAAAATATATCACTTCCAATCTGCAGTAGATCAAATGTTATAACTGAAAGCAGGGCAGTTAACAAGGCACTGGAGAAATATAACTCAGGCTAGCCTTTCCTCTTTGCGGTGGAATAGCAATATTAGCATAACTTGCCCTGCTTTACAGAGTTAGCTGCTGCCTAAAGCATTACTCCTCTCTAATTTCCAAGGCACAAAATTGAATAATTCACCCGCTACCATCTCTCTGAGTAAACAGAGTTTGTGCAGGGTATTTCCATGGGGGCTAAGGGAACCCCATTTTAGCATTTCCAATCAAAATAACATGAGACTAGAGCTAAGATTGCAATGAAACATCTGACTCATTTTACTACCGCACCGGAACGGAACCTGAAAAACTGTGCGCCCAGAAGTCGGTATTAGGTGCAGGCCCAAACTGGAACTCATTTGTACTTTATGGAAGTGCAGATCTGGATCCAAGTCTGAACTTTAATGGCTCGTATCCATTGAATTCAAAACGGAACATCAGCTTCAAATCCCGTCGAATTTTGATAAGTTTGGATTCCGATCTGAACTTAGACCTGATTCAGCAAAATATTTAAGCGTTTGCTTGCTTTTAAACTCATCAACTCTCTGAATCTGAACTGTTCCATATTTCAAGGGATTTTAGAAGTTCCCTTGTTACTATAATGAGATTAATCACATTCTTAAAGTTAAGCACATGCTTAATTGCTCAGATCCATTTTTCGTCAGTTTCTAATTCTTAATGCCTACAAAAATCAGACTGGAAGCTGGAAGATTTTACTTACCTATTAATAAATTAGCATAAGCTGTTTAATTAATTAAAATAATTCCTCTCAGGACAGTAACAATCACATGGAAGGTGGAATTCATTATGAAAACTCATTTCCTTTCATAGGTGCTAGAACTGGGGGTGCATCCGCATGCCCTGGTTTGACGTAGTTTCCATCATATATAGGATTTACAGTTTGGTTCATTCTTCTAGCACCACTGTCTCCTTTTAAGCCCTGACAGAGGTGAATAACATCTTAAAAACTGAAGAACAAGTAGGC
The DNA here is from genome assembly GCA_007922155.1 of Mesoclemmys tuberculata. Classification (NCBI taxonomy): domain Eukaryota; kingdom Metazoa; phylum Chordata; order Testudines; family Chelidae; genus Mesoclemmys; species Mesoclemmys tuberculata. The sequence goes on from ML675625.1 coordinate 22,184,054, forward strand.
TGGCCATGTCAAGAGGAAGGCAACCTGATGGGAATGGAGATCGGAGGATGGTGAATCCAGCAGCAAAGAGCACACAGGGCTAGTTATCTTTGCAGCTCCTATTCATTCACATTTGGCCCTAGACATGTAGAAAGTGTTTTAAAAGGCGCTGGAAAATTTATCATGGCACATGGTTTTTGTATTTATCTCAGCAGAGTTGTTCATACTGAGTGTTATTGAATAAATACAGGATCAGAAGTTCATCTGCTGTTCCTCACCCAGAGTCATAACCTTTTGTCTGTGGGGAAACCCTTCCCTCAGTGACCAGCGGTGCTGTCATTGCATTGTGTTGTCACTAGGGATCAGATTTTCAGAAGTGCTTAGTGCCCTCAATGTCTTTTTCAAAGGAGCACAGCTCCCCTTTGGGCATCTAAACCAACTGGACAGATTTTCAAATGGGCTCAGCACCCCACAGCTCCCGTTGACAAATTCAGAGAGAAGATGAGCCATCTTGAAAATCTGACCCCATCCTTTTACCTGGCATATAAACCATAGGAATTCTCAAGAACCAAATGACCAGCTGTTCAAAAGATCTCAGATCTCAGCAGCACTCAGGGATCTTCTGAAAAAACTGGTAACTTCATTTAATTACTTAAAGGGGTATTAAAATCTTTTGAAAATCTGGTCCAAAAATCTTGCTTTCATGCCAACGTCTGGCAAGAGAGAGCAAAGGAGAGAGCCAGACATAAAAAAAGGATTGTGCTGATGGGAAAATTGTTCCTGAATAGAGGACTCACTCCTCAACATGTTGGATTCACCTTTTTCCACCACTTCTAATGGTGGGGCTATTATGGGCTTGTTTGTATGCCAACTTACCATGTGACAAGCCAGGGTCTGAATCTAGAGTGCGCCATGAGATAACATCCCATGTGGACGCAGCTTTATGCCACTGTGGGATTCCCTTATGACAGAATGGCTTCAAGGCTTCCTTGCACCACTGGACTGGCACAAAGGTGTCTTCCTCTAGGTGAAGCATCTCGCTCAGAATTTTATCCACGTCTACCATTGACAGGTGACACGTCAAGAGTTAATAGCATAGAGTGGGATTTTCAAGGGGCCTAGAAGCAGAAGTCCTATTGAAATCAATTGGACTTCTGGTTCTAAGTCACTTAGACACTAGGGGCAGGATTTTCAAAAGCACCCATTAGGACAAGAACTGATACAGATCTCTGTACCCAGGCAAAACATATTCTGTACAAATTTTAGTACAGTGCAATTTAGTCATCCTGCAATAAATACCTAAGAAAATCTGCATATGCAGAGTCAGATTTTCAGAAGCCTGTGTGTGCATTAACATGCATAATTTGCATGCCCACTTACTGGGAGAATGTACACAGGTCAGATAAGTGTGCCAACAAATAGCAAATCATACTGGTCATTTGTACATCAAATTACCCCACCAGTGTGTGCACACATGGTAATTGTGTCTACAATGTGAGTGCATGTGACGAGGTGAACTAAGCCCAGAAAGGAGCAGAGGAGAAGTCCTCCAAGAGGCCTAGAGTGGTTGTGGGAAAGCAGTCAATGAGAGAGGCTGCAGGGAGCGGCCAATCAGGGCCAGCCACAGGCAGGGCCATATAAAAGGACCTGCACAACAGAGCAGTTCAGTTGCTGCCTGGTGCTGGAGAAGAGAGGACTGTAATCTTGGCTGGCTGAAAGAGCAGCAGGGTCCAAGACAGGTCAGTCTTGGCAGGAACTGGGGGAGCGAGAGGCTACTGCCCCGCTTCTAGGACTGAGTCTAAGACATTTGCCTGCAGGAACCAGAGGAACTCCTGGCTGCCTGCTGGCACTGAGTGAGGACTGAGCCTGGAGAGGGCTGCAGGAAGATAGTGTCTCTAGGGAAGAGACCAAGGGGTACTGAGATAGGCCCCTGATGGACTGTATACCCTGGAAGGGGTTTGTCCTTTTCACATCCAGACAGTGTGTGAGACTCGGCTGGAGGGCTGAGTCACCGAAGAACTGCCCATGAAACCACAGACGGGACACCAGGAGCTAAAGGGCTGCAGACACACCTGACCGGAAGGGACTGCTCATGAGAGGTGGGTGCTGCCCTGTTATAGTGTGTCTGCACCTCAGGGGAATCCCATAACTATGGATAACACACAGCAGCTTCCAAAAGTCTCATGCACGTTGCATGCAACCTTGCAACAATAGATTCCCACATGCCATTCATTTACATCACTTACCTGATGTAATATGCTCATATGCTTTGTGCAAAGATTTTTCTGTGAATTTGCATAAGATACTGTAAATCACATCCTATTCTGTTCCGCTCATTTTGATAATTACCACCAACATAATTAAAAGGGATAAAAGAAAGGAACACCCATTGGTGTGAAGGATAGATAATTAGGTATGATTACATTTTCTTGCTGCTTTTTTTATTTGATCAGTGATTATAAAAAAAAAAAAACACCAAAAACCTTGCTTTCTAAAGTAAATTATCTCGAGATGGAACATGACAAACAGCCTCACCATTCAGTGCTATGAAACCACTTTGATATTTTTCAGTGTCAATATCAAGATTGGTTTTTTTGCATTATAAATCCCTGAGGATATTTTATGCCTGGTTATCTTTGTTCAGCACATTTCACAGGGTGATGTGGTCCATGAGGGGTAAAATTGACACAAACAAACACACACACACAAATCCCCCCAAAATCTCTTGAATAAACAAGCCAGGATTTCTTTGTGTGAATCTAGCTCTTGTTTAGGAAGCTTGTTTGCAGTATAGTGACAATTGATATTTAAACAGCTCTTTAGACAAATCATCAACATGAGTCACGCTCAGTAGGGAAAACACTTCTTTCCTTGCAGCCTGGAAAAGTGACACTTTGCTTTACTTAAGCCTGGATCATCAGATCTCAAGTTACACAAAAGCTGCTTATATTTTTTGGGATATTAAGCCAAGGTTTTCAAAGCTGCCTATGGGAATTTCACACCCAATTAGTATTAAATACAACTGGTATTGAAAATCCTACTCTTTTTGCATGACCCAAGAAATGTAAAAGAATCTATGATTCTATGAAATGCTTAGCTTAATTCCTGCTGGTTCAGCCAGAGACAGGCAGACATCCTTATATCTTTTTTGTGCAGAATTTCTGCCTTAAGGAGCCAGGAAAATCTGGTCTGCTGTGTTTACAGGTTGCATACATCAGGGCTGTCAATCTTTCCAGGTTACTGTACCCCTTTCAGGAGTCTGTTTTGTCTTGCGTACCCCCCACGTTTCACCTCACTTAAAAACTACTTGTTTACAAAATCCGACTTAGAAATACAAAAGTGCCACAGCATACTGTTACTGAAAAATTGCTCACTTTCTCCTTTTTACCCTGTAATTATAAAATAAATCACTTGAAATATAAATATTGTACTTTTGTTTCCGTATATAGTATATAGAGCTGTATAAACAAATCATTGTCTATATGAAATTTTAGCTTGTATTGACTTTGCTAGGGCTTTTTATGTAGCCTGTTGTAAAACTAGGCAAATATCTAGATGAGTTGATGTATCCCCTGGAAGACCTCTGTGTACCCGTAGGGTATGCATAGCCCTGGGTGAGAACCACTGGCCTACATGCTAAATGACATTGGACAAGACACTGCTTTAGTAGAACTTTGCTGTGGTGGGACACCTGTTATTAGCCCTGATATGGTGACTTTATTTATTTATGCCTCCTATTCTCTATTGTGCTGTGGGAGTGCTGCTGGTTCCTTGTAATATTTAACACAGTCGCTAACTCATTGGCTCTTAAAATGAATGAAAGAATTAAAGCACTCACAGCATTAACTGCCGGTGATAAAATATTTTTCTCCCCTCAGTGCCAATCATTACTAGGTAATTACATTTAAACAGACCAGTAGCTGGTTCTGTATATCTTCAATATATATTGTTGGTTAACCTCATTAGGGCGGGACAAGGGGAAATAGCACAATGGGATTCCATAAATAACACCCAGGGGGAGATTCTGCCATTTGTATCTCTAATACCAGTCACAGGTACGTCTTGTATCGGTTTTTAATGAGTGGTCCATGAGTCCCATCCTTCATGGTGACTCAGATTATGCTTGGCCAGATTTCTATGATCTCCAGTGTAACCCATCCCTCAGACCAACAGTGGATCCCCAACTGACTGGCCTTTCTTCTGTATGTTAAGGGTGCTGTGAAAGGATGAACTGGATGGGTTGAAGAGATGATTCACTGGTATAGTGTCACTGAAGTTAACAGAGCTATAGCAAATCACATGAGCTGAGGAACTGGCTCTTGGGCTCTGTGGGTAGCTAGCATCCCCTTTGTGATTGGAAGTGTAGAACTAGTTCGTTTTTTGCTCTGATTTAATCTGCCACTTGTCTCAATTCCCCCCCAAGTCTGCGCTGTACACTACATCCTCTGCCCTAGCTCTCTTTAGTAGCCCCTTCAGGCTGTGTTTTGCAACCCTTATGTACATGAGACCCAGGGAGGGGAAGTGGGATTCCCTTCCTCAGTAGCATGGGGCACAGGTCATTTGCTGTTTGATCTAGAATAAGCAGTGGAGTCTCTGTAACTTGAAGCCTGTAAATCAAGATTTGAGGACTCCAAGAACTCGAGCCCAAGGTTAGGGGCCTATTACAGGAGTGGGTGAGGGACGTTCTGTTGCCTGAGATGTGCAGGAGGTCCAACTAGATGAGTGTGATCTATGAGTAACCCTCACTCATACAAGCAGTCCTGCTGATAGCAATGGGTCTTATCCTGGTCTCATATACACTGGTTTTACAACAGTGTAATGCCATTGCCAGCCATGGAGTGACTCGATTTACACCCGTGTGACATCCGAATCAGGACCAATACAGTGACTCCGGATTAAAAGCAGGCCTATTGGGACCCCAGTCAGGAATCCAGATCCCATAATGCTAGGTGCTCTGCGCATATGTGCGTGGGTGTCTGTATAAAAGCAAAAAGATGGTCCCTGCCTCAAAGAGCTTACAATCTAATTTTCAAAACAGAACTACTCAGGGACACCTGTCCTAGAAGGAGATATGCACTGCCCTCTCTTCAGTGGAAGGAGGGGCTTCTGAGAATCTCACTGAGCAGAGCTCTTCGTCTGTAGCCATTGGTGTATGTAAATGTACGTAAAATGGAAAGCCAATAGGGGATTAGCCTCCTCCCCTTGCGTTGCTGGCACTAGCCACTGAAACCATTACAGCAACAGAGAGGACACTCTTAATTAGCAAAACCTCCCATGACGAATTAATTATTATTTGACTCAGTATGAAAGAGCAAAATTTAATGAACCGTCATTGTGAAATAGCAATGGAAAAAGTACTAAGCAGCAGCAGATGAACACCTCTGCTACAAATTACCAAAGCTTTGTGAAGTGCAGCTTGATTTGCTCCCTGTGTTTTTTAAGAAGATTTTATTAATAAGTTGCCTCCCTTTTTTGTGCTCTCCTTCTGCCTGTTGTTTCCGAGCTAGTCAGACACGACAGGTGCTGCTCTCCACTTGTGTCTGCAGACTGTAATTTCAAATGTTCTTTGATCACTGGGTGGTCCTAGGCTTCTCTACCCAGGACTACAAGTATATAAAGCTGAGCATAATGTGGGACATTCATGACCATTCAGTTCTGAGGCTGAAGAACTTATTGAACATGTCAGGTCATTCTCAAATATAAAACCACCTCGCCTAGTGTTCACATATTTTCTGCCAACCTTAATTGTGTATTTATCTGAAAATATAGTGGGCTCTAAAGAGGCTTGTCCAGAAACATAGTCACGTGGAGTGGCGTGTAAGAAGAAAATGTCAAACCCCTTATCTCATGGCGCCTGCTGTGCATGTAAACGTGAAGCAGAAAACCGGTGAAACAAGCATACGTGTTTCAAAGTGGATGGTGGTGTGGGGGCCAGGACATCAGGGAGTATGACCACAGTGCTACGCCTTTCACTGGTAGGTCACTGGTTCAGATCTAACTCTGGGAAATGGCAACCATCTCCTGCTTGTTGGGTGGTGCATCTCTTGAGCAGTCTGCGTACAGTTCAGAAACAACAACTGATAGCAGGACTGGCAGCCTTACCAAAGAGGCCGAGCACTGCATCTTACTTGACACTAGAAAAGATACACAATAGCAGTGTAGACACAACTGATACCAGTTCTCCAAACAAAATAAGTTATCCTGACAGAAGCTTTTTTTTTTTTGGCCAGTACTTCTACAGCTACTTCTAGGGCTTTGGTCAGTCTAAAAATGTTAAAAATCCCATCCCTAACCACCCTCACTATGCCAGCAAACATTTGATGAGTGGACATGGCCTAAACACACATGGAGTCTCTCTTCCCCTCTTGCATTTTAGGGTGTGGGGGAAGCTAGCTCTGCTCATGCCTGTTCTATGGGGGGAAAAAGGAGATCTGTGTTTCTAGGTCTTTCACTCCTGCATCTTTCATAATCACAATAATCTTTAGTTGGATCTGAAATCATTTAAAAAGATGTCTTTTCAAGGCTCTGGGCACCCGAACATCATCAAATTCCAGCAGCATTAAAGCAGGAACTCAGCCAGCCAATCGCCTCCTACAGAAATTCCTTTCTGCTGCTTCATTGTTCTGGGAAGCACAGCCGTGGCCCTCTCCAAAAACCCTGTCAAACCATGTCTTTTGCAACATCCCCCAAAGGTCACCAACTCTGGGCTGTTTCACACCAAGGGGCAAGCAAGTTCCAGAGGCCTGGGGCCATCGCAGAATACCCTGCCAGTGCCCTCTCTCTTCTATAATGAGAAGGCTCCAGCGTAGGCATGCTGCTCACCACCGCTATGCAATATGGCCTGGGAACAGAGATGATACCTCGGATATCACAGTTCTAGGCTATTAGGGCTTGATAGACCATAACAAACACCTTTAACTCCACCAGTGGGTAGCCAGTGCAGGTCCCAGAGCACTAGCGTCATATGCTCCCAGCCCTATTCAATAAGCAAACTGTTGCATTCTGCCCCAATTACATTATCTGGATGGTTTTAAGGTATAGACCTATGTAGAGCGCAGTGCAATAGTCTAATCATGAGATAAACTCATGGATAACAATGGCAAAGTTCGACATGCAAAAGGGGGGGTCGCAATCTCCGCCAACTATTTCATATTCAAAGCTCTAGATTTCCCATCTTTCTACTTACCGCTTTTTGCTTTTCTGCTCCGTCTGTTCAAGCTTTCAAGTGTGTTAACTATGTGATTTCCTTGCTTTGGCAATATTATTATTGTGCTTAAGATTCAAGCCCTTTGAAGTGCCTTAATTTTCCACCCACAGTGCCTGGGTGAATGCAAAGAGTATTTTAAAATGAAATGGTGATTTACAGTTATCATAGCTAAGAGATGCTGAATTCCCCAGTCTAAACTTCATGGATAATTTGTTCTGTGCCAACAGGCAAGTGGAGCACATGGCTCTGCATGCTTGTCCTTTGGTGGAGTCCGTTTCATTCAAAATCAGAGATAAATAGAATGACATCAACAGGATCTTACAGCCAGGAGCTGTAGAGGGAAGGGAGCACATTAAAGAAAGTGCAGAGCGGGTGATCACTGCAGACCTAGGGAGAGAATTTGCACAGGACTGGCAGAAAGGGGATCTTGACAAGGTTGATTGCACAGACAATAACGCGATAAAGGATTTCATGGGATTTCACAGAGCCTACAGAGACCTGGGCCAGGAAGTGAGTAGATATAAATGAGACATTTGGAATTAGGCTGAGCACTTGCATCTCTCACTGCATGTTCAGCTGGTGCTCAGAACCTTTGATGTCTTCAACTGGAGCTAACCTGAGTAAAAGACTGAGTCCTTAGAATGTCTTCTAACATCCTACGCAGATAGTTAATGCAGATCAAGGCAGGAGACTATTTCACTGGGAATGTCTGAATCATCAGTAAATTGGAAGAGAAGAGTATATTGGTAAATGCATTTATTAGCGGAGTGGCTGTTTATTAAGCTCATTAATGCCATATGCGGTTTCTAAGGTTTTCGTGATTCTTTAACTGAGTCTTCAATTCAGCTAAAACTGAAGATTTTCCTTTTTCATTTGACTGATCTCTTGAGCTGACAGCAGATCTCTTGAGCCAAATGCATTTTAATAGCTCCCAATAATCCTCTAGCATTTGTGCTTCTCAGACCAGAAGCCCCAGGAATGAGTCTTTCTTTTAAATGTGTCAATAAATAAATTACTTTTTGAATTCAGGGCTGGGTAGCATTGGTCGGGGCGATATGTAGAGTGTAATGTGCATGCACCTTCGATGTACATTGGAACCTTTTCCCCCATGCACTCTTCCAAGTCAGGGTCAGTCCTGAACGCTGCCTATCAGCTATGGGAGATCGACTGACAATTTGGTCATCTTTATGAATAGAGAATAGCATGACAGCAAATTGCTTCCACTTGTGTGGCTAAAGCCAGGCTCTGAGATACGAAATGCTAATGCATTAACCCACTAGTGCCCCAACCCCTCTAATAAGTATATAATTCTAAATTCTGCTGGAATTGTGAGAGACTGGTCTCAGCCTGAGAGAGCAGAATGCATTCACACAAGGCCATAAGCACACTTAAGCTGTTAATGCAAGGCACCCTCTTTGCATAAGGCTTCGCATGGGTCATACTTCTTAATGGGGAATGGATAGAAGTTAGTAACTACAATTACCATTCTGCAAGCTGTAGACCTCGGTAAGCCAGAAAATATAAAGGCAGAGCCAAACCAACAGGGTCTTATTTGTCTCTATGAACCAAGACACAAGGCTGCCTTTACAACTAGTGTTGGCAGAATTTTGGGGAGGGACGGGCAGATGTAAATAACAGATGTAAATAATGTTGGTGGATAATATCTGCTTATTTTTATTTATTTAAATGTTCACAGTTGTGGGAAATTATGGAAGTGTCAGACAATGGGGAGAAGGTTCAGACAATAATTATTTCATGACAGAAGACTTTGAGATTCAAAAAGTTAGCGCTTTAGAGCCGATAAAACACACTGTCAACAGCACATGTCAAAGTATACAAAATATACAAATATTTTGTGTATTTGAAAATATATTATCACACACTAATAGGCTTTCAAGCAGCATTTATTTTAGTTTGCCTCTGTAAATTTTAATGATCATCAATGGAAATATTTTTTCATCAGTGTGTATGCGTGTACGGTGAAATTAATGTTTACTGACAGTGACTGATAAAAATCTAGTCCTTTCCTGCCTATATATAACCATACACAGAGGAATGTTCAAGGTCTCTGTGACTGTCTGGAAGTAGTGCCAGAATTTTCTCACTGACTTGGCTCATCTTCATTCATTAACACAGAGCTTTGTGGGAGCTCATCTTGTGACTTTATCAGCTTGGCTACTTTCAACAGAAAGCTCCATTGTTCTAGTGATCATCCACAGACAGCCTTTTGCTCAGATTTCTGTTAATTAACCGATACCACCTCTTTGCCAAATCTTGAACTCTGCCACTCATATAATATAATGTTATATTAAATCCACAGACTTTGCTTTTGGGTGGCCAAAGAAGAGATGATTCGCCACAAACTAGATTCTTTCCTCATCCCCTTCCTTTCACTTTTGTGCAACTTTTTATACACAGCTGGATTTAATCATGTTTATAAAAACAGTTTTCACTGTAATGGTTTTCCTCAGTGGCATCAACAACAAACATAAAACATACAATGTCTGATTAGTTCTTGACCCCAAATGAGTTTTGTCTAATTTCTGTGCTTCTAAATACACATTTGCCATATGCTGCATCATATGTCACTTTCCTTTCTAATGCCACTTGGGACTAAGCGTTATGAGGCTTTTGTAGTAATCTCATGGCTGCTATAATCAAATCTGGGAAACAAAGTTTGTCAAACTGGGAAATACTTTTATGAAACCCAAAATTTAACAATGTCAGAGCTGTTATGAAACCCAAAGCACTGTCATGTCCTCCTGCTCCTGGAACTTGTGGGCCACGTTCAGTCCTGGCATAAATGTATTCCCATTGAAGTCACTAGGATTTGTTCCCATTTACACCAAAATTAATCTGGCCCTCGCTTCTAATAAAATATCATAATATATGTCGGTCACAACTATGTAGCACTACAACAGTGTAGCTCCCCCTGCATGGGATCTTCTAAGATTAGAGGTCTGTCAGGGGACACAGTGCAGAACACAAAGGCCAGGGAGTGGCTGGTCTTAAAGTCATCCTCTTGTTCTTCCTGAGTTAGTTTGTGCACAGGACTTCCATGTGGCCAGTGCTTTGGGTAGTGGCTTCTAATGTTTCAGCTCTCTTATTCCATAGAGGAACTTAATTGCTTCTTCTATTTAGCCAGAATGAAGGGTGGCTACACATCAATCAGTTTCAACAAGCGCTGTGATTGCCCATAGATCAAGACACACTTGCTGGTAGCCACCAGCTCCCTTCAGTATAACAATAACAATACTACAGCAATTTATGCAGTTACAGCAGCCATAACAACCCAGCACTGGATCTCTCTCGAATTTCAATAATATCCACAATGGTTTCTGCGTGGCAAAGTTTAAGATTGCAACTATTACCGTATTAAACATAAAAGGAGTATAACCACTTCCATTTGAACCCTCTCTAATTCTTCAGTAGTTCACTCAGTCTCTGTTCAGTGACAAAGTGACTTTTTAAGAAGGGAAAGGTTGAATGCTCCTGTTACTACTTTATCGCACTCTCATCAGGTTATCGTTTCTTCCATATGAACCCATGTAATTCTCATTAACTGCCAGAGGAGTAACTGTTTGCATCAGGACTCAAATATTTTCCTCCTTCCAATTCCAATTGAGGGGAACTGCTGCTGCTGCTGTAGCTAAGAGTGGGGGATAGGGGAAAAGGGTTTATGATGAAACTGAAAAAAAGTCATAAAAGCCGGAATGGAGAGACAAGTGTGCCCAAAAGAAGCTGCATTCCCTTGGTTCTCATTTTCAAAGTTGATTACCCGAGCTTCCTTATTTCCTATTGAAATAAGCTTCAATCTTTGGACATAGCAGCACAGCAGGCAGATTTTGTATGCCAAGGAGTCTTTTTTACTTGCAACCCCAGCTCGGAGTTTGCCACCTCTACTCCTGTTTGCCCCTTCTCTAGTCCTGTAGGGAGAGCCAATGGAAGCTGCGCATGGCCTAGCCTACCACTACACAAGCTAGTCTGAATCCAGAGGGCATAGGTAATGATAGCATTGAAGACCATGCAATATGGCTTCAGGTTCAGTAGTACAAGCCCAGCATGGACTCTGGGTGAGTACTTGGCTCGCTAGCCACTGTGTTCACTGCTATTTTTATACGAGCTAACTGGATTCTGGCTAGCTCAGGAAAGCCAGCCTGTGCATTGTCTTTGCTGTGTAGACATACCCGAAGAGTTCTTGAGTCCTGCGCGATCTCACTGCAGTCTGGTTCCCTTGTGCTGTCTCTCCTGTATTCAAGCCTTCAGCACTTGCTGGGTGGTGCCTAGAGGAAAACAACTCCCCATGCCTCCTACCGCCCCTCTAATTTACAACAGATCAGCATAGGAGGTTGTAACAAGTCTCCTAGCTTTCCAGCTAACATGTGGGTGTATGCAAGCTATCTACCCACACACCACACCCAGTGCTGTCATTCCAAAGCAAGACTTTTTGCTTTGCACCTGGACACACACATTGCATCAGTTTCCATCAGGAATCCTTTGTCCCTGCAGTCTGAGGTTCCAGCCTGAGCCCAGACATCTACACTGCAGTTTTTTTTACAGTCCTGCAGCCCAAGCCCCAGTCAGCTGACACTGGCCAACTGTGGCTGTTTAATGGCAGTATAGATATACCTGGACACATCAGTCATATCAATCCTTTTTGAGGACTCCTTAATTCTCTGGCAGGGGACTTTGTATTTTTTTGTCACCGAACATTCAGAAATCACTTAATAAAATCCTCAGGGAAGCTGATAAGCCAGAGAAAACATAGAATTGTATAGATTCCTTTCTTTTTTATTGTGGAGTTGCTGGATTTTTTTTTTTTTTTTAAGGAACAAAATGCACAGTGCCAATAACATGTCTGGTATCACATTTTGGTATTAGGAATTTGTCCTTTTAGACATTAAGCCTCATTTGTATGCTGAGCCTGGAATAAAACATATTCATCAGTTATTCATTAATTATTGTTTTCTATAGTGCTTTAGTGTCTAGAGGGTCCATCGACGTTGTGCTAGGCACTGTACAGACATAGAACAAGAAGACAGTCCCTTCTCCAAAGAGCTTACAATCTAGATATAAGACATGACGTAGCAGGTGGATACAACAGACAGGGAAGCACAACATAATCCTGAGACAGTTCTAATCAACTACCACCTTTTGTTCTTCCCTGCTTCTCTAGAGGATGCATTCTCCATTAATCAGGGATTTGGTGCTATTTGGATTTCCCTACTCTTCTAGTCACCAGAGTGATTCACCTTGTATTCCATTAAGGAAAGGTACAATCTGCTTCCCCACGAAGTGTGATATCATTTAAGTGGAACAGCTTCTTCTTATATTATTATCATCCATACAGCAAGGAAGGGGAAAAAACAGCCGCCACAATCACAGGTTTTCAGCTTCTCAGTGTCTTTTGTCCTTGGGCAGTGTATAATGTCCCATCCAGTTTATACGTAGCTGCTGTCATAACACAGAGAACAGATTTTATGTTGTTGGTTTTTTAAAAAGATGAGTAACTTATGTGACCAGAGCTAGTGATGGGCAAACCCCAAGCGCCAAACATTGTGGGGCCAGGTCCTGAAGAGGTGCTGAGGTGAATGGGAGTTTAGCTGTTCAACATCTTTCAACTGTCCGACCTGTGCGATCCTGCCGGGTGGGACCTGCTAGCGCCACATGGGAAATGCTGAGCACGGATCCCATGCAGTTCAGTTGGTTTTGACCCAGAAGGCAAAGAGCAGAATCAGACTCTGTGAAATTTTCTGAATTACCTGGGTCTGCAGAATTGGAATGTAAATCTCTGGAGAACAGGTTTTCTTATGAATTTTCCTGCCTTCTTTGCTTCCAGACATACTGAAAATCCCACAATATTGACCTCTCTTACTGTATCTCTGTACTTTTTGTTTCTGATTCCCAGGGGAAATGTGTGAAAATTCAAACTGAGGAGGAAAAATATTCAGTGCTTTTTTGGCACCTCCATAAGGTCTCGCTCTTTGCAGGTTTGGTTTGTGTTCAGAGAGAAGCTTTGGATTGGCTGTTTTTTGTATGAAAACCCCATGGTCCATCCATAATTGATACCTAACTAGTTTTCACTGTCACTCAGAACTTTTCCCCATCAAGGGCCCGATTTCTAGAGAGGAGTCCAAATAGTGCAGCTATAATAGCATATAGTTGCTTTTTATGCCCCCAGAGACTTTTAACGAAATTTCAGTCATCTGGTACCTTCGCAGTACCTTGAGTCCCTTCAATATGAAATTCCTTTAAAATCCTAAAATAACTGCACATGCTTAGTTGGCTGGAAATGAAGTCACTTTGTGTCTGTAATGGATAACCGGGCAGGTCTGACTGCTTTTTACAGTGTCATTTAATATATTTATTGCATAGTTGTGCACTGTGGACAACTCTTGCAAGTTTAACATGAGTATCACATAACTGGTGTTTTTCTTAAAGCTCCATCTTCTGGAGTCATGTGATTATGTGAGCATTTCAGCTTGCAATTTAAGAAAAGGGAGTTTATAGCCATCATGGTTACAATGTGAACCATTAAATGCTCAAAACCCAGAAGATAAACAGGAATATCCCAACATTTATTACTTGTTAAAATCTCATGATTTATTAAACCAATCTCATGGTTTTGACAGGGCCTAACTCATGGCTTTCGAACCTTCTGGGTTTGACAAAAGTGTAAAGCAATGAGATGCTTTGACAAGGAGACTTCTGGGTGATTGTTACAATTATGGAAACATACTGTTCAACAGTGGTTAGAGCAATGGACTGGGAGTTAGGACTCAGATTCTGGTCTTGCTCTATCGCTGTCTCAATGTGTGACTCTGGGCAAATCGTTTAACTTGTTTGTGCATTAATTGATCTGTAAAACCTGTGCAGTAATCACCTTATAAAAGTGGTGCAGGGTTTCATTAAGATTGGGAGAAACACTGCACTTGATCTCCAAGTTCAGTGTGAGTTTTATTGTTATGACACCACCGAAGGCATGTCATAACTGTCCAGATGGACGTTGTCTACCCTATATTATTGCCCTATTAAATGTTTGTTCAGTTGCCTTCAACTCAAACATTCAAATACTTCCAATAATAATAATGAATAGTCTGTGTGGTTAGGCCTCATACTGTCATGAAATAGCTTCACAGTCCCAGCTATAACTTTTCTTGCCTTTTGGCCTTTTTTCCTTAATGCAGCACTAGCATTTAGTGGAGAGACACAATAGCCCTATTGACACCACAGTGATGACCCCGTGGCTTTGCTTAACAGATCCAGGCCATGTTCTGAAGCTTCTGTAACAGCTGAATTCACCAAATTCCATTTCTTCCTAAATACTGTTCAGAGAGCATCTCTAAAACACAGCATGGATGCCTTATTCATCACAAAGCTGGAAACTTGCTGTCTATTATTGTAAGTTACTGATTGTCTGCCAAAGCAATGTTTAAGTCAAACCCCATTTAATACTCCATAACACAAAAGAGTGTAGTCCAAGAGACGCAGATGGTTTAACTTGTCTATAAGTTATTCAGCCAGAAATTCTAAGGCAGCCAGCTACAGCAGTGGTCTACGAAGATGAGACCTCACAGAAATATAGGAGCCCATTTTAAAAATCTGTGATAAATTGCAGTGGGCAGGTGGCATTTTTTGCAGCTGGTAATGTGATGTGATCAAGTGGTGTCTCTGTACACAAATTATGGGCACCTCAATCAGCCTATTGAGAGATGAAAGGAGATGCTGATACACCCTATTCTTGCAATCTACAGTCCCAGTTACAAGCCAATCAAGTCTTTATTCAAAATGAAAACAATAATGTAAGTTTTTGTGACTGCCAGCCCGTACTTTATCGATGAAAAAGATGAAAAAATTTAGTTTACACTAAAAGTTATGAAGGACAGGTGCTTTCAGAAAATGAAAATCCCTTCCCCAGAGAAAAAGATCTTTATTCTAACAGGAAGCTACTCGAGCTCAGAGGTAGATCAGGGCTTTAGAAGAGCAAGTGTGATTATTGCTATGTTCGTGGCCTACAAACAGAAGTTGGATTAAAAACATAAAACTACTCTTTCAGGAAGGCTGCAGCGTATCACCACCTTATTTTTTAAAATCCAGAACTTTAAAACCTCAAAATCCCAGAACAGAGAGAGACCAAGCTGGCTGCTCCCTAAGGCAGAGCGACACAACTCACTCCACCTTTCTGCAGACTGGCACATGGCAGACTGAGTGCTTCCCTACCACCCCCACTAGCCTGCAAGCAGAACCAGGAAACCCCTTGCAAATTAACAGTCTTCAATTCCTACTCCATTTCTAATGCACCCCTGCTATCTTGGCTTACACACCAGGAACTGCACCAGGGCTCTCCAGAGCTAAAAGCATGAGCTGCTACAGCTTGAACTCATTGATGCCAATGGGGGATAGGTTCCTAAATATCTTTGAGGATCTAGGCTTTACTCATTACCTCAGAGGGAACAGGGGAAGCATTGTGATTTTTATACATTGACTCTTTAGTCTGCTCCTAGGTCATGGCAGAGTGTAGAATTGCCATCTAGGCTGAATATTTCAGAAGCTTTTTCTGCAGAATGGAGACTTCAGTTGGCCCAAAGGGAGAGCAGAAAAAGAAGGTTGTTATCTTCTGACAGGACTCAAATTCCAACATGCCTGCCTCTGCCCACCGTGTCTTCTGTCTGCTCAAACAAGTCAATGTGAAAATACCAGAGGTCTCCACAATACACTTTAAAATAACAAAATCGTATCAGACAAATTCTGTGTTTGATTTGGAGTCAAATGTAATTAGGAAGATTGTAACTGAAGAACAGGACTAGAGACAGTTAATTATATTCTTTGCTGCACTGATAAAGCTGAGCCTGCCTCTAATAACAATGGCCTTCAACAGTAATAATAGGTTATGTACATTTCTGTTACAAACTGAGCTGTTAGTTCGTTCCCTTGCTGTGTGACACGCAAGTAAAACTAGCTGCATTTGAACTCCTGCCTTTCCTGGTAGGGTAAGTGAATCCCAGCTGATATTACTGCCTGTTTCATGGCAATGTCTGTTTAAAAGCATAAAGGCCATTTTATCTGTATAGTTCTGAGCACCACTCACTTCTGTGTAACTTCTCAAAGGTGTAGAAAGAAGGCGGGTCATTGTAAATTAGGTTTATTTCAGAGTTGCTTTCTAACTATGCAAAACTTCAATACTGGGGCAGTGTTAGCTGTTTTCTATGCTGATGAATGCACAGGCTGAAACATGGGGATCACACATGGGTAATTAGCATTATAGACAATGTACGCTGAAGCTCTCGAGTCTGACTGCATTCTTGGATTTTAGTTCTGCCATTTCGCCGTTAATTTTGATGTACAAGGTGTCACTGGAAAGCCAGAAAAAAACACATGCTTGCATTTGTTTATTAACCCAACAGGTTTGCTGGTTACTTTGAGAGGGAGGGAGGGAATGCCCTCACAGCGACAATATTACCTAGGGGGAAAAAATATCACAAATTCCTGTTCTGATGACCTTTAAAACGTAGGTGTCAATGATCAAGCAGGCAGCGTGGGTCCTGGGTCTAGTCCTAGCTCTGCCACTGAGCCAATGTGTAACCTTGGACGAGTTATATAACCTTTCTGAGGCTTGGTTTCCCATCTACAAAATGAGGCCAATGACACCTACCTTCCCTTGTAAAGCCCTTTGAAATCTACAGCTGAAAAGTGCTATATAGGAATTAAATATTCTTATCTTTAAAAAACAATACAGTGCTTTCATTAAGTGAAAATCAAAGATATATAAAACAAACTATTATTATGAACCCATTTTGAGGTCACTGTATTTTATTATTCTTTCGCACATTTGGAGCACGCTCACAGTTTAGCTGTTAAATGATACTGATTGGCCAGTGGATGTTTGGGCATGTGTGAGGGGTAGGGGACACTTTGACTTGCCGGATTTCATTTTTCCAGATGGTTTCATAAGGAAGTGTAAAGCGCGGCTTTGGCTTTCTGCATCTATACCTCGCTGATAGGAGAGCTCTCCCATGCATTCATTAGCCTCGTCTTCATAGAGCTTATCCTCTTTGTCTATTCATTTCCAGGAGCAAAGCTTCCACTCAGGATTGATCAGCTTTGTGTGTCTCTCCCTGGAAGTGGAACATCTGCTCAGCATTCATCTGTTTGGTGTTTACGACTGCAGATGCAAATGCTTCCTTTGCAATTTCGGTCCCTGCTCATATATGAAGCATTTTAGCTCCTAGTGTCTTCTTCCACCTGTGTCATTTTTCAGCAAAGACCTTAATTTAGCGGGAATTCCATAGAAGGCTGAGGGTGGGGATGGAATTCTCCCCCAAGTTGTGGCCAGTGTGCAAAGCAGTCCACAACGCACATGCTGTAGTACTTCAGGGCCCCCGTGCCTGACTCTTCCATTGGAGGCTCAGCTAGGTGGATCAGTGCAGTCTGCAGATCTACTGCCCCTTGGGTACCTACAAATCATCCTCCAAGTTGCCGAGAAGTGAGGATCACAAGTGGGTGGGGGGTTCTCCTGGGCAGCCTTTCTGTGGGCTGCCCCCCGTCCTCCACCCACTGGAATGGAGACGATTCTGTAACACAACCTCCCATGAACCTCCCAGAGAAACAGCATATCAGCTTTACAAAGCCAAATGCTCCATGTTAGCCAGCTCTCTTTATATCCTCCTCCCCATAATGTTCTTGTGCCATTCCACTGTTTTGTGGCATGTGTTGGAAGAAAAACATACAACTCCTATTTCCTCTGCCCTTAACATTGGTAATAAGAATATCTACCATTCCCTTCAGCACCTTGTAAATGGCATCTGAATATAAATCTCTGCTCCCACCAATGTAACAGCCATGGGTGCAATTGACATCAGAGGGGTACTACACAATAGACTAGTATAGAAAATAAACAAAAATAATGCTTTATTCTGTTGGAACTACAGGAGCCATTCATGTTGGTGAATTTACGCTTACCCAGATTACCCTTGGCCAAGACAATATGGCCAGTATCGGCACTTGTGAAAAACATCATGGGATATGATTGCCCACAGAACCGTCATTGGATAATGTCTCACCTGAAAGTTCTGGGAAGTAATCCTCAAAAGTGGTTAGGAATCAATTAAAGTTAAAAGCCTTTGAGAATCTGGGCCTGGGTGTTTAGAAATTTTGAGATCTGTCACTTCTTCAGCTTTGTCAGCATTTCCTCTCATCGGGGCCCCCCAGATACATTGCTATCCAGTGGGTGAGCTGAGAGCGTTTGAAGAAAAGTTCACCACCTCCTACACAATACAGAAGATAATGTCTGTTGTACTGCCATGTATAGCAGTACTAATATGAGAGAGGGAGACTTCACCACGGCCATCACTCATGGCTGGGGGGAAATAGAACAAAGCAATCTCAGACCTTCCTGTGAGCATTCTTTATCGCCAGTTACTAGATCAGAGGAATAAAATATTGCAGCTCCGCATCCTAAGGGGAATTATCAAATTAGAGTATCACAGCAGAGACTGGTGGGAGGATGTGCAGGAGCTTATCAAGGAAAAGTGATTCAATGGATAATAGTTTCAGAGGAGACCTATCGGAGCTATAATCCATCTTGGTTGCTAACAGCTTAGAAGAGGTAAGTAAAGAGTGAAGGAATTGGCTTATTGCTTTTACTGGACTGGGTCAGTAACACCAAATACCATGTAGCAGTTCAGCCAAATTAAGAATTTATAGTAAATCTTCCCTCTTCCCCCATTCTATTTTGTTTTTACTTTGTGTTAAATGAGTGTAACCCTTAAATACGTGAGCAATGCAGTACTCTATCTCCTCCAGTCAGGAGCATTACTTAGCCCTAAATCCCTTCGGAATACACCAGAAGCACCAAAGTAAAGCAGGGGTCCTGGCGAAAGCGCAGACTGATTGCTTGGGCTCCCTGAATGGAACGATCTTCCATTATCATCTCATTTTCTTAATAATTTTTGAAGCTGCACAAAGCCAAAATAAAGCACTGAGGATGCTCACTGCTGTGTATGTTGCAGCGCTACATGTTGTTGCTTTTCTAAATTGAGACGAGCAACATGTTGGCATTGGATGAGAAAAGGGAAGAACTGTAGTAACATAAACAGCAGTGTTTGTGCCTTGGTTTTTTTCCTAAGGATTAAGGAATTAGTGGGATTTGGGTACCTAACTCCCTTAGATGCTTTCGAAAATTTCAGAATTGGGACCAAATTGTGGCCAAATTAAATCTGATTTTACTTGGTATGTGTCAACTGCATTCCTGGCATAACTCCATTTAAATCATGAATGTGGCTCCACAACGGTTTTTTTTTAATTGCAATCCAGGAACAATACGGGATCCCTTGTGCGTCTTATTCACTGCCTGCAAATTCCTTTGTATTCCAAGAAAAGACTAATGGAGGTAGTATCTGTCTTATTTTGCAATAGGATTTGTATTTAGTTCCTGTTAGGGCTGTCCTTTTGCAACAAGGTTCTCAAATCTCTTGTCTCTGGCAAATTTTCCGTTGCTTCTTACACCTCTGTAAGATTCTAGAATCATAGCCAACAAATGCACCATAAGAAATGCAAATTTATGCGGGGATACAATTTTTTTATGGGCTGCCTTAAGGGACTCATAAGGAAGCAAAGAGCTCCATTAAGTTACAGTTACAAAGAGGTGAAAAGTATAGAGCTTCAAAATGCATGAAAATATAAGTCCCCATGGAGTCATTTTTATGAGCTTCAATATGATCTACTATTATGCTAGTTATACTCAACTTTCTAAGGAACCAAAACGAATACAAAATGCACAGCTCATAAAGGCCACGTCATTGAATCCCGGATTGATAGAATATTAAGCTGATAAATAAGGGCACGGAGTTGCAGTTTTCTTAGTCTCGTCTGCCTGTACATTTGGTTTGCTGGAACACACATTTCAAAGGACTATGATTATCTATTTATCCAGCTACCTCATGCTCTCCGCCATGGTATCTGAGTGTCATATTGATGTACAAAACCTGTTAAAATTAGCATTAAAGGTAAAGGGTCTGATTTGAGAAAAATTGCACCTGAAAATGGATAATGCTTCACTTTCAGCATTTACTGTAGGCACAATTCATAGTTCTTTAGCATTTAACTAGCCAGTTGCACTTACCACCCAAGTAGTTATGGGCAGTGAACTGTATTAGCAATTTCCTTCAGGCACAATTATTTGCAGCTGCAAAATTGCGCCCAAAACTTGGAGGATTGGCTAAAAACCTGGTAATAATCATAGACAAAGTCAAGGTCATAGAACAGCAAGTAAGGGCCAAATCACCTTTTCTGCATGTGCATCACTCCTGTTGATTTCAGTGATTGGAGCTACTCATTCAGAATTCACTCTAAGCATTAGATTGCTATTGATTTTCCTTGTGAATGGCTCTTTCATTTCGGTATCATTTTATCCAGGAAAGGTCAGCACACAGGCAGCATACAGCCGCCATTGAGGTTCCTTCCTTTGATCCAGTTGACCAGCTGTGTTGACGGAGTCACAATGTGACTTACCCAGAGGTCAGGCAAAGAGTTTTCATCAACCACCAATACCCGCACCCTTCACTCTAACCACCACAATAAGGCCAGAGTTTCCTCTTCCTGGAGATACCTATTTGCTTCTTGCTGACAGTTTTTTCTGGGACTTTGACTACAGCATCTGTATTTTGAGTTCAGAATCCTCTCTGCGATATTATAGTCATTCTCACGACAACAGATGCTGATATCACAGGGTACTATATTGTGCCTTCCTCACTGGGATGCAAAGGAAAAAGCTCTCATTTTTATTGAAACCATCTTCAATAATAACAAATTACTGAGGGAGATTTACTATCCAATATAAGGCAATGGTAATCTGACGGATGCCTACATAAAATAACTATCTTTTATCTACTCTGATTGTGGTGCTCTATCAAAGTGTCTCAAGTGCCTTCTGCCTATCACTCCAGCAAGGCACCGTGCAGTGGTGCCATGAATGAGACACCATCTGATAAACCCTTGTTAGTCACAAGACGAAGCACTCATAAAATTATATGTAAGTAACTCTTCCTAAGCGTTGACAGTTTAAGATCACAAAAATCAAATACAAGGTGCTCTGAACACTGGAGAAGAAATTCTGACTACTGGTGTAATTTTAAAAATGAGACTACTTTGATGAAAAAGAGGTGGTGTGTGTGTGCATGTCTTTACATGCACTTAAAGTAATAAACCTGTACAAGCTAATCTGGGGGCAGATTCTGCCTCTCATACTCAAGTTGAGTTTTCTTCATCTGAATTCCTTTTGTGTTTTGTTCCTTGAAGGCTCAGTGATATTGTGTCACAGAGATTTAAGTCTGTCATCTCCTAGCCTGTGTAACAGGAGGAAAAGCAATGACCATAACTCTCACCAGATACTTACATCTAAGCTATCCATTTTTTCCGACATGCTGTGCCTAGCAGACCAAGATCTGCAAAAGTTGCTAGACAATTAGCTGAGAAATCAAAGCAGAAGTCTAGAGAATCAAAGATTTCAAAGACGTCTTTTAGTTAACTGAACTCCATTTTGCCCAACGCCAGTTGACATCTGGGTTACTTTTCTGTCATTTCTCTCCACTAGTGCTTTTATGTTTATCAGGCAGTGAAACATGTCTTGCTTGCTTGCTTTGTTGGTATAGTATTTATATTAAAAGGAGAGCTTTCTAGTTTTCCTAGCCTACTTTTCATCCCCTATTATTAGTCTATTTTAGTTGACATTCAACAATTATTTATATGAATGCATCCACCTAACCAAATCAGTTTCTAGATGTTTTTCCTCCAGTGTTCAACCTTGGGTGGTGGGCAGCATTTTCTATTTTGAGCACTTCAAAAAAGTCATACACTGGTCTAAAGGCAACGGATTTTCTCTTTCCACACCAGTATATGAGCATGCAGTTATATATATACACATGCAGTTGTGTGTACCCATCTTTAAAAATCTGTCCTATTATTCACCGCACTCTGGGTTCTTCTTCCCTTTCTCTTTCCTCAGTGGTGTCTTGGTGTAGGATCCTATCACAGAATTTATTTTCAGGGAAGGCACAGTATGGCTGGCTTGTTAAATATTTGACCCTTGATTGTGGTATTTGACAGTTTATGAGAAAAGCACCCAGCTTGGAGCTCGCTTAGCAATAGCACAAGAATTATGTCTTAACAAAGAGACTAAAAATCATATAGAAAGATACAAACTGGGCCCCATTTGATTTAGCAGACCAAGTAAAGGAAAGAAATTATGCTTCAGGTAACCATAAACCCAGAAATTAATGCATTTTCTCAGTGCAACTAGGTTTTGTTTTGTTTTTTGCCACATAGACACCCAGTTCTCCTTTCACTTGGTATCCCACTGAGAGCTTTCAAGTGCCCACTAACAAACCATATCACTTTGGAATGGGAGGAGGCTTCCGTTTTTATAAATGCCTTTTCTACCCTAAAATTGCATCTCCAAATCTTCCTACTGTTCTACCACTCCCCCTTCTGGTCATTTGTTAGTAAACCAGTGAGGGATGAACCTGCAAAGAATTGGAGTCTGGGTGTAGTTCAGATGAGCATCTAGAAGTCTGAAGCTTAATTGAACTATTAGAGCTTGCAAAGCTAGGCTGGAAATATCCCATGTAGAAATCCTCCTTTTGAGATTTCCATTATTATTTGTGTTGTGGGAGTACCCAGTGTAGAGACGGAACCAATAGGTACCGAATAAGGTTCAAATTATACGATACAGAGGGGTCAAAGGGACAGCAGCGAGGCTTTATTTTTCTTAACCAATAAATTCTTTATTTTTAACAAATGATAGTAAAGGAGGAGGAACTCCATGCGCGAAGGACAAAATGCGCCACCCAAGACTTTTGCGTTAATGATTTCGAGGGATCAACGCACGGCTGTCACTTTTGTGACACTAGGGTGCCCAGTTACGGAGTTCCTCTAGAAGGTTTACAAGACAAACAATAAACAGTTAATTCATACTCACTAAGCTTAGGTAATAACAAATCATCTTGGCCAAACTTAAACGACCGCTTGCTTAGATTCTACTGATGGGAGAGAGTCGCTTCGGGTGATCAGGCCGTTGCGAAGCAGGCTAGTAAGGATGCGTCAGCCCACTGAACTAACACGCTCGAGACTCTGGGTGTTAGGCGATTCCTTTTCCTCTCTGGCTGCTGCTACTTGGCAGCTTGGTTTTATAGTTTTCCACATGCAACAGTTTGCTATGTCTTGGTGACCATTGGCTAGCATTTGCTGCATAACCTTTTAAGGTGACCCTTGGCATCTGGCCAACCAGAGGCCTACACATCGCCGTGCACTTGCTGACCATGCAGTGGTGCCTTACATCACCCTTGTCGTATCCCCATAGGATATGGCTTAAACCTATGCCATTCCCTTATAAGGCGACATATACGTGCAGTTCATGTTGCTGAGTCACCCCTCCCCAAGCCACTTCCTTATCCTGCATGGGGGTCTGTATGTGGTGCTGCAGACGCCATTATCTGATCCCACTCCACACCCAGAAGTCCCCGTCCTGAACCAGGGTCCCATTGTGCAGGGTGCTGCACAAACACTCAACCAAAAGACAGTCCCTGCATCAAAGAGCTACCAGCACTTCTACTTTGTGCTGTGGCTGGAAATACCATAATGACAGCCTTTTATACAGCAGTTCAGCAATTTGGTTCTAGCCCGAATCTTGAAATGGCAAAAACTGCCTGAGTGTTTCCAAAACCTTACAAGAGAATCCAATGGAAGCGCTGCATTAAAAAAAGAATGAAGGTCTCGCCTCTGGTCTAAACAGGAAAAACAAGTAATATTGACCTAGTGATTCAAGGATGGAACCTTTCATCAGGACACTTGGCTCTCAATTCTGCCACCGGTTTGTGTGAATTTAGGTAGGTCGCTTGTGACCTGTCCCTGCTTCCACCCCGAGTCAATGATCAAGCTGATGACTGATCTTGGCGGAAAATGGGTTGGGTACTTAACCTCTTTCAGCATTAGTTTCCCCATTTATAAACTGGAATACTAATAGTTACTTGCCTTCGGGATGTTGTGAGGATAACTGCATTGTTGCTAGCCCCAAGCATTCAAGAATCATGAATCTGGGCCTCCCCAGAATCACGAAATTGGCTTAAACCTTTAGAATTTAAAAAAAAGGGGGGGGGGGGTGTACCGCTTGGTTGTTGGAGACACTAAGGTCAGTGTTTTTTAGCTCATCTCTGAAACCATGAGGCCTAGAAACTTTTTTAAAAATTTGTCAAATAATATGATTCCACCCATTGGAAGCTCTAAGAAAAAAATCCCTTATCACAAGCTTCAGATGAAATCAGGAGAGTTATAGCAGCACAGTTAATGGGATGGAATTCCCCCCTGTGCAAAGGGCCAACACAAGGGGGTCCGTACACTATGTAAATATCACTTGACCCCTATTTGGAGGGACATAAGTGGAGCAGGGGTCTTACACTGGTTCTCTGAACAGAGGTGAATTTCATTCATCATGGCTGAAAAGTGCTTTAAGCTCCGCAGGGTAGCAGGTGCTATACAAATGCAGAATATCGTTATTGCTCTTTGACCCTCAGTAACCTTGTTTTGAAAGCAGTTCCTGAGTCTTGAAGTAGCTCTGTCAGCAGAAGTCCCTCATTTGCATGTAAATGGTCAATTGCGTCACACTGACTCCACTGGCTGATCTCCTCTCTGTAATGTAAGACTCGTTGGTTAAACCGCTTGGGGTGCAGTAAATTCATGTACCTCTCCTTCCTCATCCCCACTTCCTGAAAGAAGCCTCTATAATGAGTTAAATTTAACACATTGGCACCCATGCAGACATGACTATGACAAGGAAATCTTAATAAACTATTTCAGCATTCAGATTGAAACAGGATAGGACAAGGATGTGTTTATAGACTTTCTATTTTAAAGCCTGCAAACATTTTGACCTGGAGACAAATTATTATTTTAAATGTTTTCTTACCCAGTAAAAGAATTGTGATTTCAACAAGTGGGGTAGACTTATATTCCCTCCTTGTCCCATCCCAACCCCTCTTCAAAATAAGGTGAAAAAGCCACGGATGGAAAAACATTAGAGAAATTGATTTTGGGGGTCCAAAATATAATTTTCAAGGTACTGTGGAAAAGCTAAAGCTTTGCGTTTCCCATGAGCCACCATTTTCTTTGTAGCTGTGCCAGGATATGTTGCTTTCATTCTGCAGAGACACAGCATTTCTTCTACATACAGTAAGATCCTTTTTTGCCTGGGGAATCAATAAGAAATTAAAATGATAAATTCTACCAACAGCACCATAAAAGAAGCCATTGTTTTTGTGTTTAAATCTGTCAAGATATTTACAATGTTGCATAAAAC
This sequence comes from Mesoclemmys tuberculata, assembly GCA_007922155.1. NCBI lineage: Eukaryota > Metazoa > Chordata > Testudines > Chelidae > Mesoclemmys > Mesoclemmys tuberculata. Next base: position 22,209,586 of record ML675625.1, read on the forward strand.
TAGAGGTAAAAAATAAAACCCTCCTCTGAAAACAAATGGGAGAATGTTTTAAAAGAAAAGACAGTTTTTTCTACAGCAAGAGAACAGATGCAATATGTACTTTTCTTTGCAATTGAACAGATGGAATTATTTGTCCTTCAGAGTCAGAATAGATGAGTTTGATTGGGTTTTCTGCTTGAAAAGTTTTAAAATGAAGATGACTGAGATTCCCATTCTTAGTAAACAGCATCTTTCTACCAAATTAACCGAAGATTAATTTCTTAAGAGCCTGATTTTCAGAGTTATTCAGCACTCGCAGCTCCCAAAACAGCTCAGCAGTCGACACCCAACTTTCAAAAGCACTCAGCACACTGGATGCGTGCTGTCCAAATTTGGACATGGGTCACAATGGGAACTGTTGGGTATACAGCTCTGTTAAGAACCTGGACGCAATTCTGGTTGCTTAGCACTTGGAAATCTAGCCTTGAGCTCATTTGTAAATCTGGGCCCACCTGTCTAAAAGTTTGGACCAGAGGATTTAGATGTCATAGCGTGAAAGGAAATTTGGCCAGATTGCTCTCTGATTCAGGCAGAAGTTAAATGTTTTCATTTTTAGGAAACTAAAATGGAAATTTGAATAATCCAGACTTCACCTTCCTGACCTATTTCTCTGACATCCTGGGCCAGATCCTCAGCTGCCCCAGAGCTCTGTTCAGCACAGCTGAAGAAGTGTATGCAGGAGAAGGAAAGAGACTTCAAGCTGGGAGCTGGCTCTTCCACCCCCCTGCAGTGTAATTTAGAGCAGTGTCAGGGCTGCTCTAAATTATAGTCATCTGCATTGGCTGTGATGGGACAATTCTGCAGCTGGGCATCAAGGAAGTATAGGAACACTCCTTCTATGTCCCTTTCCCTTTGGTATGCCCCTAATATCCCCACTATGCTATGATCTGAAGACTGGAGGAGTCAGCACTAGCTCCAGGATTTCCCATCTACTTCAGATGATTTAGAGCTTTTTTTACACCACTGGAGCAACACAAAGCAGCTTGTCCTGGGGCCAAGATTTGGGCCAGTATTTTCACGGGGAGTTCATTTTACATTCAGATTATACTTGAATCTTCTCTTGGAAGGTCTGTAACGCTGGATTGGATTCTGCTCACATTGTTTCTCTGGAGATGAAACTTCTCCAACAGTGGAATCTGTAGACTTGGCTTCAGTAGACAGAGGTAGCTGTACTGAGAGATACCACATGGTAGGATTATTGTATTGATAGTGTTAGATTGTCCCCTATGCCAAGGAAAGCCGCATAGGGGACAGGAAACTCTTCAAGAACTCACTAGTGGAGTTTCTTCTGAATGGTCCCACTGGAGGTGCCATTGTTTCCTAGCATCACAGAATGGGAAAGGAAGGGTGTGACACGCTATACCCTAGGCACACCCTTATGGTGTGATCTGTATATCATTCATGTTCACCCTTACAGTGTAGCTGCGTATTGTCTAACGCGCAGTATGTCACGTAAGGTGTTTTTGAATGCTCATGACAGACTGAACATTATTGTTATGGTAGCATGTTTCCAGCAACGTCATACACGTGTACAGATATGAAACTCTGCAATGACATATCTCTAAATGTGCGTCTCACATGGCTTGAATAGATGCAGACAAACACAAAGCAGAGAGGCATGCATGTGGGAACAATGGCCTGGCCTGAGCAGGTGATGAGGTGACACTCGTTTGACTCAAGTGAGGGAAATCATGCCCATTGCCCGACGTGGCTGATCACCTGACCCCAGGGGGTGTCGAGGAAACTTTTAAAAGAGAGAGGCGTCTTTGTCTCTGGAGCTCTCCCTTGGAATCCATCTGCATAGCAACATCAAGGAGACTGAGAAACTGCCCGCAAGGGTGGGGCGGGGTCTGGCTGCAAGGTTCATCTCAGCCAGCTTGTGAGTAAACTGACATCACAGACTGAAAAGCTATTGAAATATTGTCTAGTTTAGCATGCAAGTTACCTTTTAGTTCATTGTGATCCACTCTCTTGATTCATATTAATCTGATTTATGATCACTTAAAACCTTGCTGTAGTCAAACTTATTTGTTTGATCTAAAACAGTGCATGTGGATTGAGTGTATGTAGAGACTTCACTCAGAATGACAGAGCTAGTGCATATCCATTTCTTTGATAAATTGACAGACAAATGTAAATGAGCTTGCAGGGTGCAGTGTACAGCACTGAATCCTGTAAAACAGCAGTTCCTAGGTTGCATCTAGGACTGGGGGTATATGGCTATACCGAATTATCTCCAGGAATTTCCAGGGAATTATAGATACCATGGAGAGTGGCTTTGCCTCTCTCACCTCTGTGTGGGCTCTCGGTGCTGTAGAAAGTAGGATCTTGTAGGGGAGTTATCCGGCCAGTTTTGCCTTCCCCAGCTGCATGTAGTGGAAGGGAGTAATGTGGTCTTTAATCTGGTCTTTCAGAACATGCAGCACTATATCACTGTAGCTAGCTAACAACCAACCTGTTTTGGTATGTCCTCTGTATATCGTTGTGTTCTGACTAATACAATCATTAATGTACATAATTTAAAGAACAGAACAATAAAAAGCCTCTCAGAACCAATAGGGCTGCCCCTGTGTAATTTATCTTAATGTCACTTCCCCACTTTTCATCAGACCCCGCCCTCCAGAGACAGATCCAAGTGGTACTGAAACACGCAGACATTTTCTGCATCCATCAGCTGCCCTGCAGACTCACTGTGAATGTGGATTCCCTGGTGTTCTTCCAAAGGCCTTGTCTACACGGTGCAGCTCTGCACACTAGAGAAAGGTTCCTCGCAGCCTTCCAGCATTAAACTCATTCACATTTATATCCACTGTTCGTTGTTGTTTTCTAGTTTTTCTGTCTCTAATGGTGATAGCTGTACGGTAGAATAATTGTTAGCAGTGACCACACTTGGTTTCCAATCACCATCTTCCATCAAAGTCTAATTCTTCCTCTTTCAGTTCCGTTTAGTTTCCTTCGTAGCATTTCTTGCTATGACAAAATGTTGGGTTTTGTCCATTTATGTGAGAGAGAGAAGCAATGACAAAAAGTTTCCTCCTCTCTGCCCCTTCCCGCTATGGCAACTGAAACCTGGATTATCTTTACATATTCTTTTGCAAGACTACATATGATAGGTGTTCCACTGCTTATTGCACATCATGTCCTCTGTTAATCTATTGATTTTATTTGCTGTTCCAGGACATCATTTGGAACAGAATGTAACAAACTTTCCATGTTTTCTGTAGGAAAGTTACTTCATGTCAATAGCAGCATTAGCTCTTTAAGCATTAAGCCAAATATAGGATATTTAGGTGGGTTTTTGAAAAGCACCCAATCAATGGAACTTGTGCTCCTAAGTCACTAAGGTGCTTTTGAAAAGCCCACTTTGCATCTGTCCTGGAAGGACAAAGGGTTATGCAAACTGGGTTGAGATTTCCAGTAGGATTTTCAAAGCGGCCGTGTACCAAAACCTGTAGGGCAGCTTTGAAAATCCCACCCACTTATCTTACTTGTCATGAGCTTTGGCCACTAGAACCATCTCTTCTTGTTCCACCTGGATTTCAGAGGCTCATTGGCTATCACCATTCCATAATATATTCACGTTAGAACTTGGATCGCACTGGTTGGAGGAAATCAGACTTCTTTTTTTATTTCACCGTTAGGAATTTTACAGAAAAACTGGGAAATCACCACATTAACTTAGAACAAAAGGGGGAAGGGGGGGAAAAAAAAAAAAAAAAAGGAGACTACATGGTAGTGATGGGTGAAATGTCCCTTACCAGGGGTGTGCTGTGAACTGTGGGACCAGACTGCGAACCCCTTAATCACAGTGGTGAGCATTTACTACTGCAAGAGACTCACTAAAATCAATGTGTTACTCACAGGACTAAGTGATTTTGAATAAGAGTAAGATGTTGCACAGTATTTAAGATCAAATTTTCCAGTAATGAACCTGCCTAAGGATATCTCAATAAATACCTGCTCTGCGTAAACATTATAGGCTAGATTCTCAAAGGAGTTCAGCTCCGGTTTAGCTACCCAGTGGGAGAAAACAGGAGCTGCTGAGAGCAGATCATTTTGGAAGATCTACAAGCGTGAGGGTTTTTTTTGCCACTGCTGTCGAGTGGTGCTGGAAGTCAGGCGCGTTCATAGGGACTGTGAGGTGACAAAATGGGGGATGTAGGCTCTTAAGTGAAAGAATGCCAGGAATGAGCCGGGCAGTATGCTATAAATAAGACAAGTTGTGGCAGTTTAGGCTGTGCTTTTGAAGACCAGATTCTCCATTTGGCTAACTTCACTTGAGCCATTAGCAGCGCAAAGTGAATTGAAACCAGCTGGCAAATTCCTTTGGAGAATCCCCTCTGTGTCAGGGGAATATCAACCCAGTGTAAAGTCGGCAAAGGGAAAATAGTCACCTCCTACACGAGCTGCTCTGCCACGCTGCCTAACCGGGAGAGGGCACGTTGGGGGTTGTGGTGGAGCTGAGCTGCATTATGGTAGCTCTCCAGTTCCCCAGCCACTTTAACTTCCTTCCACAGGAGCTGAGTGGTTGAGGGTCGGAGGGGTCACAGCTGCCTCCTTGGCACAGTCGCTGTACTGTATGCCTGAACATAGCTTGGACGTAATGGAGAACTGGGGGCCTGAGCTGTCTTCTGCATCGTTAGTGCCTAGGATTATGAAGCTGAACATCACGCGTTACCTCTGGAGCGAGGCACATGGAAAAAAGCTTTATTAGTCCAGGGTTTTTTCCACCCATGGTAGAAAATTCACACAAGAAAACCGTGGTAGCTCTGGGGGGTGTATAAACATCCTCAAAACTGGACACCGTTTCATGATGATGAAACAGGTGTCTCCTGTGTCCTTGAGTCCATGCCCATGCTATCTCAGGCAACCATGCCATAGAATCCCATCCATGGCCATTTAGCAAGCTGCCTCTTAAAACTAGAGTCAGAGAGTTAAAGGCCAGAAGGGACAGCCAGGTCATCCACTCCGACGTCCTGTAGGTCACAAGCCACCACCATCACCCAGCAATTCGGTGACGATGGAGAATACTGGCATCTAGCACACCCAGGGCCCTACCTATTAGTAGCATTTATTCTCCAATCTATAACCAGGAAGTTAAAGCATCCAGTTATGACACCATTCCCCAAAGTATTTGTTTCCCTTATAATATGAGAGAGCGCCCTATCCATATCCAACTCAGATCCTGGGGACCTAGAGCAGACCTCCTAGAGCACCCCTCCTAATATGAACTCTCTTAGAGTCCTTCCCCAAAGTGAAGAACAACTAGTTCGGTTGTTCGCCCCCACTCCTCCTGCTGGAAGTCTGTGCTGTTTGTAGTGCTTCGTACACATCAGAAAGTATTATGAGGCTGGATTTCAAGAGCATTCAGTGCCCAGCCACTCCGACTGGGACACTTATGGCAGCTTTTTCCAAAGAACTCAGCATAGCGGGAGCTGAAATCTGACCACTTAGTTTGGTGCCGTAATGGGAGCTGAGCTCTCTCGAAAATCAGGGCCTACAAGGGTGGGTGCTGAGCCCTTTTGAAAATTCTGGTTGTAATGCACCATTAGGAGAGAAAGTCAGACATGAGGAACCCAGCGTCTTCTAAATATGAATGTTTTTAGCAGATGGACCATGATGTGTTTTGTGGAACAAGCCACTAAGTGGTGCTATTGACAGTCTCCAACCAAAATGAAGGCAGGCTTCTCACAGGTAATCAACCAAGGCTGAGAATCAGAAAAGAAATGAAACAACTTGGAAATGAAGGAAGCACTTATGGGTACTTCCACTGAATGGTAACATGCAACAATATGACCATTAGCCGTTGTACAAAACTACTGGCTGAATTTCTAGCACTACACACATACAATACACATTGTAATCATAGGTTCAGCTTGAATGCCATGAAACTCTCCCTGTCCTGTTGGAATTCTTCATTCGTCTTCATTGTATTTCTATCTGTGGTAAAACTGATTAGTCCAGTTTTGATAGACATAAGGGGCATGTGAGTGTGTGCATACAGTCATGCATATTGTGTACTCAAGCTGCATTGGCTGCCACAAGGAATCTGAGTGTGTCTGTTACTTGAGCAATTTATGGGACCTAGAAGTCACTGTTTCTTGTGAAAACAAAGGCAGCTGGAACTATGTGTCCAACTATCAAATTTGGGTGCCTACCCGTAAGTGTCTAAATCCACCTTTTGGTATCCATGTGGAGATCTGGGGCAAAATACTACTTCCATTGACTTTAAAAGGAGATTTTCCTGATTAAGGACTAGCCGCAGTTCTGCTTTAGGCCCCTCATCCTCCTTTTAGGTGCCTAAGTGGCCAGTTTAGGTGCTTAAATGCATTTTACATTCCTAGCTCTGAAAGAAAACCTGACTCTCTGTATCAGCCCATAATACGACCTTCAGTGTACGTCATCACACTACGTAGTTAGGGTTAAATCCTGTCCTGTGTATGGCGAGGACATGGGAACTAGGGATGGCTGACCAGAGTTCAGGAGGAGGCATTTAAAATCCTTTAATGTGTGAAGGGAGGAGGAAACCTCCCCACTCCTGAGGGAATTAAAGCTTTGACTGAGAGTTCACTGGTCTAGTTCTTTGTGTCCATACAGCATCACCACAAGCTCCTGCTGTCTATTAACTCCCCGTGCAGCCCAGGGTTTAAACTGGTAGCACTTTAGATTTTCACTGAAAATAACTCAGCTGTTAGCACCATACTCATCCACTCGTGTGCAAAAATCCCACCAATTCAAAAGTCATAGGGTTTTTTTTTTTAAGATGAAAATTATGGAATCTATCCTCTTCATCCCCGCTCATGGCAGGACCTCTCTTTTTATCTCTGTCCTGACGCCTTACAGCTGCACGCGTTTTATAACCCCCAGCCCAGAATTCCTGTGGAGGATGGATGGAGCCAAAAAAGTCACTTGCTGCTCTTAGAGTCCCCTTGCAGTTTCCAGGGGACGATCAAGAGCCTTGAAGCTCATAGCGACTGAAAAGGGAGACCCATAAGTTCTAATGCGACTCTGCTGCCAGTGTAGTCCCGTACATTTCATTACTCTCTGCTTTGACTGGTTGCCTGCTTTATGAAAATCTGCATAGACATCAGTCTAGAATCAAGTCATGTCTTCTGTAATTTGACTGAACACCTGGGAAAAAACTTTATTATCCAGCCAAATAACTAGTTTGACAGAATGGGCCAAATTCATCCTTGCTGCAATGCCCCTGATTTCAATGGTGTTACATCATAGATGAATCTAGCCAAGTGAGTGCAATATCAGTAAGTTTTCACCAGGCATCTTACTTGTCATTCATTGAACAACAGCATGAACTGGTGGTTGCTGCATGCAAATCTGGGGCCTAAGTTGATCCTGAGCAGAGAAGTATTTTTCCATGCGGTATATAAAAACACACGTGTGTGTTCGTGTGTGTGTTGGGGAAGGTAAGTAGGCAGGTTCTGTTGTCCTTTGAAGCCGTTGGAATTGGTTGCCCTTGGAGACAGGATACTGGACTAAATGGACCGTTGTTCTGTTCTGGGATGGCAAATCCTCTTTGCTTCTTTATTCAGCAAAGTTTTTAAATGAAAAGGATTTCAGTTAAACTCTTTCTCTGCTATGAAATCAAGTCCCATAAATATTGTGCCTGTCAGTTGTTTTGCTTTAAAATACTCTCCTTGAATCATTTCAGTCTAATCTAGACAATAATTGGATACAATACAACTGGAACCTTTTATTCCCCATCCAGAGTGATATAGCGATATTTTATTTTTCAATATATTGGGGGAGGGGCATTTCCAAGCACTGACATAATGCAACATCCAATATAATACCATTAGCATTGGTCATTTAGATGTCCCACTGTCCCCTGCCGCTTCCTCCTTCACTGTCCACACCACACATTTAGTATTCTCCGTAGAGCAGTGTCATATCCTGAGTGAATTCACAACCCAAGCTCAGCCCACAGGCTCCTCATATTGAGGAAGGGACGTTGGAGAAGGGGAAGGCTTCTCACTGCAAATTCATTTAAAAGCTGTAAATCAGCCTAGCCTGATGAGACAGAAATCTGCCAGGTATGTGTTTATGGCTTGTAGGCTGCTACCTTAATGGAAAACGATACTAGCTTCATTCTTTTAGGGTCAGCTCTCTGCTTAGCTTTGCCTCTGTAGATTTCCGACTCCTCAGCAGCCATGCTGCCTGGGGAAATCAGACTGCAGGAGGGTTAATAAGAATAAAAGTTGCAGGTATATATGATTTTTTTTATTGCATCACATTAGGTCAACATAAAGGGGAATTGGGAGGATTCTTTTGGCAATCTGTGGGCTTCTTCTCTCGTCTTAGAGGGATCTCTGCTTAAAGCCCATCTAGATTTAATAGACAAGGTCTTTGGGGTGACATTTTCTTGAATGATTTAAGTAAATGCCTTGCTGTAACATTTGCGGTTGGTCATCTCTTGGTTTCTTGATTCTTTTTCCTTTAAGCCCCAGACACACAGAAACAAAATATATTAAAAAGTGTCTAGCTTAGCTGAAAGGTCACCTGGTTCAGAAACAAACAGTGGGGATTTAGGGTGAAGGTTTAGATGGGCAAGGAGAGAACATTTCATTTCAAATCCTTTCAGCTTCCTTTGCACGGAGACTGCATGGTTAAAAGGACTTGCGGGAGAGAGGGCAGAAAAAAGCCCTTTGCCACTTCATTTTAGAATCCCTTTACCAAGAAAGAAACCTGAGCAATGCCCAGTGCATTTCTGTGCCAACTTCTTCATTTGGCTTCTAAGCAACGAAAAAACCTTGATGCTTTTCAAAGGTGTTATCAAGAGATGTTATGCAATGTGTTGCAGAGAAGGGATTAACTTTTTCTCCCTTTGATCACAGAAAGGACCACAGCTGCTTGCACTGAGTGCAGGGATTTGCTAGGTCTCAGGTCTGAACCAGCTGTAGGGAATTATTTAATTCACTCAAGAGGGGTGTAAGAGGGGTGTGATGGGTGGCAGTGAAAGCTAGTGGTCAGGACTTCTGGGAAGAGAGCTCCCATTTTCTATATATTGAGGGATGCCTGATCTTCTTTAACTCTCATGTTTAAATGAAGTGAGCCCACCCTAGACCTTTCTTTGGATTTCGCGGAAGAAGGCCAGGTCTTACATCATGACTTTCGCTCAGAGAAGCTTTTAAAAGGGCAGTGCAATCATTACATGTAGGCCTGTTCAACTATGTACTCCATAAAGGTGTCTAACCTTCACCTTGATGTGCAGTATCCATTCCTGCTGTGAGCAGCCTTGCCATAGTTTGTATAAACGAATGTCTCAGAAATCAAGAGGGTCCCTTTAAAGTCTTTTATAAAAGCTTGTTGCACAACTTGTTAGAAAGTTTTGTTATAAAATAGCAGCAAAGAAGAAAGTTCCTAGTAAACCTCCAGATCAGTCTGTCAAGGGCTGATACTTCGGGCACCCATTCATCCTGGGTCACTCCCCTCTTGCTTTAAACACCATAAATTAAAGGCTGGGTGTGTTCTTGAGCTGCATTTGGAGCATTTGAAAAAAAGGAGATATTAATATTTGTCATCTTAGCACAGCCTAAATCATAGCCCCATTGCTGTACAAACAGAATGTATAAAACAGTCCCTGCCCTGAGGCACTTAATATGCTCTAAATAGACAATAGTGGCAGGGGAATATAACACCTTCTAATTAACAAGGTCACTTCCAGAATCCTTTCGTATCAAATACTTGTTTGATCTGTCGCCACCTATAAAGAAATCAAAAATAAACTCTGTATGTCCATGATTCAAGACACCAAGTTTATTTCAAATGATGTGAGCGACTAGGAAACCTCACGACCACTTTGTCCCTCATCCCCTGAAAAACGTTTTTGATGAGAGTTGCTGTGTTTCACCCAAAGGGCTTGGGGTAGCCCCAACCTTGTGAAAGAGAAGCAAGTGTCCAGTTGTAAAGCGGGAGCTTCTGTTTATGCTAACACAAATTGCCTCAGCCATTTATGGCTGGAGCAGACTTGCTAAATATTTAATAGCATTTATTCAATCAATTAACTTAGAAACATCTTATGGAGGCATGTGCTGACATTAAAAGAGAATGCACCAGCTGCTCATTAAGGGACACAGAGTCCTCCGATGTACCTTTATGAACTGAAAAAGCTCTAGAAATTAAAATGAACTGTAATGGCCTGTAAAACTATTGACTTTAAATCAACAGCAAGGGTGGTTGGTACCTTTTAGAGGGTGCAACTGAACCAGCTGGGTGGATATTTCAGTAAGTGATTCGTTTTTGTAACCATCTCTTTTGTACTGGTCATTGCAATGCCCTGCTGATATTTAGAGATGAGGTGTAAAGTATAGGAACTGATGCACTGAGCTCCCAGGGACAGCTGTAAAGACACAAGGGTGCAATATAGGGTATTCTTTCCAAAATATTTGTGATCTGTCATGCACAGAACCTTGAAACACCCTCCAAAACAGAATTTTATACACACACATGCTCTCCGACCTTTCACATCATACATAGCCCAACAGATGCCTGAGTCGCGGTTGGGGGAGACAAATTCACTCTTAAATGGTTAACATGAAATTATAGGACAGCAAAGGAACAAGAATTCTCCACTGTGAGGATTACAAAGCCTATCTGAACAAACGTGGATTAACTGGAAGATTTTGTTCACTTAACATGGAAATATTTCTACTGACTTTAGTCAGCTTTGGATCAGGCCCTATAATGTTACATTGTTTGATCAGCTGAGCTATCTGTCTAGTCTATGTCTTTCAGTGTGTTAGACAGATTAGAATGACTATGCAATGTGGAGGGACCTTGGAACTGACCTCATTAATTATAATTTGTTTCATATTCTGGCTTCCTTAGTTCAGTATAAATATTCCAAATGCAGCTCAAGAAATCACCCAGGAGACTTCTCCGTGGAAGCTAGAAGGAAATGATCAGGTGGGGGTGGTTTTGTGGGTGATGGAAGCACCAGCCTTTGACAGACTAACCCCAAAGAATAAAATATATTTTCCTTTTTGTGGAGATTTCATAACAAAAGACTCCAAAATGTAAAAAGTAAAGGGATATTGTCTATCCTTTAGGACCATATGCTACACTGGAGTTGAGAGCTACAAAACATTTCCCACCAGTATGCATGAATGTTTAAGCAAATTCAGCTGGCGCCCCCTTTTGTTTTGTTCTGCCAATTGACCTTAGTGGGAGGAAAGCTGGTGAAAACACTGAATTTATAGTAAATATTGAAGAATATCTGTGGAAAGCTCCTTGGGACTTTGTGGAGGTGCTGATCCAGTCAGGTCACTGAAACAATGCCTTGTGACCTATGGGACCAGCTGATAATAAACACAATTCAAATATTTAATAGAGGCAACTCACTACTCACGATCACCCTCCTGTTGTTCTGCAGCATTCTTCAATGAATGACTTCTTGAAATAAGTCAAGAAAATTGTAAGATGAGGCAAACTGTTGGAAAGAACAACTTGCTGCCCTCAAAAAGATTAGTCTGACCATGGATCATACATGAATCCAACTTGCAAAGCCTCTGCCTTTTTTCAATATTTCTGGTCGGAAAGGGTAAGTAATGGGGTTACAGAACTATCTGGCTAGATTTTCCTATTGTTGAAAATTGCTAAACTAGCACAAACTGTTGCTGACAGACGTCTGCTGCATGAAGTACATCATGAGAAGAGACTCTGCCTCTAGCACCTTAGTTAGTCAAATTTCTCCACAAGCCTGTAGCTGAAATGGAGCTGCTGGAATGAGGCACGGACTCAGACGCTGTAAATCCTGAAATTTTGAGGATATAGGCTAGGGAGAAATCATAGCTCATAGATAATCATAGAGGAGTGTATGCGTGTGTGTAGGTTAGTTATCATTTCCTTTACGCTCTGGCACTGGTGCTGATTTATCATAAGACAATACAAAACAGAAAGAACAATTTTTAGATCAGCTTTTTGGCTCCCTCTCTTCAAGGAGTCGTTTTGCCAAAAACATGGGCAGCCTCAGACAGATCGGTAATTTACATTCTTTCTGAATGATATATGCACATACCCCAGATAAGTAAGCCAGGCCAGAGTATTATTCCAGTCAGACAAAAGCCACTGATTCTGTATCCATCTTCCCCCTTTTTCCCCCCTCACACTAGATACTAGGCTGCGGGGGATGTTTTAGCCCTGTGTGGCAGGGAAAGTGTGGACAGGCATGCTCTTTGCATGATACATTGCCTGGTCCTGTCTGTTCCATTAATTTCTCAAAGCTCACTGTTGGTGTAACGATGATTTTGATTGCTAAATGTCCATCGCACTGTGAGCTGTGGCCCAAGAGTCCAGGCTTCTCTGTTTCCAGAGGTGATCTATAGTATTGACCTTTCCTATTCCATCTCCCCCACCAGTCCTCCTGGTTAGTTAACCAGCTAAGCTTGGCAATAGGTCCCAAGCCAAGATGCCTTGGGAAAAAGGCTGGCTGTAGGAAGTGAATCCACATCTTTTATCCATACTGGATTATTCACATGTGGATGATTTTATTTGGAGAAAGATAAAAGCTGGATCTACTGGGTCCTGCTGATTTTTAATTAATTAATTAAAATAAATCTCAAAGAGCAGGCTAGGAGCAGCAACACTTGGTCTCTTTATCCAGTGGAATTAACAGGCTTTCTGGGCACAAAGATCCATACTGCAGAAGTGTATTTGTGTAGCTCTGGCACTAGGATGTGTTGGAGTGTGGATTTTTCTGGCCAACTAGGAACAGCAATAAGTGCCCAGTTTTGGAATCTGGGAGCAAACAACGGTAGACCCCACTGGACACATGTTTTTGTGGTGCTACAAGAGTTTGCAATGGGGGCTGGGTTTTTTGGCTGCACTAGGACCTGCTACATTTCCCCCCTCTGTTTAGACAGTAGAATGGAAGGGAGGGGGCTGTTGAGATTAAAAATTGATAAAATCCAGGCACCAATTACCAGGGCCAGGCTGCACTGGAGTCCAGATTTTTCCAGTGAAGTGGGCGTGGCTACACTTCTTTTCTATTTAGGTTGTGCAGTGTGGAGCTCGGGGCCCAAAAATTCCAAGATCCAGCTCGATCCAGGGGGCCGGGTCCAGGTTTTTAAGTCACTCCTGCCCGACTTGGGCATGTCTTTGGTGCACGAGGAGGGAGACGTGTGCCCGGTTTAGGAATTAGCCTTGAGGGACAAAACTTGGCTGGATCCGGGAGGAATCCACGTGTTGGATCCGGGGTTTTTGCGGCACTGGGGGTCCATCGGGTCTGGGTTAATATCGCTGCAGCAAGAGAAACCTCGACCGGTTCCCTGTGTCGATGGTGCAACTGGAGCAGGGGGAGAGAAAAAGGGGGGCTCGAAAACTGCCAGGCGCTGCCAGGCTCCGGCTTTTCCCTTTTTCCAGCTGGTTCACATCACACGGCGCTGGGCACAGGGCTGGCTCCCAAGGGCGGCTGCGAGACGGCGAGATCGCTCTCCTCCTAAACCCCGCTAGCGCTGTCCCCCCGCGGGCGGAGGCCAGGCGAGGAGCGGCGTGAGCCTGCGTGCGGCTGCTGGGGTGGATGTGTGAACCGAGCCGGGCGTGCTCGCTCTCCCTCCGCCTCCCTCCTCCCCGCCGCCTCCCCGCGGCAGGCGTCGGGCGCGGAGCGCGGGCAGCGCATCCCGGGCTGGGTACCACTCGGGGCATCCTCCGCCGCCGAGCATCCCTCGCGCTGCCCGCCGAGCATCCCTCGCGCGGCTGGACCATGCACCTGAACAGCACCTCTCCGGCCGCCGCGGCTCTCTCGCCCACGCTGCCAGCGGCTGGGAACGTCTCCAACGGCTCGGATCCCTACTCCAGCGGGCCGGGCGAGGAGGATCTGGACGTGAACACCGACATCTACTCCAAAGCCCTGGTCACGGCCACCTACCTGGCGCTCTTCCTCGTGGGCACCGTGGGGAACTCCATCACCGCCTACACCCTGGGGCGCAAGAAGTCTTTGCAGAACCTGCAGAGCACGGTGCACTACCACCTGGCCAGCCTGGCTTTCTCCGACCTGCTCATCTTCCTCCTCTGCATGCCCATCGAGCTGTACAACTTCATCTGGGTGCACCACCCCTGGGCCTTCGGGGACGCCGTCTGCAAAGGTTACTACTTCCTCCGGGACGCCTGCACCTACGCCACCGCCCTCAACATCGCCAGCCTCAGCGTGGAGAGGTACATGGCCATCTGCCACCCCTTCAAAGCCAAGAGCATCATGTCCAGGAGCAGGACCAAGAAGTTCATCAGCTGCATCTGGGTGGCCTCTTTCCTGCTGGCCATTCCCATGATCTTCACCATGGGCGAGATCTATGGCAGGGAGCAGCAGCCGGGCTCTCTCATCTGTACCACCGTCGTGGAAGCCTCTACCCTTAAGACTGTCATCCAGGTGAGTTTCCCCGCTTTGGTTCGTGTCCCTCGCAGGCCAAGAGCTGGCTGCAGGTAGCCACGCTGGGGCTCAAGGTGCCTGGATTGCTTGGTTTGTTTGTAACCTAGCAGCTGCTGGTGTTCCTAGAGAACCACGGCTGGCACCAGCGCTACAGAGCTCGCCGACCTACTGTGGCTCTGGCCGTGCTGCAAGCCAGTGCCCTAGCCGACATAACAAGCTGGCAAAACTTTGCAGCTCCGTTCTGTGCACGGCTCAGCGTGTCACCCTGGGCACGCGTGTGCCGGAGGGTAAGTGCCGTGAGAGGGTCTCTGGAGAAGAGAAGGTGGTGGTGTTCCAGATGAACATGGGTTTATTTTTATTGTGGGCTGGGGGGGGGAAGAGAAGGAAAGTAATTGACACACTGATCTCTTTAGAGCGTCCCATCCGTCCTGTGCAATGTCTGTGCATGAAAAGAAACAAAGGTCTTTTCGATCTGTGGCGGGGCTTGATTCTGATCTTGCATTGGTGCAAATGAGGAGTAACTCCACCGAAGCCGATGGAATTACAGCCAGGCAAATCCAGGTGTTGCCGAGCTTAGAAAAAAGTCCAACCCCTGCTTGAGCCAAATTGGCTTCTCTCCACTGCACATCAGCAAGTAGCAGAAATGGTTTCTAAAGTACACGCTGGTGACTTGGCTCTCTGTAAATTCAGGGGCAAACAAGGTCAGTTCCCAACTTTAATAATGTCCCCAGTGCTCAATGCGGTCCTTTTAATTGGGGCCAGATCCTCAGCAGGTGTAAACTGGCATAATTCCATTGTATGAGGACCTTGGCCTCATGTGTCATGTATGTTACTGTTTTCACCTTAAAGTAGTAGTTAACCACTGGAATAAATAAAATCCCACTCCTTTCCTCTGACTTTTCTGAGTTCTGTATATTTCTCTTGCTCCTGCTGCAACTTGTCACAGTATCAAGGAAAGGTGCATTTCCTTTCTTCCAATCTTCAAATTACATTTCTCTGCTGATACCATCATATTTCCTCCCTATGGCAACAGAACAAATTTCACAGAGGCCAAATCCTTACCTGGAATAAATCAGAGTAGCTCCTTTGACTTCAGAGGACCTATGCCAATTTACACAACTGAAGATGTAACACTATACAGTGTGTGGAATGGAATGCAGAATAACACAGTTTAGTCAGTGTTCTGTTTTCTTTTGCGCATTTTACTTTTACTATTTTTGTGGGATTTATAACTCTTCAGGGATATTTATTTATTGGAGCAATATGCCTGAAAATGTAAGAAGACTGGATCTGAAATGGAAGAGAGAAATCAGCCTGTGTAGCTTTGCTATTGAAGCCAGTCTCAAATCTGAGAACTTTTCAGGGTCTTGTCCCGTAGACATGATTTTTTAGAGGTGTGGGAGTTAATCTCTAGCCAATTAGAGTTTAAGAGTGTATAACAGTATGTTCACTAAATCTTTTCTTTTTTAAATGCTCTTCAGAGAGGGAATTATAGTCCATGAAATGGAAGCAAATCAGCACCCTTTCTTCCACTGAAGAGGGCTGAGATATGTATCCTGAGAAGAAAACTTAGTATGGTACCTAACTTACATCTTCAGGCAGCCCATATTTTTGTTAGGCAGCTTGTGAAATTCTCATGTAAGTTACTGCCCAGTGCATTTATCCCAACTTCGCCCATCAAGCTATCCCTAATGGGAACAAGTACAGTTGAAGTCCAGATATCTTGTATTTCAAATCATCCTCTGTTTAGGATTAAAATGTCATCCAATGGCTGGTTGAGGAGGTGGGTTTATCTCTTAATGTGTCTCTTCAGAGATTACAGATGAAATACATTTCTAAGCAACTTTAATCATCATTGTTTAATATATATCTTGGTGCTGTATAATATCAGTGTTGTATTATTCCAAACATGAAAGTGCAGGGGCATTAATTTATTACACAATAAGACATGCATAACCTTGTGTGCTCTAGCTGAGCAGTGTGGAAAAACATATTTTGTCTCGTGGTTTTATAATTTCATTTGTGCACTAATAGAAAAAACTAAGAGGATATAATGGCAACTTGTAACATAAAACCACAGTGGGCTTGCTATTCATTGCTGTAGCACATCAGTTTTCCCTTTCTGGAGAGCTAGATTTAAATGCTGATTTGCTCGTGCAAGAAAGAACGTGGTTTAATGGCAATTTAGTCCCTTGTAAACACACGATAAAGCAGCAAGCAGTTCTTCACTATACAACGCTAGTACAGAAAAAAACCCAGGACTGAACAAGTAGAGATATTGCAAATCAGGCTTGCAAGTGCTTTAATCAAGTTGAGTGGCACAGTATGTTACAGTGAGTTCTCTCACAATGTACAAGTCTGTGGCCTTGGGCAAGTTACTTAACTTCTCTGTGTATCAGTTTTCCAGCTGCAAAATGGAAATGATAATATTGTGCTTATTGGAGCTGGTTAAATACTTTTAAATAAATCACTTTTCTGGTTTGCAGACTGTCTGTAAGTAAGCAGGTTATGATTTTCTCGAACTTGTCCATGATTCAGTTAGTTTTCAAATATTTGTTGTAAATAGTTTTTTGTCTTGCATCTGGCTTGCAAGCAATCACTTGAAACTATTCCATAATCAGTTTAAGGTGTGTTGAATATCTCTGATTGGACACATCGGTACACGGTATTGCGTGTTTCCTGACTGCATGAACATACTACCTCTGAGTCAATTTCTAGAGTGAATATTGGCATGTATTAATTTAAAATCTGCTTTCTGAAAATATTTTGTCAATATTTGCTTAAAATTTTTAGTTTTTGGCAAACTTTCCCGCAAATAAATTAGACTGTTCATGAACATAATGAAACAGCAGATGAAGGGACACTAGGTAGGGAGGGCTCGGAGTTACTACAAAGAATTCTTTCCCATGTATCTGCTCAGGGTCTAACTGATTGCCATATTTAGGGTTGGAAAGAGATTTTCCCCCAGGTCAGATTGGCAGAGACCCTGTGGGTTTCTTGCTTTCCTCTGCAGCATGGGGCACAGGTCACTTGCAGGTTTAAACTAGCGTAAATTGTGAATTCTCTGTAACTTGAAGTCTTTAAACCATGATTTGAGGACTTCAGTAACTCAGCCAGAAGTTATGGGTCTATTACAGAAGTGGGTAGGTGAGGTTCTCTGACCTGCAACGTGCAGAGGTCAAACTAGATGATCCCGATGGTCCCTTCTGACCGTAAAGTCTATGACGCCATGAATATTGGTTCAACTTATAGAAAGTCTTTAGCGTATGCATTATGCTTTCACGCTACTTAATTTAGAATGCTTTACCAAAGGTTAATTAGTTAATCTTTTTATAGTAATTCAAACATGCTCTGTAAGTGAGAGGTAATAATAATAAATGCATCAAAAGTCATAAATTAGATAAACTGTCTGGTATAACTGGGGGTGGAAGGCTTGAATTAGCAGTAATGCAAGACTTTAAACTCATTGACGCATCATGCCTTGAAGGGATAAACTCTGAAGAGCTTTTGATGTTTAATCTTATAGAATAGTGATGCTTCCCAGTTTTATATATCTCCATCTTTGCAGCTGCTTATGCTTATAACCTACCATGTATCTTCATTGACCAGCCTTCAGGCTGTTTGTCAATCCAGTGCATCTGGCTCGCATTTCGGCCTCAATCTTGAATTTGGCAAGAAGCATTAAGTACGTTGGAGCTACATTATTTGGGTCTGTTTAATACTTTAACTGAAAGCCATCCTCTAACTGATACTGCAGCCAATTTTCCACATAAACTAAAGCACCTCTCAAAGCCATTTCCACACAGGGAAATTGATGTTTTGATGCCACTTCACTTGGAGTAGATTTTTGATAGCTACTCACCGTGGTGGCAATAGGGATGTTTGGGCTGCTTTATTTGCATGTTAATACACAGAATGCTTTTGGCTATTTCATGGCACTGCCGTTGTCCATGGGTCTGACCTTCAAACAAGGCAGGCATGTAACTGAAGAAGGGGAAAAGTATGTAAACCTGGGTGCCGAATGTAGGCCTAACTGGTGTGGCTATGTGCAAACTTGTAGTCACACTTGATGAGCAATTGCAAGATTTATAGATGTAATTATTAACTTCAAGTGTACATTAGCTCATTACACAAACATTTTTACACATACAGTTGTGCATTTAACTCAGTCAATAATTAGGCCTTGTATTACCTGTGCTGATGTAGTTTCAAAGCCACTTTGCTTTCAATCTTTATAAAAGAAGGCTGAATTTCTCCTCACAGTAGGACAGCTCTCCCATGATACTCTGCATGTGTATTGAGCTGGCTGAGAGATCTGTTATTTCTGCCAGCAGCCCCCCAGGCCTCCTCCACATATGTATGTGCTGCCTGTGATCATCTCTGATCTTAAAAGGGACGGAACAGCCCAGATCCCAGACAACAGTTGTTGTCAGGGAAATAGCCCTCCCCTTCACCTTTTGCTGGACAGGGGGTACTGCGCCTTGTGCTATTTACACAGCAATAGTAATATGAGGACGCTACACATGCACAGTTGAATTCCAAGTAACCGTGTCTACACAAACATGCCAGACCTGGCTATGTATAATATATTCTGCTGCTTGGGCCAATTTCTATCAGCTTCTAAAACATAGAACAGGGAGAGTGTCGAAACGATTCAAGGGATGCTACCCTATTCCTATGCACTACAAGGTGAAAACCCCTAAAAACTAAATTGAAAAAATCTTTGCCCAAAGGAGGACATGAGGCTGCAATGCCTATGGTAGTGGTAAAGCCAGCAGTCCAACGTCTTGACCCACAGCACTGCCCAAGAGCCCTGCCCCTTCCTAGCTTAGAAGGAAGACAGGCAATGCACGCGTCGGAGGGCGAGAGAGGACTGGGTGCACCGACAGCTGTCTCTGCAGCCCTCGTATGCATCTTGAGGAACTGACGCGGATGCCGGGGGCAGCAGCATGTAGAGCTGCTCTCGTGATACGACTGAAGTACAATCACTTTGGAACAATTTGAGGATTTTTACTTTTTTTAAAGCAATGCAGGACCAGTGTATTGGTCCGGAGAAATCAATGGGGTTTGTAAGGCAAGCATAAAAGGTCCTGAATGATGGAAACCTCTTCTCAGCCTTTGTACTGACTTCAGCCTGCTTCCTCCTGTAGGGATGACTGCTGTTCATTGTGGCCAGATATACAGTATCTGACACATGTGGATGTGTCATTTATTTGCATGGACAGCTGGTATTAGCTCCCTTGTTAAAACACATAGCGACAGACCAGGAGCAGCTGTCAAATGGTGTCATTCCATCGATTTCAAGGACCTGGCCTATGTGTGGCCGTATTGGAAGGGCTCAGCACAGTTGCAAAGGTGTCAGACAAGGTGGCTGTGCACCGGAGGACAAAGAGCTGAATTTCTAAATGGTCGTCTGCTCTGAGACATGAGATAAGTGGTGCAAAGCGATCTCTCAGAATGCACACGTGTTTACACCACCTGTTTCTGATGCAGGGAGCTGTTCTGCGACTCCTCAAAGGGTTTGGCGGGCAGTTACAGTAATGCAAAGGCTCAACTCTTAGTCCCCCAATCCTTGTATGGAAGTCGTTTGCCCATCTCTCCAAATCCCTTGTTTATTATGTGTCACGGTGTCTGCTGACTGTTAAGGTACTTGGTACAGTACAAAAGAAGAGGCTTTATAACTAACTTTTCTGTTTTATTTCCTTCTGCTCTCCACTTCATGCCTGTTTCAGGGTCACCTCAGGGGAACTTAATGAGTGGAACTGGAGAAAGTGAATCAGGTTTCAGGAAAGACCTAGATGGGTAAAGAACTAGAGAATCAGCAATATAGGACAGAGTCAGTAGAGCCTAAGCTTGGCCCCTACGTATGTTCATTAAAGTTATGTTGTCTGCACTTCTGCCCTCCTGCTTCATCTTATTGCTAACGAAACTCACCACTTCCTGGACCCTGTGACCAAGCCCAAATGCTACCCGGCCCCCGGCCTTCAAGTCTCTCATCTAAAAATGCATTTATTCCAGGAGGCCTATAATTAAACCTCAGCTCTCCCTTATTATGAGCACTGCAACTACCTCAGTGCAGCCATAACATTATATTCTTTCATAGTGAAGGGTCCTGGCCAAGATCTTGAACTGGCACAGGAACATTCAGCACAGATCAGGAGTGTGTGTATGCAGAAGTGATGGTTTTGACAATTGACACCCACTGCCCTCAGCCCAGAAGGGCCATTCCAGCAGCCGGGGTGCAATGGCTTCCCAATCAGACCTCCTTTTCCCCTCATCATGTCCCTCAAGGCTGGCAGCCAGAAGAGGGTGCCTGGAAGAGCAGCTGTGGTGACTCTGCACTAGAGCCACAGGAAAGGGTTTTTTCCCATCCCATAAGAATTTTTTCACATTAAAGAAAGAAAGAGAGAAAACTCTTATGCTGCATCTGGATAAAACTGAGACTATTTGAAGTTTTTCAGTGAAAAACTAGAGAGGGATAAAGAGACGCCTACCCGCACACTAGCCAATAGCCTGGTGGTGCATCGGATATGGAAGACCCAGGCTCAAGTCCCTGCTATGAATCAGGCTGGGGTGTATATCTCCTGCTATCGCCTTCCTGCCCCAGTGCCCTGACATTCCATCCTGGACCCGAGAAACCTTCTCTGACAAAGTTTTATCAAAACTGTGAATTCCCTTGAAAAGTTTGTTTTCACTGATTGTCCTCTTCCATCAAAAAGCCTTTTTGTTAAATTTCCAACCAGCTCTGCTCTCTATCACCTGAATAGGCCGTCTAGAAGGGGAATCCTCCGGGCACTGAGTGAGGCAGGCAGCCTTGCTCTGGTGGAGCAGCACAAAGCTGGCCATTTTCTTCTCTGGGTCAGCAAAGTGCCAGGTCTATATAGGGTGCTGTGTAAAGAAGAAGCCACAGGTGATGGAAGCCTCCACAGTATGTAGAAATCACACCACTCAAACAACATGGTCAGTTTCTACTCATTTACACATGTGTCAAACCGGAGTAACTCTCTAACGTCAGCACAGACTGAGGTGAATGCCCCCACTGTCTTGTCCTTGGATTAGCATAATGTTTAGTTTTAAAACATTAGTGATAGTAAAAGGAAATGACTCACCACTCTTACATGCAGCAGTGGGAAACAAAACCTGTTATAGAAAAGTTTTCTATCACCTAGGCTTGATCTACATGTGGTTAAGGGTCTGACTGAGTTTTTTTTTTAACTTAATTAGTTACACTGGTACAACTCCTAGTGTGGATGTAGTTATACTGGAATAAAGCCATATTTATACTGGTTTAGCTTCCCATATATGAAAAGCTATATAAAGCACCATTATCCTGATAGAACTATGTCCAAACTAAGGAGGTTGCACAGTTTAGCTAGTCTGCTACAGCTAAAGTGGCCCATCTTTTGTGTATAGGCAAGCCATGGGGCTTGATTCTTTACTGGTTTGCATCTTATGTGGTCATGTGCAGCACGGCACTGAAGCACTTGTTTAAACCCATGCTTAAGTCTCATTGAATTCAATGAGACTAATATAAATGCTTAATTGCTCTGCTGAATAGACCTCTGAACTGGGGCTGAAAACTGTCTGAAGCGAATGCAGAGTCGGGTAAAATGCTATCAGTGATACAAATGAAGTGAGAATTTTGATTTGTTCACGTTTGCACTCTTTCTTGTTGGTGCAAGCCATTCTGCAAGGTGCAGGACAGCAAAAACTCTGGGTCAGCGATTTGAATTCTTCCTTTAGATAATAAAACATTTTGGTAAGCAGAAAATTAAAAATGCGAGATGTCTGCTCCTCAAAGCAACCACATCAACAAAGGCAGCTGATCTGCATTGCCATGAGTTGCATTAGCCAAGAATGACTAATCCTAGCCCCTTTGCGCTGCAGCCGTCTTTATAGCTGGATCTAAATTAAATAAACTCATGCTTTCATTGCTTTACGTAACCACTTGGTTTGCTGTGTTGTGGCACTTCTTACATAATATTTTTGCATTGATCTTAATTCATTTGATTTCTCTTTTCCAAGATGTCAGCTGTAGGGAATAAAAGAACAAGGAAATGTTGCGGCAGATCAATTTAGTTGTTAGGTTTTGCTCCGACTGACCGTTTGCAAAAAAAGTGGAAAAGATTAAGTTAATCTACTGGCCCCTCTACCCAAGAAAGAAAACCCTGCAGTTGGCTTTAATCTCCTTCGGGATAATTTAAAACAGCTATTTAATTGTCTTTTCCCCACCCCTCCCCGACTAGATTTTACTATGGTCTCTGTACAGCATCTGCTTGAGCCAAACAGATGGCACTTGGACTTGCTGACATTTAGAAATACTTCCTTGTTTCCTCTGCCCTGGGCATGTTCTGATGCCTATCAAAGGGGTAACATTCCTGACATGCACCAGAGTTGATCTGTGCAGATATGATATGGTGCTGGATTCGCTTCCATCTGGTAGTCGTGGTGATGAAGCATGCTAGTGTGATATCTGGCAGGGCAGAGCTTTCTGGGATCTTTGATATTTAATTGTGTGGGATGTAATTTTTACAGTTGCATCCCAATATTGACATCTTTACCTTTCCTCATATTAAACCGATCAAATCCTAGTTCTAGCATTACTTTGAACATCATATATGAAATATTTCACGTTGTTTCTTTTCTGGGCAAGGAAGAAAGGGCTGTTCAGATAGAGAAGCTTCTAAATTTCATCCACTCCTCCACACAGCATGGTCTATCCCAGCAGAGGACATAGAAATCTTGCAGTGGGGGGGGTCTGTTGAACCTCAAATGTTCAGGGCAGTTTTCAAGTAATTTTACTGCCTTATAGGTGCTATGGAGTCAGTCACTGCAGGGCTACCATGGGGACGTGTCTTACATTTCCTGATCAATGGTGTAGAGAAAGTAAATGAGGAAGTGTTATTTACTACTTCTCATAACATAAGAACAAGAGGTCATCAAATGAAATTAATAGGCGGCAGATTTAAAATGAACAAAAGGAAGTATTTCTTCACACAACGCACACTCAACCTGTGGAACTCCTTGCCAGAGGATGTTGTGAAGGCCAGGACTATAACAGGGTTAAAAAAAGAGCTAGATAAATTCATGGAGGATGGCTCCATCAATGGCTATTAGCCAGAATAGGCAGGGAATGCTGTTTGCTAGAGGCTGGGAATGGCCAGTGGGATGGATCACTTAAAGATTACCTGTTCTGTCCATTCTCTCTGAAGCACCTGGCATTAGCCACTGTCAGAAGATGGGATACTGGGTGAGATGAACCATTGGTCTGACCCAGTATGGCTTTTCTTATGTTCAGATCAGATTGGTGGTGGGTTACAATTCTGCATCTGGAAGGATTTTGTTCAGCCACTTGCCTGAGTGTCTTGTACGTCTGACGTTGCATGAGCAAGCGTCACACTTAATTCCCTTCACTGCCCCCTAAAGGAATGCTGTTGCCTGGCAGCTTACCGCTATGCCTCCAGTATGCACCTCAGAGCCCATGGGGGACTTTCCATTGGTTTCAGAAGGAAGTGGACCAGATGATGGCTCTGGATACCTCTGTTTTCGTTGATATTTCTCAAGTCTTCCTAGGTGTCTGGTAAAAGAAGACACAATCCTTGCCCCAAGAAGCTTTCACTTCTTGCCCAGGCCAACTTGCCCTTGTACTTCAGCACCTGTAAAGATGTTAATCTGTGGGCAAAATTTAAAGATTAAATTCTATGAAATTAAACATCAAAGTTTCAGTGTGCTTTTTGGTGTCTTTGATATTTAATTTTACATTTGCTTCCCAATACCCTTCAGACCCATTAGGAAACTTTCTGAAGTCAATGTCTACAGTGTTGGATTAGGCTCACTCTCCGCTAGTAGCTTAAAAAATTACCCATTTTCTAGCCTTTAAATAATAGTATGATATAGGGATAGTATAAGGAGACATTTTCAAAGGGACCCTTCCTTTCATGTGGCCACTTCTGCTGGTGCCATCCCTTTGTGTGCACAAAACTGCTCCTTATGGCCTGTTTGCATGTACAATTGCAGGTTTTTTGCATGGGAAGTACATGTTTTATAGCTGCATTTTCAGAGGACACGTTGACCATTGAGTCTGGATTGTAAGGTTTTCATGGATTCCAACATAATGATTTTTTTTTAAAGAAATAAAATCAGGGTTTTAAATCTAAAAATAATGAAGGGGTCAGGTTTCTGAGCACCTCTGAGCTTGATTCTCCACTGCCTGGCTCTTTGTATCATAATTTATGCCCCTCCAAAGCGAGTGCAAAAGTCTGTCTGATCTGGTGCCATTTTCTGTCCACTTTCACAGGTGTAAATGGCCAAAACCAAGTGCAAGGCAGTGGAGAATTCATCCCCATTTGTGGAGCTGCGCATGCATAATTTACACACGCAAATGCAGTTGCATGGGCAATTTTACCTGAACATGTGAAAATCCAGCCCTTGTGTGAATCATCGTTTATCTGAGAACTCCACACAGATTGAAAAGGAAACCTTCTCAATCCATTTTTTTCCTGTGTGTGGCTTTCTTCTCTTCAGGTCCCTATACCACCCTCTCCACCTTAGCAGCTGAGCACTTTCCAGAAGTGCATTAAGTGACCTGTCTAATATTTGGCACTTGTGGGCCTCTCTTTCTTTCGCTGTGGGGAGAGAACAAACTCTTGCAGAACTGTCTGATCACACCAGGCTGAATATTGCCTAGTATGATGTTGTGTGACAGTTTGATTTTTACAGAGATCTTTTGTAGGGAGGAAACCGGAGGCAAACCTACAGCTTTTAACATGCGCTCTGAATGGTCTTTGCTGTGATAACAATCCACTGCCTCATTGCTTCCTGTGGATGGCATATTTTTATCTCATTTTAAAGGGTCGAAAACATTGGATTAAAACACTGGTAGTAAAATGAGTTGACCTGATGAATTATTCAGGGGAAATAAACAAGCCACGGGTGTTGTTTTGGATAGAGGGGTGTTGGCCTTTCTGTGCATAGCAGTAGTTGCTGCCAGACCTGTTTGTTCCAGATTTTCTGCTTAGGTTCTCAGCATCCGTCCCAACTCTCCCACTGACAGGATAGAAACTGCAGAATCTTCAGCAAGTCTCCATCTCCTCATCTCGTGTGCCCCTGCTACAAGCTCCGCCAGTGTTACTCGTAAGCACTCCCCACCCTAGGCATGTCACACGACAGTCTCATTTTAAGCTTGTGTCTTCTAGTGATGCTCTCATCCGACTGTGGGTCTTTGTCGTTGTTAGGGACAAACATATCCGCATGTGTCACAAACGCACGGCACTACTTGCTATTTCTTTTTCAGGTAGGTAAAGGGTGCATGTTTAACAAACGTTTCAATCCCTCATGTCATCCTAGGTGGGGGATTGAAGGGGCTGAGTTTTACCAGGCAGTGGAAATCAGACCAGGGCACTGCTCTTGCTGCATACTGAGTGGTGATGTGCGTTTTCGCCTGTGAATAGACACAATGGCAGTAAAATGCGCCATGGCAAGCTGACACTTTGAAAGCCATTACTTTTGACACCTGGGGTGCGTGTAGTTGCATGCTGTATTGTGGCAGCTGGGAAGAGATCACTATGGTTGTGAATGCCAAAAAGCTCATTCAAACTCATGGAGAGACACAGGGACGTAAAAGGGTGGTAGATTTATTGGAACTCCTCACAGGTGCTCTGCTGAACCTCATAAAATTGGCCAGAGGCAAAAGGAGCTGTTCTGTAGCCCCTTTATTTCAAAACACAATTTCCAATTGATTGTGTTGATTTTGTTGTTGTTGTTTTGTTTTGAAGGCATGTATAGAAACCAAATTCAGACCTTCCTCGTTGGGAGGAAAGAATTAACAGCTCACTTCACTACACAGTTCTAAGCCACTTCTGCAGCATTGTGTTCTGTACATAAGCCTCTTGCAAATTTCATTCATTCAGCAGAACGCAAGTCAAAATAAGTTTATTTTTTCACGGCTGATGGCTACTTAGTGAGGTAAGTGGATTACCTGCCACTTTCTCTTTATGCTACTCATGGAATACTCCGTGTCCTGCTTCAAGAAGCTAATCTATTGTGTTCTATGCTGGCTGGTTCCTGGCTGCAGCTCTCCTTTACCAGGCTTGCAATCCAGTTTCTGCAAGTCTGAAATAGATTTTGTCAAAGGAGATTTTTCCATTGCCTTCATTGTTTAACAGAGGCAGAAGTAAGGTTATGGCTTGCAGTAAGATGAAAGCTTTCTGCACTGCAACAAATCCAACAGCAATCCAAACTATTTACTCATGTAGTTTAATGGGATCAGCATGAAAATCACAGTGAGGGTGAAGGCAGCTCATATTTGAGCGTTAGTGTAATAGCCTTTATATAATAGATGCATTTGGTAAATTTTGTGCTGCCAAAATTATAACGAAGTGGTATCCTCAAGCATTTTCCACCTCCCTGGTAGGTGATGTGACATCTGCTGCACAAAATACTCTGCTTCCCTCCAACCAAAATATTCTTCACTTAGATACTCGTGCTTTTTACACTTCATTCTTAACCAAATCCTGTGCACACCTCTGTGGATGGAGCCATTCTAAAGAGTTGGGGAACGTTAGTGAGGTGATTCTTCGGGATATGTAGTGATGTGACAGATGTAAACAGGGATTACTTCTCTATTTCCTAGCACTCTGAAAGAGAGAAATTTGGTGGTGGAGTGCACTAAGGTTGAATTGCTCATAAAATAATCCTCTGCAAATTGCATAAATACTCTAGGCCTGCTTCTTTTCTCCTGCTGGTATTACACCAGTGTAATTCCATTAATTGCAGTGCTGCTTATGGTAACCAGAGCTGGCTGAGGGAGGAGTTTATCCTGCAACAAAAAAAAAAAAGTTTTTTAAAGATTTTCAGGTTTCTTTGAATTTTTTCCCCCAGTTTTCAGCAACTGAAACCTTTTGTCGTTTCATTGAAAAATGTCAGGTTTGGGATTTTCCAATGAAAACTCTGGAAATTTTTTACAAGATTTCACATTTCCTAGAGAAGCTATTTTCTGTCAAGTGTTGGGATGGAAAGGTTTCAAGCAGCTGTAGGGTTAAGGCATAGTGCTGTACATTCAAAATCAGTGGGACACATCCTCAGCCGGTGTAAATCAAAACTCCGTGGAAGGCAACAGAGCTAGGAACTGGGTTTGTCTCGTTGACTTAAGTGGTGTTATTCCTAGATTACAATGTTATAACTGACCAGAGAGACAGGGCTATGGAACAATTGCTATCTGAGAGAAACCATTTTCAGGAGAAGTATCATTGCCTGCTTTCTCACCGTTCAGAATTTACCACCCAGTGAATTTACATTTCCCCCTTACTGCATCTTCAGCTGTAAATTTCTTTCATAAAACCTTCCAGTTGTCTCATTGCCAAATCCATTTCTGTGAGTATATACAGTAGAGGAAGAGGCATCCCAGCCCAGATTTGGGAGTAAGCTGAATCCTCTCACATTTCCCAGCCTCTCTCTACAATCCCTTTTTGTGCATTCCATTCACAATTACTCCCCTTGGATAATACAGATGGAATCCAGGACCACTGCTGTTAGAGGTAGCACATAATCAAGAGGAAAATGATTTGACCTTGCTTTAGAAGATTTTTCTCCTTCTGCAGGAAGCCCTTTGATTCTAAGTTTTGCTTTGAAATGAATGCTGTGGCTTACTGTACGCTGATCACAACCCAATAAGCCTTCAGAGCAATTTTTTGAGGGCTTCTGTGGTCTGGATTCTGGACATACATTGACTCAATTCCTCCTGATCCTTGCACCTCGTGTAGTCATTTTTTTACCATTCAATGACACTGAAAGGCCACACATTCAAAAGTAACAAAAGGAAATACTTTTCTATACCACGTAATTCACACTTCCTGACACAAGATATAATAGGGGCCAAAAAGATTGGATATTTCAGGCTAATCAGTCAACAGCTAATTAGATTGGATAATAGTTATTAGATTGGATAATAAATCTATGACTGAGGGCATAAACTAACAAATTTTTGACTCAGATTAGGAAGAAGCTTCCCCTATAAGCAAATTACTCCAGGATTGTCCATGCTGGAATATCTTGCACCTTTCTCAAAGCAGTTGTGCCAGAGAAAGCAGAGCACCAAATACACTGCTGGTTTACCCCCGTCAGGCAATTTCTATTCCACAATAGAATTTCACCCTTTTTCATTTTTTTATCATATTGTGCAAGGTTAGAGTGTAGCCATTTCAGTCATTTTCTCTCAGCAAGTTGTATTTTCCAACCCTATATCTATTCTTTAGGACGAGCTGTCCTCTCTGGTCACTTAGCCTCTCTGAGCCTCATTTCCCCATCTGTAACATGTAAGAGCTATTATCATCTTCACATTTATGTTGTGAGGTTAGGTACATTAAACGGTGTGAGGTGGTCAGACACTATGGTAATGGGGACCTTTTAAGTTGCCCCTATGGCATAAGCAGTTAGCCAATATCTGGATCTTGCAAGGTTGTTTCCATCAGGAAAAGAAATGGATGATACAAATCAGGTATATTCTTAGGTACGATATGGTTTACTTACAAAGAATGTACACAAAGTCTTGTTTCCCTGAACACAATATGAATCAAATAGGAGACAATTTCTTTGCTCTCAGCTTCCAAGTCTGTGCCCCCTGGAGCTCTGTCTCAGTTCCTTCTCCGGGTCGCATTCACAATTGCTTCTTATTGTCTGCTCATTTTTCTTCTATAGCCCCATCATTTGCAGTGAGGAAGCACATCAGTCCACATGGCTCAGGCCTTGCCTGATGGCCCGTTGTATTGGGCGATGGCATCTATTGTTTCCCGCTATCTCACTCCCTAAAGGGGCTTAATTGCTCATACCATTTAAGCTGAAAGAAGGGTACTTTGACTGCTTACCTGCTTTAAACTGGTCCATTATTGATATATAGGTCAAAGCCCTGCTTGATGACAGCCATTAATCTCTCCCAGCATAACAGGACTTTAGTGTCTGCCCAGCATTTAGCACAATGGGTCCTGATCCTTGATTGGGTTT
Source organism: Mesoclemmys tuberculata (assembly GCA_007922155.1). Taxonomy (NCBI): domain Eukaryota; kingdom Metazoa; phylum Chordata; order Testudines; family Chelidae; genus Mesoclemmys; species Mesoclemmys tuberculata. Next base: position 22,239,002 of record ML675625.1, read on the forward strand.
CCAAGGTGCTACCATAATATAAGGAAGAATACAGATATATGGTGCTGAATAAATAATTAAATGAAGTCTCATTTCATATCTGACATCCTTTCAGGGGAATATATCTGCCCATGCTGAGTATGAATTTAATAGGTCTATTACTATATTAATATGACTGTTTGATGCCAACAATATGTTTTTATTTTGTCTGCTGCTTTGAGAGCTTTTGGAAACCGTTTTAAGACATGCAACTCACATTGACTCTGAAAGAGCATAATCTACTGCTAATGTTCCTCTAATGATTCTTCCTGGAGGTCCCATTTCACCCTTTGAAGATAGTTTGTACATTATAATTTACTTGTTTCATTCTGAGGAAAAGAGCTGATTGGAAAAGTCTCACCTCCATTTCATTTTTTAACCACTCGGTCCTGCTCCTGTGATAGAGTTTCTCACAGCTGTTTGTCCTGACACTGAAAATTTTGAAACTGAATTACCCTGCAAGACCTAGCATTGATCTTTTGTAATGTGCTTGTAATGTGATAAGGCCCTCTTTAGCCTTGAAAGGAAAAGAGAAATAAAGCTCAGCTGTTAGATATTTGACCTCCAGGTGGAAAGAATGGGTGGCGTGTAATGCATAAATTACATGACAAACTACAGTAGAGTGAAATTCTGGCACCCGCTTCCACCTTTTTGCACCACAGCAGGGCTGGAAAGCTATCTTAACCAGAACAGTTAAGAATTTCCCAGCATAGAGATTTCTGGCTGGCATAGAGGCAGAATAACCAGCTTTATTTCCTGTGGCACGGGTATAGGAGAGAAGACACATGTATGGCAGGTGTGTGATGCTCATAAACAAGTGCCTAGCAGCAAAACAGCCCTGAGACTGCTCTAAGTTATGCTGAGGGACAAACAGGCCTCCAAGTATCCTGGGAGGGAAAGAGAATCAGGGAAGAAAAGAGGAGGCGCTTAGGCAGAGAAAGCCACCCACATAGCAGGACATGTGTGTGTAAATATGATAGTTAATAAGGACTCTGACCCCTTTCAAAGTTGGTTTTTTTGACACTGCTTATCATCTTGGAGTTTATTTTATTGACAAAGATGGAAGCCACACAGATTTACAGCTATACCTCAGGTTGTGGGGGATATTCCATATAGTGGGGGGGGGGGGAGGAAGCTTTTTCCCTGACAGGCTGGTTCAAAATAAACCTCTGAAAGCTGCTCAGAGGTTTAGGGGTGGATTAGTGAGCAGAGCACAGCTAGATGGTCAGTAGGGCACAGAAATGCAGCCAAAAGCTTGGGCTCAGATACTGTGGAGAGAAGGAGTGAGCTCATTACCCCGCTGACCATTCAGCCATTACCACGTGGGCTACCTGTAACAATCCATGCCTCTTGATGCTGCTGTCTTTTAAAATCGGCCTGACACAACAGGTTTCCTTTTTTTCACCCACATGTGAAATCCCGTCTCTGCTCTCCCACCTGCCACTCTTCACTCCCACCTCTAACCCCAAACTTTTACTGGTCTGATGTCCAAGATAAGGAATAGCTATCTTGGAGTAGTGACAGGTTGAAGGGCCAATAACTCAGGGCTCATCAGGCTAAAAACAGAGGCTCTGTTCCAGCGTAGAGCTGGGACACCTTTTTTTTCCAATGGGACATAGCAATTCTCACATTTTACCAGATGTCAGTGCCCTAAAGTCAGGACATAATGGAGATAAGATAAAGGGGTTAGTGTTGAGGGTAGCCTCTCTACCCCTGCCTTTGCTGGGAATTGGAGGAGCTCGGCACCTCAGGATTGAGACACAAAACTGAGACTGCAGCCTGAATTCCTGTCTTGCTTATTCTAGTGGTGCCTCATTGATTTCCAAGGAATGAAGTGGAAGTGGAAGAGAGCAGTACTTGGCCCTACGTGAATCCAGTCAGTTCTTGTTCCAGCACAAACTTCTGCTTCATGTAGCTCTTCACCTAAACCTCAGCCCCAAGGAGGGCACCAGAAACTGTGAAGAATGCTCAGCCCCGCTACCCACTTACCCCCCCACCCCCACCCCCCACATCCCCAGCAACTACCCTCTCTCTGAAGGATTTTTTTTTTTTGGTCTTTTTATGAGAACATCATCTTCCTGGTGCAGGAATAGCCAGCCTTCTCCGCCCCGCCCCCCCAGTAAACAAATGCCTCAGCTTTGATTTGACATTTAACCACTCACCAAAGCCATTTATTGCTTCATATACTCAGGGCCAGGAGCATTATCCCTTAGTTACTTACCTCACCTTAGTTACGTATCCAATAAATTCATACGAATGCAGGTTTTTAAAAAAACTCAATGGATTGTTTTACCAACATGGAATGACTGTGTACAGCTCTGTACAAAGAGATATTGAGATTTCCTACATTAAAAACATACACATTTTTTCTTTCTATTCATAGCACATCAAGAGCTGTGCCTGGGATATGGGGAAACATGCATATTAAAACCACATTTGTGAGGCAGCCTCTAATTTACAATCAGTTGCAAGTATGCACAAATGATGGGACTTACGCATCTGACAGCCTGACTGCCCCAGCCATAGACATTTAAATCCTGCTGTTTACATCAATCATTACTGGTGCTCTTATGAGAGCCCTGCAATCAATGAAGGAACAAAATCACTGGTTTTAAAAATGTGGTTTGTAGTTTGTTAATCAACCTGCACATCCACCTCTGGTATTGTTTAATGTGAGCAACATTCTGTCCCTGCTGAAAAGTCCTTTACAGAGATTAACAGCAAGGCTATTATGTTATTAGACTTACTTTTACATAGTGTCATCCGTGCGCATGGTGCTTTAGACAGGTATAAAGACTGATTCCTGCCCTGAAGCGTTCTAAATCTTAGGCCAACGTTTTCCAAATGTAGGTGCCTGAAATTATGGTCCTAACTTCCCATTTAGGTATCTAAATGAAAGGGCCAAGCAACTGCAGCTTCCATGAGATTTACTGGGACTCCAACAGTGCAAAGAGAGAGAGTTGTCATAACAGGAAGGATGGGGATTCCTCTAGCAGGACAAGCCTGGCATGACCCACTCTTCCCTCATCCCTCCCAGACATAGGGACACTTCCCAGTTTGGCTGGGGATGTGGCTAGAGCACAACGTGTTTGGTTATCCCCAGCCCATGGAGTGATCCCTAATGGAAGGTTAGAGCAGCACAGAAGTGGTTAGCTCCAGCACTAGATATGCAGAAAAGTGCCTTAGTGCAGTTCAGCCAGACCTGCCTGAGATGTTTTCAACAGATCGTGCTGTCACAGTGTCTTATATGGAGCCCTCCAGCCACGACCCCACAAAGCTAGCCAGTAATTTGCAATACTAGAATCTCATCCTCAGGCCCATCCTCATGAGAGATTGAAATGGGAAACTTAAAGATCACTGAATATGCCATTCATGTAAGTGTTAGCTCTAGGTATGTAGCCCATTTTCATTTTATACCAGCTGTCAGGAAAATTAATCTGAGATGATGCTGAACATATTCTTGTGCCCTGCAATTAGCTGGAGCTGTTTTACTCTTGGACATGTACATGTGATGAGTTTGTTAGGTATAATGCTGTGGGCTCTCAACATCTCATTATGGTTTCATTAACAGCTTTTGCATTTGACCTGTCTTCTCCCCCTCCCCACTTGCTAAATCTGCATAGCAGGACACTGCTGTACACAAGTAATTCCTGCTGCCAAGTGTGGAGGGTCTAATTCACCACTGCCTGTCATTTTCACCCGTGCAAAGCACTAGATATCTGATGTGGTATTTAGCATCCACTTTCCATGGGCATAAGGGACAATACGGGTCTCTTAATAGTCCACATGCTTGCTTGTAAATAAAGCTGTACTTCCTCCTGTAACATTTTCTCCCATCTGAGGAAGGTCCATGCTTGCACTTCTCCTAGCCCATTTAGTTGGATTCACCAACATTTTCCCTTTCAAAGTGAAGTTTGATGGCACTTGGGCAATATTAGTAAGTAGTTTAAGCGTTCACGAAAAGAACTAGAGATTAATACAACACATAGGCATGAGGTTACAGAAGCATATTAACAGCCAGACTGTCTGTGGCTAGTTACTTCATGGGGCTCTCAGTACTGATGGTGTGGTTTTCAACTAAAGAAAGCCAGGATAGCAAGAAAAATGGATGCAGAAATTTCCCAGATTGGGCCCACTCTTGTGAGGTTCTGGGTGTGCTCAGTTACCACGGACTGGGAAGACGGTGCTCAGCACCTTACAGGGCCAGGCTCTCTTTACAGGTGCTTTCATTCTTGCCCCCACTTCACCACCACCTTTGCTTCCAGTCACTTGTTATAGAGCCTGCTCCTCTTGTACCTTTATATTACCACCTTCAGCGAGCACAGAATGTTTGGAAGCGTTTGAAATGCATACGCCAGACTGCGCTAGGAAGAGAAAGCTTTACTAAGCAGCACAAACCATGTGGGCTTGCCACATTAATTCTACCCATTAATCCTTTTTATTCCTCAGTGCCACCAGGGTTGCAAAATAGCCCTGCTCAAGCTGGTCACAGCAAGTGAATGTGCTGTGTGGGAGGAACAGGTCTAAATTCATTACCAGCCAACAGGAGTTTTGCATGGCATCACCGTATGCCGCTCTCCCCTGTGCTGGGATGTATTACTGTTCCCCCGGTACAGCACGTAGCATCTGTATTGGGCTCCAGCGTGCTGAATAAGACAAGGGGGCCTTTTTCGGATATTGGCATTGCTGTTTACTCTGATACTTGCCTTAACATCAGCCACTGGTGCTTGCCAATCAAATTGCAGCCCTGCAATAAGAGAGCCACACAACCCAACACACGGTGTCAGTAGGTTAAATGTAACTGGTTACTTTAATCAGAACATGCATTGCTCTATCAAACAATTGTACTGAGCGACGTTGTTGGTGTTGCACAGCACCTAGGAGCCCCCGGCATAGACTCCTAGAATCGTGGGACTGGAAGGGACCTCAAGAGGTCATCTAGTCCAGTCCCTGCACTTATGGCAGGACTAAGTGTTATCTAGACCAGGACCCCTTCATGCTAGGTGCTGTCTAAACACAGAACAACGACAGTTCTTTCCTCCCCAAAGAGCTTACAATCTAAATAATCAGAACAGCAACTCCACTCAGTCCCTCCGATACACAGAGACCAGGTCTGTTTTTTCTTCCTAGCATTCTCGTAGTGCTTCTCAGCCACCGATACTCAACGCACTTTACAAAGATGGTGAAGCGTTATTTCCCGGGGGAAAGCGGGGCTCACTAAAGGTAAATGAGCTGGCAGAGTTAACACAGAGTCAATCTCAGAGAGCACTCAGGTCTCCTGACCCCTGGGCCGATACCCAGTTTTCAACAGGAGCTTCCATTGTCCCCCAGTGAGAAATACAGCTAAAAGTTACACTGCAAAATTCCCCTCATGTTCTAGACAGGATGAGGTGCTCTAACAGCCTCCCTAGAAGGTTTCTGCTACTATAGAGGGATATGGCCACCAGTAGCCTCCTCTTCTGCTCTCGCTTAGGGGGCAGGCCAATTGCTGACTCTTTTTAAGGTCCTCTACTGCTTCAGAGCCAGGGTGGGGTGTCAGGCAGTTAGTAACCACCCCTACTCTGGAATAGGAAAGCAGCTCTCACAATCATGGAGATCTCAGTCCCAATCAGACACCCAAAGCGGTTTTGGCATATTGGGCTATGGAATTGAAGGTAGCTGTGTAGCAGCTGGGGAGTGACAGAAAAGCTTCCTGGTCTGCTGGATGCTGTCTGAGGTCATTGTTCAGTAAAGGAGTTTTCTCTTCCTATGCTATTTTAGCATCATGACAGATAGATACGTTCCTACAAGGCAAGATAAGAAAGCATTAGGTAACTCCAGGAGCCACTATCCTAGAATCATGGAACTTATAGTGGAAGAGACCTGCTAGGTCATCTAGTTAACCTACTGCGCCCTTGTTGGGTGCAGTACAAAGTATATAACCATGTCTAACTAGTGTACCATTACAGGCCTAACGTCTCCAAGTTTAACAAAGAAACTTACCACTTAGACCCCATATGAAAAATTTACAAACTACCTCCAGACAGCTGTTTCAATAAGAAACATAAAGCCATTTTGTTACCAGAATAGATATATTTAGATAGTCGCCCCGCTTTAGCAGTAACGAAGCCCTCCAGCAGTCAGACTAAGACTGAAAACAGGTGTGAAAACCCTTTCCTTTTCTAGAGAGTTCCTTTCCCAGAATTCTCTGCATCCTAGTGTTTCTTTGCTACAAGTCAGCCTGACCCAATCAGTTAGAAGAGCACTCTTTAAATTAAGCCTCTCTAAGGGGGTAGAGCCCCTTTTCAGGAAGGAGGTGTCTGGTAAAGGAATTCCTGTGAACAGACTTTTCAACCAAACCTCAAGTTACTGTGATAATACCCCACCCTCTCACACAAACAATATCTAAAGCCATGTACTGGGGTTTCTAAACAAGCTTGCTGAGAAGTGTTCACAGAGGCAACTATTCATTTGCATGGGGAAATGGAGTAAGTTTTTGGTTTACTCTCTAACATGGTGACATTAATCCCTTCCAAGAGAAAAGTGGTCATGAAACCATCAAGGAAAAGAAAAGGGGGTGGAACAGAAACTTTTTATTCAGGGGTAGAGATATTTGTTCAAAGGGCAGAGATTTCAGCTGCATTATTGAGTTCCAGCTCGGGGGGGGGGGGTAGGTGGGAGGGTAGGCTTGGCAAATGAGTGGCCCATTCTCAGCTTCTCCATAATTCAGCAGAGAGGTTCAGCCACCCTCGCTCTCTAGAGAAGGTCCATCTCACAATCAAAATAAGCATGAGAAATTTCAGCCCAGTGAATGATGTTTTCCCCACCATTACATGCACTTAAAAATAGGGGCTTTTTCAGCTATTACTGGTTCAGCAAAGATGGAGTTGCAACAGGAAGAGAACGCCAATCTGTATCCAGATCATTTTAATTCAGAAGATTTTGATTTTTAATCAGGGCAGACTCTGGCATCTTGCTAATTCATGTTCAATTTAGCATCATTTTCTGTTGTCCCAATCGTCATCTATTAATTGCTGCCCATGATGCAATTCCCCTGTCACGCTTGACCCTTACTTAGTGTAGTTCGTGTCTCATTGCTTTTGTACTAGAGGCTACCTCAACTAACATATCTGCGTTTCCTGAGCCTCGGTTTTGCCCCAGGCAGTAATAGGAAATTTTCTGTTACGCTCTCTGGAATACATAGGCCAAGGAGGAAGCGATGAGTCAGCAAAGCACCATGCAAACTGAGGTTAAGGAGAAAAGATTTTTTTTAAACTGATAGTTTGTGAAAAAGAGAAGCAGGTAAATAAGGACTAAGGTGTGAAGGAAATGATCATATATAATTGCTTGTTCCCAATATTCTTACTCATCACTTGAATGTGTCCCATTGACTTCAGTGAGCATTGGATCAAGCCTTTACTTACGACTATTTTCACAGCCCTCGATCATTATTCAGCCATCCTGTATATTTAGTCATACTGTTGCCTGTCTGATACCATGCCCCATTCTGACATGAGCATCACCCCTCTGCCATGAAGTAGGAGACATCTGAGGCCATGCATGTCAGCTTCCCAGTGGAGGAGAAGTCAGCTGTATGGAATAGGGATATATTCTGGAAGTAACTTGCTTTATTTACATACACACACCAGTCCTGAAATGAGGTGGTCAAACAGCATGCAGGGTAATCCCTTCTTCCAGGATGCTCAGCTCAACACCAATGCCCAGTTCCAAGACAGCATCTCTGTCTTACTCTAACGAGAGCCCAAAGTGCTAACTCTAACACAGCTCCCTCTCTCTTGATGCTGCCTCTATACATAACCTTGTATAATAAGAACCTGACAGTCACACAGCATGTCTTCCCAAGAGCCAAAACTTGCTAAGAGGAAGGATTTGGAAGACCATGTGTAACAGATCATCTTTCCTTAGACATCATTCCCTCCCCCTTCATTTTACACAGATTTGGGTTAGATATTAGGAAAAACTTTATAACTATTAGGATAGTTAAGCACTGAAACAGGGTAACCTAAGGAGGCTGTGGAACCCCTGTCACTGGAGCGTTTGAAGAATAGATTAGAACAACACTTGTCAGAGATTAACTAGGTTTACTTAATTCTTAGCACAAGGGGATGGACTAGGAGACCTTGAGGTCCTGTCCAGCCCTACATTTCTGTGATTCTTGGAACTCTGACCAGTTTGCCTCATGATACCCTCCAGAGATTACTCATAGACTCATAGGTCAGAAGGGACCAATATGATCATCTAGTCTGACCTCCTGCACAAGGCAGGCCACAAAACCCTACCCATACACATTTATAACAACCCCGAACCCATGACTGAGTTATTGAAATCCTCAAAAGTGAGATTTGAAGACCTCAAGCTGCAGGGAATCCATCAGCAAGCGAACCATGCCCCACGCTGCAGAGGAAGGCTGCCCTTTAGTGACTACACATGCATATGGTTTGCAAAGGCACTACATAAAGATATTATTATTTATTAGTATTATTTTTATGTATTTATTTGTACTGCAGAAGCATGTAGGAACCCTGCTCATAGACCCATTATGGTAGACTCTAAAGACATATAGAAATGTATATGGCACTAAAAGACAGTCCCTGATCCAAACAGCTTTATGTTGTTAAAATATTAGTAGTTTATAGCAATAACAAAATATCCATCGTCTTGCGGACACTACATCTCCTGGCAGACTTGCCAAAGGAATAAATTCTGCACTATTGTAAAGGTAGCTATAATACAGAAAACAAACTGATTAATCTGAATTGTCTTCACCCTATCTGAATATGAAGTGTCATCAATGCTTAGAGATGCAGATGGAGAGAAAACTCAGAGTTTTAGTACTTGTATTGTAATTAGACTTGACTAATACCAATGAATAAGATTTTGAAAATTAATTTCCAACCAGGGCTAGTGCTTATTTTGTATTGTGTTTTCATACAACTGTTTGATATTCTGTGAAGGTTAGATGAAGATAAGTAATCTCAATGAAAGCTGCTTTTTATGTATTGAATCACAAAGAATCCATTGCAAGGGCTTCTGGGAAAAGCATAGTTATTATCCTGAGAGACCAGAGATATGGTTGAAAATAAAAATCGCCTTTGCCTTGCATTCATAATTCTAACTGTGACAGTGGCTGTAGCGGGCTGGAAAAGGAAAAAATATAGCTTGGGAAATATTAAAAAGTACATTGATTACAATTTAAAAAGTCATAATTCGCCAGGAATTACCCCATAGTAATCACAGCTTTTACTCTGTACTTAGAGCAAGATATACCCATGGTAACTCACAGTTAGAAATTAATATGTTGCCTTTTTCTGGGTAATTACTGCACCAAGTCTCTGCCATATCACAATACAAATAAGAAGTTATGGAAGCAGCTCATTCCAGCTTTCCAGTTGCACACAGCTGCCAGCTATTTAAAGCTCTGCATTTATACTGTTTCAAGGTGAACAAAACAAGATTGCCTGGAGCCACATTATCAGTTCCAAAGTGAAAACTTGCTGATAAAATAAACAGAGATCCTATCAGGCTGTGTGTTATTAGTGCTGTTTAGACATAGTTGAAATGCTTAGTATTAAACTGAATTAATGATGTGACCTTCTTTTCCCCTTTTGGCTCAAGAGAGAAAGTCAATTAACTTCTCTTTTGTGAGCAGAACATTTGTGATTTTTACCAAGATTCAGAGAAGGTTTCCATATTTTTTACATTGAATGCAGTGGCAATAGGTCCTACCTATAATGTCTGGATACTGTATATCTCCAGATCTTCTTTTTAAAATTAAAATTCTGGACTGTTTGTGTAATGACCCTTGCTGTGAATAGCCAGCAGGGATTGAACCCTGCACTCTGTGCAACAAAAAGCACAAACATCTGCCTTGCAGCTAAAGGAGTCACTCTTAGCTGATGCAAATTGGCTCTTATCTTCTGGGTGCAAATTGGCTTTTATCTTCTGGGTGGACTAGCCATTAGAGGAGCAACCAGTTTGTTAAACTAGATCCAGGATATTCATTCAGTCCATTATAAAGAAAGATGCTTTGGTTCTTGAGCCAAATTTCCCCCCATATCCTAGGAAGGGAATCCATTTTTGTGAACTTGGTTCATCTCTAGTTTTCATCCGCTCGTGACGGATCTAGGAGGTTTTTTCTGAACTTCTCAGGGCTTGTGCCAGGTTCTGCCTACACTAGTTTTATAACCCAGCTCGAACTTGCTTGGCTTTTTGAAGCAGGAGAGAGAGCCCTGACCAATGCACTAAAGATGGACCCAAGGGCTGCTTCTGAGCTCAAGTACACTTGTTTTGCAGCTGTGTCATGCTGTTTGCTTTAAAAGTTAGATACGCCTGCTTCACACCAGTCTGAATGAGCAAAGGAGACAGAATGGGAGGGGGGAACCAGTGATGCTTGATCATTCCCTTCGCGCATTATTATCAAAGCAATTCCATGGGGCTGGTGACCACCAACTGCAGCAAACCACCATCACTCTTGTGTAGTCCTTTCATTTCCATTTAATTAAAACATGATTGCTTAATTCATTTTAGTTGGGATTTTAAAGAGAGAGGTTGAAGACCTTCATTTCTTTGAGAAGCAGGAATAGCATCAGATTGGTAATTTACAGTATCCACTGAGAATAAACAGCAATCAGACTGTCACTTTGGTGTTGTGTGTTCTTTGGCTTGATGCAGCTTGGATATTAAATTGCAAAATGAGGGGGAGAAAGTGGGCTGGGTCTTGATGACATTTTCATAATTAATTTAGCTAATTTCTGCAGGAGAAAAGGCAGAACGACCTTGTTTGTTGAGACAGCACTTACTAACTCCACTCAAGCTGTGTTTAGGAATCGGGGGGGGGGGGACCGACTCGTCAACACAAATCCAAAGTGAACTGAGTTTTGTTTGGTTAGTTTTCATTTAAAAGGTGCAAGAATAATGTCAATTTACTTTTTCTTTTCATTAGCTGTCTTTTTTCGTTGCCGAAGGACGGTAAATTCTGTCCATAGAAAAAAGGACCTCGCAGCACCGTTTTCAAACATCAATATACAAAACAAAAAAGAGTGAAGTCCATACATATTGATGGGTGGTCGGCAATACTGTGCCCTTGGCAAATCACAGAGTGAGGGTGGCAGACTGACACAGGCAAAACCCCTACCTCCTCAACAGTGCATTTCAGAGAGAAAGAAGCAGATTAGGAAAGGAGGGCAGGACACAATCCTCACTTCATCATGGACCATCTATGCAGTGGTTTACTCCAAAAGAAGCAGGCTGAAAGAGACATGCACATCGACCATGCTCAGTGATGGGCTCCATTACCATTTCCATCTCCCTGAATGCCATGTAAATCAACCTGAGGTGACAAAGGAGAGCCGGTACTGAGCATCAGTGTGGAGGTGGGGAATAAAGAATCAGTCGCCTAAAATGACAACAGCGGCAGGTCCTGAACAAAGTGCAGTGCGAACGCTGCCATCCTTGAGGTGGGTAGCTAGAATCAGTTCATGTGAATTTCTCCTTGCTGCTCTTCCAGGTGTTTCTGTAGCCCTGAAGCGTGGCTGCTTTTATAGGGTATTTTTAGCAAGCTCAAGTTTGCAGAAGGTGAAAGAGGAGCGAAGTATCAGCATCTGGAAGAACTGACATTCTACTTCCAGTCTAGCAGGAGTAACACATTGACTTATTCATGAGGGGAAGCCAACTTCCTTCTTTTTGCATCTCTCACCCTCTCTTTTAACACTTGTCGGCTGTAGGGAAATAATCGTCATTTTTACCAATTCTGATTCTTTAATAAAAACTCAGAAACTAAGGCTCTGAGAGACAAAAATCATTCTCAGACCTTGCCTCCCACCCATCGCTTTACACGGCTCACAGAGCCAGTCTATTGCATTATTTAAACCAAGGCACATCACTCACTTATCAGGACAAAAGGGCAGAGAGGAAATTATTTTAAATCGAATTATATCATCACTCCAACCACAAAGCTGCAAGGATTCATAGTTGAGGACTGGACCGCCACAGCCCAGGCACATGTCTGAGAGCCAGTGACACGTTAACGTTTCCAGTCTTCACCTCTCATTCTAACAAGGGAGAGTGTGTGGAGGAGTGGGGGAGTGAAATCTCACAGAAGCCAACAGTTAACTTTCTTTCCTTGTAGGACAGGGACCACAAAATGGTGATGAGCACTAAATAAATGCTAATCAATAAATGGTCATTTATATATGCAATTATTACAGCTGCACATGCAATCCTGGTAAAGGCAGGAGCAACCTAGGCAGTCAGATGTAAATGCCACTATCTTGACTGAAAGTCTGTTTCTGAGAACCTCAATAATATGGTAATGACCTACACCTTCCCTGTTAGGTGGATGTGGTTTGAGAGAGTGGCTGTGGGAAGGGAACAGGAGTCTTTTGGTGGGAAGTGCTGTCTGTCACCAGCTCCAAGGTGGACGCTGCTGTGTGAGGTCTCTGGCTGCCTCTACCACGGAGGTCACAATATTTAGCATTGGTATGGCGCTTTATGGGCCACATTTTCAGCTGGTGTAAAATGGCATAGCTCCACTGGAATGCATTGACATTTCCATAGATGTCACCAGTTTACACCAGTTGAGGATATGGCCCCATATGTTGAGAGGGATTTACAAGCACTGTTTCTAGGTGAAACTTCACAGCACCCCTCAGAGACATTTACATCCTATCCAACTCCATTTTACAGGCAGGAACCTGTGGCACAAAGAGGTTGAGTGACTTTCCCAAGACCATAAGGGGAGTCAGTGGCAAGATTTAGTAGTTCCTCACTCCTAGAACTTGGCTCGCTTCATAAGACCATGCTGCCTCTTTCCCCCATTCTCTGACTGAGTGACCCTAGTGATGTTCTCTTCGCCTTTGTAATAGGTTCTGGTTTCATTTGGAGCCCTTCACTGTGTAAGCTAGATCAGAACAGAGAGGCTGGGACTGAATTGTGATGGGAGGTGAAGGTGAAGCCAAAGAGTTTAAATCAGATGCAGTAGCTGCAGTGCAGTCAGCCTCTCATTTTAATGTGTACTGAACTCAGTCAAATTTGATTAAGTTCCTCAAATAAGTTATAAAACAATAAAGGGTTTTTTTTATAGTTGGTAAGAGGAGTTTTAACAAACACCAGGAGCTGCTGAGATGCTATAGCAACATAATATAATCTCTCTCAAAATAGCAAGCAGGTCACATGGAAAAGTATGTATCCCTGGCTTTAGACAGTGCTTCTCAGTGTCATAACTAATGAGCCCCATAATGTCTGTAAGCTACATTTAAAATGGACCTGGCTCCTTAGAACCCCTCACGAGGACTAGTCAAATTTCTTTCTCTTTTCATTTCCTTCAGATACAATTACTTTCTTCTAACATTATTTTCATTAATTCTTCTTTATGGCCTAGATTTTCAGAAGTCCCTATTGATTAACTTCTGAAAAATCAGGTCTCCTTAACGTGTCTTAACATGGGCACCCTAACATTGCCAGTAATTTTCAAAAAGTCTTGGCCTTTCATTTTTAATTGGTTTTAGGAGCTGTGAAAGGTGCCAGATTGACAGACCATGGAAAAAGATCACGGAAAATTCTTGGCTTCCCATCACTCTGCCTCGTGGAAAGAATACCTATAGATCTGCCGAGGTAGTTAAATGCATAGATCCATTAAATCCTTAGCTTCTCAAGAGCAATATCAAATGACACTGAATTGTGAAGGTGGGTTTTGTGACTAGGACCGTGGGAGTTTGAATTACGATTATTTTGATTTGCATGCTACCTCTGTTAGGAACTAAACTGAGAGATCGCCAGCTTATGTCATATATATCATAGGTATTACAGTTAAACCAAACAACACAAAGCTTGACATGAATATTTTAGCAGTGCTCGTTTGTCGGAGGAGTGTAGTTGGGGTTGCCATCAACAAGAGCTTATGACTCAGATCCTGGAGGTTTGTACCTTGGAGGGTTTAGTTGGAGAAGTTATACCTTTAAAAGGGCCTAATACTTCCTCAGTAAAATTCATCTTATGAAAAATGCCACCTCTTTTTTATTAAACAATTGATGTCACGATTGTCTCTAAGGCTATCATTATTCAGGAGTTAGCTGTCATCTGCCTGGATTATGCTTCCATAGCGGTTTCTATTTAATTCTAACTCAGAACGTTATGGCTCTGTTATAGAGTAGAGCAGTAACTGGCTCCCACAGTCCTTCCGCCTCCTCTCAATGTTTAGTATAGTTTGTCGCTAGTTGCTGACGTTCTCTTTCCTGGCTCTTGTATTAAGATAAATTGATCCTGGCTTTTGTTTTAATACTTTCCTAGTGGTAGTCACACTAGAGAGGAGCAGCTGTGTCTGGTAACTCTATATTTTACCAGGAACCTAGACAGCCTAGGAGCCAAAATCAGTATCTGACTTAAATCGTTTACCATTTTAAGAGTAATTCTAAATGTAGAGAGGAACGTGTAAATCTCCTCAGATCTAAGAGCTTCTTGTAACAGTTTCCTACCAAAAATTAATGGAGGCCAAGGGGCTGGAAATAAGGCTGCAAGAGGAAAAGCTGCAAAAATGCTTAGTTATGAAGTGCCCATGAAAGTCATTGGGTTCCTAACACTCCAGCACACCTGTTTAATGCTGAGTCAGCATTTTCTCTCCCTCTCTTCCCCGACCACATACCTAGAGGTGGGCAGAATGCTGAGTTTCCAGCCTATCAAGTAACTATTAGTAGATCCTGTTGTTGATGGCTGCCATCATGGCCGACATACTGGAAACTCAACCAAGAACCCCTAGAGCCAAAAAAACCCTAAAAGCAAAAAACATGAATTGCTTCAGCCTGAGCTAAAAAACAAGGCTTCATAGGTAGGACCTGAAACAAACTCACACCCTCTATGGAGAGGGCATGAAAAGGGACCTCTAACACACTCTGATCAGTGGGTTACAAGTCATAAGACGTATGTATGTAAAGTACAATTTAGAGTGCAGGTGACACAAGATTTCCTCTTGATTAATCAAGATTAATCATGCCAGTTAGGACCAGTCAGTTTATTAACCAATCCTTATAATACATGGACGTTTGTCAGCTCTTTTTTGGTTTTGTTTTTTTATGCTTGCCATGCAGTATGTAAACAAACCCATTTGTACCTCACATTACAGTAAGGCAGCATGCAGTTTTCTCCTGATAAATTTCCTAATACAAGTAGGTCACCTAAATACTCAAGCAGGCCTATTTCACACCCTTCTCTTGCTGGATCACAGAGTTCCAGTGAGGGCTATGTCATTAAGATCAACATCAACTGGAATGGAGTCAAGTTCTTTTTTTAACAATGCATTTTTGCCAAACGAGTATTAACTAAGTAGATACAGGTACAAACTGTACTTTAAAAATTAGGGGCAATCCACTCTGTGTGTTCTGTCAATTCAATTTGTTTAAAATACCAGTCTTAATGTATCTCTCTCTCTGCTCATATTTCTCCACTGCTGACAACCAAACACTTTCACTTGTCTCTACTATGTACACAAGGTCGAGAGATTTATTAGTATGAACATTTCTCCAACTTCTTCCTTGCAAAAACTGCTTTTTTCACAGCAAACCCTGCCCCCCACCCTCCCAAACAAACCACCGCACAAGCGGGAGAATCCAGATACACAACAATATAGCAACTTGATCCATAGCCCACTGAAATTGTTCGGTGTCTTTCCAATTACCAATGGATTTTGGACCAGGCCCTTTCTTAAATTCTTATTAGGGGGTGTCTATCGCTATATTAGTCATCATTCCCCTTTTTCCCCTGTATGTTCCCTGGTTTACAGATAGGGGTGAGGCAGGGCAGGGCTTGCGGATGGGCCAAAAATCAGTCTCCTGCCTTGGAAAGGTTTCAGTGCATTTTTAAATTCTGACTTCAAGGTTATGGTTATTGCTTGCACTATGTGCATGTGCAAATGTTCAATAAAAAGTCATTTCTCCATGCAGGAGGGAAAAAGCTCTGAATATGGGTATTCCGAACATATAGGAAAGCCTACTGCAGAGCTTGCTGCTTTGTTTCTAGTAGGTACTGACGGGCAGGAAGTTGCATAAATTGTAAAAGGCGTGGAGGGAAAGGGATTATTGTGACACTAGCCACCAACGTGCATCTTTCAGTATAAGAAAATACAATATAACTTTCATGCAAAGGGTGACCAGATCTTCAGCTGGTGTAAATAGGTATAGCCCCGTTGACGTACATGCTTTTCCAGAGTGAAACAATGCATTGCATAGGGGAAAGAACTTCAGAGCTATAGGCAAGGGTGAAGAAAAAAATTGTCAAATGAGATTTGCATCAGTGGGCACGATGAGGTATTTTTTTGGATGGCAGTTTTGCTGCAGAAGAGGAGGTTCTTGCATCAGCAGTGTAAAGGGGCAGTGATGAGGCTGGAGGTGGATAAGAAGAAAGGGAGAAGGGCAAATGGAGACAAAGGCCATGAGACCAGGTGGATCAAGGACATGGGGAAAGGTGGTTAAAGCAAAAAAAAGACAAGTCTGAAGTGGCTCTTGAAGTGGGACTGTCTGGACTGGACCGATTCTTCTGCGCTTCTTTGGATGTGTGAGCAGGGAATGACCAGAAAAGCACCTGAAAGAGAGATGCTGTCAGGAGCGGTAAAACTGATGCACAGGAAATTCCCCTGGGTTGGCACAGATTTGCCTTTGCTGTGGGTGTCTTTCCTCCTCTTTGACAATATCGCTCACAGGCTGGTTGCAAACAAAGGCCCGGCAGAGACCTGAGTCTTGAAAACATTTAATTCCTGTTTCAATCAAAATCAAGCGATGGCTCCCTGAGCCTGTACCTCAATTCAAGTTAAATGGAAGGAATGATTCATCTCACACCTTGCCATTGCCACCGGCGTTACCTCACAGACACCCACCAGCCCCTTTTAGGGGTATCGACAATGAAGGGACGAGCAATTCCATGCTTATTTACCTCTGCTTTTGAGCTGGCAAACACTTTCACAACGGTATTAAAAGAAAGGGTTGAATGAAGGGGGGATCGAGTGCCGCCCTCCCAAGCTCCACCCAAAAAACAAGCCGCACCCACAAACCCAGCCCTGCCAACCTGACGTGTCAAACCATTGCTACTCACTGTCCATTGTGCCGTTCTTCACAGTCTGGATTTCCCTCCTCTTCCTTGTGCCCTGGGCATACAGTGACATCAGCTGGTCAGCAGCCCTCTTCTTTCTTGAACGCAATACCAGTGAAACCATTTATAACGCTGATATTTAAATTCCCATCATCAGGCTTCACAGTTAACGTCATATTGAGAATAACAGAGCCTCTTCACACCTCTCTGAGCTATTGCTTATTCATTTAAAAAAAACATGTACATTGAGATTGGGCCAGATTCTAGCTACCCCTCGGGAAATGGTACTTACCTTCTGCCTATACTCAGCTACATCCTATACAGATTTGTGGCTAACCTGCATGATCAACTTTTGATACCTGTATGGTCAGCTTCCTTGTTTTTATGTTTTTTTCCACACTGTAAGCTTTGTTTTTGCTCTTAGGGATGGCAGTGTTACCTAGATATTAGAGCAGGACACTGCGAATCAGGGCTTCTGAGGCCAATGGGAGACAGGACTCCTCTATTTAAAACCAGTTGGGAAATTTTCTTTAAAATGACATTTTGCAAAAAACAGCAAAAATAATCGTGAAAACTTTTGCCGAAAAATGTTTTTGACCAGATCTAGTTCTGTTCTGCTAGCTCAACTAGCTTCTCTGTGCCTCAGTTTCACCTCCACCTGGAAGTGGAGGAGAAGTGTTTTGGAAATCCTTGGAAATCCATGTCCAAAAACTGCTGAATAAATTCAGCATTTATCTCCATTGTCTACGTATTCTCCATGCAAATTAATTAGTGTCTGAACACGTGAGCTAATGAGAATTCTCCACACTTGAAGGTGGAAATTAAAATGCCGTAATGACCAACGTATCTTCCATTAGGTGGAATTATTTATGAGAACTTATCACTTGAAAGGCTCTCCATATGTTTTATTGAATCAGAAATTAAAGGGAGTTGTAATGTTCTGCTAGGGGAATTGGCTCTGGGGTCCGTTTTCCTACCATACCATACCATACCATACCATACCATACCCATGGAACGAGTTGACTAGAAAATCAGATGGAATCAAAATCTGGGTGCTCTGAGTGAGCAGCTTTATTATTCCAAGTAAAACTTGTGGTTCAGACATAATCCATGCAAACCAATTCTTGCCATGGTCTAGAAGATCAACATATCGTTATGGTTCCTCATACTGGTCGGTCTCCAGCACCCAGGGGCCAGTGCTTGCATTTGCAACCCCCCCACTAGGCCTCATGCACCCTCGCGCAGGGCAGGAGGGCTCCCCAGCCCCAACCAGACGGCGCCACCCCGCAGCAGCCCCAGGAACTGGGGGATCTGTACTATCCTCCTCCTGCTATCCTCCTCCTGTGTCCTGGGGCCTTTCTGGCACTCACAGCGGTGACTCCGGTTGCCAACCATCTGTAAGTTTAGACAGTCAGTAAAAAATGTACAATTTTAACACTCTCTGTAAATCTGTAAATGAATGAAAATGTCTGTGACGTTGGGTAGAAATAAAACATATTTTGTTTTGACATTGATTGTCGTCGATCAGAATTACTGCTTGCATCATAAAACTACACTGACCATGACTTTATCAGTTTCCTATTTTCTATTATTGCACATGCCCAAAGAACCCGAATGATTGATTAACTGCAGCTAAAACAATTGTGCGATTCCAAATTCCCATGTACAGAATATCGTGAGCGAGTACACACTTTTCTGACACTATTGGTATTTTTAGTGATGTCAGTAAAAAGTTCACCATGTCAGTAAAATAAATCAACTTCAGATCCTCATGTCAGTAAAAACTAAGATGCAAGATTGGCTCCAGCTCTGCCCCTGGCTCTGGCTGGGGTCTGCCTCCTCCACCCTCGCATTTACCCGCCACATGGCACCTGCCTCTCCCACTCCAGCCCCGCAGCCTAATCAGATCCAGTACCAGCTCCCCCTATTGAGCGGGGTGGCCTCACTCCCCCAGCCAGGGCAGTAGCAAGCGGGGAGTTCCTCCTCCTGGTCACCCACAGCTCCTGCCCTCTGCCTGCCCCTGGGCTCCGTCCAGCCGCTCCTCAGAGCCTCTCCCTACCCCTGTGCATTGTGAAGGACCCAGCTGGCACTCCCCCCCAGGCAGCACCCAGGGGCTTGGCCCCCTCCAACTCTCCCCCCAGTCAGTCTACCACTGGATTCAAATGAATCCAATGTGAATTTCTGACCAAGTCACCAAATTTTGTCCAGTTTTCATCCAATATTAGCTCAGAAAGTCACCTGAAACTCTGCTTTGAATCACGAAAGGTTCTCACACATCAGCCAGCTCTGGCCTAAGCTCCAGCGATGAAATCTTGGTTGCACTGAAATCAGCGGGAGCTTTTACATTAACCTCAATGGGACCAAGATTTCACCCCCAGGTGAATTTTTCTTGGTTGTGAGTAGAGAAAGGCCTGAACCCAAAAGCACAGATCCATAGGCCACCAGACATTTGGAAATTTCAGTAGCCAAAGCCAAACTGGGATCCAAATTGCATGAGTGGTATCTATCACTAGTTTTGTGGTTCATTACTAATTTCCCCTCTCTTGAAATAGAAGGGGTAAATGGTTAGTTTACAATGTTTTTGTGATTCATTGGCATTAGACCAACTGTGTCTTGTGTTAGTTAAAGCATTGATGGTTCCCAGTAGCAGCAATATCTTCTTAGGCTTAGAAATCATTCCTCAGTTTAAGGGCAGAAGGGGCTATTATGAGTCTTATTTCTTTTTGCAACTTATTAGATAGATAGATTTTAAATAAATGAAAATGAAAATTGCCGGTTTTTCATTCCTATCTTGTTCTTGGGAAGAAAAACAGTGAAATTAATTGCATTTCTAAAGGTACCAGAGAATGTGAAATTCGAGGAAATGATCACGCAGGAAAATGAGAAGAAGAATGTTTCACTGGAAAACCAATTTGCCCTTTATTGATACAGATATGTTCAAAGGTATTTGCCTGGCGGGTTTACTTGGATTGCATTTGATAGAGTTTAAACAGATATCTCACTGTTCTCAGCTAGTCAGACTGAATTCTTTGCCTCTTCATGTTCAGAAAAGTAACTCCAGTGCTCTAAAAACCCAGCATAAAATGAACTCCTCTTTAAAATGTTCTGATAAGAAATGCAACTCATTTTTTGGTCACTGAAATGGTGTAGAAGAGACCAGACATGTGTTAGTCAAAGTACAGATACAGAAATGCGGCTCTGAATTATTCATGGGGATTACAGTGGTTGCCATTTAGTTACTTAGGTCTGGTCTACATACACAGTTAGGTTGCCACAAAGCAGCTTATGTTGACCTAACCCTGTTAGCATCTACATTAAAATGTTGCTCCTGCTGATGTAATTCGCCCGCTATGCTGATTTAATAACTCCACCTCCATGAGAGACGTAGCACTAATGTTGAAGTAGTTAGGTCGACGCAGTGGACACTGTGTTACTTCCATCAATTTTAGTGGCCTCCAGGACGTGTCCCACAATTCCCCACCATGACTGCTCTGGTCACAGTTGTGAACTCCGCTGCCCTGTGGGCAGGTACACAGATACATGCCCTTCCCTTGTTAAAGCACTGTGAATTTTTGAAATTCCTTTTCCTGTTTGCTTGGCGCTCACCTAGTAATTGCAATGGAGTGCTCGCCTCGCAACTGCCCAGCTGACCATTTCGGCTCCATGCTGCAAATGTGCTCCTGCCTGGAGTACCCAGGAGTCCCTGCGTACATAGACAACTACTGATCAATGGGTGTGTAGTATGTCATGGCCTACCTGTGCCCTCCTATCATGGGGACTGAATTAATAGATTCATGAAGTTTAAAGCCAGAAGGGACTATTAGATCATCTAGTCTGACCTCCTGTATGTCACAGGCCATTAGATTTCACCCAGTTATCTCTGTATTGAGTCCAACAACTTGTGTTGGCTAAAGCATATCTTTCAGAAAGTTATCTAGTCTAGATTTGAAGACATCAAGAGAAATTGGGAAATTAGCCCTTGGTATTTTAACGTTCCAGTCATACAAATCAAGTTTCAGTAATGCCAGTTATATCAAAATTCTTCTCATCAATGAGAATTTCAAATTCATCTTGCTTCTTGCACAGTCTCCTAGCATTGGAATATAAGCAATTCTTCACATTCTTTTCCACATTGGTTCGATTTGTTCGTGGCCCACTGCATTGGAATTTGTACTGCATTGCCTCTTGAGGGTCCTCCTCTTGCACTGTTAGTTTAATACTCTCCTGGTTTCTCCAGGTAGTCTCCAATCGAGAAGATGAGTGCCCCTCCCCCTTGTGAGATGTAAACAGTCCCATTCATAAACTCCCTCTTCCATTGGAATATGCCTTCATGTTCCACAAAGCCTACCCCTTCAGCTTCAAACCAGTTGTGCAGGCAATAGTTCATCTCCAGTATTTTCTGCATTCTCTTCCTCATGGAAGTAGAAGGAAAGAAGACCTTGTTGGACTTTCCTCTTCTTCAGAACCCTTCCAAGATCCCTGATGTTTTCTATAGTCTGTGTAGTTCCACATGATGCCATTCATTCGTTCTAATGTGTATCATCACCAGTGGAGATGTCTCAGATGAGTTCACAGTCCCACCCGATCTTGCTATTATCTCTTATTTTTGTCCCAGAAAGACAGCACATCCTTGTGTCCTTTGCTAAATCTTCTGTCCATTCTTATTAATGTGGAATAACGAATGACATTTGCGTGCCTTCTTAAGATAGTTGAAGAACCTCTTTTGGTAGCTGCTTGCTTTTTTAACACAATGACTTCTATGAAGGATGCCCCCTGTAGCTTTCTGTTCTATTCCTCCAAACACAGTTGTGGTTGACTTGCTCGATAGCCGATAATGCCTCCTCACTCTCTTTCCCCTCTTGGTCACAAATCACCAGTCTGCTCCTGTAGTTTCTACTCTCCCTAGTTCCTGTATCACTGATCCTTCCTCTTGTGGCATCTGTGGACAATTTCTGAATCTGAATGCCCAAGAAGTCTTCATTTTCTGAGACACTCCACGATGGTGAAAGTTGTGTTCCCATGCCATGTATTTTCTCCCGTACGGTCATCAGCTTGCATTATACACCAGAAGTCTCTTCTGTCTTCCAGCAGAAAGGAAAACAGGGAACATCCAAGACAGGTCACAGCAGTTTTTCTCTCATTATCCATTTCTGCTATCGGCTGTGCAGCCCCCTCCCCGCACCCCTCCATTCCCCTCCCACCCCCTGGTTGGATACACCCTCTATTTGGTGTTTCTGTTCTTAAAGGGTTCTTGATGCTTAAAAGGTTCACCTGGCAACTGATTTATTTACTTCGTCTCACTGCTTAGATCCACCCTCTCGCTGACAGAAAGGGATTAATTACTCAGAGACTTCTTTGAAAAATAGAAAAATAGTGAAAAATAGAATGGACAACCCACAGTCTAGCCTGCAGCTGTGGTTTTCTCATTGATTATTATTAGCTCCGTGTTGATTTGCATCTGTAGGTTGCAGAAACTGGCACTGAATTTCTCTCTTTTCCCTCACTAATGGATATGACAAACATTAAAATTATAGCAAAGCTGTCCAGCAATTTCCAAATAGCACAAGCCTTTTACAAATGGCCTTAATGAAGGAGATCAGGGAAGTAGTCACCATCAGTGTTTTTGGCATGCAAACTGATAAATAGCAACAAAAACTATAAATGTCATTTGCCAACAAAGACAATAAACAAAGGCATTTCCATTTTGTATTTGCATACCCAGAAGCTAGTTGCTGGAGAAAATAAATTTAAAAATTTTAAAAAACCTAAATAGTCAATTTGGGGCTATGGCAATATTGGACTTGTAAATCTGCAGCAATTTAAATATCATAAACAGTGTAAAGCCTTTCCTTTAGAGGATAAATCAGAGAAATGATTCTTGATTACCCATCATAACACTGGGAAATTAGCATCTTTGGTCTTCAGAAAATTCCCCAGAACAATAACACATTTGTACTATCCCTCTTTACGCCAAATGTTTTAAGAGGATGACAATTAATTTTAATTTAAAAAAATAAACTGACTGCCTACTTATTAGCTAAGTAATTAGCTGCAAAAACTTGCCTGCATACTTGATAGTGCTAGATCACCTCTTCCCCACAAGGGTTCTGTCTCCAAGACTATTTTGGGTGGGATGTTTTATGCCTGAGCCAGCATCGGTTTCTGTTGTGGGGAAGCCATTGTTTTAGTTAGAGATGAGCCCTTGCATTAAAGCTTGTATTTAAAAAGTATATTATTTTCATTTCCATATAGCATACCACAGAGCAACAAGGGCTGTCTGTAAACTGCAGCAAGCTGCAGTCCATGCAGAAGCTCACCTTGCCAAATACAGAATGATTTTCATTGTCTCCAGCTGCATCCCAGACCCTTACACAGCACCGACAGCTACTCCACACAAGCATAAGATGCAGTTTTTGATTTCTGATTCTAAAGTTGCTTAAGTTGTGGGGTGTTTGGCTTCAGAGGATGAGTTCTGCTCCATCTTTAGTTTAAATGGATTAAAAATTAAAATGCATTTAGGAAAAGCAAGTTACATTTTCCTTTTACATTATACCATTTCTTCACCATTGAAGTCCGTTGAGCTTTTGTCATTGAATTCAGTGGAGTATTGGACCATAGGAAATGTCATGCTGGATCAGACCAATGGTCCATCTAGTTTAATATCTCATCTCGAAAAATGCCTACAATCAGAGGAAGGTGCAAAAAGGCTTCAGAGGAAGGTCAAATTCTGGTAAAAAATGATGCTGCCCATAGGACGAGTTTCTTCCTAATGCCAAGGAGTTAGTATCTGGATTGTTTTATTCTATAATGTGGATATTTTCATTATCCATGCAAATAACTGATTCTACTTTTTAAATCCTACCAGTCTCTTTGCCTCCATGATATCTTGTGGCAATGAGTTCCATGGATTAATTATGAATTATGTTTAAAAAAACCCATTTCTTTTGGAAAATGGGAGTGGGATCAAGGCTGCAGAATAAAACCTATTTTATTATTATTTATTATTATTATTTTATTTTTTGTTATTTGCAGTTAATTGAGGTGACCTTGTACAGCTACTGGTTTTGCTGGCATATGTTTTGCATTGGGTTTGTTTTCCTAATCTAAAGGGTGATGTAACTTCTTCAGACCTCATAAGAATTCCAGTTCATTAGTTTTCCTCTCCCACTTCTTCTGCCTACCTGTTAAGACACCGTGTCTGGAGCTCTGACACTTGACGGAGTCCCACTGGGAACTGATCAGTGCAGAAGGCTTTTAACCAGTTAACACTGCCTCATCTTCATCACCATGAGAAGCAGAAATATTCTCCAATCAGCTGACATGGTTCTCTAGTCTGTATTCTTCTCCGTCTGGGCCAAATTTAAGAGTGCTGTGTCTGAAACACACATGCATGCACGTGAGCATGCATGTGTACCCAGGCACACACTGCTTGCTCCCCCAGTTCAGTCAGCAAGTTCTTCCAGTCACAAGGCCATATCCTTCTGTACAATTTGTGTGCTTTCCTACGGGTTGACTTGGGGAGTTTCTTCAGGCTCTGGAATGAGGAGGGGGCTCAGGGCCCTGAAATCCATAGGTAAACCAAGGTCTATGGAAATCCTAAAACTCTACACAACTAAGCTGTGTCTCATCTCTACAGCAGCACGGCTTCTGGAGTTTTGCTGCCATTGGCTGACACCTGCTGTGATTCTGCAGTAGCAGCTGTGAAGAGCACATTTACATTACTATAAAAGGCCAACGGGGCATATTTTTTAAAAAGTAGGCCTGAGGTTTGTGCACATTTGCATGGGTAATTATCTCAGTTTCCTATGCAGATCAGTGTATTTCACATGCAAATGGCACATACCCACTTAAGCATCCATTTGCATGTGCAGACACCTGTTTTGCTCCCTCAATCACAGTAATTGCTCACTCAAATGTAAGTGCTCAGTTGTGCACGGACCTTGAGCCTCCTTTTTAAAAAAACTGGCCTTAAATGTCCCAAGCAATTGTGTATTCACCCTCCCCTTCCTGCTTTTTGTCAGAGCCATTATACTTTAATCTTGTAATGCAGAAAATAAAATGTGATCCACGCATTAAAATGACAGTGAAGTCTTTTTCCTCCAAAGAAGACTCATTTCCATTCTACCTCCTTAGTTTCAGCCCTCCAGTATTCTCTCTTTTGCTGTCGATGCACTTCATTCGCCAGTAGGAAAGGGTGAGACCTATAAGTGCACTAATGGCCAAAGTACTGTCACTTTCATTCAGATTTATGCAAATAAAAATGGCTTTGGAAGTGAGATTTAAAAAGGGACATGGTTTTACAGGATCGGTGGAAAATACTTTGCAGCAACATGACTGCATTGTCCTAAACTTTCTTTTGAGATCAAAGGAGCTGAATGTAATTGTTTTGGTATCCCTGAAAGATTCTGGTACCAAAATATGTGTCACAAAAATAATTTAATTTTAATGAACATGTTTTGTGTAATAAGCAGATTATTTGGCTGGAGGTAGGAATGGTATTGGGGATGGAAAAACAATGCAGTGATCATGTTTCATGTAGATAGATGCTGGTCTGGTCGCTGGGGATTCTTGCTCCATATGATACCCCTATAAAACTGTGGAACATACATGGAAAAGAACATTGTCCATTAAGGAGCTTTCGGCAGGGATGTGATGTCAAGTAAATACTGCAGATGAGGTTCTGAATGAATCAATCACAATCCAGCACAGGAGCCAGTCCGGTGGTATTGCTCCTGAAGGCAACCCACTGGTAATCCAGATGGAAAGCAGCATCACCAAGGCTACCTGCAATTAAATGTAGATATGGGAAGTGGTACAGGGCATTAACATGATGTTACATGGTTGCACTGTCAAGAGAAGAATGCAATGGATGGTTACCCCCTTAGTGAAATGCCACAGGCTCATTGTGGATGTGGTGGCTGGGGCACTGTTACAACAGGTTCCCACTGGCTGTCGAGCAACGTCATTTGTTCCAACATAACTTGTAATTTGTCCCCAGCTGCTGCTGCTGCTGTTTGTTTACAGTGGTATCCCATGTGCTAGGTGCTCTCCACACATTCAGGTAGGCTGGTCCTTGCCTGAGAAGAGCAGAGACTAAGGGAAGTATTGTGTGAAAGTAATCAATGCCTGATGTCCAGGTGGGAGGAGTGAATGCAAGGTAGCCACTGATGGAAAATTGTTAGCAGAAGATGTTACAATGGTTTCCCCGAATGATTAATTTCCTCTTGCAGATGAAGCCTAAGAGGTGGAATAAGAAACACTCTGTACAGGGAGCCTGAGTGCAACATAGCTTCATGCTATGCTGAGAAAATATTGACCTAGCCCTTCTTGCACACTGGGTCCGCTCAGGTTTTACTGTTGGGGACCCTCCGTGGCTATAGAAATAGACACAGGATTTTCCCCTTACTGATGATGGCCAGGACGGGAAGCACCCAAGCGACACAAAAGAGTCCATCCTAACACTATTTCTAACCTTACAGGCAATCTCTTTGGAAAATCAAATCTCTCTAACTTTCTACCCCCCGTTTTGCAGACTGTGTTGGTGTGGAGAAGTTAGGAAAGCACATGAACTTCTTCATAGATTCATAGGTTTTGTGGCCAGGAAGAAGAGGTGGGAGAAATTTTTCAGCTGCAACTTTCTTTTGGAGAAGAATGCAGATTCAGCAATCCCAAAACATTTCACAAATTTGTATTGAATTTGTCAAGGTGTTTTAATTGGAAAGAAAACCTTTAAAAAAAATTTAAATGTTTCATTTAAAAAATTTTTAAACAAAATGTTCTGATATTTTTATTCAAAATGGCTTTTCATTTCGTAATTTCCTTTAGTTAGCGATCAGTACCACGATACCTCCAAGCTACCACCAAATACTGTAGCAAAATCTATCTGCCTTAGGTATTAATAGGGTGCCAATCACCACAGTATCTATGCACTAAGTTTCTAGGGCTTAGATAATCATGCATAGATTTCTTGTGTACAGGCTTCTGTGGGAAGGTGGGTTTTGCACTGCGCTTTGAACACAGGCATGAGATCTACTCTGTGTTAGAAAAGAGTTTATACATATAGCTACACCAGCAAACCTGCCTCATGTAGACACAGCTAATGCCCACAAAAAAGTGCTGTTGCTAGTATGACATATATCAGTTCCCCAGACAAAATAAACTATACCGGCAAAAGCACTTTTATGCTGGTATAACTGCATCTACAGTAGGACTTTTGCCAGTACAGAAATATTTTAAAAATCACACCCATTTACAATCCTGTACTGCCAAAAGGTTCCAGTGTAGGCCTGACCTCGGAGTAGAGTACGTACTTATGTCAGCCCATGACTTTGCACCATCTACGATCCAGTAGTCCAAGCCATGAGCAATTTTGTTGTAAAAAACAAAGATGTTCATTCAGCTGTGGCAGGGCCTGGCAATACAGACCAGTCAAGAACTGGTGGAGCTTGCCTGATTAATTGAGCAAAACTCCAAACATCTATCTGTCGTAAGGTTCATAGCCCCATGGAGACTGAGTTTTAATTGCTGCTTTTAATAAAAATCGCTAGTGTTAACCAAAGACCCTGGTGGTTTTAAAATTCAAACTATTTGTCAACTTCTAATTATTTTAAGCTGTCAGGTGGTTATTTTGCCAGCTGTATTACTGTGACTTGTAATCACCTGTGCACCATTTCAAATAGCTTCAAAATATTTCACCCTGGAGGCAAACCAACAGCTAAAACATCCCTGGTATTGTTGGAGTTGATCTCACATTTTCCTTATTTTCTTATCTCACCTATACCAGATTAACACTGGTGCAACTCCACTGATTTCATTGGCGTAACCGCTTCATTGCAGTCTGGTCTGGGAGATCAGAATCAGGCCCAGTGTCAATTTTTGTTTCCTATTCTTTAAGAACTCTCCTCCAGGGCCTTCCCTGTGACTGAATTGCTCTTTAGCATCTCTGCTTCAAACTTCATGCAGAAGGACAAGCTTGATTTACTATACCAGTGCAAATGACCAGAGCCAAATTAAAACAATCAAGGGCTCTAGACACACATCCCAGGCTCCCCACCCTAACACACGCGCAATGCCCCTTGTGGAAGCAGCATGTTTCAGAGTTACTATGAATGGGGCAGTTCGTATCTTTTGAAATGATTGTTTCAGGCTGCTTGAACACTCAGGCAGACACTGGCTACCCTTCCGTTCATCTTTTCTTTGCCACTCTGAGACCTAGAAACCTTTTTTTTTAATGAAGCTGGAGATTCTGATCTCATTGAGTGACTCCCCAAACTGAAGGCCTAGCCTTGGCCATATTTTAATCTGGTCCCAAGGCTGGCATGGGAGTGAAACCAACAATTACGTTTTTGTGTTTAGGGCTAGACTGTGGTTTTACTATATGACCAGCGTAAGAAAATGTCCCACACCAGCAGCAAAATCTACTTACTAAATAACTTGTGGTTTTACTGAATGCCCGGTATAAGGAAACAACCAATATCCGCAGTAAATTACTATCCACCACCCCCTGACCTCGAACCAGTTCAGCCATGCAACTTGCATGTAAAGGATGAAGCCAAGGTCCCCCCGCCCTGCTCACTTCCTTGTGAGAAGTAGCTGGTGCACAGCACCAAGTTGCTCCTATGTGCCTGGACGTAGGTCTTACTCCTCCTGGTGTTTCCACATGGCCACCGTGTAGACTGTATTTATTTTTGCCATTTATACATTGCCTCTATCGTGGATCTCTAAGAAAGTGAGGGAAGCCACAGAAATCTACCATCGCTCCAGTTTAACAGGTCCCTGGCTCTTAGCATTCAGGGATCTACGCCACATCTGCCTGAACACACAAACTTTGCAATTTTGCTTCACAGCACAAACATTTGACTTATTATTCTAGCACTCTCATGGGCCCTTTAAATATTCTAACACACATGCAGGCAAAAGCCATCGGCTGCAATCACCAAGATTTGAAGAGATTTGATGTTACCCGATGACTAGAGAAAAAAGAAATAAGGATAATTGACTGTCATTGCAGCCTGATCATTTAGACTTGCTCTGTGAGAAAATATTCAAGCATTATAGAATCTCATTCACTGCAATGAATATATTGAGCGTGAATCAAAGAACCATGGAATACCAAGCAAACGTTTAAAGAAGCAAAATTCCCTGCTTGGGCCTGAGGGAACATCTGCTATGATTTATTTACACAAACATACACCACTAATACATGCAACAAGTCTGCACTGTTCTCATTAAGACAGGAATGGCTGCTCTTTCTAAACCAGTCTCAGTTTACAAAGCCCACACAATAAAAACGTGTGTCAGTTGCACTGAAAGCTTGCATTCATGTCTAACAGCATCGGAAGCGGAGGATTTTCTTCTCAGTTTTGACAGGGACATCACTACTTACCATCAGCAAAGCAGAATTAGACAGAACTGTGGGGGGCACAATAAGCAGGCTAGCTCGTTTTTTGACAAGTGGTTCCCATCTGATATGCTGCTGCTTTTCTCCACCCATTTCAAAAGGAATAAAGAAGAAAGGAAAGATGTAAAAGAGTCTTATGACTCCACAGCCCATAGGGATCTGGATTAAGACTAGATCATTTAAACGTCAGTGGCATTGGCCATGATATGAACACTTATGAAAATATATTGATGGCAAGCAAATAGCAGAGTTAAGATAGAAAATTAAATGAATTGTGAAGAGTAATGAGTAAGAGCTCCTTTACAAAAGTGTGCAGACAAAAGTGAAAGCCAATTGCACCGATGTATTATTTAAAGCATAATTTCAATTTGTCATTTGAAGTTGCATGTTTATTCCCCACTTTCCTTCCCCTCTGCCCTTTGGACTAGAGTGTGGCTGTTTGTAAAAAAGCTGCAGCCACAAAGGCTTTCATCGTCAAAGAGAAAATGTTCAAGGTAGTTTCAGTTCAACCAAAAATAATGCAACAAATGTAAGCAAATAGTTTATCAACAAGACCTTGAGAAGCAAAGTCAGGGCTAATGAATGTATTGGCAATGTCCTTTAGTCTTCAAGCATATCTGCAAGCAAAATAAGATCAACTTAATTAATCACCCATGTAACTCAGATATTACCATAATTTATCATTCATAATAATTAGCATCGTACCATAATATTGCCACTGTCTGTGGTTAGTGTGAAAATATTTTGGTAGGTATTCAGTCAAGCCCAGGAATGCTACCACCTTTCAGCACTTTGATGACTTTGCAAATCCTTTTCTTAGCAAGAGGTACATTGAAATTGGTTTGCATGAGCTGCTGTTTCATACGGGCAAGTGATTTCTCTATGAAGGGAGACTTATGATTGGGAAGGTTGGCAGAATGTGTTCATCATCAACACATGTTGGATCCTTTGTGGGAGAGCAGTTCATTTCTGTCTGCTCTGTGTATGATTAATTTTCCTTCTCTAGATCATTTACTCTTTTGCATTCTCATCAAGTAAGATGCATACGTTCTTAAAAACGCTCCACACTGTATATCCTTAAACAGTATCCAAACTGACATCAACAGGTCACTCCGTTTTTGGTTGCTCCTGGGTATAAAGTGATAAGCCACAGTAACCAGTAAAGCAACACTGTATTGCAACAAAGACGCCATACTGATGACGATTCAATTTATATGGATCCGTCATATCCCACCAATGGATCAGAAGCAGATCCCAAAGCAATTAATATGTGTGGAGCAGATAGGTGGAAAACAGACACCAGATGGGCTGTTTGCAATATCTTTGTAGCCAGCGTTCAGTTTCTGATGCTGTGAATTGAATTTCAAATTCCACAGGAGCTGGACTGGGTCCAGATGCCGCTATGGTGTCTTCCTTTTCTGTCATGAAAACTGCTTCTCTCCCAACTGAGCTGTTGTGCCCAGTGCAGATGGAAAGTTTAACAGACTATATGCACGTGCACAATAGCAGTAGCTGTAACACTGAACAATAATTAACCCCTATACAGCAGTTTTTACCTCACAACCCTTTGCAAAGCAGACCCAATAGCCTTTATCTCCATTTTACAGAAGGCTCAGAGTGGTAAAGTGCCTCACACAAGGTCACCGACTACAGATGGTCAGGACACACCTACGGAGGGAATCCAGTTTACCTCACACCCAATCCCACGCTCTATCCACTGGCCCAAGTTGTTCCCCCATAAGCTTTTCATATTCATGTGTGTTGGCCAAACACTTATGGAGCTGACATATGTGGGAACCATAGGCTGAGCTGTTGCCTAGAGTCAGCAATTGGAGACGATAGAGTAGATATCTGAATAACAGATTCAGACTAAGTTAGGGTTCTTGAACCATCCAAGGATCCCCTGGATCTCCAGCCGTATAGAACAGGGCCTACTGTGCAGCATATCGTATCTTCTAAGTGGTAATTGCTGTAGGGTTTAAAGCACATAGGTGAGGTTTGGAAATATTGCATGACACCATTAAACTCCACAGCAACTTGCAGATTTTTTTTTTTTTAATGTAAGTGAAATCTAATTTAAACATCAGCCAACAAAAAGAGCCTAAAATATCTGAATGTAAGCAGCCAGCCAGAGTGAATATACAGTATATCTTCAGTCTCATAAAAATCCTCTCTAATAAAACCCAGTGAGAAGGTTCCATCTTGAATGCAAATTATATTTGTTAATGTGGTAGAAACCATGTAAATTCAGTTGGAAATGTGTAAAAAATCCATCAATGCCTGAGTCATCATTGAAGTACTAGCTCTTTGTGACCAGACTGAGCTTGGCAAATGGATTTACCTATAGCAAAGCTTCACTTATCTTTGCCAGACAATGAATCAAATCCTGGCCTCTTTGACATCAGTGAGAGTTATTCCATTAAAATCCCTGTGACTAGGGCGTGGCTCAGGGATTTCAGATTGTCAGCCAATTTTGCAAATTGTCTTCAGGCTTTTGTCCGATCTTTCATCTAAACCACTGTTCTTCCCCCCTGCGAATACAAATTAAAGTCAGTTTGCTTGCTCCATGAGCCGGCGACGCCATTCCAAATTGGTCACTGGGGTGTGCTGAAGGGCGCCACGTGTTGCGTCTTCCTAAAGCTTGCTTTCAATCAGCTGTGATTGGCATGCTTTGCTTCGTCATTATAGAGAAGTGGCAGGGATATGACTGTCAATATTGATTGCTGTGTCAGGTTATTAGAGAAACTCTCCATCGTAGAAGTATATTTAGTGTTATGACCCTAGCCAACGGCCTATAAATGTCAATTTAAAAAAATAACGGAACCACTGTTGAAATATAAGACGTACAACTCTACGCATTCATCCTGGTGCTCTTAAACGTGCACCAGTTTAAATCAGTGAAGTCAATAGAGTTATTCAAATGGAGGTGGATCAGAATCAGCACAGGAATGTGCAGAGTTTCTTGCTGGGGTTTCCCACCCCCTACAGCTTTGAGATTTTGTCTAGCTGGGAAAAGGGAATGCTCATATTCTTTTCCTGGTTTCCTTTTCTTGAAGTGTAGACATTTAAGGCCTGATTCTCTTCTCACTGAAGTCAGCTTTACACTAGGGTAATTCCACTGACTTCAAGGCGGTTAATTAGTCCTGATTTGCATTGGTGTAAGTGATAGGAGAAGCAGGCCCTTAGTTTACTCTTAAAATGTTCTCTGCAGTTTGCTGTCTAACTGTGGGTGGGTTCTTTGACTAATTCCTACTGATAATATAAGAAAACACAAAAACAAAACGAATGCTGATCGCCCCTTCTTGCCTCTTTCAGAGATGTCATGTGATGCTATCATGTATCACCTAGCGTCACTGCTCTGCCCTGCGCTAACTTCAAAGGTTGCATCTGTAATTCATAGCAGACTGTACCATAGCTGTGCATGTGAACAATGTTTCACAACATTATAACCTTTATTTTAAATGTCTTCAGATGATATTTAACACTCTATTGAAAAGGTTTCACTTGGGTGGAATTAAGTTGCTCCTGAGCCCTCTTGGTCTATGCAGTGCTAAACAGTTAGTGAAGCTCTTCTGCACTCACATAGATCACTCTAGAGAAATTCAAGTTCTCCAAATAGTCTTGCGTTGGATGCAAAATATGGACGCTACTGATGCGTTTTTTTTAGTTATAGTTTCTTAGTACCTATAGAATAGCATTAACAATAATATTTTGAAGCTATATGTCTAAGGGAAAGTATTATTGCCAGTGTTTTACAGGTGGGGAAACTGAGGCACAAAGCTACTTGGTGTTTTTTTCTTAGCTCACACAACAAAGTAGTGGCATGTTCCAAAAATGGAGTGACAGAATCATAGAAATATAGGGCTGGAAGGAATCTCAATAGATGATCTGGTTCAGCTTGGGACAAGGCAGAATTAAATATACTTATGTTCTGTTATTTTAAATAGTTTCCTACATAATCCCAGCTCTGAATGTTTCCCACCAGTTGATTTCTACAAAGCTTCACTGTTTGCCAGGTCAACACAGTACCACATTGAAATTCTTTGTTTCTGTATTTTGGGGAAATTTGTTCCATTGCTTGTTAATAACATTTTTAATGGCATTGTAATTAATAGCAATTTAATAGCATCGTAACAGCATGGTATGTTAATAGCATTGTAATCAACAAACTATGCTGACATTTGTTAATAGCGCTCTGATACTATTAATGGACTGATAGGAATGGGATGATCCAAAAATAGCTTCCACGTACACAATTACCTAATGACCATAGACACTGAGCCTGGCCTACAGCGATCCCTTGTGTAGTCCTGGGGCAGAGGTTGGCAATTACGTCAACTTGCATCAAAATGCCAGGGTGTTCTAGACAAGCAAACACTAGGAATGAGACAACCAAGTGCACGTAAGTTATAACTCGAGATGGGTCCAGACCAAAACTCTAAATCCAACCACTCTTTTAAAGTTTTGAGTCCGTGTGCAAATGTGGTGACTTAGTTCCAGTTCTGACCTAAAGGGATTTGCACACATGTCTGCAGGTGCCAGTGCAATTCACTCCACTATGCAAGTGCCTGCTGGTGTTTCTTAGAGGCCAGTTGAATATCTCAGGCTTCTCTGTTTCTAGCTCTTATCATGTAAGAGTGTGACGCCTGCACATTGTTCCAGCCTTTCAGATTGGTGTTTTCGATCTGGACGCAGTTTCAATATTTATGGAATAAAACCAGACAAATTTGTGCTAAAACGAACTGCTAAATAAGAAAAAGTCCAAAAATAAGCCACTTGGCAATTTCTGAAGGAAATAATGGAGAAGCACCCTAAGGGTTCCAGAAGGTCCATATTCCCATTCAAAAGACACAGTGGATGAGGCAATATCTTTTCCTGGACCAACTTCTGTTGGTGAGAGAGGCACGCTTTCAAGCTACACTGAGCGCTTCTTCGGGTCTGGGAGAGGTACTCAGAGTATCACAGCAAAATGCCAGGTGCATCAGATTGTTTCGCACAAGGAGGAAACACATATTGTAAGAGACCATTTAAGGTGGCCAGTTAACACCTCCACAATCATAGCACAAGAAGGAAGGGGGAAGTGGATTATAGATGTTTGTAATAAGCCATAAATCCAGTGTTTCTATTAAGTCCGTGATTTTTAGTGTCTAGCAAAGTTCTGAATTTAAACTTCCAGGCTCCTCATCTGAAGGTGTTGTGCAGGTTTCCTTTGAGGATGCAGACTTTGTGAAAAGTGTCCACCCATGGAAGAGATGGTGTTTTTGTCTATCATTTTTCTCTGTGAGTTCTTTTGATGATCAATCCCTCCCACAACACACCCTTCCTGATGTATTGATAGAGCATCTCTTGGCTAAAAAGTCCTCACCAACAGAAAATCAAGAGCTTAACAGATAGTTTCTCTCTCACACGTCAAGATGTGTGCTTCAGGTCAAAGCCGAAGGCTTCCTGAAGGGATAGTTGATGTGAGGAAATCTGGGCACAGAAAAAGCTGTCTGTTCAGGTAACTTCCTATCAGCTCACTGTTTTGCATCCCACAGAGCAGCATATTCTATTTCAATCATTCTTCCCACAACCAGAGAGAGAAGAAAGAAAATTGGCTATCTCCCAGTCTCAGAATTCACTGCTAGAAATTATCCCTCATTTTGGCCATTTCCCATTCCTTGTCCCTATTTTATGTTCAGCCAGATGACATGGCAGGCAGCTGTGTCCTTGTTTCGGAAGGCATAGCATTGACCTCTCTGAAAAATGAAATATTTGCCTCTGTGTGACCTCCATATGTTATCATGTAACAAGGGGGAAAAACATCTTTCTCTTGAGTCACACTTGAACTTTGTTACTGTGACTTGATAGGTTCTCAGACTCTGCCATGATAAACTTAGCATAACTTGAGGCTCTGACTATCCATCTGTCTCTGTCTGTTTTGACAGTTGTTTATTTTCAGCAAGCCCTCATTTATGATTCCGCTCAAGCCAACTTGCTTCTGTGCTCATGGTTTTTGGCTTTTCTCACCCATACTTTGTATGCCTAAGCCATCCATATCCTAATGACACCGAGGTGATTGGAACTGTAAAGAAGCAGAGTCCGCAGGCAAACAGAATTTGCAAAGAACTGCAGATCCATTCTGAAGATACTGTTTAAAAATACAATTGGTTTTATGTGGTGTGTTGACTTACGAGACCCTTTATTGGAGGAAGGAAATTGTAAATCAGAACCAATGGGACAGCTTTTATAAAGCTTGTAAAGAGATTCTGGAATTTGTCACTTAAATGCAATTCAGGTGGTTTGGGTTGTCATGTTGTTATCAAGCTCCCATGAAGAGAAGCTGACTTAACTCAGTTAGATCACAATCTTCCTACCAGGCCGTCTACATTTCCTGAAATGGTTGTAGGACAAAGACGTTGTGTATTTCTTTAAAAATAACAACGGTCTCCAAGTTCCAGAGGGGTAGCCGTGTTAGTCTGTTTTCAGCAAAACAATGAGAGGTCTGTGGCACCTTAAAGACTAACAAATTGATTTGGGCATCAGCTTTCCTGGGCAGAAACCCACCTCATCAGAGGCAAATGGTCTCCAAATGTCACAGAAATAAAGAGAAGGAGGGTTTAAGGTAAAAGCCCAAGAATTCCACTGACGGCTAATGCTCCTCACTTTGTATATCAGCTTTGAACTTCCATATGCATCAGTAGAAAAAGTGCTTAATTTCAGGATTGTCAGATAAGAGGTTTTGTGGCTGCAGGCTATTAAAAGGGAAAATATATAATAACTGGGCAGGTTTATCTGGAGATCTGATTCCTGAGAGCCAGATTCTGATCACATAGGAAGGAACACATAATATCTTGCAAAAAAGTCCACTGCACAATCCACCGGTGCCATTGCCCATCATCTAGACAGAGTGACCATGTGAATTACCATC
The DNA here is from genome assembly GCA_007922155.1 of Mesoclemmys tuberculata. Lineage (NCBI taxonomy): Eukaryota > Metazoa > Chordata > Testudines > Chelidae > Mesoclemmys > Mesoclemmys tuberculata. The sequence continues at coordinate 22,275,403 of ML675625.1, forward strand.
TTCGTTTCTGACCTCTTCCATGGTTTTGGCCAATCCTCGGTGCTGCCAGAGGTGCATCTCTTTCATCAGCAACCAGTAGAGCCTGAAAATTACCCTCTTTTATTTGTCCCTCATGCAGAGGCATTCTCTTCCTTCGGCACATATAGGGCAAGAGAAGAAGCCACATGTGAGGCCAATGCTTGAGTGTCATCATGGGGGATAAAGATCCTGTGTAACAGCTGCTCCTGGTGGTGTTATCCAGGCTGCACTTGGGAGCCCATCAGGCCTTGGTTCCTATGCTGCTTAGGGCAGTGGGCCAAATGACTTGTGAATGAGCTGTCACCCACCTCCCTGATTTAGAGACAATGGTCTTCCAAGTCCTTGTGCAAGGTTGTTCCATTCCGGTGTAAGTTAAGTGTGACTGTGAGTCAGGCCGTGTGCTAGGAGGACCATTTGGACTGGCTAGCTGAAACTGTCAAACCCTCTGTGTGCTTCTCCCCTACTCCTAAAAAAAGGGGTGGGGCTTGGGTAGATCACTGTACAGCTAAACCACACACTCCCCTTGTAGGTTTTAGTTCTGCCTCCAGGTAGGAGTTTGTATCACGGTAACCACACTAAAGCACTCCCATTAATGCAGGATTCAGTTCCCAGGTGCTGCCAGTCCAGCTTAGTGGTGCTCATTTTCCTTTGGGTGTAAATACTGCAACCCACTTCTCTCTCTCTCTTTCTCTCTCTCTCTATGGGTACGCCTCTAAAATAAGTCCAAGCAAAGGGATTTCTTTAGCCCCCTGCCCTTCAAAAATGGGAAGCCCAATGCAGAGTTAGTGTGAGGATGAGAAATGGGAGCTTACCAAGGTAAAAGCAGAAGCCTCCCAGGCTGGCCCAACTATTACAGTGTGCTGTTCCTGGGACTAGAGAGGGCCACATCATAAACTTTTAAGGGCTTCTAATTTACAGAATCCATTTAAGCCCTGCAGAGTTGCTAAGTGATGTGATGGGTCTATCTTAGCTACGGATGTTGCAAATAAATTCAAGTCAGCCTCACTGATATCCCAGGGAACTCACATGAGCAGAACAGTTTGAGGGAAGATTATGCAAAAACAGAATGCTTTTGAATAAACCTCAGCAAGGACCCACCCAGTGGAGTTTCTGTTTTGAATACAGACGCATTACAGTTACGACAACAATAACAGGAGAAATCCCTACAACAGAGAGGGATGGGGCTCTGATTTGCTTTCTCTGTGAATTTGCTAGTCCGGCCGTGCAGCTGTGACTGGGTTTACATCACTGCACTGCTGTGAAACAGTCACAGCTGCATGGACAGAGTTCAAACAAGTAAAAGTAAAAGGGGAATAAAAGGTTGACTAAACAAATCACTCCATTATCATTTGAATTGTAACAAGGCCCTATCAGGTTAAGCACTGTACTTTGTGTTAATCATTGTACAAATACATAGGAAGAAAGGAGGCCAGATTTTCAAAGGTATTTAGATGCTAAAATACAAATTGGCACCTGCTGGGATTTTCAAAAGCACCTAAACAAGTTAATGCCTGATTCCTATTGAAATCACAGGCCATGCATGCAACTTTGCACGTTATGTGGCAGCAAACACTCTGTATTGGCTGGGGAATATCATTCAGGAGTCTGTATTTCTGAGAATTCAGTGATCAGAGCAGGTATTATTACTGGCAGGTCTTTGTACACATCAGGTAATCAGACACTCATCACTATATTTAAGACGTTGCCATTCTTCAGTGAGCAGGTTCATCATGGTAGACGTGTCTTCCTGCTGAGAATTACTCTGAGAGTCAGCGTGTTTTCCTTCACCATTTTGTAAAGAATATTTTCACATTCAGAGGAGGAATAATGCACATCTCCACAAGTCGTATCCTGCCTTTGGTCCATCACAGGGCCAACTTTCTGCTATCCATAAAGCCACTGTAAACCCAGATTAAATTAATTTCAGTGAAGTGATTTTGGATGTAAGACTGGTGTTGCTGACAACAGAATTTGAGTCAATGAGCAGAAAAAAAAAATCCTACTAAATTAGGTGGGGAAAAGGTTGAAATCTGCTTATGTGCAGCTAAATGGAAAATACTGGGATGTAACCAGGAGAGTAAAGGCAGTTTTAGGACAGAAAACAATTCAATAGAGTCATTTGTTGCACCTTAGAAGACATTCAGAAAACTACTTAAGTGAATACAGAAAGTTTCAGCATTAAATTTTAGACCAAAATGTTCTTGTCTTAAATTACCCAGGACAAAGCACAGACTAAAGAATTTTCCTGGAGATCTTCTATTTCTTTCCTTATCTTGAGTTGAGAGTTTGCAAAGCTTGGCAGCAAATTATATTAGTTTCTTGCTGTGTAACCATCCTAATGATCACTTGCATTACGGTGGCACCTCTCAACCAGGCTCCATTACATGAGGCGCTACACAGACAGATTTGAGTTTCCAGATGAAAGCATAAAGGTGTAAAAGTCCTGACATGGGAGAAGCTTTGGACCAAGGAAGGCTGCATTCACAGTGAGGATTTTCTTAGAAGGCTAGCACAGCTGAGAAGAGAGCCCTGTGGCTGTCTAATTTGGGCCACACGCCAGTTCAGACTCCAACTGAAGGCTTAGGTCCAATTTTGCAGCCTTCCTGCCCAGACATATCTATGCACCTGTCTGGCGCTCATGGCCATTAATGGAGTTTACCCTCACAACACACCTGTGAAGTAGGGTCATCTTATCTCCATTTTACAAATGGGGAACCGAGGCATAGGGTAAGCTGAGTGGCTTGCCCAAGGTGACCCAGGAAATTCCTGACTGAGCTGAGAATTGAACCCAGGTCTCATGAAGCCTCATTCAGTGCCCAAGTCATCAGACAATCCTGCCTCAGGATATGCTGAGCCATGAGTTTTGTGCGACTGAGAGCTGAGCTCCTACAGTGAGGTAAGCGATGGTGGGAGTGAAAGGCAGGAGGTGATTTCCATGCCCCAGCCTATCTGGGTGACATTAATCAGGCATAAACCATTTTTCCTCTCAGCATCTTCTGGAGCACAGTGCAAAAGAAACCTCCCCCTTCCATGTGCCTATTACTGCCCAGGCTGGTACTGGAGAAACGTTGAATAGAATGAAAGGTCACGTGTTCATTATTCTTTAAAGGCCATAGATGAGTCAGGTCCTGGGGAACAATCCCAACTCACAAATGCTCTCAGCAAGGGGCTTGGACTGCTCTTGGGACCACACTAATTACAGGATTGAGAGCAGCAGGAAGTGGGTTAGTGTTCCGTTCTCTCTCGCCAGTGGCAAACATGCTGGATTTGTCTAATGGGGGTTTAGTAGTCAGACACAGGTTTCTTTTCTCCTGAGCAGGCCAGCATGGACACTTTCCATATACTGCTTCGTGCTTTTGCAAAACGTTATAGCTAAGACGTCACTAGCAGTGAGAGACCGAGTGGAGACGCTAGGTATGATTCTGCTCTCACACTGGCACAAATCCAGTGGTTTCAATGGAGTTATTCCTGATTAATAGCAATGTAACTGAGAGCGGAATAGGATCAGAATATTGCTGGGAATGGTAGACACAGACCTTGAACTAAATTCTAGATCCAAACAACCCTGAATGTTGAGGGTGTTCAGATGGAGGACCAGACATTGCCACCTGCTGCTATTTCCATGAGCAGCCAAAACAAACCCAAGACTGAAGTTGGGAGCAAATTTGAATCCAGATTCAATTTAGATCCAAACTTGGTGAGCCAAGCTTGTTTTTAGCTCCTACTCTGAGGAGAGACTTTTGCATGAGGTCAGATGAAAGACACAAGAGGTGGGGCAGTATGGAAATTCAGTTGCTGGCGTGTTTATGTAGCTTCGAGGAATAGGGGGATAAATGCTGCATCGGTGCTGCATGTAAAAGTTAGTGTGAGCTGTGCTTACATTCATCAGTATCATGGATTGGGGAGGAGTGATCCGACCTCTGTCGGATTCAGTTAGAGCTTTGCAGTTGGCATCCATGGATCATGCCCCTAAAGAAGATGTATGCTTGGAGAACTATTTAAAAAACATTTGAATGCATTGCCATGCAAATCACCATTGAATGAACTCCATGAAATGATTAAATCACTTATGGCCAAATGTTCAAAGGCTTCTTGCCTTGCATGTCAGCCCCAACATGCATGCCCAAAGCACAATTTGTATGCATAGACACATGCACATGTGCTAGCCAGGAACATACCAATCTGTGTCTCTGACAATGACAAGTTTCCCATTGTCTTCAGTGAAAGTTGGATCAGGCATTACAAGCAACGCCATTCTTTCTCCTGAAAATGAGGTGGCGCTGGACCTTCCTCCCTCCCCTCCCCCCAGCTCAGTTTTGGGGCTGAGATCACAGAATTTGATTCAAAAGAAACCCAATTAGAATAAAGCCACAGAATACTTGAGGCTAGGAGGAAGGAAATAGGCTTTTAGCAGCATTCATTGCTTTCAGGGGAATGTGCTTGTAAATAATTTTGGACAGAAATTAAAACCTTCTGCCTCTGGGGGAAGCATTGATTTGGTCTATAATTTTTTATCATCAGAGCCTAGGTATAAATCGAGAAAGAAACAAAATAGTCAGGGTCAACTGCCTCCCACGAAGCATCTGATTTTCTTGTTTTGCCATTATAAATTCTTAAAAGGGAAAGTCAGTAAGTTTTCAGAGATCCTCTCAGGCTTTCTGGGGAGTGTGTAATAGCAATTAAGCGTAAGCAAAGAAGCAGGGCCTTAAAGAGCCCATTAAGGATGTTGTATGATTCCTGTGTGATTGCTCTATGCGTGGCCAGGTTACAAGCAAGGCAAAAATGTCTAGCTGAAAGTTAGTAAACTCTGAAATGCAGGTGATCAGGCAAAATATTTCCCTTTATTGACTGCAGTCATATGCATCAGATAAGAAAGAAATGTATCCATTTATTAGAGAAACAGAAATGGGAGCAAGGACCCTTGGGTTCTTTTCTCAGATCTGCCATTGGCTTGCTGTGTGAGTTTGGGCAAGTCATTTTACCTTTCTATGTCAGAAATTTATCCCTATGGCAGAGGTGTATTGTGAAGCTTGCATGAGTTGATGGGTGTTAATCTGCCCAGCTCCATTTATTTCCATGGAATTGTGTCAGTTTGGACCAGATGAGAATCAGACCCTTAATATTTACAGAGCACTTTCAGGTTTTGGGGTGGAATTCAAAAGATGAGGCACTTTTAAAGCACAACAGCGTATATCTTTTTTCTAGAAGATACAGGAGACTGTATCTTCAGAACAAAAGCAATTAGCAGTTAGTCTTAATGAGGCGTGTCTAGGAGTTTCCTCAAGAAACTGACCATAGAGTAACTCTATTATTTTTGCTACCATTAGCCAAGAAAGACCTTCTCATCATGTGGATTGTTACAAATAGAACCTAGTTGGTTATTTTGTTAAAGTACATTAGGCTCTCTAGCAAATTGCTATGCATTATATACAGGTTTTTGGTCTAGTTAAAGAAAAGTGGGTAACAACAATTCTTTCTCTCTTCTCCAAAACAAGACATATCTTTCTTAGATTTATGGACCAAAAAGGTAAATACTTGTAGCTGCAGTGTTCCTGTTATCCAAATATTTGTGTTGTACTTATTTTTTGCATTACTGCTGATATACATAATTCATAAAACTAATTGGTGTCTATCTGTCCATCCCTTCATACCATTAATAGTGCACCCATCATCCAAGCGGGTAGTCACCATGACATAGATTCAGATATAGCTGGTGGAAATAACAGCACACAAAACCATTCTTTGAATAAGTTATCATCCATTTGTTCGATTTTCAAATGATGGGTTTTGATTTCTGTTTTTTAGACCATTCAGATGTGATGGAGATCTGACCATTTTGGGAAATGAAGATAGAATGATCTCTGTTAAAAAGCTAATTTTGACTCTGGCAAAAATCCCTATAATTTCTAATCTTAACAAAACTGTTTTAATGGTTTTGGTCATTTGTAGCAAATTGTTTACAATAGTGTAAATGTTTTGAAATTTTAAAACTGTTGCATCCATTAATTTTTTTAAGGTTCATGGCTTGTGGTTCACAAAAGTCTAAGATGGAAACAGTTCTTTATGGATAACATAAACTATGCAGCCAGTGCTCTTATGGTTTATGGGGTTCACAGAATCCCTTGGTTAAATGATTTCCTTGTAGTCACTGTAGTTCATCTTCCATCCTGTGTTTCACCGAATATAAAAGGGCACATAGAAATCTGAGCTTTCTGGACAAAGGTTTCAAAAGCTCCAAAAGTGATAGATGTTTCACTGTATATTTCTCTTGCAATACTGCAAATGATGTCGGGTTAAATATAAACCCTAACTACCTACACCTAGAACGATAACATTTTCAGTTCCTACAAATGTACAATCACCACATTCTAGCAGTATAAAGACACCCATTGGCCTTAATAGGTTTTGAATCAGGCCATAATAATCACGGTGGGAAATACTGAATGAGCTTTCCTGTTCAAATCTGTAGGAGTGGGGCAGGAGCTTGCTAGTCTGATATATACTTGCCAGGTTTCAGCTCAACAGTTTCATGCCACTATACATTCTGTCTCTTGCTCGCTCTCAGTGTGCTATGCAGATGAGCCCGAGTGTTAAGTCACTGGAGTGGCAATATAAAGTGACTGCAACCCCATCACACTGATTCTTGGCATGGAATAAAAGGGCATCCTTACCATGTAGCTTCTTCTAATTTTCTTGAAGCTTTTGCTTGTTAAACTCACTTCCTGGCTGAGTTTGTAGGTACCACAGTGAGAATGCACAGACCGCCTGTTTCTGTTTGATGTTAACAGTGCCTTCCACTTGAGTCAATCACTGGTTAATTTGATCCTCCATTTAATTTTATCAAAACCCCAGGAACCAAATAATTTGTATTAAAAACAATACAATTTCCACTTGTTAGTCCGATCAATTTTAATCCTTTAGAGCACAAGCGTTATTGGATAATTTGATCACAAGATAAAAAATGTATCCTTAAATCTACAAGGAAAGGCCTGTATTCTGAATGAGAAAGAAAAAAAATGACCCCAAGAATTGCTCATGATAAGAAAAGAATAAATAATGCACTGCTATTCAGAAAACATTGATAAGAGCTACCATGTACTATGAAAGCTGAGAAATATCCTGCTGGTCATATGAATAAAAAGATCAATGGCTTATTTCAATCAATGTATTACATTGTTTTAGAGGCAAGGCACCGTAAGTGGAGAAAGATTGATTTAGTCACTTGCATCCAATGTTCTGTCACCTGAGTGACTTATTTCACTGTTTAAGTTTCCCCGCTGTGCAATAAGTGTTGCATTCCAAAAGCTAAATGTGTAGCGTAAACGGATGGAAAAGCTTTCCGTTGCATGCTGTTTATCTGATATCGTGTGAAATAAAATACGATCTCCTGACTGAAATCCCACACGCCTTTGCTATTTGTGTCTCCTGCAGGTCAACACTTTCATTTCCTTTGTGTTTCCAATGGTCGTCATTTCTGTTCTGAACAGCATCATCGCCAACCAGCTCATCATCATGTTTAAGCAAGCGGCGCAAGAAAACCAGGTCTGCATCATTGGAGGACAGCAGACGATGCTCAGCATGTCCATGGAGCCCAGCCGAGTGCAAGCTCTGAAGCATGGAGTGAGAGTCCTGCGTATGTACCGGTGATGCTAAGCATTGCATGAGTTAGTGACGTGTTCTGGGATATACCTGTTGAATAACAGATGCCAGCATTAGATCTGGTTTCATTTTTTCATCCAAAGCCTTTTTTTTCCCCCAATGAAAAAGGGCTTCCCTTGAAACCAAAAACTTCCACAAAAAGATTTTGGTTTTACAACATTTTCCAGTTTTTCATCAAACCCTCAAACTTTCAAATTTCTTTGTTTTTCCCCTTTCTTTTTCTTTTTTCCTTTCCCCTTTTTTTTCATATTTGCCACTGAATGAGTACAACAAATGCTGACTCAGGTTGTGAGAGTTTTTCATTCTTTTTCTTTTTTCATTTTCCTTTTGCTGCACTCTAACTTTTCCGAACCCTCAATCTTGGGAAAGCTGACGAGTGGCAAAGGGAAAAGTGAAACTCTGTGGCTGTGCTACTCAGTAGTTATTCAAAAGTTAGAGAAGTCTGGAAAAGTTAGAGTAACATTATGGAAAACCAACCTCCTGATTATCACTTATTTTACTGTGCTCAGAGGAAAAAAAGCAAAATTTTGGGAGAAAAAAAAAGTAAAAACTTATTCTGTTTCAAACTCTTTGAAATGGAAACAACTTCTGAATTTCCTGCATAATTGTTTTTCCAGTTTTTGACTGACTCTAGCTGAACGTGTTACTTGGTTTGTGTCTCATCACTAGCCAATGGATGACAAACATAAGGTTTTACAGTTGCCAGGTAATTTGTGGAAGCAGTTTAGTACATCTTTAAATCCATGCTTATTTAGAAAGCACTTAAACATGTGCTTAACGTTAAGCATGTGCTAAAATGCCATACGAAATAGCTATTCTTTCCTGAATCATTCAGGGCCAAATACTGAAGCCATTTTAATTATAACTTGTGCTTTTACCAACAGAGGAAGAGCTAAGCAGCAAAATGCTAAGAATAATCGGTACAGTCAAAGATTTGGATCTGTACTTCAGCTAGCCTATGCACACAACAGTGTATGCAAAGCATGTGCACAATTATCTCAGCTGTATGTGCAATGTATGCTGTTTGTGTAGGCAATTACCGTAATTATGCATGCAAATGCAATTCAGTTTTTGCATGCCGAGCCTTCTCAAAATCCATCCCATGGTATTTCCTAGTCCAATTTATTTTCCTTACCTCATCGAAAAATCAATAACAGCTGTGAAAATATTCTTCGCTTTATTGGAGCTGTGCAGAAGAATCAGTTTTTCACTTAAAATGTGTATGAGTGTGAAAAGAGACTTTGACAGATATTGAATATAGTGCTGTTGCAGCTGTGTCAGTCCCAGGATATTATAGCAACAAGGTGTGTGTGGTGATATCTTTTAATTCTCACCAACAGAGGTTGGTCCAATAAAAGATATTACCTAACGGTCTTTGACAGATATTCACAGCTTTGATACAGGATTCAGCTATGCTATTCACCATTTCTCTTGGTGAAAATGGAAGAATCCTAAACTTGTCACCAAATCATGAATTCTCATTCATTCAGACTTCTGATGAAATACTTTTTTCCACCTGCAAAAGTTGACTTGCGTTTTCACAGCACATCAGAAACAATAATGTTACAATGTCACAATTTCCATTGCCTTCCTAGCAATAAAATCGTTTTCACACAACTTTATACACTTAATGTTCTGCAACCTCATTGAAGTAACTATGGCTACAGACCTGAAAGCCTGAAGGGAGCCAGTTACAGGAAAGATCGTATTCTCAGTAATGACAGAGTTCTCTCATTCTTCTCTTGCACGTAAAGTAAGGTCAATCAGTTAAACTCTATTGCATCTCTGGTTATTACAGTACCAGATTACATCTTTGCTCCAAAAGGCAATAACCCAAGTAATACCATACAGAAGTCTTCATCAGAGCAATAACTTATGAAACAGTTTATTTTACATGCATCTACTGGTGAAAATGCGACACACTTGACCCTATGTACAGTGACAGAGATCTTGTTAATGAAGATAATCTGAGTAAAAGAAATTGCCTTGAAATACAACACACTACCAAATGATTGGTCTGAATAGGACAGTCAATTAATGGAGACATTAGGGCCAAATTCATCTCTGGCACAACTCCACCGATTTCACTAGCAACAGATGGCCCATTTTTTCACTGCTTCTTCACTGATTTCTACTTTTATGACCTGAGGTCTCGAAGGAGACTGCTTAAGTCCCTGAGGACTGATTGGTTTTTTAATTACATGGGAGGGATTGGATAGTGTTATAATTTCTCCCTGAGAGACAGAGTTACTTTGTCTTTCATTTACTGCTTACTAGCAGTGACCAAAATCAGCTCCTTCCCCCGCTCCTCCTCCTTCCTCCGCTGCTGAGGTTTTGCTCTGGAGCTCACGTTCTGTGGGCGGACAAGGTTCCAGCATTCACTTGATATCAGTGAGCATTATGGAGCGACAGGAGTGGCTCCATCTGTCCGTCCAATGCCACTCAGGGCATAGTTGTGCCGTATGGGTACAGCCCTGCCCGGGAGGTTTTGCTGACTCATGCTGTCTCCGAGGGCATCCAACTCAGTGCGTGTTCCAGACCTCCCCAGCACACGTGTGGCGTGTACTTTTTATGGGCCATGGACCCGTCTGCTACCCACATCTCCTCCTCATCCTCTTCTGCTGCCTCTGGGGTAGAGAGTAGTCCCAGCCCCACATACCGCACGTACTCAGGCAAGCATGAAGACTGTATCTGTGGCTGCACAGAGCCTGCTCTTTTGCACCCTTTGTCCCAACCCACGTCATGCACCCACACACGGCAAGGCCACTGTCTGACGCTGAAGCACCGCACTAATAAAATCAGCCACGCTGATTGCAGGCCAGGCAGGGAGCCAATCAACTGTGGGTTTCAATAAACTACCGGACAAGATCTGATGAGGACACAGTATCTGAAATAATAGGGCTCCTCCACGGGCTAACCGTATCCGTGGAGCTACAGCAGTATAAACTTGGTCGCATCTGGGTACCTTGGGAACCAGCTGGCAGTGGATGGTCTACCAGGAAAGATGCATAGATTCTGAGGCCCTAGGGGGACCACTGTGATCATCTAGTCTGACCTCTTGTGTAGCATAGGCCATAAAACTCCCATGAAATAATGCCTGTTTAAACTAGAACGTATCTAGAATGCCTTGGTAAAAAAGGGCAGCAACCTCGCATTCCCCAGAGGGCAGCACTGTCCCATAAGCAGACAATAGCAAACAGGACATGTGACCACAGGAGCCAGGAGATGTGCTGAATCTGTGCATTATTTGAGCAGGCAGAGTACCTAGAGAGAGAGACCCTGCTACGACTTAGAGCTGTTCCCTTTCTTCTCAGCATGCGAATCCACATTGGGTGCAGGGCGCCATGCTGGGAAAGCGAACACAACAAATCTAAGTTTCCCTGCATTTGGGCCCACAAGATTTTGCAGTGAGGGACTCAGTTTCAGACACTCTTCAGCGGCTACAGCCAAAATATCACATGAAAGACAATTTCTGCTGCCAAACTGAAGTGGGATGCGTCAGAATTCTCATGGAAAAGCATTTCCTTGCAAGATTTTCAGATAGATTTTGCAGCAATTAGGGGTCTGCGCAATTTCAATATGTGTCAAGTAGACATCCAGCCCCAGCTTTTGAAAGCATTGCACAGACAATTGTCTTTACTAGGAGCACATAGGCCCAGTCAGATGTCTAACCAACCATTTGCATGTGCATTCATGATAATTGCCTGGAGAAATTAAACTATCTGAGTGCCTATTGAAGTGATGCTCAGAGTTTTCTGATTGCCCATTGTAGCTAGAAAGATCTAACCATGTCTAACACAATTTATCTTCTTGCTCTCCGTATGTAGAGTCCATAAATCTATTCAGCACATATGCTCACATGTACGTACTCTTGGCTGTAGAGTTTATAAATGAAGCCAAGAGCAAAACTGCAAACAGCATTTTAATGGAAAAAGGTTCAGTCACTAATACTTGAGGCAGTGCAGAGATTGCCTTGTTCCCTTTATTTCTATACAGAGCTGTGGTTCAAACACAGGTCATATCAAAGATCCTGAACCTGGAAGTAGAGCTGAACTATGGCAGATCTGATGTCTTAACTCATAGACTCATAGACTCATAGGTCAGAAGGGACCAATATGATCATCTAGTCTGACCTCCCGCACAAGGCAGGCCACAAAACCCTACCCATACACATTTATAACAACCCCGAACCCATGACTGAGTTATTGAAATCCTCAAAAGTGAGATTTGAAGACCTCAAGCTGCAGGGAATCCACCAGCAAGCGACCCATGCCCCATGCTGCAGAGGAAGGCGAAAAACCTCCGTGGCCCCTGCCAATCCGCCCCGGAGGAAAATTCCTTCCCGACCCCAAATATGGCGATCAGCTAAACCCTGAGCACGTGGGCAAGACTCACCAGCCAGCACCCAAAAAAGATTTCTCTGCAGTAACTCAGTTCCCATCCCATCCAGCATTCCCAGACCATTGAGCAGACTTATCTGCCGATAATCCAAAATCAATTGCTCAAATTAAACTATCCCATAACTTAATGGGACAAGGGAAAAGAAAAGGAATCTGGAAGTATAAACTGGAAAATAATAACATAGAATCCATTCAAAAATGGCACAGAAAACAATTCTAATAAAAGAAGCTTCTCTTCTGTTTTTACATGGTGACAGCCGCAGGTATAAAATACAGTGTGACAGTTTTCCGATGGTTTTCTGGACAGCCACTCTCATCGTTACCTTTTCATGGACAGTGTGGTTGAAAATGAAATGCTTTGGCTGGTATGATGGCTGTTAGGCCTTGTCTACCACGGAATGAAATCCTGGCCCTGTTGAAGGCAATATGGATTTAAAAGCCCAGTGGCACCTGCCTTTCCCGTAGGCAGGATATGGCACTGTGGGTAATCCAAGCAAGAGAGTAAGAGAACTCTTTGCACCCATTCCCTCTCCCCCTCTTCTGGCAAGCTTCACAGCCAGATTCATGATTGAGCCAAGAGGGATAAGAATATGGGCATTAAATTTGGATCTAACTGGGTGGCTTTAAGGAGGTAAATTCACCCATGAAATACAGAGGTAATTTTGGTGCCCTTGAACAGGCTCGTTCTCATAGAGAATCTCTATAGAGAACTGAGAGATGGACAAGGCCAGAATAGCAGACTGCTTGTTTGGTTCAAATTATTCATGTGGTAGGACAGCCTGCCTCTGGCATGGGACAGCCTTGCAGCCTGGTCTATAAGAGAAAGTTGATTGTGTCAATAAGCAGGTAAGTCTGAAGCCTCTCCATCAAATCCAATGAAACACCATCACCCCTTCACATCCCTACTCATTTCAGCTTCTGACTGCCAGATAGATTATTGAGGTATATTGTACGTAAGCAATATATTTGGTAAGTAATTCATAAGGAAGTGTAATTTACCCATTCACATAATACAACTACCAGGAGTCACCCAATTAAATTAACTGGCAGCAGGTTTAAAGCAATCAAAAGGAAGTACTTCTTCACACAATGCACAGTCAACTGGTGGAACCTGTTGCCAGGCAATGTTGTGAAGGCCAAAAATATAAGTGGGTCCAGAAAGAATTAGCTAGGTTCATGGAGGATAGGTCCATCAATGGATATTAGCCACGGTGGTCAAGGATGCAACCTCTGCTTTGGGTATCCTTTAACCTCTGACTGCCAGAAGCTGGGACTGGACAACAGAGGGTGCATCACTCGAAGTTGCCCTGTTCTGTTCATTCCCTCTGAAGCATTTGGCCCTGGCCACGATCGGAGACAGGATCCTGGGCTAGATGGACCCTTGTTCTGATCCAGTATGATCGTTCTTATGTTCTTAATGGACATGAGCCAAGTGCTGAAGTAGAGAATAATGTCAGACAAATTGACAGCCAGCAGAGCCAGGCTTTGTGTGTCTCTAGATGGCCATTGCACAAAAGTGCAATCAGTTGCAAACAGAGGATGAAGTATTGTTCTACAGAGAAAGCTACTTAATGAAAGCAATTATAAAGCGCTTGGGGAAAATCAACCAATTAAATGAAACATTCCTTAATCTTCTACAGTTGGCAGGATAGTTCCTCATTCAGTAGATTCACTTTAGCAGAAATTGTTGAATAATTCTTAAAAAATTGAACCATGAATAGTTTTGCAAGTATGGATCTCAGTCATCTCTGATTCAAGGGTTCATATTATTTGTTGTCAGTATTGGACAGATGCCAGGCATCCTTCAATCCTGCAGATTCATTAGTCCGTGCACAGATTACTGTTCAACTGAACATTTGTGCTAGGAAGTGCTGTAGTTCCTGTTTGCTATTTGTTCTCCTGTTTCAAAAGTTTCCAGTCAGAGACAGGAAACAATGCCATGTGATGTAGGTGACTATCCAGCCGCACACCATGGATAACAAGTAATAAATAGATAGAGGGAATAATTCACACACACAAAAAAGTCTGAAAATTGATTTTCCAAACAATTGATAACATATCATACATAATATATGTGTTTTAAGGAAATCGATCTCTGTCCACGAACTATTTCCTTGGCAGAAAAAAGACAAAATTCAAAGTATCATTTCTAATTAAAAGTTTAAGCAACTCAAACTGTAGTGCATTAACACCACTGAAATACCATTTTGTAAGTGGAAACTGAGTCAAATAGTTGAAATGTTACATTGAAATTTAGCCAGCTAAAGTTGCTACACCGCCTATATAATAAGATTTCAGGATTGTCACTCTATCTGTGTCTCACTCTGAAGCTACAAGCTTGAAAACAGCCACAAACATGGCTGAGAGCCCTTTTTGTTCAGAATATCACCAGGTTACATCGTCACAGCTAATACTCCACCATAACAGGGATACGCAGCCTGTTAACATCCAATTTTTAAGATCTCAGCTATTTGGTTTTGTTTTAAAACTGTACAAATTATACCTGTGTGACAACAAGGGCTTTCAGCTAGTAATGGTATGTGCTTCTCAAAGGCATATGTATTGCAGGTCTGTTATACACTGTCTAATATATACAATATCTGAGCATTGTATAAAGATACAGAATAGAGAAGACCTGCACCATTTCTGGCCCTCCTGGAGTTTGAAGGCCCTATTTTCCCATCTTCAAAGAGGCACTCTTTTGCTGCCATTTCCCTTGGATTTTAGCTGAAGCCTGTGGGGATCAGTTTTGCAGAATACAGTCTGAGTAAAACTGTCTTGGGTTTTTTTCTGCAATAAAAGGCATTTGTGATTCAGGGTGGTAAATGCCTTGCTGCAGACAAGGCAGGAATATTTAGAGGAACATGGCTTCTTTCAGACAATCTAGCATCTTCCACAACTTAACCCAGGCACAGTAGAAAAGATTCTCATATAAGGAAAAAGGAGTGGAAATACTAAGACAGCCCTAATTACAGATTCTGACCCATTGCAGTATTAGGGGAGAAAACCAGGGCCCAAGCATAATTTTTTGAGGCTGAGTATAAACTTGTAACACGGGCTCCCTCCCACGCACATACCACAATCCCTCATCCCATACATACAATCTCATGAGCCATGAAAAAAGTTTTCCTCATGGTAATGGGAATTGCAGCCTGGGCCAGGCCTCCCAGGGCCTCCAGGCCCCAGTAAAGTGTGCCCTTTTCCTCCCTCCCCCATGTGGGGGCCCTGGAGAAAATCTTAGTACTAACCTTTGCATAGTGCCTTCCATCACAAAGGAGCTCCAGATGTGGCCTAACGGATTGTATGCCAGACTGGGACTCAACAGAGCTAGGTTCCATTGCCAGCTCTGCTAATGGCCTGTAGGGCAAGAGTCCTCAGCTTCTCCATCTGTAAAATAGGGATAACGACACTGATCTTCTTTGTGAAACACTATGGGATCTGCTGATGAAAATTGCTTATATAAATGTCTAGTTTTGGGGTTCAACCCAGACCAGTAAGGGGCTATGCTACCACCTGCCCTGCAACTATGTGTGTCTTAAATGCTATGCTGCAGTGGCTCACAGCCCGGACACCAACAGCCTACAAGCATGCAGGTCACACTCTGGCTTCCACTGTTCAGTTGTTTTTTGCCATGTGACCCCCAGTACCCTGAATTTCCCCCAAAACACCTGCCACTGTAGTGTCCAGCCCTCTCCTGGAACGCTCATAGAAGTTATGATGTTCGTTGCTCTTTCAGAGAGTCAATACACTGCAGCTCTTCATTTAACTGAAGTTTGATAAACATCTTATTTCATTCACAGCATTGAATTGGTTTACAGGGTGAGGAAAAAGTCATAGATTTAAGTGATATCAAGTACAAGGAGGAAGGACAAAAATGACTGGAACAAACAAAAGTAAAAACACACTTTTAAAACTAAAGCTTAATTTCAGCAAGTTACAATCTTTGCCTCAACAGGTTTCTCACATAAATTCAGTTCCCAGAGACTTCAACCTCTGTCGCTGATGGATGCTACATTCTGTAATTTTCAAGAGCTTCGGCCCTTTGAAAGGTTTTAAGATGATATAATAAAGTTGAAACATAAGGATTGAGGGTGACAATTACAGGTGAGATGCACAAAGTCCCGCATCATAAATAGCACAGTAGAGATTTTTTTTCTGAGATGCAGCCAGGCTTGCTACATATCAGGGATTTTAAAAAATCAAACTGTAAGTGTCTCTTAATCAGCCTAAAACCAGTGCATGCATAAGTGTTAAACTTTGCTCCAAAAGAATCTATTGGGAACCGTTTTAAAGCATGCACATAGTTGCTAGCACCTGAAAAGGTGCAGTATAGGTGTGTATATGTAAAAGCATGCATACGTACACATTTTGGAGGCTCTTTACATCACTATTTTCTTCCTGACAGCTTCTACAATGCCCTTATACGTTAGTATACACGGGGGGCAGCATAAGAACATTGAATTCAATATAAAAAAGAATAGCCCAGAGGACACATAAATGATGAAATCATTAATTTGCATATTCAGTAAAAATGCTCCCCTTTTTCATTCAGATGAGCTGTCACAGCAGTTCCAGACCGCTGCACTAGAGTGATGTAGAATCCAGAGACTTGGGCCCAGAATTTTCAGTCCATCTTGTATGGGCCTTGAGGGACACCTGTAATCTAATTCTCTCTCTACTCTGCGGAGGGCAGCCCACAATACAGCTGGTCCCCTACAGCTGCTGCTGTCAGAATGCTACAGTCCAGAATGACTGGGAAACTTGAAGGAGCATAGCAGTAATTATAGCTCATGCTTGAGTGAATTTTGCTAAATAAAGGAAAAGGCATAGCTGAGGGAAATAGCCCCAGCTCTACAGGAGAAAGCAGGCCTGGCTGACGTGCGTTGCTTTTCACTCCCCAAAATGTCTCTGTTTACTGGATTTTTTCCCCCTCTTACCACCGCATGAGTTGAAGATGGGGTCTCAGTCCTCCTGCAAAATCCCTGGGAGTTATTAGGGTCACTCCGAACTTTACAGCTAGTCAAACATCCTTTTCTTGCGTGCGGTGCAATGTTCCCAGGCAGTGTTGCTAAGAGGAACTGAAACCAATTGCCTCCCTCTGAGAAGAAATGACTTCAAATCCTCGTGGAGGCTTTGATGATGGTTTTAATAAGATGCCAAGGTGCCTCACTTCTCCCTCACCTCAGCTCCTATAGTCAGGATCCAGTAAAGCAGGATTTATTCATTTTATTATTTCTTTAGATTTAAATCACAAAGGTCTGTGTGCCCTAACAGTTCATTAGAGCTACAATCGCAAACCGTGGCCACACAGCAGCAAAAAATAATCACATCAAAATAATGAAGTCTCTCAGCCAAAGAAGCAGTAGCAGACCTCCTAGCTTTCCCTCCGGAACTTACCCCCTGCCTTGGCCAAAAAGCCTTTCCCAAATTAATGGCTTTTGCAGCATCTGTGAAAGGTCTTCAAATACCCCAGGGGCATACAGCTAACCTCTGCAAATGTATCCCCTCCTCCAACCTCAGTGCATCTTGTGGTTGTACTTTGAGTTAAGAAAATCACATGCCTCCAACAAATAGACATCATCTCCACTGAGCCTTGATGCCAGATCATAGTCGTGTCCCCAGCTCGAACCCAGTGGAACTTTCCTCTGTTACTTTAGCGTGTCCGTTTGCTGGCCCAGCTGTCCATAGGCACAGCCAAGACAACATGGAGACCTCATGCAAACACGCCATCTGACGTGGCCTGACCTTCCCTTCCGGCAGTG
This sequence comes from Mesoclemmys tuberculata, assembly GCA_007922155.1. Classification (NCBI taxonomy): domain Eukaryota; kingdom Metazoa; phylum Chordata; order Testudines; family Chelidae; genus Mesoclemmys; species Mesoclemmys tuberculata. The sequence continues at coordinate 22,293,242 of ML675625.1, forward strand.
AGTCTCTCCCCTACTTCCCCCTAGAGCCCTGTTACTGCAAAGCATGTGGCTGGCACTGAGCATAGCCCCATGTTCTGAGTACAGAGCTGGGAGCCAGGAACTCTTGGGTTCTGATACCAGCTCAGGGGCCGACTCTGTTGGCGGCTTTGAGCAAGTCATTTCTGCCTCATTTTACCCACCCACAGTGCAGGGTGATATGAATGACGCTGCCCCCCGAGGGAGCTTCTGGAGGATTAGTCTGTATTCAGAAGACAGAATTCCTCCTCAAGCACTCCGTTCCTCAGAAACACCATGCCCCCCGTGAGGCACAGCATAGTCCCCTCTTTGTGGTGTAGAATCCCCACTCTTTGGAGCACTGTTCACACCATGGGAAAAGGGATGTCTCCCAGGATACCAAGTCTGCAAATGCACGAGGCTGTTATGAAGGCCCCAAAGAGATCTTTCCGGTCTCCCATCCCCACAGGAGCTCACATCAAGGCCAGGAACAAATTGGCCTTTACCGTCTGTAAAGCACATTTGGGATGAAAAGTAATATGATGGTTATATTTAGCTCTGATTTGCTCTGTGGCCGTTATTTTATGCCGTTTTGACTGAGGTTTCCTGCTGGGATTCTGCCAGACTCCTGTCATTTCGTACAGCGTTGGAAATACGCCTGGTAAGAAAAAAAACCATCTTTTCCCTGAATCCCTGATTTTGAAAAAAAATAGATTAACAAAGGCACCCACCAACTGGGCTTTCTCGTTCACGATTCATTAATGTTGCATTTTATTTTCCATTATTTGCTGTGTGGAGGCTAAAAGCTTGAAAGGAAAAAAAAAATTCTTTCCCGGCTCCCTTTTTTAAATTATTAATCACATTTATGGTGCTAGTGTCCAGAACCCAACCAAGATCAGGGCCCCGTTGTGACAGGCACTACCTGGACACAGTGTCGGAGCCAGCCCCTACCCCCAAGACCTTACAAACTAAATAGACAGGACAGACCCAGGATGGGGGAGGGTGGAACTCACACGTCGAGAGAGAAGAGGGATGATGGCAAATGTCCAGGTTTAGGAAGGGATTAGTAGATGGAAAGACGAAAGAAGGGAGAGGAAAGTGGCAGGAACAGGACAGGAAGAAAAAGGGTAGGAGGGGCAGGTGTGGCGTGAGGCTGAGGTGAGGTGACTATAAGGGAGGGGGTTGAAGCACATGGTAAAGGGGAGCCAATTTCCAGTCAATCATCAGCATCCATTAGTCCTTCTGCAACTGCTCTGCCAGCTTCCACCTCTGACTCGGGACTTCATCCTAGTAGGTGCCTCAAAAAGGTGAGGGGGAGGCACTCAGCACTTGACAGGATCAGGACCTCAGCCAGTGGTGGGGAAAGATTATCCGTGGTCATTGCAGAGGTGATCTCTGAGGTCTGACTGAAATGCCATGTAATTATTATTCCTCTCCAAAGCCATTTGAGGCTGGGAGGAGTACGGAAGGAAATTGCTGACATAGGAGGTGGGGTTAGTGTGAAACTCTCAAGGCATGTACAGGATGGTCTTTGGAAGTGGTTTCATTGTGTGGAATCAGTTGCTCAGAACATTTAAAGGGAAGGAACGCCATGACAGCCATGCCATGACCATAGAACCTAACAGCTGACAGTTAGGCGGAGATTAAAATGAATGAGAGTTGGGTGTTTGCATCCATCAGGTGTCTTTGAAACAGCTCAGGTGTATGTTGCATTTTTGACAGAACTGTAGATGCCCAAATACAAGTGCAACCACATTTCAGCCGTAGCTTTTGTGGGCTTGATGCTACTCAGGCTGAGTCAATGGGAGTTTCAGGTGTTTTACAGACGAGGATGTTGGTTCAATGAGGAAATACCCTTGCACTCCCAGCCACTTTGATTTCCTGGTCCCTCTTGCTGCCTTATTATCTATTCATAGATTATTTGACTGTCTTTTTCATGACAGACTCCACTCCGTGAGATCTTATTGTTCAGTGCATAAAAGCTGCCCAGTGTATGACTGCAGATCCAACAGCTACACTGACATTAGTCTTGTTTATCAGCTAGACTCACTAGAATGATCATGGTTCTTTGATTATAACCAAAGGTAAGCACATGAATCAAAACTGAGCCAGTTAGCCTAAGAACGTCATAAGAGCTGCAGCAAACAGACCAGCTCCACTTTGGAAGCCTCTTCAAAGCAGCAGGAGAGCTAACTGTGCTAGACCAAAGGCATTAGTCACTGTTGTGTCCTACTGGCATGAAGGAAGCTTTCGGTTTATTTTTCTTGTCCTAGGCTTGAAAGAAGTGAGTCATAGGAACAAAGAATATGTCGGGGACTGGTAGGAAAAGTGTCATTCAGCATCTGTGCAGTCAACGTGGACTGGCTGACTACCTGCCACAGTTCTGTGCCTCATAAAACAAAACACCAAGCCTAGCTGCTGGTCCAAAGAGAACAAAAAGAGCTAAAGTCGTCCTTAAAAATCACTTGATGGTCATATATGCAATGGGACTCCTGGTACTTCAATGGCTTTATACACTTGGGACCCAGGTGTGTGCTGTGAACTATTGAGGTCGTATTTTTCCTGTTTCTATATGCCACTGGAAGAAAAAAGTGTGGTGGTTATTTCTGTTAGATAAAATACAAATACAATCAACAGGAAGACAGATTGTTGCTTGATGCAGAGTCTGACCTAAACAATGTGAGGTGTTCTTGATAGCTGTCTCCTGCATTTTATCTCTTTTCCTCTATTTCAGTGGTGCCCAACCCATGGCCCGTGGACTAAAAGTGGCCCACGGGGGCTTTCAAAGTGGCCTGCCGCTCCCCTCCCTCTGGCTGCAAAGGGAGCCACTGCCTAAGGGCCCAGGCAGAGTGCATTGCCACGGGGCTAAAACACTGGTGCAGGCTTTTTGCTGCAGCCAAGGGGACGGAAGATCAGTGCTCCCCTCCCCCTGGCTGTAGCATGGAGCATGGCAAAGAGCTCCACCTGGGTCCCTAGGTGCTGGGGTCCCTGCTGGAGTCAAAAGGAGGGAAGCACTGATCTCCCATCCCCCTGGCTGCATCAGGGAGCCACTGCCTAGGGACCCAGGTGGAGCGCACAGGGCTACAGGATGGATGCAGTCAGTTTCCCTGCTGCAGCCAGGGGGATGGGAGACCAGTGAAGAGGGAGGCAGCCTCTTTGCTGAACTCCTTCCATATGGCTGCAGTAAGGCAGAGGGACTGCTGGCAGAGACTGGTGGCCCTTCAGGGTTGTAAAAATGGTATCTGTAGCCCTCAAGCCAAAAAGATTGGGAACCCATATGCTCTATTTGTACCATGCTGCTCCCCCACAGCTTATAACCATTTTCTATGATTTCCATTATCCGTGTTTTACCATAAAAGATAAAAGCCTTGGTTATCCCTCTGGGGCTGTTATTGATTTGCACAATGATGCACAGGAGCATTCGAATGCTTTTAAAAGTAAAACAGTGTTAAACAAGCACAAAAACTGATCTTTTTATTTCCTGTAAAGAAAAGCACGCCGCACACTAAAAACAATGGATATTTTTGTACCTTGCAGGTGCTGTTGTGATCGCCTTTGTGGTCTGTTGGCTTCCTTATCATGTGCGGCGTCTCATGTTTTGCTATATTCCTGCAGATCACTGGACAGAGTGAGTCATGATTTTTAAGGAGAATGTTATTGTGTCATGCCACTACAGAAATCTAAGGGCTCGATTGTGCTCCCCTTACTCCACTGAGTACCACCTTGTTCCACTAATATCACCAATGAGGTCAATAAGAGGGATCATCATATTTAATAAAGAGATCTGAATCTGGCCCTAAAGTTTTACTGGGAAGATGTGAACTTAATGAGGTCTCAAAATTACCTTCAGTTTGATTTTTTATTACAGGTTTTAACAGCTGGATCCCAAAGATGTGTGTGATGGAATACATTAGCTTGCATCTGTTGGCAATCACAAAATTACCACCTGTTACTGGTACAATGACCAATTTTCACCTCTAACAGTCCCTAGGAAATCCTTGGCTGCATCGTTTTTCATCCACCCTAAGTGGATTGTTGGTATATATCTAAGACACGGAGACATTAGCTGTAAGGTGGAACAGCCCATGTCAAATTTAGTTCCAAAAAGATACATTTTCCAGGTGACAGGAGAGAATCCACAGGTAGAAAAATAGTTGCATCATTTCAACATACAAATACAACTTGATTTTACAAAAGGTAAATCATGCCAGATCAAACTGATCTCTTTCTTTGAGAAGATAACCAATTTTCTAAATAAGTAGATCAAATCAAAATAGTGTGCAGTAGATCTAATCTGTCTGGATCTCAGTAAAGTATTGGATACATTTCCACACAGGAAATTATTAGTTAAATTGGAGAAAATGGGGCTTAATATGACAGTTGAAAGGTGGGTAAGGAACTGGTTAAAGGAGCGACTACAATGGGTCATACTTTAAGGTTGGAGGGAGGCTAGTAGTGAAGTTCCTCAGGGATTGGTCTTGGAACCAATCTTATTTAACATTTTAATTCATGACCTTGGCACAAAAAGTGGGACTGTGCTAAAAATGTGTGGATGACATGAAGTTTGGAGGCATTGCCAATACAGAAGAGGATCGCAATATCATATATGAAGATTTGGAGGAACTTGAAAACTGGAGTAATAGAAAGGGGATGAAATTTAATAGTGCCAAGTGCAGGGCCATGTACTGAGGGACAAACAATAAGAATTTTTGCTATAAGATGAGGAAGTATCAGTTGGAAGCGATAGAGGAGGAGGAAGACCTGGGTGTATTAGTCAACCACAGGATGACTGAGCTGCCAATGGGATGTGGCTGTGAAAAAGGCGAATGCAATCCTAGGATACATCGGGTGAGGTCTTTCCAGAAGAGATCAGGAAGTGTCATTACCATTATACTGAGTGAAACCTCATCTGGAATATTATGTACGATTCTGGTCTCCCATGTTTAAGAAAGTTCATTCAAACTGGAATAGGTGCAGAGAAGGGCTACTAGGATGATCAGAGGAATAAAAGACCTACCTTATGAGAGAAGGTCAGGTTGTTTAGCCTAACAAAATGAGGGATATGAGGAGTTAGGATAGCCCTCTGTAGATACCTCAGAGGGATAAACACCAGGGAGGGAGAATAGTTATTTAAGTTAAGGGCCAATGTTGGTGAGAACAAACGGATATAAATTGGCCATCTATAAATTTAGGCTTGACATTAGACAAAGATTTCTAACCATCAGAGGAGTGAAATTCTGGAACAGCCTTCCAAGGGGAGCAGAAGGGGCAAAAAGCCTAACTTGTTATAAGACTGAGCTTTATAGGTTTATGGAGGGGATGGTATGATGAGAGGGTCCACATGCCATTGCAGGCAATCCGTGACCCCTATTAGCAAATATCTCCAGTTGCTAGAGATGGAACACTAGAGAGGAAGGGCTCAGAGATACTACAGAGAATTCTTTCTCAGGTATCTGGCTGCTGGGTCTTGCCCATGTACTCAGGGTCTAAAGGATCACCGTATTTGGTGTTGGGAAAGAATTTTTCCCCAGATCAGATTGGAATAGACTCTGGGGATTCCTCACTTTCCTCTGCAGCATGGGACCCAAATCACTTGCTGGGTTGAATGAGAGTAAATAATGGGATTCTCCGTAACTAGAAGTCTTTAAATCATGAGTTGAGGACTTCAGTAACTCAGCCAGAGGTTGGGTCTACTACAGGAATGGATGGGAGATGGTTCTGTACCTTGCAATATACGGGAGGCCAGACTAGATGATCAAGATGTCCCTTCTGGCCTTAAAGTCTATGAGCCTATGAGAAGAATGGAGTAGATTATTTGTTAAGTTTAGTGGTGAATGGCCAAAATTAACATTTGCAGGGGAAGTGGCCCAGTTTTCAGACAGTTTAGCTGTGCAATTATACTTGTAATTGCACACCTCGTTTGATGCGCATGTATTGCCATTGCTCACATAAAAGATGAAAATAGCACATGCCACTACATCCCATTAGCTACATAGTCATGCTACTCTCCAATTTTTTGCATATTCATAGTAACTGCATACACAAATCAGGTATGTAATAGAGCATACATTTTGCACATGCAGTTGTGTACCTAACCTTTCTGAAAATCTGTTTCCTAACTAAGAGATTATTAAAATTTCATAAATTTCAAGCACAAGAAACAGTTATTTACGGTAGAGCAGTCCACCGAAACAAATTGTATATTCTGCCATGGTAACAACTGGATTTTACATTTCATCATGAAACTATACTTCTAGGCATGCATTGGAGCAAACTGTTATTTCTTGTTTGCTTTACTGTACGAAAAGCACTTAAAGCAGCAAGCAGTTATGTAACAATACCATTTGCTTTGAGCAAAAGGGATAGACAACTTTGTCAGTGATTAACACAGGTCGATGTGCTCCAATTGCATTTTAATATTTTTTAAAGTCCATGATCCATTTTAGGAACGTGCTGAAATTACAGATATATTTTGAATGGTGAGCTAGCAATATTGCTGGTTAATTAATTGCTTACCGGGGTTTGACATAACACCATTAATAAATACGCCTGTGTCTGAACAAGAGAAATCTTTTTCTTTTGAATTAATACCTCCGAGCTATGGACCAAGGATGTATTTGTAATGACTGGAATGGGCCACCAAGTCTTAACACAGTGTTTAAAGTGTGTGTTTTGGGATTGGTTAAGATGTTGCAATCACCGGCCTATTTATCCTTCATCTGTGCTCAGGTAGAAGAGCATAAGGTCTCATTTTTAAGGATGCCAAGCGTCTGTAACTTCCATTAAGATCAGTAAAGCAATGGAGCACTCTACACCTCTGCAAACGAGTCCCACACTACATCTACGTTGCAAGCCAGGGGTGGGATTCATCTGCTCAAGTACACGAGCTAGCAGGAGTATAAATAGCCGTGAAACTGCAGTAGAGCTGGTTGTGGCAGCTGAGCACAGCTGAGCGGTGCTGAGTACAAGCCCTCCTGAAACGGGTGGGTATGTACTTGGCACGGCTAAGCCATGCCTCTGCCGGCACTGCCCACGTTACCGCAGTGACATCGCTATTCACACTAGCTCTCACTGAACTACTGCAAGTATGTGTAAATGAGGAAGGGAATCACACCCTAGCTACTACTATCACATAGCCATATATGCCTATAAATTCTACCAGCTCCCAAATTAGTAATCCAAGGATTTTAATCCAGCTGTTGGACCCTTCCTACTGAAAATGCTGTCTCTCATCAGATTATTGGCCTGCTCCACAAGAATCTCTCCATTCCCTCAGAGCACATCACCCAACCACCCCACCCTCTCTTCTAACCTGGCTTGCACCCTGGTGGCATCCTCCCAGCATGATGGTTGTGCCTTTAATTCAGATTCTCTTTATATTCAGTTTATTGTGGGAATGACTGAATGGTGGCTGGCTGAATACCTCCATCTATGTCCCTGTAGTGGCCTGAAACAAGCTCCAAAGAGGATCCGAGTCTGAGATGAACCAGGGGCCGTTTTCAGCTAATGTTTAGAAAAGCAAATTAAAAACAAGGCAAAAAGTCTCAGTTCATATTAAGTTACTGTTTATAAATGGTTAATAAATTTTTGAGAGCTGTTATAAGCAAGTTATAGACCTGAGTAGGATTTGTTAAAGATAGTTTTAAGTACATCAGTTGAAGGTGTTATAGATGGTTATATGCAACCTATTGACCCGCTTGACTCTATTGCGATCAACAACCATTGATTATCTGTTTGTTAAAACATCTATTAATCATTTATTAACCTCTTTATAAAGGGAATATTAATATAGAGCATGATCCTGAGCAGTATCCATGATTTTTAGAGACCAGGGTTATTCCAAAAGAGACTTTTTTGTGGGTACCCACCTCGAGACAGGCCCTTTACAATGTCTCAAGATGGGTACCTAAAAATTAAGGCACCTAAAGTTGCTAGTCACTTTTGACGATTGTGGCCTTAGTGACCAGGAACCAGTGAAGACTTTTTGTGTGTATGAGTCAGAAATCTCATACGTTTCTATAGGGATAAACCACAGTAAGGAAACTGTTAAAGTGTGTTAAGAGGACTGAATAGACCAAGCTAACATTTGTTGATATTTAAAAACATTTAGAAAGGAACTGCTTGAAAGGACACCAACTTCCCTTGGCCAGAACAAAGGGCACCAGCTCTGCAGGTTCCTCAAATTTCACATTTTCTTTATAATTATTGACACCATAAGTAACTAAGTGACAAGCTCTTTCAATCTGGAAGATGTATACTTTCCCAAACAAGTGCACCTCTGGCTGCTTTGAGCTGCTGCCATAACCCAGCAATTTATAGCCATTAAATCAGAGACACTGAAGTGGGTTCTGCAAGATGTAGTGGTTTTCTATGGAGGTCTGTGTGGCTTAACCCTTAAAAAGCCTTTGCACAGAGCAAAACCCTACAATAGGGATTCATGCTATCTTGTTGACAGCCTTCGAATGATGCACAACCTCCCACACCACTAAAAATAATTGTCCTGACTTTAAAAAGCCTGCCATATACACATGACATCTCTCATAAGCAATTAGAGAGGGTAGTTGCAGTGTCATATACACAATTCTTCAGTCTGTAGACATTCCTGTGCCTTCTACCACTGAAGTGTTTGCATATCACACTAAAGCCACCCTTTTGTTAACAAGCTGATGAGTTCCTGGCCATAGTCTGGTTCCTAAATACCTATAAGCACTGGAATTTTTGTATTTGATTAAAATGTGAACAGGATGGAACCCATATATAAGTTGAGAAGAGAGAAGTTGAAAAACAGATAATCAATTTTACTAAGAAGTTTGGTGAGCTAATATCTTTTGATGGAGCAACTTCTGTTGATGGAAGTGACAAGCTTTTGAAGTGCACAGAGCTCTTCTTCAGGTCTGTGCAAATGGAAAGCTTGTCTCTTCCACCAACAGAAATTGCTCCATCAAAAGATAACTCTCCCACCTTTCTTTCAGATCCTGGGACCCACACAGCTACAGCTGTAAACTAAAAAGTTTGCCATTTCAGATTTGAAATAGACACAACTTCTGGTTTTGTGAAATTTCTGATATTTCTTACTGACATTTTTATCAAAAATATTTTCAAAATTGTCACCGAACATTTTGATTTGCTGAAAAGTGGGGTTTGGAAAATGAAATTTTTCAAGAATGATTTTGAAAATCATTTTGTGAAAATATGAGAAATGCTGAGAGAAGTGCTGCAAAAAAATTTTTAAATGCTATGTCAAAATTTTTTCAGCAAAAAGTTTCATTTTAAAAAATGAAAAAAAATATGCAAAAATGTTGACCAACTCTAGATCTGTTACCACAGTGTTATAAACTCCTCATCAAATAGCAAAGTTTCTCCCAAAGGCCACGTCAAAAGTCTATTAAAGTCAATAGGAATCATTGTGTTTAACTTTAATGGGCTTTGAAATCAGACCCTTAATTTAGACCTTTGTTTTAACAGAGCTGGTGAGAAAACACTCAATATTTTTCACAAACATTTTTTTAAATAAACAAAACTGGCTCCACCCAAAAAAACAAAACACAAAAACCACTCATGGAAGTTTTCGATGAAAAACTAAAAATGTTCTGCTTTTCAAAATCTGAAAACAACCAAAAACTGAATATTTTCCTGAATTTGAAAAATTAAAACAACCAGAAAACAAACATTTCTCTGGTTCTGAAAACTGAAAAATTTGGAGCCTTCTAATGATACACAAAAATGCTAGTTTCCAAAAAAATGGCTATTTTTTATTGAAAAAACACTTGAGAGTGAAAAATTTCAACCAGCTCTATTTTGTAGCCTTCCTAAACTATCTTTTGTACCTTTTATGTCCAGTGTTTACTAAAAAATCCTGTTATTGTCAACCATAAAACAAATATCTCCTCAAAATATATATTCATACTACCACAGAGACCAATTCAAAGAGTCAATGCAGTTCTCATTGGCTTGAGAAAGGAAGTGACAACATACATTATGATGTCTAACTGTACAATAGATACTGCAGTGCAGACAACCCCATTTAAACCCCATTTATAGCCTTGGCTATAATATTTAAATGTGGATATAATATTTGCACATCATGTAGGGCAACATTTCAGTCCAACCTTTTTAATTTCAAGTGTGTCATTAGACAAAGCAAATCTTGGTGGGATATAAAATCACATGCTTCAGGTTTTAAACCAATTTCTAAGTATTAGGGTATTAGGCTGGGAACTTTGTGCGTGTGTTGGGGGGGCGATTATCCCACGTGTATTTACTGTTAGGGTTGTTTGGGTTTTTTAACATTCTTCTGAAGTATCTGCTGCTGACCACTGTTGGACTAGATGGTCCACAGCTGTTGTCCAGTATGGCAATCCCTTTGTTTCTAAGGAGGCCAGCAGCTGAAAATTTGGTTTCCATTTTGTCCAGCCATGCAACTGCAAGTTATTCATACTCTCCTCACCCTACTCAGATTTTCTCTTTCTTCTTGTTCTGTTCCATCAGGTTCCTTTATAACTTCTATCACTACTTCTACATGTTGACAAATGTCCTCTTCTATGTCAGTTCTGCCATCAACCCCATCCTCTATAACCTCGTGTCTGCAAACTTCCGTCAGATCTTCCTCTCTACGCTCATGTTCCTGTGCCTGCCATGGAAGAAGAAGAAAAAAAGATCCACCTTCACCAGGAAGTCCAACAGCATCTCCAGCAACCATACGTTTTCCAGCCAAGTCACTAGGGAAACTACATACTGAGACCTGAGTGAAGCCAAAGGAGAGAATGTGTTTCATGGATTTAGGACTTGAGAGAGACCTCGGGGACCTTAACGCATGGTCTCTAAATTCACCATCACACGAATGTTTTTAGCAGAGTGATTTTTGTTGGAACAAATAGGCTTCGTTCTACCAGTAACTTTGGGGTTATTTTAAAGCATCAGCCTTGCCTCTTGTGAATGTTTACGCATTGTGTAACTTCAGTGTGGCATAGATTCAGATGCAGAGTTATCTGGGAAGCCATAACTCTTCTTCAGCCTATAAATGTCAAGTTTAGGCACCTCGTCTTGTGCTTCAATCTTTTCTGGATGCAGAGACGCCATGCTAAAGTCTAAGAGCTCAACATCATTTCTCTTGGTGGCCCTGAGTTGAGATGTTAATGAGGAGCAAGGCAGTTTTGAGTGAAAAGCAATAGCTTGTGGATGGTGGGAGCAGTAGCCTGTTAGGTGTTAAAGGAAACAGGAACAGAAAAAAACAGAATCAGTCGGGAATGTAGCCCTCAGGGAGCAAGGTGGTTATTTGTAGAACTCATTCGGAATGCTGAGTAATTAGACCAGGGTGTCCAGAACAGCCAATTTAGTGTCCCTACATTACATTTAAAAAATAATAATGCCTTATCTAGATTAGGACAGCACCTACGGTCACCATGGAGAACACCATTCTGTGCTCTTATGGGTAAGGATCCTCTTTTTGTGAGGTGTGTGTATAGTGCCTACCACAATGGGGCCTCGATACCTCTTGGGTCTTTTCAGCACTGTCATTACACAAATGAATAATGCTAAATCGTAGTAATGATAATGCCTAAAATACTTAAATTGAGGCAAATCTAATTGTTAAAAACAACTGAGAGGGCAACCTTACCTTTGCTTCATAGCCAAATCCAATTTTTACCACTGAAAAAAAGTTGATCTATATCAAGAGAGGAGCAAATTTCTGGATCATGACAGGTGATGGATAAGGGAGAGGCTGCTAATGGATGAAGGAGAGGCATAGAACAATCTGCATTAATTTTGCGGTGCACAGATTTTTCTCAATTTGCAAGGTTTTTATTAGAGAGTTTGCAGATCTCCCAAAGGGCAAACTCAAGTCCTAGGTAAAAGGACCACAAAAGACTGTGGAGCAGTTTTCTTATTCTGCAATCCAAAGATCTGTATTTCCTGTCATTTTTTTAACTGGGATGCTTACCAATCTCTAGCCACAGACAACACAACTGAAGGATTAACAGAAAACAAGAATTCAGGGTGCCTACTTCCCAAAAGCAGGTACTTCCTGACAAACTAGAGGGGCAGGAGGGAGAACTGTTAGGTCTGAATAGCCAGGGTAATAGGATGGTTTGCCCCTTAAGGGCTGGAGCTAGCCAACCCTGATTACAGAGTGAGTCACACCTGGGAGAGGCCAGGGTGATTGCCCTATAAAGAGCAGTGAGCGGGTGCAGTGAAATAGGAAGAAGTATGAGAGTATAGGAGACAGTAGAGAGTAAAAGGATCCTGCAAAGAAGACTTTGAAACTAAGGGGTCTGTGACAAGAGAGGAGAGGCAGTAATCAGGAGCCTTCTCTCAGTAGAGCCCTGACCAGAAAGGTTTGGGCCTGGAAGCCAAAATCAGAGTGCTGAGGAAGGCTGAAGTTCAGTCGAATAAAGCCCAGGAATACAGGGTTTAGGTCCTACTAGAGACCCTAACTGGGAGCAGGATTTGGGGGCCTGAAAGCCAAAGATCCAGCTGAGCGAAGTCTGACTCCGCCCTGACACTGGGCAATCCCTGACTGATTTCCTAGCTCTAGGAAGAAGGGCTGGGGACTCCCTATCTAAAGGGGAGAGAGTGACTGAATTGATGTTGGGGCCTGGAGCTCCAGTATGTAAGGACTCAATAAATGAGCCCCCAGGAGGGGAATGTTGTAATTACCTGTGGACTGAGGGTCATGAGGGGAGAAGTTGGTAGCAGGGCACCACAGAGTGGCCTCTGGCCAGAGGAAGTGGTTAGCCCTCTTACAGTCAATCACGTGCCAATAGAGGGTGCAGTACATCTAAACCATTATATGGCATAAATTCTCTTTGTTAAATGAGTACTTAATACAAAACTTCAGCCCAGCCACGAGAGGCTAATCTGTTTTGAACTGTGGCTGCATGCATGCAGCCCACCAAAGCTATGGTGAGATGAAAAGTGGGACTTGGATCAGACCTAACCCTGGGTTTGGATCTGCAAACCTCTTCTCTGAATGGGCTGTGTAGCTTTAGGGTTTGAATTAATGCTCCCATTGGAACCGGCCAACCAAAATACACCAAAATACACCAAACCCAGAGGCCACACATAATAATAAGCTAAAGGAGTATCTCTGCTCTTACACTGGTGAGCTGTGTGAAACTGGGAATGGGCACCAGGGTTTGTGCAACTGGTGCCAAGCTCTTGCAGTCAGCCGCTTCATGTTCCTCTATATACCCAGGCATAAGTTAACACTGTACTGTCTGTGCCCACCTGCATATAGTCAAATTCACTTGAATTGCCAGGTGTTGCTCCATGGTACCCTGTCTCCTGGGCGAATGGGTGTATCAGAAACCTGAGCAGCAGATCAATAAATCCAGTCAGACAAAAAATTAGATCTTAGGAAAACCAGAACAATTCATGGACGTTGTGATCTTCAGGAAGCGGTGCTCAGATTAACTGTCGTGATTTGGATGGGCTACCGAAAGGCAGGAAATTGAAGATTCGTTCTGCAAAACGAGCGGGTCACATCATATCATGGGAAAAAGGAAGACTGTCTGATATTCCAAGCCAAGGTTAATTCTTGAGCTAGTCCAGGGTCACCTAGGAACTCATTCCTTGGCTAACAGTTGTTGCTATGCTGGCACACTATGGCCACTCAAAACCTCCTGTGGCAGTGAGGACAGAATTTCTGTCTTTCTGCTTCAACAGCACAACCTTTGAACTAAAATAGCATCTCCAGTAGCTCGTGGCAGTGTAGGGGCTATGACACACAACTGAACCACTCTGTCTCTGCTGAGTCAATGGCAGTTACACATGTAAATACACGAGCCAGCTAATTACAACATTAATCGTTAAATGAAAGAGGCTTACCATTTTAACTTTACAGAGCAAAAAGGTTTCCTGACATTTAGTCTCCTTTTCCAAGTAAAGCTTCACACCTGATGGATAAAGGTCGGTGCCAATGCTCTGTCCACCACTGATTTTTTTTTCCAGTACAGGACTAAAGCCTGCCCAGCTGCAAATCACAGCTATCAAAAGGCTATCAAATGGTGGCTATACATAACCACTTGAAAATCAAAGGTTCTAAATGGAGAATGGAAATTTGTGTGGGTTTAGTTTCATTTGACTCTGCCAAAAGGTGTGTTCTGATCTGTTTTTGCGTTTCTTTTCTTCTCTTCCCATGGTAAGCCCAGAAGCAGTGCACGAATTGCTTTGAATGAGTATCTTTATTGTTTAGATACAGTGGGCTTCTGTCTAGTTAGAAACACAACTTATTAAATTTACCTAGAAACACCAAAAGGTAGGGTGGTCTCACTTTACATGAAGGTTTCATCTGTAAACGGTTTATGAGTAATCAATAGCATGTTAGAAGCATGTTACAAACATGAGTAGTCGAAGGTGTTATAGGTGGTGTTATAGATGGCCATAAGCCAAAGTGATAAACAACCTATTGCCCTGTTGCACTCTGAAACAATATTTAAAAATTGATCAATCATTTATTGAAATATTCATTCATTGCCCATTAACCTTTCGTTAACTATTTATAAATGTAACCTTAATATAAAGTGTGACCATGACAGGTAAGGGAAATTTTTATGAAAGTTTAAAAAAGGTATTGGGAGACTTGAAGAAATTTTCTATGATAGGGCTTGATATTTTTTAAATGATCTACAAAAATTAGGGTGAGGTTTTCAAAAGCAGCTAAGAAAGATCCGGGCCAATTAAAAAAAGAAAATAAAAGCAAATCCCCATTAGCCAATAGAAAGATAGGGAAGCTGAGTGTTGGACTTCCTTAGATGTTCAGCTAACTTCCTTTTGAAAATCTTACCTTGAATAATTAATTTTCATAGCATTTCTGTGAGGTACCTAATAAATTGAGCTTCAAACACATTCACAGTTAAATTATTTTTTACAGGTCACACAGTAATGGATGCCTATCTGTTTCATCTCAGAAATGAACCATATTTTCAGCCTAAGTGGGCCTGCAACATTATTCTAATTGCAAATAATTCTGGCTGCATGAACAATTTAAATCATTTATGCCACCAAATTGGGTAATTCAGTGTCTAAATGACCTAAATTGCACCAGGAATAACTGACAGTAAGATAATATTTGCTCCCATAAAAGAGGTTTAGTTAAATCCAGGCTGAAAATCAGGACCAAAAATCTTAGAAGTTGCAGGTCTGGATCCCAACAGGATCCCTGTTTAGCTGTCTGTTTGTTTCTTGGACTAGAATTATATTCCTGTAACTGATTAGTCTTTTCACCTAAGGTGAAACACTGACAAAAATAATTCTGAAATGTCAGTAATCAGCACAGAACATGGAAATTCAGCGACCATGGAACTCCCATTGATGTTAACAGGCAGTGCTGGTATACGGAATGTCACCAACCTGTAGGTGGGCCTTACCCCCAGGGATAGGTAGAAATGATATAGTAGCAGGATGTGTCACAGCCGTGCTTCCAGCTGATTAAGAGCTCTGCAGAAATAACTTGAACTGAGGCAAGTAATGTGCACACTGGCTGTGGACATAATCCCTGCAGAATCTCACCAAACCAGCACATACAACACTCAGCCGGCAGATCTAAAACCTGCCTTCCCTATGACGTTGTTTGAGTAGAGGGAAGCTGAGTCACAACCTCCTCCACTGAACTCTAGGCCTAGTGGCCAAGAGCCCATGTTTTTGATCCCGCACGTGCCCTCAGGCTTGTTTTAACCACACCTCTGAAAGGTTAGGTTAAACCGTAAGAAGCTGCATTGGTTCAGGGTGGGATTTCAAAAGCACCTAGGGATGTTAGGAGAATAAATCCCATTGATTTTCAGTGGGATTTATCATCCTAACTCAGGTGCCTTTGAAACTCCACCCTGCCCCAAGTCGTTCTTGAGATGTTAAACGTCACTAATATTCCTGGTAAATACCATCCTGCTGACACATACTTGATTATCCATTCTTCAGTGGGTAGGGAGAATAAAAGCATTGCATGAAAATCAGTCTTTCCTGAGGTGCTTGTCCTAGATTTTCCCTAGCGAGGTACAGCAAAGGCACTGAGAATATTTGATTGTGATACAACCATAGAGTTTAAGGCCAGATGGGACCTCAGTTCATCTTGTTGGTGGCCTGTAATATCCAGGAGGTCAGACGACACCCGGTACTTGCACACTAAACCCAACAACTGAAATTAGACCAAGTATTACAGCCCACAGGAGACTAGACTGTTGTGCTACAGGCAGAGAATAGGACCTGGGTCCGAGATCCCCTCAATGACATAAAAATGATTCAGTGAGATATACCCAGATAATCCTTGCAATTCTGAGAAGCTGATAGATTTATCTTTGATTCAGAATGCAAATGGGAAAGAGCTGGACTGAAAACAAAGACACTGGGATAAGACTTTATGGACTCTTAGTTGGGATGGGCTTGGGGAGATTTTGTGAACTTCTCCAAAGAATTTTCTCATTCACAAACCTTTGGTCCTGCATTCTAAAACAGAAACAGGCCTAAATCAAAAGCCCTGATCTTTCTTCAGCTGGCCAAATCTGAATGCCTGGAAACAAGGGGGAGGTTCCAGCTCAGAATGTGAATTCAGATCCTAAAGTTCTGGCATATTCAGACTCAGGGTTTGGACTCTATTGAAAGTCATGGCAGTGAGCAGCCAGTTTCAAGCACTCACTTTAAAGCAAGTACACACAATTTTTCTAACTAAAGAGAAGCCTGCTCTGTGTAATTACAGATAGAAGAACACTATTGGCACAAGAAAATGTTACAGACAGCATGGTACATACAAATGATCTTTACTGGAAATTTTCTATTTCCCTTTCTGCTCCTTTTTAACCACAGTCTCTGCTAACCTAACAAGGTTTGGGGATGAACTGAACTGTAAAACTGATAAAGTTGGAGTGGGTTTGAAATTAATTCATTCATCCTTAATATTTTTGTTTCATATTCTGTTTAATACTTATTTACTCCTAAATTATATATAGGGACAGAGGCGAGAGAGCATCAGTGAGATGCTGGATTAATCTATGTGAATTTCCTACTTGCGATGTGCAATTCTCATTTCCAATCAAGCCTTAGAACCCACAGATATGAAATGTTAGCATGGATTCAAAGAGACTCAAGTCTAATGAGACTCTGCCAGGCAACCTCTTTATATGTACTTTTAAGATTTCATTTATCTTTACAGTGTTCTTGACAGTGTCATCCATTTCGTCAGCATGTGAAATCAGATTTCCCATGTCATTATGCTAGTCAGAAATATCCCCCCGACAGGATTTTCTCACCAAAGGGCCAGCACTCATCAGTGTTTTAATGCTCTGCTGATCTTGTCTTTTTGTAAAGCGCATGAGCTTTCGCTTCAGTGACTTCCCCCTTTAAAAACTGAACTAAACAGAAGGATCAGCCGGGAGGCGTTAGCAGGACACATTGTAAACATGAAAATACCAGGATCTTTTCATTTTTAGTGTCAAGTATAACAAAACACAAATGAAAGGTGTGTTTCTACTGCAGACAATTTGTGTTACAGATTTAAACTGAAGGTCCTTTATCCTATCTGATTTCCATAGCATACGCCTTTCATGAAGAGGAGGTACATACGCACAGCATGACAGCGCAGAGCTTGTGTGTGCAATAATTTGAATATTATTCTGATATTTTGCCAATTATGGAATTGTATGGTAATTGTATTAGGGGGGAAAAAGGTATTTAAATTTATTTCCCGTTCTGAAACTACAGCTAAACAAGTTCGTCTGTTTTCGTCTGGATTTTTTTTTTAGCAGCAAAATAGCAAATCCAAAAATTTCATTATGATGACCTGGCTTTGCGCTCAAGAATCCCGTAAGTTGTGCAACTTGACTTGTTGTACTTGTGGTGAAAATAAAAGTGCACATTTTTTTGAAATACAGAACTTTTATGTGCTTTGTTTTATGTGGCCTGCTGTGTGTCAAAAATAATGAATGTTAGGAGTGCATCAGCGTCTAAATTGTAATAGTTACTCTGGCAAAGGAAAGAAAGTGGGATGTGAAATCCCCCTGTGTAGCAACCTAAAATGTTATTTAAATGTAACATGCCATTATTTATACTGCATTTTATGACCAAACTGTAATGAAAAGGCTACTTTCTGATATTAACCTTTGTATTGTATGGTGATTTTTTGTCTTGTTTTGTTTTTTTCATTCCGTGACCTTAAGAAATAAAGAGCCAAATTTAAGATTTTGGACAATCATGTGTAAGTGGCACATCTGGGTTAATGGCAAAGCTTACTTACAAGTATTAGAAGGCCATTCAGCTCTGGTCTAGGCACATGAAATTCAACTGGCTTTTAACCCAATGTTGCAACTCAGCCTAACATCAATTCTAGGCAAAACAATGGAACTGCTGATACGGGACGCTACTCATAAAGAATTAAAGGAAAGTAATACAATTCAGATCCATCAATATGGGTTTATGGAAAATAGATCCCACCAAACTAACTTGATATCTTTTTTTTTATGAGATTATAAATTAGGTTGATGACGGTAATAGTGTTCATGTAAGATACTTAGGCTTCTTTAAGGCATTTGACTTAGTACCACATGACAATTTGATTAAAAAGCTAGAGTGATACAGGCACATACAAAGGGGATTTAAAGACTGACTAAATGACAGGACTCAGAATGTAATGATAAACAGGGAATCACCACGGAGCAGGTGTGTTTCTAGTGGGGTCTCATAGGGATTGGTTCTTATCCCTATGCTGTTAAACATTTTTATCAGTGAACTGGGGAAAAACCATAAAATAATCACTGATATAGTTTGCAGATGACATAAAGGCTGAGTTGGAGGGAATGGTGGTAACAAAGAGGACAGGGTCACTAAACATGAGTTCCAAGTGCAGTGCAGTGGCCACAAGGAGTAATGCAATTCTTAGCTGTATAAACAGGAGAGTATTAAGTCGGAGCGCGTAAGTTATCTTATCTCTGTGTTTAGTACTGGTGCGTCTGCTACTGGAATACTGCGTCCAGTTCTGGTGCCCACAATTCAAGAAGGATCTTCCTAAATTGGAGAGGGTTCAGAGAAGAGCCATGAGAATGACTGAAGGATTGGAATACACGCCTTGCAGTGACACACTCAAGGGCCTCATTCTAATTAATTTATCAATAAAGAAGGTCAAGGAGTGACGTGATTAATGTGTGTAAGTACCTACCTGAAGAACAATGTGGGATGATGGGCTTTTCAATCTAGCAGACAAAGGTGTCACCAGATACAACGACTGGAAAATGAAATTAGTCAAATTCAGACTAGAAATAACATGCAAATTTTTAACAGTGAAGGTAATTAACCACTGGAACAATTTACCAAGAGCCATGATGATTCTTCATCACTGGCTATTTTTTCAATCAAGATCGGATGTTATTCCAAAAGATCTGCTGTGGTTCAAATAGGAGCTAATTCTGGGCAGTTCTATGGTCTGTGTTATGTAGGGGGTCAGACTAGATGATCACAGTGGTCCCCTCTGGTCTTCTTATAATCTATGCATCTATCAACTCCTTTATAGAAGAGGGAGAGACTTATTCAGGAAATGTGAGTCGGAATGTCCCACTCCCAAGCCTGCAAGTATCAGGTATTCTACAGAGACAAGCAGAAATGAAAGCCACAGGCTGCTGGCATCTTAAAGTGGGTAGGCAAATTTGCCTTAGAGCAGTGGGGGGTTGAGCTACAGCAAGAGTTAGCAATTTGCCTAGAGCAGTGGTCCCCAAGCTTTTTCCCCCAAGCCCTCTTACCACTGTCCTTCTGTCCACCCACCCCCTCCAGCTGGGCCTGGGAGCAGGGCCACACTCAGAGGGGCTGGGAGACAAGGCTGGGAGCAGGGCCGCAGGGACACCAAGGTGGGGGTCAGGTGCCGTGACCGGGGTCCAATCTGGCGGGACAGCAGAGCTGGGTTGCGTTCCCTCCCCAACCCCTGT
The DNA here is from genome assembly GCA_007922155.1 of Mesoclemmys tuberculata. Lineage (NCBI taxonomy): Eukaryota > Metazoa > Chordata > Testudines > Chelidae > Mesoclemmys > Mesoclemmys tuberculata. The sequence continues at coordinate 22,313,137 of ML675625.1, forward strand.
AGAGGCTGGCCTGGGTCCTGCCATGCCTCTCCCCAAACATTTCCCATAGTTTGGGGACCTCTGGCGTAGAGTCACACAGGAATTCTGTGAAAGAACTGGAAACGGAACCCAGATCTTCTTTGTCTCTGTTGAGGGCCTTAAACACCAGGTCATCCACACTTTCCTTGTCCTTTCATTTATTTGATCAATGTTTTTTTTCCCCAATCTCATTCTCTGTTTTTACCCTTTTTGTAGCAATTTTTCTAACACACGTTTATTCGGTGGCAACAAAGCACTCATATATTTCCCTATATGCTAAACAGTGTCCTTAAACCTAATGCCTGGTGTGCCACTTTCCACCTCAAGTAGCCTACAGGATTTGACTCTTCCCTACTTCTCAAGAAGCAGTGGCATTACCTCAGCAAGGTGTGAGAACAATCAGTAAAGTCTTCATTTGTTCAGCCAATCCACCCTAACAATTTGATTTCTGCAACAACAAAATTGATTAGAAGAATAAATAAAATCCTTTAACATCTGGAGTCAATCAGGGTTGGAAAATTAACTTCTAAATCATGGTTGAAATTGACAGCTGCTTGGAACTAGGAGAAAGCATTTCACAGCCACTTTATGATTAGGATAGCAGGAAGCAACTATTTTTCAACCATCGTCAATGATCAAAGAATTAATAATTTATTAGACAAATCAATTTTTCTGGTGTTCAACCAGTTTTGTTAACAAATGAGTTTTCAGGACAGTGCACAAAGAATTGGTGGCAACTTCTTTCAATAATTCAAGTATAAAACAAAATCCTTCTCTCCCATCTGAGTGAGATTTCCACGTAGCCTTTGTGGTCTCTGCCTTGGACAAAGTTATATGTGCACAAATAGAGACCGGATTCATGCCCCTTTTGAAAATGTCACCATACACCAGTAACCAGATGGTGGTTGCACTTTGATTCAGCACATTCATGCCATTCTATGAAATGCCAAAATACATGGAAGTTACAGAACACTGTTCAAAATATGCAAACCTCTTCCCTGCTAATGCATTGCCAAAAGTCACGCAATCAAGAATTGTGCTTATCAACGTGAAAGAAGCCAGAAGGCCACTCAATGTTGCTATTTCTTTTCATAGAGACAGAAGAAAAAAATTCTGTATGTAGCAGCGAGGAACATTTTGAATTAGGCCATATTTCTCATTTCAATTATCAAAGTAATGTGCATGCTTCACAAGAGGGAACTGCCCTTGTCCTTTTGAAACAAATGCTGTAGTGTAGAAAATGGCTCCATAAAATGTAATAAGCATGCATGCAGAAGTTAATTTATTTACAATGCTTTTAAATCCCCCTCTGCCTTATTGAATTTATATTTGAGCTGCAGATCAGGTTGGAGTAAATTTATGAGGGTATTTAAGCAATAAGGCCGTGCCAGGCTGCGTATCTTGGGGAAGTTATTATTGTAGGCCTCGGGTGGGCTGTGAAACATGAAACAGAGCATGAAGTGAGTTTGTGCACTCAAGTGCAAAACTCCTGTAGAAATACGCTGCCCAGAGTGCTGCTAGCCAACTAAATTATACAAAATGCTACCTGTGTGCCAGCTAAGATATGTGGCACCAATGGGTGTGACTTCATTGCCAGCCAGTCTCAGGGAGGGAGTACATCCAGTAGTAAGAACAAGGGACTGCTAGGCAGGAAACATCTTAGTCTTCTATTTTCTATTCCCTTCCCTGCCTTTGACAGATTTGGGCTAGTCCTTGAACTGCTCCGTGCCTGGGTTTGCCCATCTGTAAAAGGGCACAGTCATATTTACTTCTTGGTTATGAGGCTTCAGTGTCTCAAAAGAGGAGAACCTGCTGCTGCTTTACAGGCTTTCCACCACTGGGGAACCTCAAGTGAATCTCACCTACTAGATAACAGAGGAAATTATACTACTGCAGCTTTGATGGATGGTCCCAGCACACTTGGGCCTAATTTTGCCCTGGCATATGCCTTGTGAAACCCCACTTGAAGTCAATACTAAGTCCTGTTGTCTTCAATGGGGCTATGCAACTTGGGTGGGTGCAAGTCTCCACCCGCTTTTTGTTTATTGTTGTTGTATTAGTGGCGCCATCTTCCCATATTGCTTTCAGCCTGGAATTTTCATAGTGGCCTCAGAGAGTTAAGCGCCCACTCCCAAGAAAGTCAGATAAGGATGGTGACTGATCTTCAACATGACAAGTCAACAAGGGTTCCCGTTAGGCTGGATGTAACACAAATGTTTTTACCTGGTAATACTCTCACTATAATGTTTCAGTCCCTCAAATGGGTACTTATTTCTCTCACTTGAAAAAACTGGCTGGTTCAGCTGTTTTATATTTATAAATACATCGGATTTTATTACACTTGGCTGCTTCTCTGTGAAAACTTCCAAGTCTGAAGGAAGGGAAAGCAGTGCCCCGCTGTTCACTATAAACATGTAAAGGCGTATCATAAAGCATGAACAAAACACTTTGTTTGCTCTCAGATTGTGGCTCCATGCAGTTTATCATCCACTTTAGTATCTGAGAACTATTTGAAGGGCTGTAAACCAAAGCTGTAAAAAAACCAAATTGCACTGAACGTATTGCCTTGAGGAGACATTTCGATTGCAATAAAAGAACCACAAGCGTTGGCTGATTCCCTTCTATATAAATAATAAACAAATGTTCTCTGATGGGGAGAGAGAAAATTTCTGATGTGCTCTTTCATCACTCATGCTGGTAAAATACAATATGAAATGTATGTCCGCCCTCATATTGGTGGAGCACAATATGAAAATGGGTGGAGGGAAAATGCTTTATTTTGCTCTTTCTACTAAATTCTCTGGAGTCACATCAGAAGCTGAATGAATGAGCTGATTCTTCCTATCTTTTGTCTGTCGTGTCTGTAAGATGTTTGTGAACTGTCTATTACTATGTGAATATACAGTGCCTCACACAATGATCCTCAGATCTTGGTTGGCTCTTAGAAACTACCATAATAATAGAATAATTAGAATAATACCATAATAATAGAGCTGGGCAAAAAATGGCTTTTTCTGTTCATTGGTGGTTTCAAAAAGTCAAAAGCCATTTGTTTTGACAAAATCATTATGTTTCATTTTAACTGTATTTTTAAACATTTCTGATTTTAAAAATAATTAAAGGAAATTTTAAAACAAAAAAGCATTTCAAACTGAAAAATTAAAAATTTTTTTTGATAATGCCCACACTGGCCATTTCAACTTTTTCAGAATTTTTTTGGAAGTTTTTTTCAAATTAAAATATTCAGCAAAATAGGCATGCATTCAAGAAACATTTTGGCATTGTCAAATCTGCATTTTTCCACTGAAGAAAGTTTCATGCCAAAAATGCCACCCAGCTCAAAAAACAATAATTAATAATTAATCTGTAGGCTCAATTTTTCCTTATCCATCTACTTATCTCCTATACGATTGAATCTTCAAAGTGAAAGCTTCAGCTAGTATAACTTCCCATAAAATGTCCAAATGCAAAAAAGGTCACAGATGCTAGGAAACATATTTCCAGCAATTTAATACTCTGGGCGTTGAAAAGGAACTTCTCACATCCCTGCTGTTCAGAAATGTGCAATGAAAAAGCTCCAGATTCAGATATACTCTTTGTAAAAGTTATTCCAGAAATAAATGTAAAGGGGAAACACTGAATGAGCAGGGCTGAGATTAGCTTTAGGTAATCCAAGGGATTGCACGGGGTATCCATATGTGACGGATAAAAAATCTACTTTGCTCTTCTGACTTTTCCTGGGGACTGCATCTGGAAGCCATGGGCATGACCCTGAAAGTTTTGATGGCAGGAGTTTTAATTCTTTTTCAGGTAACCCAAGCTGAACAGGTCAAAGGGTACGTACTAGGCAAAACGTCCAGTGGTCCTTCCGATTGCAGGTTGAGCAACCCAACAATCTATCCTCATAAGAAAGTGAAGTAATAGGGACACAATAAAGTAGCTATTCCAGCAAACAGCATGATAGCCAGGGATGTTCTTGTCCTAAATGGTATCTGACAGCATGGGAAGGATTCAGATTGATACTCAGCTTCTCTGAACTCCATATAGGTCACTCAAACATCCTAGTGCCATTCAGTATATGGGGCTCTGCCTAGAGAAAAGTGAAATCTTTGGTAAAAGTATGGTTACTTTTCCTGCTCCGTTTGAGTACATCTAATTAGAATCTCGTCAGAATCACTGACTGATCCCAGGCTTCAACAACAACAACATAATTAAAGTCCCTGGTCAAGCTGGGTGACTCTCTCGTGGACTGGGAGCCTATCTCAGGTTGACCCACTCAGTCTGGGAGAGTTAGAAGTGAAAAGTGCCAGGCAATAAAACCTTTCACTAGTATCAGGCAAGGAAGCAGGTTAGTTAATTATCTTAGCTAATAAAGGGAGCATCTTACCTGGGGCCTTAATTCAGCCACGTACTTAAGTGTGGGCTAGAAGGCATATAATTATAACTTTGAGCATTTGTTAGATTAGATACACATCCAGCTCTTCAGCTGCTGTAAATCCATATAGATAAACTGGGAGATCTAGCCCATAGTTCTTTAAGTAACTTGGTCTGTTTCTGTTTGTTCCTCCTTCAAAGAATTTTTTTATAATACCACTTAGGGAAAAAAAGGAAGAAGTTCATTATGGTAGCAGCTCCGCCACCAATCTTAAATGCTGGAGGCACTTACCAGATTAAAACAGAAATCACATTTCATCATTTGTGCTTGGAAGGAACAAAGACTCCAGTCCCGAGTTTGATTGAACGCAGGACGGTATCTCCCCTCAGTTATTTTTGTGTGCGTTATAATGGAAAGAGGGGAGAGCATTTATCAGTGCACAGTGCAATGCTTTGTCATATAATGTTTAGACTCCTTGTAGTATTTTGGTGCCTTAATAAATTCACATTGATTTTAAGAGATGGGAGGAGGGAATATTTGCTGTTCCTCTGCTGCCAATTTCACCCTGTTAAGGTTCGTCACTTAGTGACGGATAAGGTGAATATTTATCCAAAATCAATATGCTTTTTTTATAATAAAATATAAAAGGATAACTTACTAGATATTCTTTCCCTCACCCCATGCCCCAAACTGTTGTTGATATTTATTTGTTAAGGAGTAAGGTTATGCTCAGTGCTGTCCATAGCATAAAGACTGCAAATTTCAATGCAGTCTTAGGGTCTGTCTGGAACGTAGTCCTGTCTGAGAGAGGATTGAGAGAGGATTGACTTAAGTTGTGTAATGAACTGTGTCCCAGGACGGTGACAGCCCCTTGACTGATGCCCAAAAAGGAGTCAAGCAGAGCAAGGAACTCAAAGAACCATCACCTCCAAATTTAGGTCCACACACTAATAGGGTACTGATATAAATATGGTAGTTGGGGAGTGATATTTACCAATACAATTAGATTGGAGCAATCCCTAGTGAGAATGCAGCTATGCCAGAATAAAGGTGTTTTATACCAGTATAGCTTATTCCCCTTCCCATACAGGAATAAGTGATTCTGCTATAAGCACCTTTATACTGGTATAACTACGTCCACACTGAGGATTTGTACTTATTCAACTATGCCAGTGCGGCTTTTGTGTGTGTACAAGGCCTTAGAAAACAATGAAAACAGGAAGCAGAAAAGACCTTGTAAACTGAAGTGAGTCCATTTTTGCTTTCACCACTAGCTCTGCAAGTTCCAGTGTCTATCAAAAGCATCTCCACAATGGCACACATGCACTTAAGACGTCATATACTGTTGCTATTCAAACGGCAATCATTGCACCGCAAGGGCAATCACAATAGCCCTGCACTGTTCAGAGATTTTCACAGCCTCGTTAGAGCTGCTGATGCCAGTCTCATCGAATACGGATTAAAATGTGAAACTTGCCGACAAAGAATTTCAAACAAGGTCAGAATAAACATTCTTTGTATGCTTCACTTTTCCAGTTCTACCTGGCATATCCATGCGTGCGAGCTAAAATTGGCTCATCCTCTTCTTCTTTACGGTTTGTATTCTAGCATGGCTGTAAAGTAACTTTCTTGAAATCGGATGCCCAGTGTACCAGGTGCTCTGCAAACACAGAGTTAGAGACAATTCCTGCCCTGAAGAGTTCACCCTGGAAATAAACAAAACCAATACAGGGTAGATTGGGGGATGGCGGGAAGAAGCTGGCCCAAGGCTGTAGAGCATGAAAGTGGCAAAGCCAGAACTATATTCCTGGTTTCCTGATTCGCATTCTAGTGACATAGCAACTAGACCATACTGCATCTATTGTGTCTGCCACTATGCTGCTGTCACATGGTAGTGTAGACTCTTACTACAGCAATGGAAGGGGCTTTTCTGTCACTGCTGTGAATCCACCCCCTCAAAAGGCGGTCACTAGGTTGACAGAAGTATTTTTCCATCTCTTCTTCAGTGGGGGTTAGGTCAGTCTAACTTCATTACGTAGGGTGTACAATTTTTCACGTCCTTGAGGCATGTAGCTAGTGAACTGAAGTTGTAGTGGCCCTAGATATAAACTTAAAATAACCTCAACCTACCCTGGTTGTAGAGCCACAGAGAAAAAGAGTGTCTAGCAGGTGAAATAATGTTAGTGGTCAAATGAGGTTTTGATTCCCCAAGCTCACTATTGAGTGCTCTGGAGATGAGTGAAGGATGAGCAATCACAACACATCTCTCCTTCTCAAACCCACCCCATTTTTTTTGGTCATCAACATCATCAGGCTAGAAACTTTGCAGGGAATGTGAAGTTGCTTTTGAAAATTGAGCCATTTTTGCGTTCAGCACCAGGAGAGATTTCACTACACAAACATATACAGAAAGTACAAAGGATGCTAAGTGTTGTCATAGGAAAGCTTGGGAGAAACAGAAGCATAATGGTACTCTACTTGTGTTTAGTGTTTCTATATACATTCTATTGTCAAGAGGAGCTGGTGCATTTTCCGGCACAGAGGACGAAGCTGAGTTACCAGCATTTTCATCTAATGAAAAACGCTGTCTTCAAATTTCATTCTTCTCCTTAGATTTCACAGATTTGTGTTAATCAATTGAAATATCTCCTCCTAAACTGAAATCTTTCCTCCACTCATTTAAAATATTTTATCCCCCTGCACTATTCATTTTCCTCACACCATTTCTATAGGACTCCCAGTCTATCTATTCTTTCATACCAATCCTCCACTAGCTGCCATGATGTTTTAGCATTAGTTGTTTTGATCAACATGGCAAGGCTATTTTATGAAAGGCAGGTGTGTGATTCATTACAAATCTTTGACAGGGTAGATATATTTCTCTGACAATAGGCACCAGAGCAATAGCGACTGAAATTTAATCCTGAATCAGACACAATGGATAAAATGTTTTGTTGGGGCTGGAAATGCAAATGCTGAGTCTCAAGCCTTTTTATTTTCAATTCTGTTTATTTCCTCATGTTTATTTCACAGGGCGTAGCTAAAGCCTGTATTATATTGTACAGAACTGAACTATGCAAGGAAGCTGTTGAACACTGACCAGAAAAAGATAACATAGGACTGTGATCAAAATGAAACATGCAGGGAAGAGGGTTCATCACAAGTGCCTAGGAATGCAAAAGCAGAGAACACTTCAGGTCAGGACTGACGTAGGATGGTAGAGCTGTACAGAGACGGCTCCCAGAGTCACTTGCTGCATTCTGCATATGTAGAGTTTTTGTTCTTAGTCCCTCCATTTCATTTTATAAAATCCATCCATCACCATTCCTCACAAATGATAATGCAATGCAGGACTCATGCTTTATGTACCAGTATTAAGGAACACATGTATGCCCAAAGAGTCACATTAAACCACAGAAAAGGCCATTAGGTCATAATATTCACCACTCCCAATCAATGCAAATTCTTCCCAACAGATAGTCTTTAGTGCTATGTCCAGTCTAGTTTTAAAAAGCTCAACCAATGGGTTTTCCTCTATGACCTTAGAGCAAATATTCTTCAGTCCAACAGATTCTACTGAAAGGACATTTTTTCCTGCTGTTCAGATTAAATTTGACTGCATGCAGCTATGTAACCCTACAGTTTTCTGCTTATTGCACTCTTACACGTAAGCCTTTGTGCTGTAGGGAAAGGCTGTAAGTCAATTCCAGGTGACTGTTTCACAATCGGAAACACAGTAATAGAGTCTCATGAAGCCCTATATTTGTTGTTTGTTGTTTTCCTTAATATCAGGTAAAATTCATCCTCACTGAAAGAATGTATTTTGCTCTTTGTGTGCAGAAAACATAAGATTTAACACTAAGGACTGGATTGTTCTTGGGTTTGGGGTTTTTTTGTTTGTTTTTGGTTTTTGCTAATTTTCTGTAATAAATCTGTTACTATAATAGAAGTTTTTAAAAAATGAAAGCTACTGCATAGTTGACTGCAGATGAACTCTCTTCTCTGGGCCTACACTTGGAAGAGACAACATTTCTATTAAAGCCAACGTTGCCTGCCACCCTTCACTGCAATAGACTAAGTGCAATCTCAAATACAATTCAACTCTAAGGATACAATTCAACTCTAATGTCACATAAATATTCATTGCTAAAAGTCCCTAGCTTCATCAAAATTGCTCTGTGTTGCTAAGATACATATTCTAGTGCGTCAAGGGCCAAATTTTGAAAGTGTATCACAATGGATGCACCCACAAAAATGCGTGTGCATTGACTGCATAAAAAATGTTGTATTTGCACGCACAGCTTGAATAATTGAATGTATCAGTGTCCATGTGTATTTTGTGGATCTCACAGAGAAATCAAAGAGATGTAAAGATCTAATAAACAGCGATGTTGGATCTCAGTGACACAGAGATGTCTTTCAAAGAAAAACTAATCCATATACTAATTTCTTGTAGATGTGCCCTGTAACAGTAATGCATTCGTGGATTATGATTTTCTCTATATTCAGGGAAATATACATTTGCCTATATGTCTCTAGTTAATAATCGTACTTCTTTCTGTAGTACTTGGCATGTGAAATATATATTTTTAATTGTATTTCTTGACAGCATCCCAAACAAATTTGTTCTGGGTGTTATCAGAGGGTTATTTTAAAACTGAGAAAAAATGTTAGGCATTTAGTTGAAATGAAACCTTATCTCCCCTTTCCTTACTTCCCAGGATATAGGGTGGCCGAACATTTTCCAAGCCAGATTTCAGCAACACTGGAATGCTAAGACTTTGCTTAATTTGTTTCCGGATTTCCCTTTCCCAGCAACAGTATTTTATTTTTTGTGTTTGGTCCAGTCAGATCTGTTTCAGCTAAGCATTCCTTTCCCCAGAAATACAAGTCGCAGAGATGATACCTGCTCTTCTAGCCTTCTTTTCATCCCTGTCACAGTCACAGGGCTAACTATACCTTTGACCACTTTCTGGTCCCTCTGAGAGCACCCCCCTCAAACACTAGGCCTCTTATCTTCACCTGCCCTGGGGTGGATCCTCCCTCTCTTAGACCAGAGCTCAGGCTCCAGTTCTCTGTATAACAAATGTGATTTCTCAGCAGATCTGATTGGGCTCAGGATATACAAGTCTTCCTTGCAGGACCTGTGACCAGCAGTTATTAGAGAGCAGAAACCTTTCTTAAAACAAAGTATTGTTTAATCTTAATAGTAGGAACAACGCAAAACATAGAGAAAAAGGATTTCAAGACAGCCTAAAGGCCTGTTTTTCTCACCTAAGGCTTATCACCCCCTGGAAGCTTAGGAGGGTCCAGTCCCCTCTGCAGGGCCTGTCTCTGTGTCAGTCTGTTCCTCTCAAACAGCCCCTGACAATTACCTCCCCCTCTCGCTAGAGAATCACTTTTTTACTGCTTAGTTTCCTTTTAATCTGTTAATTCTCAGCCTTGGCAAAAAATGTTGCGTAATTTTGCTGGTGCCTGGAAGAGGTACCAAAGACCCAGGCATATTTTTACCCTCCTTGAAATGCTTACCTGGAGGTTACTTATCTATCTGTTGCCTTCCTACTAGTTTCCTAACAGTCCTGCTATTAAACTAAACCAACAGAGGTGTACAGTAAGCATTCCACTAACTATACAGTAAGTGTCTCGATAACCAGGTCATAGACAGTGCTCATAAATTATTACAGATTAGCCCCCACATCCTTCACAGTTATGTTTAAGCATCATAACAGAGACCAGCCCCTATTCATGTCTATGGAGATTTTTTTAAAACTGGCATATCCATTAAATAATGCTTTGGTTGGGGCTGACGTGCCATTAAAGAAACAGGATGCCTTAGGAGAGCCCATGTGCTTAAGGAAGTGCAGACAGTGTACGGAGAGATGACACAAGGCCTTCTGCTCCACTTACAGTGCACGTTGTGGCCGCACAGTGGTGCGGCAGGGAAAGCAACTGACTACAGCAACCCTTGTGCAGTACAGAAAAGGTCTCCTTTCTGGGATCCAAGCCAGTGCAGTGGGCTGCATGGCCGCAGGACCCACGTTTAAGGTGATCCAGGACCCCAATATCCAATGCCAGTTGCAAGAAAGAGGCTGGGGTAGAGTTCATCTCCCCACACCTTCCATGCAGAACCTGATTACTTCAGCATTTATATGGGAGGAGTGGATTTCCTCCAAAACGAACAGATATTATGGAGCTCAGTGGCAGCTGCTTCAAGACCCTATTTATTGAAAGTTACTATGTGAAATCTGGGAATGCTGACTTCTCAATCACCTATATCAGCCTGGCTTTTCTTTGGTCTGTCTCCCCTCCAAAAACTGACTGCTTCAGACCCCACTTAGCTTGAGGGAAGTGGCAAATTCCATCTTCTAAGATGGTGTGTCTGGAAGGGAAAGGCCATATTGGAATTTCTGATATGCGATGAAAAGCTGCACTCTCCCTGTTCAAAGTCCACTAGTCATGAAGTAGCTGAATGTCACAGCAGCTGTGTTCAGTCAAGGTAACAGGTTCAGTCAGACGATGCTACACCATCAAATTCAGTTCTTCTCTCTCCACAGTTTTGCATCTATTCGCTCTGGTAATGTGTAAATGATGTATTTTGTAAAGTAAGTATCCTCCAAGCAAAGAAACCTGCCATCAAATACAATCTGATTTTCACTGAAATGTAATTTAACTGCAGTTGCACTTCCTTCTGTAGCAGTGAAAAGAGGCTGATGTTCAGAAGATACTTTCTTTGTCTTTAACATGTCTGTGCATCCAGTTTTACAAAGGTACTTTCGTGCTTTCCACTTTCCAAAACACACAGCAACTGAGCCAAAAAACAACAGTGACGCAGAGGTATAGCGCCCCCTGGAGGCTTGCACCCAGGCCATCTACCGTACTCACCCGTTGCTAGAATCAGCCCTATATTTAGGGCTGGATCCTGCAAATACTTAGACGTGTAACTTTATTACCGTGAGGGGTTCCACTGTAAGGAGTGGGACACCCACATAAATAAAGTTACTCACGTGTGTGAGTGTTTGCAAGATCAGACCCTGAGCTTCCAGAAGGCAACTCTACCATCAGGAAAGACCAATGAAACAACGAAGTGGTAACTTGCGGATAAATTAGTTGTCTTTTATCATCAGGGATGCTGGCTATGAAACCTGGCTATGCAGATTATAAAGTGTGCTCCCTAATGTCTGCACAAATTAAAAAAATCTGTGAATGACTAGAAATAGACTCAAGACACAATGTCTGGATCTGTATCCAAATTCCCTAAACCTTTTTTTCATGGGGCAGGGGAAGTTCCAGATCTGGGATTCTGTTGCATCCTCCTCTATGGCCTACCCTCCTTCACTTTTCTTTGGCCACAACATGCCATCCATTTGTAAGCAAATGATCCCATTGAGACCGGTGGGGATCAGTGATTAAAACGAATGGTACAGCCCCCACACGCTCCTCTCTTCAGAGGTGATATTCTGTGCACAGGCCCACTCTGTGTTGGACAGCAGTGAGTAAGATGCCTTGAACCAAGCCCACCATCTTTAACTCCAGACACAAACGTGGGAATCAAAATTGGCTACTCTATACGCGGGGCGGGGGAGAATATCTACTAAACCTTGCTACAGACAGCAAGAGAAAGACATCTCAGTTGTTCTACGCCACCATGTTACTGAAAAGGGTGACCAATACAAGGAGATAATTGTTTGTCCTTTATTTCCGTTGCTGATTCAAAACTAATAAAATTATTTGTGAAGGGGGGGTCTCAGTTCCCATCAGGAAGCAGCACTGCTTGGGTCTTATGAACTTTTAATTCAAAATGGCAGGTTTGACCTTGGAACACTAATAACATCATCTCAGTTGAATGTTGGCACAACATGGGGCTGATATACTATGTCTCTCAGGAATTTGGTCCATGAGTTAAGGGGCTTTCAGGTGTCAATCGTATACAAGGTAATTATGGTTTCTTTCTATCTTAGACCAGTGTTTCCCAACCGGTGTGCCGTGGCCACTGGTGTGCCGTCAGGCCTGAGCAGGTGTGCCACGGAATTTCTTGAAAAACTACTTGAAGAGTTCTGCATTGGCTCATGAATATCCATGAGTTCATTTGGAGAGTACATGGTGGTGTGCCTCAAAATAATTAAAAGGTATCAAGGTGTGCCATGGCAGAGAAAAGTTTGGGAACCACTGATCTAGACCAACAGGCTATAAAAAGCATTTTCCCTCTGACCTAAAAGTTGTGCTCTGCTTTCATTTCGGTTTCACTGAAGTTGGTTTTGCCACATTAAAGGTCCCAAGTCATTAGTAAAAAAAAAAAACCATGTTCTTTCTCTCCCTCCCTCTTTCTCTCTTCCAAGAAGGCTGTTCTGCGACAAATGTTGGTGATCTCGCATGTGCTGATTTAAAATAATAGCTCTCTTTGTCTTACTCCTTCCTTTCAGATCCCATCTCAAGACTCATCATTTATCTTTGAGCTTTGGTTCATAACCTTCCCTCTAATAATGGGAGTTTCAGACTAGATTACTTGTGTTTTAGATTAAGGAAAATCCCAAAGAAAGAACGAATGAATATAAAGTCTCCATGAAAGAGAGAAGCAGGGTGCATCTCTCACTCTAAAATTTCCTCTCTTGAATCTCCTCACAGCCCTGATTCTCGGTACATAGCCAGAGACAGGCTTACACTTAAAACAACAGAAAAGAGACTCAGATCCAAGCTACATACACAACAACCTTTGTTTCATAAACTTAACTCTGTTAGAAACAATTACTATGCATAAGCCATCCCACGTCCCTTTGCTTCCCTAAGCTAATGCCATTACTGTATCCATGGAAGCTATATGTGAGAAATACTGCATATGGAGTAAGTATTTTTGCTGCATCTGTTGTTCTCTGATATTTCCATATTAAAGATTCCGTACAAAAATATATGTTACTGGTGTTTGGGACGTTTATTTAGATTGATGGATTATGCCGCCTCGCTTGTATGATATTGACAAAGCTGTAGTTAAAGCATCAGTCCTGCTTGGAAGCTACAGGGGACTGTGTCTTTGAAAATGAATGGCATATTTGAAAAGCAGGAGAACAAAATGATTCCTTAACAAATCAGAGAGAAAAAATATGGGCAAGAATCAGGGCTGTGGGATGCCTCTTCTCACCCACTCCCCCATTCCTGCTGACAGTGGATGCTGAAATAAACATGTTCGGATGTCAAACCAGCCCTCAGAGAGGGGCTGGGAGAAAGGGAGGAGAGAGGATTTCTTCTCTTTTCAAATATCCAGCTTCACCATTGACATTTCTGACAGGTTGAGACCAATTAAAACACTGATGTTCATACCTGACCTGCCACTCTGGAAAGAAAATTTACTCACTTCTTTCCCCAGCATTAACAGTTAGGTGTTAGCCTCAATGTGTTTACTATAGTGCTTAGCTTCAATAACTTTCCTTACATCTTTCCTGGGGAAAGATAATCAGAGCCTGAAAGTAGCTCAGGAAGATGTAAGCTGTTTCTCTTTGGTGTTATCTACCAAGAGACAAACCTAGGAAAAGGACGACCATGACAAGCTGGCAGTTTTTGTTTTTGAAACCTCAGTTTATATTAGAAGCTGTTAATGATCTGAGTTATAAGTTCTGTGCCGGAAAGCGAATGCCTTTCAGCAAATCCACTCTGTGGTGTGGGCATCAGAAACCAGCCTCACCACAAGACGAGAGGGTGGGCCCCTTCATGATCCAGGTTAGAGTGTGGATGTTTGACTGTGCCCTCCATAGCAAGGCATTCCAAAGAACTTCCCAAGCAATTAGCTCTAGAGCAGAGGCTGGGTAGGTAAACACAACAGCCCTCATAGGCTTGGTTTTGAAATTAGCTAAGTGTGCAGTTGCTTGTACAAAGGCACATGCAAGTGTAACCAACTATTGTGCATGCAATTACCGGGACTGCACAGACAAATCACACCCATCCTTGAGTTTTAAAACCTTGGGGGGGGGGGAGAATCTTGCCCCTGAAAGATTCTGGGGGTCTTCAACTCCCATTGAGTGTGGGTTAAGGGCACTCAGCGTCTGGCAGGATGGGGCCCTTAGCGAGGAGGGAAATGTGATCCAGGCAATCAAGCCTGTCACCTACTCTTTTAAAAAAAATACCATGAGGCCCACCAGAGATGAGCAGCGGTGGCCTTTGCTGGATGTTCCACATAAAGGGTAGGTACCAGGATCAGCTGTTACTCGGAACCCTTAGGACAGGGCAGGACTCTGCTTCCTGTATGAAACCTATCCTCACAACAAGAGCTGTGTGGACTAGGCAGGCAGGGTCATGTGGCTAAAGCACAAGACTGTGAGTCAAGAGAGCTGGGCCCACACACAGACCAAGGTCTGGTCCTAGGGGTCTATTTTTGGCTCAGCCAGGGATTTCCTTTGAGAACTGGGCAATCCACTTCATTGCTTTAATTCCTCCGTCTGAGAATGAGGAGACTTAGCGACCTGCACCTGGTGCTGGGGCTATAATTCATAACTCTTTGGAAAGCAGACTGGGGCCCCGGCATGGAAGGCCCTACGGTAAGTGCAGCGAGAAAAAAAAGGGCACTTTCAGTTGTGTGCCCTGTCATCAAAACTGCATAAGTAAATTGGGCACTGAGAAGTACGACAGCTCCAATTTGTACCCACAATTCAGTTTGCAGGCACAAAAAGGCGGGTGCCAATTTTGTAATGAGCAAATAGCAACCAAAAAAAGAAAAGCCAAGCCTCAGCCCTTCACCTGTGCAGGTGATCACTTCCCTTGTACAGCTAATGCTTATTCACCGCTATCCACATCACATCCAAGACAAAAAGCAATGGCGATTGTGAGCTGTACAGCTGTCACCTTAATATCGTGTTCTAGATGTGTGAGCATTAACGTATTATACCAAAAACTCCTTTTTCCTCCCAGTCATATTTCTCCCCACCAAAGCCCCAAATCTCTTTCCATTTGAAGTCTGGAATTAGTATCTGGGATGAATTCGTGAAAGGGATAATGGAGACAATATTATGGATTCCTCTAAAAATGAAATTCTTGATTGCAAGCTATTTGCTCCACACAGCATATTGCTGCATATTTTAAATACCCCTGCACAGGACTTCCGTATGAAGTTTGTTGATTTCACTCAAAGGCAAGAAATGATTAAGGAATCCACTGTATAGGTTTGAATTAATTGTTTTAGTGCAGACAATATTAAAAAATGGACAGAATAGATTTGTTACATAAATGAGAAGAAAAGAAATCATTCCTTGGTCTGTGTACTTCCAATGAAGGGGCAGATTATCAGACATGTGCATGCAAAAGGGTGCAGATGCAAACTCCACTGTATGCGCACAATGTGGTTTGTATATGCACTGTATATGCACACCCTAATGAGGGATTATATGCACATGTCAGAGTATACACATGGACACTGAAGGGCTTATGAAGGCAATTTGCTTTTGCATCATGATGGGTGAAGCTCATAGACTCATAGACTCATAGGTCAGAAGGGACCAATATGATCATCTAGTCTGACCTCCTGCACAAGGCAGGCCACAAAACCCTACCCATACACATTTATAACAACCCCGAACCCATGACTGAGTTATTGAAATCCTCAAAAGTGAGATTTGAAGACCTCAAGCTGCAGGGAATCCATCAGCAAGCGACCCATGCCCCACGCTGCAGAGGAAGGCGAAAAACCTCCGGGGCCTCTGCCAATCCGCCCCGGAGGAAAATTCCTTCCCGACCCCAAATATGGCGATCAGCTAAACCCCGAGCATGTGGGCAAGACTCACCAGCCAGCACCCAAAAAAGAAGCATAGTTTTTACCATGGGTTTGGTATTTAATTACTTGCTTTTTAACCTGATTTATAGTTCTTTGCGACAGATAGGGTGATGTCACCTTGCTCTGTGAAAGAATACATGTGAAATATATTTTATTCTTCTTATTATGGCTTCCCACTTGATCCTGGCAATAGACTACCTCAGCAAATGAGATATAAAATTCTCGGAATTGTGCCTAAATTACTATTCACTCATTCAGCAAAACGTGTTCTGATGCCATGTGTGAAGGAACGACAAAATTATTTGTTACATTTAATTTTTTCTCCATCTCTTTTCAGATCTGCTCTGTAGACATTTCTTTTCTCCATTGCCAACGCTTCTACTCTGCTTTCTCTGTTAGCTCTTATTTACTGTTTAATTCTGTAGCAAATCTGTAGCTGCCATTAGCTTTGGAAAATGGTTTGATAGATAATTTATACGAAAAACAAAACTCCATTGTGTTACAATACATTTCACCAATGGCAATCACCAGCTATGCTCTTCGCCGTACCTGGCTCAGTCCGACAGCTCTCGCACAGCTCTAATTACCACTGACGGCACCATGTGATTAGCCCAATATCTCAGCTACTGAGATCTAAGCCTGTGTAAACTCCAAGAAAGCCTTCACAAATCAGGAGTAACTCCACTGAAGTTAATGATGTGACACCAGTGTACGTTGCCCATTATTTGTATTACCGTAGGTCCCGGGAGCCCTAGTCATGGACTGGGACCCCATCGTGCTAGGTGCTATACAAACAGAACAAAAAGACAGTACCTGGCCCAGGGGGCTGGCAATCTAAGAATAAAACAAGAGACAACAGAGGGAGATAGACAGATGGGAGGGATACAAGTAAACAATGAAAGAATATTGGCATGAAGGACAGTGGTCTCTGCACACCAGCTGCATAACTATTGTCAACTTTTTTCATAGACGTCATGGCAGAGGAGAGTTCTGAGGCAGGATTTGTATAAGCAGAGAATGACCACCTAAAGGATGAGTGATCTATCATCTGTTAAACCCTGTGTAAATGTTTAGTTATTAATAAATTGTATTATCAATTAATGATTGTGATCTGGTGAAGAAGCGGCAGCCCACACCGCATAAAACCATGCAGGCGCTGTTACGCAGGATGGGCAATGCTGTCCTGAAAGCATTGTGCACCTCTTACAGAACCTCATGCAACATTTCCAAATATTTTATGACATGTCACTCTCTCATGAACCACATAAAACAAATGAGATGCTCGATGTACTGCATAAACCATGGGAAATTTTTGGGACGCCATCCCATTCCCATCACTGTAGAACCTATCCATAGTATTAGGTTCTTGTGCCATGACCATACACCATTAATATCTATCATCACTTGTTTGCCATATATTTAAGTACAATAACACATTAATCACTAAGATAATGGACATGTTCTAGTTCGTAACCATACACAAATTTCCTATTATATCTGTTTTGAAGCACTGCAACTTCTATTACTCTTGGTGCATTGATGGAGTGTGGTGACTTTGCAGATGGTCAGCAACACACCAACTCGTGAACTGATAGCAAAATATTTGAAGTACTTCGTTAGCCTTTCACAGAGAATTGGAGATTTCCTTTTCCCAGTTTAAAGCAGCAGCCTTTTAATGGGCCTGATCGCGGAGGCCAAATTCCAATGAATATCATCAGTGGCATAGGATCAGGTGCAGAATGAGTGACAAGACCACTGCTTTGTAGTTTTATTCTTTCACAGAGAAGGTGGGGGGAAATTAATTAACTTCTGCCACTGTGATAGAATTTATATGAGATGCATGCTCTGCCATAACAACCAGCTGGAGGCAACCCTGGGGAAAATTCGGAGAGAAAGTCAGGTTTCTAAACTTAGACTTTAATTATGCAGCATTGGAACAGACATTTTTTTATTCTTTTTGTTACACAAATGCCAGAATTTTGACTTTGCTCTGGATAACAAATGCAGTTAGAATGTTCTTCTTTCAGCTGAAACAGCTGGCACTTGTGTATTTGTTGGTGAAGTGCAGGAAAGTGAATAAATGTAGCAATACATTGAATTACATCAAATCTCTCTTTTCTTTTCCATTAAGAATGAAGGCTTCAGGGCTAAGGCCTGTTCTTTACCTGGTTTTATTACATGTCCTGGATCTAATTAAGTGCATCCTTTATCAGCTTTGTTCACTCTCCCCATCCTAACCTAGATACACACACACACACACACACAACCTCACCATATTCTTCTCTCTGCTACCCTGACTGTCCCTTAGATTTTAACAATTTTCAGTGTGCCTTAAAAGGATGTTGGAATGCCAGAGCAACACTGGGGTGAGGCTGCTGAAACGCCACATTACTTCTCCCATCCAGTCACAAATTCAAGTTGCATCTTAATTAAATAACATTTTATCACATTTGAAAAAAATGATATTTCCGGACCTCAGGATGCAGCATACTGGAGATGCAGAAGCAGTGGCTCTGCTCCTAAAACAAACCCTCACTGTGGCTGGACCAGCAGTTCTCAGACTATGGGGCGGGCCTCCCAAGGGAGGTGCAGGAATGTGCCAAAGGAGGCACGAGCTGTGTATTTGTTTGTTAGTTTTTTAGGAGTCCTGGTTATCACCCCTGAGAGGCAGGGGCTCGTGCAGAAGGGCCGTGCACACCCAGCAAGTGGGGATAAAGGGGACAGCCAGAGCCTTGCTACCTGGACTCAGCTTCCTTCCCATCCCCAATCCCTCACCCGGAGGCAGTGGGCTCCGGCTGTCAGCCCCAGGGTGGCAGCAGCAATGCAGAAGTAAGAATGGCAGTTAGGTTCTAAGTCTACTGGGAAAGGGGCTATTGACAGATCTCACTTCTCACACTGCCACCCTTATTTCGGTGCTGCTGCGGGCACGGCGATGTCTTCAGAGTGGAGCACCCAGCCAGCAGCCTCTGCTCTCCGCTCTGCCTTCAGAGTTGAGCAGCCGGCAGTATGTGTACCTGGGGGAGGAGGCATGAATGACTACAGACACAAAGAAGGGGGGACCAATCAAATAAGTTTGAGAACCACTGGGCTAGACAGACTTACCCAAGGACCTTCCGTTTTGCTTATTTCTCTATTTCACTGAAGAGGCAAAGTGGTCCAATGCTTAGAGCACTAGGCTAGGGCTTGGAGGCCAGATTCCATTTCCTGCTCCACCACGGTCTTGTCATGGTCGCTCTTAATCACTTAGGGTCCGTCTATCCAGCAAAACGACCGCCACAGCAGCGAGTATCAGAGCCCAGGTCAACTGACTCCAGCTCGCAGGGTTCATGCTACAGTCAGGACTAAAAATAGTAATGAAGAAGTTAAAACTCAGGCTGGCGCCTGGGCTCTGAGACCCTTCCCCCTCTCTGGGTTTCCAGACTGCTATTTTTAGCCCCTCAGTGTGAGCCTAAGTCAGTTGACCCGGGTTCTGAGACGTGCTGCCGTGGGTTTGCTTTTACTGTATAAAGCCTCAGTTCCCCATCTGTAGAAGGGGTATAATAGCTCTATGCTACCTCACAGGGGTGTCATGAGGTAAACACAGTAAAGACTGTGAAGTGCTTTGATGAAAAGTCATATATGAGAATTAGGTATTATCATATTCTCTCCTCAGGCTCTGTGTCTTTCTACCTATCGTCTCCCTGTTTTTTTTATTGTTTTCTCTCTCACACTTTCTCCACCTCACCACTTCATCTGCTTCCTGAAGCTCGCATAATCAAACGGCTTTGACGGATAGTACAATTTATTGTACTTTGTACAATAGTGCCGATGCAAATTGTACCACAAAATTGCATGATGAGGCTTTCTTTCTTGTATCATTTCAAGAATCAACCTCCTGGTAGTCATATCAGTGCTTATTTCAGTTACATTCATAACTGTGACCAAACATAACAAGCCCTATGTGTGGTCTCATAAATATTAGCAAGTCCGGAGTCACAGTTGGAGTTAATATGTCAGGACACACTACATAGCCTTGAATGGTGCTATCCAGAATAGTGCCATTCATATCCTTCCAAAAGACCTACTCCTGAAAGGCTTGATCCAAAACCCACTGAGGTCAGTTGGCCTCTTTCTGCTAACTTCAGTGGGCTTTGTATCAGGCCCAATTTGCATTAAATCAAGTAGCTGGCATTTGGCAAGTTACAGAACTAAATGGCCACTCTGTGTCATTTCAGTTAAGATTTGCTCTCTAATTAGGACAGCAGCCAAAACCATTTTCCAGTCAGACCATCAGTAACATTTTGTACGTAGAGAAGGTTCTCACCTGATATTCTGCACTGTCTGTAGCTTTTGCCTCAGGATGAGAATTTATTGTACTCATTTGTGCATCCAATTGCATTTTAGATGATGATGATGTGTGTAAATGTCGCTCTTATTGTTTCTTTAGCCTCTTGCAAATGATTCTGCTCATTTTCTATCAGGCTGAAAAGATTTAGAAACATCAGAAGTCATTGATTCAAAGAGAGCAAGAAAAGAAGATGCTTGATTTTTGGTCAATATGATTTACTTCCAGAGGCCAAAATGGAAGAGGAAGATGACATGGCTTGTAGCATTTTACTCACAGAAATATCCTGTCAATGACCGATCTCTGTAGTGGGTTGAGATCTGGTTTCAGTTCTGTCTTGAAAAATAGACTAAGCGGTTTTTCATGACCTTGGTGACAGACAAATTGTCCATCTAGCTGGACAGAGAAATCGAGAAGATTGTCCAATATATTGTAATTTACATGTTATTGACTGATTTGAGAATCAGCATTGCCTCAGATCTGCACTGCGATTATCCTGACAGTTTTCAAAGCTCTTCTCTGCTAGGCTCCGCTATGCTATGCCTATGCTATACAACTATGCTTCACTCAGTGAGTGAAGATTTAAATCCTTCCACACATCATGTGCTCTAACATTTCCTCAACGTACAGGCATTGTATCGGGTTATCTGGTCCAAAATTGCAGATTTATGTATAGGAGGGAATCCAGATTCAATTACCAAGGGGGCTTATTTCAGCTTCTGTGGCTACACAGCTCAGTGTCACTTATTTGCACATATAATTTTTGCACACTAAGTTCATGCACATGATAGCACATGTACACAAAGACCATTGGTACCTGATTTCCATTGGGTTTGGTTGGCACAGGGACAGTGCTCTATGTGCAAAGTTTGGTGGAAACAAACAAATGCCCCAATTTTGAAACTGTGTCCCTAATGTAAAGTGTTTGCCAGGTATATATTTGGCTCCTGCTGCCTCCTCACTCTTGGTGACCCAAATAGTTTCTGCCATGGACCAATCCAGTAATGTTGCTGCACTAAAACTTCTCTTAGCATTATTAGTAATTCATTTTAAAACACATGTTGTAGTGTAATTCTGTCTGAAACCCATTCCAAGGGCTGTTTCAAGATCCTTTGAAGTCCATTCACTTCAGATCAGGTCTCATGTGATAATAAAATGTCAAGTTCATGTCTATTAAATCCAACCTAATTCACAATTATTTACTCCACTAAGCATATCTTGGGGTTGTCCTGTGTGACTGCCGATTATTATAATTTCTACAATGCCTATCTTTGCTGCAGCTCCACACATTCTAATTACACAGCTTAAAACAACACAAGTACAAAGCAACAAGAGTTAACCCCTAAGCATAAAAAAACATCTTGCTTCATGTTGTGAAGTCTCCAGATTTGAGTGTAGAGACCAAGGTGGGCCCAGAATGGACAGATGGTATTAGTGGAATGTGTTGCCCTTTAACATTTCTATCATCTATCAGCCTGTCTTTCTACATTGTTGCCTTTCTCAGATTCCTAGTGACATTCTCAGCAAGAGTCGCTGAAGCCTGGAGCTTTCTGCCATTCACTTGGCTCATTCAACATGAATTGGATACATTAGGCAAGCCTGGAGGGAAAAAAAACATTAACATTTGACTCTCCAAGATGATAAAGCCGTTCACCATTTTGCAACTTGAATGGAAGTGGCTACAATTAATACTTATGTTGCAAGATCACTGCATTATTTTCTTAATCTGAACCGGGCTTGTAGAGGGGGGTCAAGAGGAGAAGATGGTTTGCGCTCCTCTTTCCTGCTACCTTTACTTCCATTTCTCCCGCCTCCTTTTCTTAGAAGCAGTGACTGCTCTAAGTATTGTACAGGACGATGTCCACCATAGCTGAGCCCAAGACCAAGCAGGATTGATATGGGGAGAGTGGGAGAATCCAATACATCACCTGGAAAATCAAAATCTCTGCACTGTGTATCCCTTCATGATCTGTCTCAGCAACTTCCCCTCTTCATCGTCATCATCTGACCCATCTAGCCAGGTCCTCAGCTTTTCTCTGGCAAAGCTTTCCTTTTAACCCTACTTAAAGCAACAAGGTTCTTAGGTCAAAGCAAAAGCATTAGATCTTCTTGCACTGTGTCCTCAATACAAAATACTCCTCCTCGCAGTGTTTTTCTACTGTTAGTAGCTGTCTGGTTCCCCAGGGATAGGTGTCCACATCACAAATACACATAGCAGTTGTCACTAATTGATATTTCTGGAGGCAGTCACATCAGAGAGGCCAAGGAGTGAATGGGCCAGGGAGACTGACCTCCTCTCTCCTTTCAGGTCATGCTAATAAGAAAAGGGGAAAATATAATGGAGACTAAGGATTCCCACCAGCCAGACACCAGAGAGACCCTAGTTCCACACTTTATTATTATGTATGGTTTAATAGCACCTAGAGACCCCCACAAAGATCAGGACCGCAGGTGATGTACTAACACATAATAAGAGATGGACCCTACCCCAAGAGCTTACAGTCTAAGTAGACACGACAGACAAAGGAGGGGAACCAGGTAGAATGAGAAGGGACTGGGCCTTGGTCACACAGCTGAGCAAAGAACAGAACCCCACCCCCCATTGTATGCCCTGTCCATCAGACCTTGCTGCCTTTCAACTTCACTTCTCTGACGCTTTTTTCAGCTGCTGCCGTAGTGGATAACAGTAACAGCCAGCTTGCAGTGGAGAGGAAAAACGAAGGGAGTCTGGTTGAGCAAAATGAAGAGGCGGTTTACATTTGGGTCCCACTTTTCCCAAGCCACCAAAATTCCAGCATGATCAGGTCAAAAGTTTCAACTTTGGACCATCTTCGTGAGAGGCAGGCAAGCTTCCTTTTTTCCATCGTCTCAACAGGAGGTTTTCTTAGCCACTGTCAGCATAATTTTATGGAAACTTTGTGAGTAGGTGTCTATTGTTGAACCAGCCTGACGATCTGTCTCCAGCAAAGGAATGATTGTCAGCTCTGCGATACATTGCCATTCTGTCTGGAGCTGAATGGAACGAATAGGCTAAATTAACAATCTAAAAATGCAGGGATGGCAGCCGACATCAGAGAACCCTCTCTTGCTGCAAAAACAACCTGTTAAGGAGGAGTTTGCTATTGAATTGTAGCTGGTGAGTCTGGGCCCAACACCAGTGTAACACACAAGTAACTGCACTGAAATCAATGGTGTTACATCGCTGTAAAATGGTGTAAGGGAGAGGGAGAAAGGAGAGGCTTTCTATTCAAGTTCTAGAGGTCTGCATTACTATTTCTTCTAGCCTGTGGTCTGGTAAAAATAGGGATATGGGGCACAAATCTCTGGGAGAGCACGCCTGGTAGAGAACAAGACAACGGGCTCAGGTTCAGGGGAAGTGGTGTCAGGCTTTATTCCAAGAAGGCAACACAGCACTGGTGGATAAAGAGCCAGGCAGCTGTTGCACTGCGCGGATTCTCACTGGCCCTTGCTGAGTTCTTATATAGCTGGAGGGGGCAAAGACCAGTAGGGGGTTAGCTATGCTAATTCAATGACAAGCCTTGCAGAGACTGCATGAGTTCCTAACAATTTCCTGGCCAGGATGCAGTTGTTTTTCACTGGTCTGCCCTCAAGCAGATCCAGGCAGCAGGAGATTGTAGGGGAATCTACTGGTGGCATAATGGCTCCTTCACAACCCCCCGCCACCCCATGCAGTGGATGTGGATGGGCTAAGGGGACAGCTGCACCCAGGAAGCTGCCACAACCAGTTGATTTTTCACAATCAGAACAGCATGCTTGGGCCACAGGGAGATGGATATAACACAGAGCAGCTACTTGGCTTGCCTACTCCCCCAAGTCCTATGCCAAGCAGAGCTTGGCCAGACCAGAAAATCTGACCTACGCTCAGCAGGGATCGCTACCTCACCGTTCGCTTCAAAGTTCCTGGGACAGAATGTCTTCTTTTAATCTGTGTATCCTCTGAGCTTAAGTGCGGTGGTTCACACTTGCCATAGTTTTATGTCTCCTCCATCTAGTAAAGAAGAGCTGCTTTGTTAATCAGCCGTCAGTGGCACAAAAGGATAAAAAGGAAGCTGTAAGGAATGTAGGTTTGGCTACAGATAAAATGTTAACAAAGGCCTATGATCAGCAACATATTCAGAGGAAGGGATGGTTATAAGAATGACGAGGGGAGCAAAACTTTGTTCATCTTAAAGATCCATCACTTAATGGTTTCATGGGCACAAGCCAACATTCAGATACCTCCAAAAAGTGGGTGAGCAAAAGCTTCTGGGGAAGATAGATGTTTGGAGTTAAATCAGTAATAGATCATAATAATGCCTTATCTACAAGCAGGGAGCTTACCAGAATAGCAGTGAAGTCTGGTACCAAAGATAAGGCACATCCAAATCTTAATAGCCACACTGGAAATACAGCCAGACTGTTCCTGTGGTTAATTTCACAACAGATTCTTGCTGGGGTCAGCAGGCCCATCCCTTCTTTATAGATACATACTGGGGGATTCCTGCCCATCCTATCCAAGATCTGCTTCTGTACCTTGATCTAGGTTTACACATGCATAAGGAAGAGAAACTTTTCAATGGAATAGAAAGCTTTGTTCAGCTTTCCGGATAATAATGCAGGCATTAATTTGTGCGTAAAGCCAGCCATTGCTGTACCTGAGCAGAAGAAACACTTTTGTTGCTTGTTTTCTTATTAAATTAATCTGTGGAATTTCCTTTAGCCTTATCAGAGATTTAACTGAAAGGAAAACTCATGAGAGCGATTATATGATTTGTGGTGGGTAACTAAGTTCCTGGCGTTCTTTAAATACTTTTCTCTTTGGTGCTACCATTTTAAAACCATTTGTTTCTGTCTCATTATTGACTTGGAAACTTTGGAGGAGAAGGTCTTCCACACGTGAGGGAAAAACAACACTTTGGAGTCTCTGGGAAGGTAAAACGTGGGCAATTAATTGCACAATTTGGCAGTTAGTCACAGAAAACTAGCCTGCTGGTTAGAGTGAAATGAGAAGTTCATTAGGAGAAAAACAGGCTTTCCTGTAAACCATTTGTGACGTGGTCTCAGTGCCGAAAACATTGCCGCAGGTTTCACAAAAGGAAGCTACACAGCTAGTGTGGCAGAAATAGAAGGGCAAAGTGCCATTTGGATACATTCTCTTGCTGCATGAAATCATTAGATTGATCAGATGAATTTCAAGGACTTTTTACTTATGGGATTTGAGATATGATACTGGATGTAAA
This sequence comes from Mesoclemmys tuberculata, assembly GCA_007922155.1. Taxonomy (NCBI): domain Eukaryota; kingdom Metazoa; phylum Chordata; order Testudines; family Chelidae; genus Mesoclemmys; species Mesoclemmys tuberculata. Next base: position 22,338,846 of record ML675625.1, read on the forward strand.
TTGCAAATATTTTTGTTGGTTTGTTCACTGGCTCTGCTGTGTTCTGCAGCTGTTACTTTATACCATCTGTGCCCTGTAGGTTGGCCATTCTTCTTTTCTGCAGCCATATGGGTGATCACGTGCATTGAACCTGCTTTGGGGCCACTAAGGGGTAGGATAGCGTGTTTAATTATTTGAAGAAGCATGCATGAGATCAGGTGAAGCTCAGAAGTGTACTGTTTTTAGTCAATCTCAGAATGATTCTGAAGCTACCTAAATATTTGTGGATGGCTTTTCCCTCTCTGGTTCCAAATGATTTGAAATATATCTAATCATCAAAGCCTGGACTCAACAAAACAATTAAGCTCATGAGTAAGTCCCATTGAAGTCAGGGGGTGTTGATGGCTCTCAGCCTGTCTTAGGACTGGACTTTATGCATGGAAACTGCTTTACCTAAACATATCTAAGGCGTAGATTGTAATGCCCTGGCTCAAACTAAGTTGTATCTTACTCCAGGAATAATTCCATTGGAATGAGCAGCACGGCTCATATAGGGCTAGATCTAAAACCCATTCAGTGGTGAGCCTGCGACTGACATCTGTAGGTTTTGCCAGTGAGGGGCTACTCTCTCTGACTGTGGTGGTCTCCGAATTGGGCCCTGAGAATGTTAGAACAGAATGGTAGTGAAAACAGCAGAGGCAGGCCCCACTGTGGATAAGCTCTGGGCATCAGTCATTTCAAGCTAAAAGGGATCTTAGCCATTATATTGCAACATTTTTTTCAAAGGAAATTAATCCTCTCCTCCTCAAAAAATGAGTAACGCACATAAGAGGAACAGACGGAGTCCCTAATCAGGGGGTTTCCCTTCCAACCACAGCCATTAAGGCTAGAAGGAACTATCTAAGCCAACTTCCTGTGGGACGCAGGCCATGAGGAAACAAAAAACAAAGGTTACTTACTTGGGAAATGCTCCACCATGCAAGAGGGCCTTCATGGGACAATGTGCATGTGGGAAGCTAACACCTTCAGAGTGGGAGGGAATTGCAAATGCACTGGGCCAGATGCTCAGCCTTGCACTGGCTGCTTTGCCTCACTCTGGCAGTCCCAAGCAGCCCTAAATTCAGCCTTAAGCAGCCTCTGGATGTTTCCCTCTGCACTGGGGAGTCTCCAGTTGACTCAGAGATGCCATAATGGCTCTTCTGGTCCCTCCCTCCCAGCCCTTGGCATAAGGGCTATATCTAGGGAAAAGATGCTGTGTGCAGCTGGCGTAAGACATTGCCTATCCAATCCCTGGCCTCGCTCCCATTCCAAGTTAGTAATAATGGTGATGGTAGTTTGGGGTAAAATGGACACTTGTCAGCTGGGAACTGGACTACAACCTCATTTTAGAAATGTCAAAAAGTACAACCTAGGGCCAATGGCAAACAAGGCTGAGTCGTGATGGGAAAGGTTTTATATCCCATTACCAGTCTTAGAGCCACCAAAATCTCAAGCAGGGGTCTGTGAATCTCTAAAACCAATGGCACAGTATGGCCCCAGAAAGGGAAACTGTAGAGTTTTGGGGGCTGATTCTGCTCTCATGTTGGTGTAGATCAGGACTTACTCCATCAAAGTCAATGGAGTTACACGAGGCAAAGCTGCGAGTCAGAGCTGGTGTTTGAGAATGTTTTAAAGGGAAAAGGCTGAGTGTTCAAAAGAGCCCAGTACACATGTGAGCCCCGGGAGAGCTGTATATGAAGAAGACGGCTCTGAGCTTTGCTCTGGGACTAAGCAGAAGACACGACAACTTGCTTGTATAGTCTGTATTCTTTCTATTGCCCCTGGCAGAGAGGTTGGCGCCTAGGGACACTTTATGGAAATAGTTTAACTGAGAAAATGCTGTTTAATTTTGTAGAGAGCTGGACTTTTATATTTTTTTTAATTTAGTACTCAGAGAGGGGCTTAGGATCTGTCCATTTAAATCATACCCCCTTCATCCTGAAGAAGACACAACTGCACTGGTCTCAGAAGCACGGGACTCTCAACAAGGTAGCACTGCAAAGGGCATCAGAGAAAATTTTAGTGACAGGCCATGTCAATCCTAAGAGGCAAAAACGAGAAAAGACCGAGAGGATAGGGGACGTCCTGTCACCTTCCCCGATCTCCCCAATCCAAAGGGCAGCTGACTGGAACAGCTCTGAATTGTGCTAAGTGGAATATCCCCCTCTGGGCCATTCTACCAGGCCAGGCTCATGGCTGTCCCAGAGTGAGCAGCCTAGATCGAACTCAGTATGCAAGAGCCCCACAAAGGGGGTGGAATAGAGGCTGAGAATCTGGCCTCTGGTGCTCTAACTGAAATGGTGAAACAGCGGAAACCCCATGGACGGAGCACTGGGGCCGGGGCTTAGTCTACATCCATTGACAAACAGGGAAATGTAGTGCTATGCATTAATGGTAAAATACATGGGAGAATGTAGTGATATACACAACTGAAAAGATTGGAACAAGGACTGTGTATCCACCATCTGTGCCTGGATATGTGCAGTGATCGTTTCCTCTGGGGAGGGAAGAATGCTGTTATGGCCCACTCTCAGAGCTCAGAAAGTATCACATTGGATGTGATAGCTCTGAGATGAAAGTGGGTCGCACTGCAACAGCAAATGGCTTTAATTAAGTTCTCGGCTGCTACCATAGCAAAGGGATTTCTTTTCAGTTCTCACACCTTTGATTTTTGTGTGTGTGTGTGTGTGATTTTCTTTAAAATTAAATGTCATAAAGAAATACGAAAAGGTAAATGACTTGCAGCTTGTACCAAATACCACACATTTTAGAGGCTATCCAAGAAAATTATGCAGTTACACCGCTTTACAACTTGTCACAGCTGCAGCACTACACAATACAAAATCAGACAATATAACAGGTTAGGGTAGGGGTAATATTAATAATAAAAGACTGATACAAATAGGCAAAAAAGGAAAAGCGGTGACTAGGGGGATGGGAGAGGGAGAGAAAAACCAGAGAGGTCAGGTCAGGAAGTCTGGTGTTATCGCAGCATTCTTTATCTAAAATATCAAGAAACAGGCTCCAAATTTCTCTGAATTCATATAATTGCTCTCTGTGTTAATAAGCTAGTCTTTCTTTGGCTGCAAACTCAGACAGGTCCAAGTACAACTGCTCTAGTCTGGGCATAAGCCTAACTCTTCCATTTTCAGAAAATCATGCCCTGGGTGATCATTGCAGCCCTCAAAGAACAAAAGCCTTGGTGGTGTAGTTAAATAGCAAGTACATAACCTAGGATACAATTTTCAGCTGAGGTGTGGTTGCTGAAGGCAAGCTCTAGTTTCAGTCTTGCGTTTGCCTCTTTCCAGAGCTTCCTAACTGTTGGACAGTCCCACAGCACATGCATTTATTACAGCACCAACCAACATCAGAGGACAAAGGTTCCCGTCTTGCACAACCTCTGCGTCATCCGATACATTTTGAATAAAACCTTTTGCTGTCTCAGGCATAGCCCGAGAGCCCCAGAAGCACATTTAACGTTCTGGAACATTCTCTACCGCCGGGGTTCTTTTAAGGGCTGTGATAGATTCCCTTTCTGTGCTTTCACAGAGACCTCCAGACCAATGGAGTTCCACTTCATCAGCAAAGCATATGTAGTGGACATGGGCCAGGGGAGTTCATGCAGCATTTCCGAGGTACCCAGTAGCCCTGGGCCTCTGACAGTGCTTAGCCATCCCAACCAAATTGATATTGCACCTCTAATTTAATATTTTGTGGGCAGGCAGACGCAGGGTCTCTAGAATCTCCCATTTTTCTTCATCCATCCTCAAGTTGCCTCAGGTGCCTTATTTTGCTTGGAAGGGGAAACACCCAGTTACCTGTGGAGCTCACCAGTGGAAGATGGGAATAATGGAACGCTGCTCTGTCCCCTTCCCCTGACACAGCCTCTACACTGGAGGGTGCCACCTGAGAGCACAGAATCCAGCCGCTGCAGGTACACCAGCAGGTGTACACATCAGGGGAGTTTTCTTTTGGCCGCCAGCACCCAGATTATGTCCCCTTTACTCTACCTGAGAAGCACAGAGAGGCCCTAACTCATTAGAAAATCTGGCTCTTTATGTGAATCCTCTGAGTACAATATAATGCATCCTACTATAAAGTATTGAGTTGTGTCCTGGTGCCACCTATATCACATCTTATTAGATTAAATTGAACGCATTATACAGTATCACAGCCCATTAACTTGAATTTGTACTTAGTGTATGCACATCTCACAATAATGGGTTGCTGTCAGCAAAGGTTGTTTGAAAGAGGAAGGCTATTAATACAGACATAATGAAAAAGGAGAGAGTGGAAATAATTACATTTCCTGGTTCTCATTACAGATCTACCGGGGATTAGGCAGTGGCTTCCACTTGCTAAGCATGGCAGGAAAGGAGCAAGAAAAGGATTTCAGATAGGGGGTAGAGAATTCTCTCTAAAACAGTCCAGATTTTATGGGCAACATTTCTCATTTTTTAGACTGGATAGATCAGATTTATTTCTTAAATTAGCTAAGTAAATATTCCTAAATAAATATTCATGCATGTACACTTTGGAAAGCCTCATTTAGATGTTCTGTCCCAGTAAAAATGGGTTTATTTTCATGTATTTATTAGGGTGAGGAATTAAAGTTTCAGCCCATGCCTATGTGTTTCTCAACCATCCTTCCAGATGAAGGAATGTGGATCCCATTCTCTGAATGATCTGAGCTTTACTCATCACTTGGTTAGAAGGAGTTCAGGTTTAGATGGACTGAGTAGAACGGACAGCCATGATACAGTCAATTTTCTATAACACAATGTGTTTTATAGCTTTGAAAACCAAACAAAGATGAGGCAAGACTTCGATATATACCACAGACATAATGCTGACATATAAACAGCAGAAAAAGGAGAGAATTGTAAAGACATCATGGAATACATTAAGATTTTGCCAAGCAGAGCATGCATCCAGCACATAGAGAGGAAGGCTGGTCTTGTGGTTAAAACACTGGATCTATCTAGTCTATCATTCCAAACCCTGACATAGCTTCAACTTGCTGACATTTCACAACTGAATCTCAATTTTGACTACAAATATTGATGAATCTGCTTTGTGAAAGTTGGACGAAGTGTTCTGATTTGATTTGTCAGATCTCTGAACCTATTGGGCTGGCAGGCATCTCCATTCTTTTATTTAAGTCCATCTATGCTATTGGTTTATGACAACGAACTTTACAATTTAAACTCTACAGCTAGCAACACTTTTATTTTCAATTTAAGAGACTAAGTTATCACGCGTTACCCAACATGTAGGGAAAAAGTAATAGTTCTAGAAGGAAATGACGTTCATTCAAATAAAATAATACAGCCCCCACATCTGCCTGGGTTCCATCCTCTTCATCGGGCATTTGTAGCAAGCATAATGTCAGTAATAATACCGTTGGCAGTGCTGTCAATATCAACGATGTCCTTAATTAAGGAAGCAAAAGAAACAAAACTTTGCAAAAGAAACAAAACTTTGCAAAAGAAAGAAAACTTTGTGTTAAATATTTTCCTTGCACACTGTAGCACTTCTGCACAGCAAAGCGTAGGAAATAGCATGTTGGATTATAATTAGAGAGACAATGCTAACTCAGTCCTTAAGACAGTTTGTGATCTTAATTAGTATCAATAAGGAAAAACCGTGTAGGTTTTAATAGGTGACACTGTGTGTTGTAGAAAATGTTCCTAGCCCTAGATGATCCCGAAAATGCAAGTACTCATGGATCCACTTTCTGACGATAAATACGACACTGATTAAAGCAGGAAGTTGAGGATACAGTGTGGGAATGTTGGATGGGATGGGAACTGAGTTACTGCAGAGAATTCTTTTTTGGGTGTTGGCTGGTGAGTCTTGCCCACATGCTCGGGGTTTAGCTGAGGTCTTCAAATCTCACTTTTGAGGATTTCAATAACTCAGTCATGGGTTCGGGGTTGTTATAAATGTGTATGGGTAGGGTTTTGTGGCCTGCCTTGTGCAGGAGGTCAGACTAGATGATCATATTGGTCCCTTCTGACCTGTGAGTCTATGAGTCTATGAGTCTACATGGGCCTTGAAGCACTGAACAAAATCTCCAGACCAAGGAACACCGCTGAAATTTTGGAATGTGGACCCACTTCCAGATACTAGTCAGTTAATACTAGATTGTGATTTCCTCAAGGCAAGGATTTTGTCTGCCTCTTCGTAAAGCACCTAGGATGTATCAGGTGCTATAGTCATAATCCTGCAAATGCTGACACAGACTCATAAAAATGTAGGGCAGGGAACAGATCTAGAGAAGCCACCTAGCCCTACACCTGGGATGAGGCAGGACCAAGTATACCTATTACATGCGTTGTTTAAAGAACATAATTAGTTCCAATGACTTCATTATACCCTTTTTTGTTCGTTTGTTGCAGAAATCTACTTGAGTATATGCATCTCTGAATGTTTATTCTTGTCCTTTCTTCCGATTTTTGTTTTTAATTGTATCTATAGCTTTGTATGTTGAAGGCTTGGGAAGTGAGGCTGTCAGAGACAAAACCTCATCAGCTATGCACAGTCAGTCCTTCTAGTATCAAGACAATGCTCTGCAGACTCTTGGATAGGACAGCATATTAAAATAAACATGATCTTGGAGTATGTAATTCTCAAGAAGCTAGAAGGTTCATAAGGCTCTGTATTGACACTGTATTTTCCAGCCGTTGTGATAAAAATGACAAGTGCAATCTCATCTTCTAGTTGACTGGGTAACCTGCTTTTACTCCTGTGTTGACAGATCTCAAGAGCGGCACATTTTCAGTTTTCCCAGAGATAAATCAAGGATTTTTGCCATGTGAGCTGTCTGAGTCCAAATGAATTCACAAGCACATGTATGCACAGCTCAGAAGACTTGACCACATTACCTCTAAGTCAGGAAGCTAATCTAAAAACCCAGGCAAACGTAGGAGGAAACCGGAAAAATGAAAACTTTATTTCGGTCCATTCATGGGCAGTAAAAAATGAAGAAAATATATAGAAAGCTGGCCTGAACCTAAATAATAGCAGAACTGTCCATCTGCTACAACGAAGAGTGATGTGTCTACATCCCGATGCTTCCAGTGGCTGGGTTGGTGCAATTCATTCATTGTCCCATTCTTAGGCCCTTTGTTAGTGCCCAGCTATCATCATGGTGATGGTACACAATTAGAGAGAGAATAATTTATTTAGCTGCTGACTTTCTGCATCCCTTTTACTACATGTTGAAAGGTGCTATTGGCTGCCATAAGATGAGTCTTTGATCCAAAGACAATCACAGTCCTCATTAAAGTCAATGGGTGTGCCAAGCACTGTTTCATTTTTAATAGATGGTGCAATTAAGCCCTTTTTTTATAGTAGAGACAGCGATAAACAAAGGAGAGAGTGCCCAAGGCATATGGCAAGGCTGAGATAAACCCTGTGGCCTGTGGGGTTTCCACAATTGCAAATGCAGGGGCTAGGACATTGGCTTGTTGGCTGAGTGTGTTGGAGGGAGAAAGGCTGGAGAAGCAGTTGTAAGCATGACCTGAAGGAGGAAGCAGAGGGACAGGGCTTCTTGGGCATAGACCTTGCTGGAATGGCAGACTTGGGGATTTCTCAGCAAGGAAACTGCCTGTGTTTTTTTTCTTCTGTCTTCAGGGGAACTTTGTATATATGTTTTTGTAAATAAACAAATTAATACCAAAGATTATACCAGCCTCACATCATCGATTTCTCATCTTAATTGGAACAACTCTGCAAGGCCCCAAATATTGGCTTACCCATTCAGGCCAAAGGGGCAACAACTACTATTAGCAGATACAATTAGTGCTATTACAAAACCCAGCTTTTCCTTCACTACTGTTCCTTCTGGAAATGCAGCAAAATACCACAACAAAGTTGAAATACAGTGGCACCGTAAACACTGGAGTTTAATGGTAACCACTGTCTCATTTGTACATTTGTACGTTTTGGGATTCATTTTTAACTGGCAGAGCTGCTGCTCACGAGTCATGGTTGTGTATTTGCTATGATAATACACAGAATACACAAATCAGGAGCCCATATAGCAGAATGGGAGACTCTCTTGATTTGTTAAGCCCGTGTTATCTGTAACCACCTGCTGGTAGATATGGCATCTTTACTGACAGCAGTCTCAGCTTGTGGTTTGATTGAATCTTTATAGTTTGTGATCCCTATGACATGAGGACTTTCTCATCCTGCTCTTACCATTTGACTTAGACTCCAAGGCTCACCTGTCCACCCTGTTTATTAGGGAGACCAAGTGGGTGAGGTTATGTCTTTTACTGGACCGTGACAGCAGCTATTTGTTTTACTCCATTTGTTTACATCTTTCCAGTCCTTTTCTTTTCTAACATATTTCTCCCGAAGAGATGGGACAGACACAAAGACAATACTGCTCACTGGCTGGCTGGCATGCTCCTAGCATTCATGTCTCACTCTTCTAGTTTTGGGGCTAACTTTATGATCTTCTTTGCTCCATGCACATTTCAGACCAGTTTCTTTCTTACAAAGACTCTATGGGCAGTTCTGGATGCTAACCAAAGAGAATCAATCAAGCTGAGTAACCTCTCCATTCATACATGACACTACAGTGTGTTTATATACCACTGAAATCTTTCCAGGTTGAATTATGGACTCCATCCACTATCCCTGGTATGCAGCAACGTCATGGTGAAAGGTTCTATAATATATCCTTGAGTATAAGAGAAGTCTGAAGATTCTGCACCCCCATTTATCTTGATCTGCTGACTTATAATGGTTTGTGGAAGGGAGTCAAGGGCGTACACTGAACCCAGCTGAAACACACCATAAGCACTTCTGATAGATGCTGAATTTTCTTTTCCATCACCGTTTGAAGAGCCTCTTCACTGTGCACAGGACAAGTTGCCTCTTTAACAAATGTACAATAAAAACCCTTTAATAAAATGCACGTTGCCAGTGTTTCTGTAGCATGTTTCCAGGCCTTAGAACACAAGACTGGGTGAGATCCTGATTTCATTTATACCATTGTGATTCCAGAGTAAGTTCATTAACATCTGCAGTATTATTCTGGTATTCCATTTGTCCATTACTGAATCAAAATGACAATGAAAACCAAGTGTCTTTGGCTACTTTTAGAACTCGTACATGTCACCTGAGCATACATGATAATCAAGAAGGCAGCAAAAGTAACATCTTAACCTTTCACAGCCAGGGTGGTTATTATTAATTACTTGTACTATGGTAACAGCTACAAACTCCAACTGAGACGGTGCAAGGCCCTGTACAAATGGCAGTGAGAGAGTTCCAGCTCAGAAGTGTTTATAATTTAAAGAGACAAGATTGGCAAAGGCTTCAAGGAAAGAAGAATAATTATTCTCATTCTACAGACAGAGAACAGAGACAGAAAGAAATTGACTAACTGGTCCAAGATCACTCTTTGACAGAGACAAGGCTTAAACCCAGATCCCCAGAGTCCAGCCCAGTGCATTACACAACCATTGTTTTTCACTGTGATGGCAAGAGTCAAACAGCAAAATTCTGACTGTTCTTACAAATTCCAATGAGTCCAGTGCTGTCTTCCTTAGCCATCCTGACATGCATCTTATCCTGCAGGCAGTCCATTTAAATCAAGAAGGCTACTCCCCGAGCCAGTTATTACTTACCCCGAGAAAAGTGGCAGAATCTGACCCTTCGGCAGATGGAATGAAAAATGGTAAAATAAGACCTCTAGGGAGTTTAAAGTGCCTGTCAAACGCACGCCAAGGCACTGAGTGGGTTGGAATACTTAATCAGATGGCATTATCCCACACAGAATTCATCTGCTTAATGTACAATGTTAATGAATCTTGGTGCTGTTGTTGAAAATGGAGTATCAATGTGCATTGTATTGAGTGACTGCATTAGCCACTGTTATTTCCTTAATTAGTGTTTTAAAGAGTCCCTTGGAATGGAAAGGTTTAGAGAATAACAATGAGTGAAATTGGACTCCCCTTTTGATATTTAGTGCTTCTTTCTCATTCATGGGAAATTAAAAGATTGTTAAAAGGAAACAATTTCTCCTCAATAGAATTATAAATTTTCTACAGTGCCAACAAAATTAGGCAGAAACTTATTACACTATATGAAACCACCAATTCCCCACACACTCACCTTTGCTGGGGCTCCCATTAAAAGTACAGTTTGTCACCCAAGGAAGAAGTATATTTTTCATAATGCTTTCAGAACCTGGCAACCACACTCTAATCCACTTGAGCAATTCACTAGTTCCCTGCAAAGAGTCGCTCTGCATCTAACCTGCTTCAGATAGCAAGGACAAAGGAAGTAATGAGAGTCTGAGAACTGAAAACCATCAGGACCTTGGTAAATAAATTGATGTTTGTGAAAGGATGTGAAGAAGGATGCTGGTGCAAGCCTTTGTTTGGAATTAAATGCCATGGTGGAAAAGTAAAGCTGCTTGATGACAGCAAAAAAGAAATCGCAGGTTTAAACAGATACAGTGCCTGCACTGGCAGAGAAAATGGGTGCACTTCTATAAAGCGACTGATTGTTTTACCATGACATATCATTGCATTAACTTTCTCAATCTGAAGAAGCGACACCACTGCCAAGGACAGAGGCAAGAATCCTCTGTATTGTATTAGGAAATACAAATTGTTAGGATAATGTGAAACCCTTCTAAAAAAGGGTTTAAAATGAGCCTCCCTGTTTCCATTTTCTAACAATGGGCCCTGCATTCCTGGTAGGTCTCACCCTGAGGTGGGTGAAGAATTTACCCACCCATCCCGATCTGTCCCCCCCACAGAGCTCTCTGGAGAGGTTAGGAAATCTGAAGCAGAAAGAGGGAGTGGAGAACTGGGCATGGAAGCAAGAGATGGTCAGGGCTGGATGGGAGAGGACAGGACCAGGAGAGTTAACTTTCTTCCCACCAAGAGTCACACGAAGATTAACCTGGAAAACGGAATAGAGCTCCATGAGCAGCAACATTTCCGATGCCAGGGTGGATTCGGACACTATTTCACAGTGCAGAATGACAACTTCCCAGTGATGCTTTGTCAGCATTCTGCTAAAACAAACAAACAAAAACCTAAAACAGTCGTGCTGTAATCAAAAGCAATGGCCCAAAACACTCCAGTATAATTCTGCCATTAGGATTTGAATTTCAAGTGTGTGGGGCATGCTCTGTAATGGATTTTTTTGGCATGTACCATTTAAAAAGCCAGGCAAATGTGATTAGAATTTTGCTCTTTAGACAGGTAATAGTATTCCTTGACACAAAACACACTTCTAAAGTATAGGAGTTGCCATTTACTGTGTACAATATACTGTAACAAAGCTATGGACACTTTGTCACTATAGTATATATCGCACCAGGACAACTTTGAATTTCACATCAACAGAAAGGTAAAATCCAGATCCTCTTACTCCAAAATCACAACCCATACTGCCAGGGTTAAAGGAAAAGCAATCAATATACCTATTTTCTCACATGGACCTTGTCTCCTTTAGCTGTCAGCAGTACAGAGCCTCTGACAAAAAGCAAGCGGTTCTGAATGCATCCATTAGAAAGCACTGGTCCCCGCGCACTAACCAGTTTACTAAATGATTATTGCACGGCAGCTTTAAATGATAATGAGAAACTACTGTTGGGGTCTATTAGCATAAACTATTAGCACAAATGTTAAGGGTTGGATGTCCATTTCCACATGCTTTGGTTACACATTTTAACTGATACGTTTTAATTATTTGCTCCATCTTTTATCATAAAGGGCCCGACCCTGCATAGCAACTCCTGGAGGTGCAGTGCATATGAAGATTCCTATACATGACTCTAAAGGCACTCAGTACCGCTCGGCTTTGCTCAACACATTGCAGGACTGAGCCTAAAATGCCTGTGAAGCAATATATTTTCATTTGTCAGAATTCAATGGAGCCCAAAATGTGGTCAAGTAAAAAGATGGCTTTTGCTGTTTTCTTTACAAAATGGTAATTATTCTATAAATGCACTAGCCTCTGACAAAATGATAGCTCTAAGGATTCACACTGTCACAGCGTTTCTCATGCCCCGATAAATGCTTATTATAAATTGACTGGCCTTCAAAATTTGCCAGTTGCCTTACGTAATGAAATAACGTTACTTCAGTATTTGCAGCGTTTCCTATGTGTTCTCTGTAGTAAGGGAAGCAGAGGGAAACTTACCAATATTAAAATAACCTTAACTATTTATCTAGGAAAACCGCTATGGATATAATTCATAAGAAAAGGTTTGTTGTGAAGATGTTTATTCTGTTGGAGTTTAAATTCTCATTTCTTGCTGAAATTCCTGATTTTTTTTCTCTCAATTTCACCAGAAATTAGAGAGGAAAATGATTGATGCTAACCTTTTTCTTCAGCAACCCCAGGCCAAATTCTGTGCTGACTTACTGGGTGTACATAGGTTGTAAAGCACAGGCCAAAGGCCAGCACAGATTTCAGCCATGCTTGTAAACAGAGTGCATTTAAACATCTTCCTTTTCTTATGCATCAAAACCCAGTGTAGAATTAATGTTATTAAATGCTAGAGTGATGTGATCAGATTGACAGCAGCAGATAAATATATCAAGCTATTGGAGGAAGTGGAAAACTCTGGCTGAACTACTGCATGTCCCTCCTATTTAAAGCATTGTCCCAGCACAACAAAAAGAGGGAGAAACTCTAGAATGAAGCTGCTAGTGAGAAGCCATGGGTCTAATCCTCTGGTGGAGTTTGGCTGTCTTGTGCCACGCCAGTCAGAGCAAAGCACCTCAAAAGCTGTCTTATCCTCTGCATCGGGGGAATTCTCCAGTACTGTCAGCATCTCATAACAGACCCTAAAGCCATCCCTTTCTCAGTCCCTCCAAGTAAAGGGGTGTGGCCAGAGCAGCTCTACAGTTCAGCAATCCCCATTTTCCAGAACTACCTCCCACATGGCCATAGGCAGGCCCACTGACAGCAAAACAGGTCCCAGGGCAGAACAATCAACGCCCCCCTCAGAAAGGGACATCTGAGGTCCAAATGGGCTTCTGCCAGAAGTTTTTCCTGATTTATTATGTGCCATGCAGGTTCCCAGGAGGCTGAGGCGGCCGTATCTGCTACTCAGCTTCCTGGGTCGCTTGGACTCCGCCCGGAGATCAATAATGAACCTGGGAAGCTGAGTAGCAGATACCACCTCCTCAGCTGCCCAGGAAACTGCGTGGCACATAATAAATAAGCTCGGCTCAGGGGTGGGGTGGAAACATGTGCAATGGGGGCCTTGGAGGAAGGGCAGGTGTGAAGAAGTGATGGATATACATTTATCCTTCCATCCACCTGGGCCCTTTTAAATCTCCAGGCCTCTAGTCAATTGCCCTCTTTGCCTCCCCCCATTAGCGGGCCCGTCCATAAGCAGCCAGGTATAAATTACAGCAGCGTTGACAATCCGAGGATCAAGAGGAACATAAAGCCAACTTGCCTCCAGCCCCTTGTCCTGCATTGACGGCAGCTCAGCCTGCCTTGAGGATCTCCTGAATATTTTTGTATATTTTGTCATCCCTGTGGACGAAATCAGTGAAATCAGTGCTACCTGGCCCTGGCCCTTTGTATTTTCACTCTGTGTTGTGTTGACTTGGGGGGTTTTGCACTTCTGAGGTTGTGGAATTTTGTAGCAAATCCTGGGTTTGTAGGTTTCTGTCCATTAGGATCCTTCTAACTGGGAAACTCCAGTGGATGATCTATCATCTCAATTAGGTGGATTTGCCAGTGAAGAGAGATGCCAGCTTTGCCCCTAACAGGTTTTCTCAAACTACATCCCTTGCATCCAAATGACCTTCTCCCTATAAAGTGAATGCTGCAGCAGGTCGGCCACTGACAAATGCCTCAAAGGAAATTTATTCCTCCCTAGCTGGAAATTGTAACCCGTCCGTGCCCAGGGTAGCCCACTGATAATGCCAGGGTCAGGGCAGGCTGTAAAAGGAGAGCGAATTCTCCCAGCACTGGTGGGTGACACTGCAGTCAGACTTCCCACCCAGCCACAAACAGTGCTTCTGATTCCCCCACACTGGTTATCAAGAAGCCACTGTGCAAATACACACAGCCCCCTTTACTGCATTTCAGTCTCTGGCTCCCAAACTGACACTAGGTCCAGTAAAGAGACCAGTCATTTAAACTCTATGCTCTTTACTAAAAGATTCCCTCTGATCCCAAAGGATCAGCCACAGTACCCGTTCACTATAAGTTTGGATCTTACCCAACATACCACGCTGCCAGCCAATCCTTTAGTAACTAAAACTAAAGGTTTATTAATAAAAGAAAAACAAACAATATGAGAAGTGTTACAGGCTTAAAGCAATCAGATATATACAAATGATTTAAAAGTCCATATACATCAGGTTTCTAGAGCAATTGTGGAGTTGCAGGCTTGTATAGTCCCTCTGGTATACATCCAGTACCTGGATGGGTCTAAGTCCTTCAGTTCAGTTGCAAAGTGTGTTGATCCAGAGGTGTGTCCGCAGCTGGACAGGAACAAGGAACCAGACAAAAGACAAAATGGTTTCTGTGGTTTGATCTTATATACCCTCTGTTACTGGCCCTGTGGCTTGTGGAATTTTACAGGAACCAAAATGGAGTCCATAGTCACATGGGCCAATCCTGGTAACTCTTCAGGTATGCCTTTAGTTTCTTCCTAGGCCTTTGGCTTCTGTAAAGGTCTTGATGGGCCATTAAGCAGGCTATTGTTCTGCGGCCTCTCTGTCTGGGGTGTGTCTTCTACAGCACAGTTTGAAATACAGGTATATCCAAGATCTCCATAACTTTCCTTACACGTATTCCACATGAACACAAATATTATCATCTTATTCAGCATATCATAACCTTTCTAACAGTACCTGACATGGCATGTCTTACATATTAATGTCAAATAACACAAATGTCCCCCCCCTTCCCAATCCAGTCTGCATGACAGAAATGAAATGCCATTGATCTGGACAAACTCTGTGCCTCCAGTGTCCTGAGAAGCTTTGTGATATCAGCAGCCTGATGAGGGTTCACTTAAACAGTATGTGAAAGGGTGGAGAGGTTTTCACTCATTTGCAGGGAAGACTACTCCTCTGACTGAGGGCACGTCCACACCGCATATGAAAGCAGCTGCGACTGAAGGGCAGGTAGGAATGCCCACACTAGCTTTCATCTAGCTGGCATGGGTAACAGAGGTCATGAGGATGAAGTGGCTCAAGTTTAAGCATGGGCTTGCCAGACCTAGTACAAACCCACTGGGGGCCCTGGTTATGTATTTGGGTTTCCGGTCAACGCCACTGTTTTTATTGATATCTGCATTAGCTAGATTAAAGCTAGTGTGGGTGTATGTCCCCGCACTGCAATCACACCTTCAACTGTGGCACAAAAGCTGAACAGCCCTTTTGGAGTAATGATCCTGGTGGGCATTCCAGTTAATCCGAATTATGGTTTCGACTGATGCCCTACGGTATACAGCTGGAAGGGAGACAGATCAGCAGACAGATACACAGAACTGAGCAGCAGTACGTGCCATGACTTGGAAAATGTCCCAATTAAATACGTTTCCTGGTTAAACCCAATCTGAGTAAGATGAGGGTGGCGTGTATTGATTCCCATTCTTTTAATCTCACTTCCACTGGCTTTTCTTTCGGTCTGCATTATAGAGTCATTTCTTCTGTGATCTGAAATGGCCTAGGCTAGTCAGTATAGTGATCATTCTTAAAAGCCTCCTTTTTTTGCCTTAGATTATGAGGTCGTAGGTTCTGCACCCTGCCCTTAATATATTTCTAAATGGGAGGAGCCCAGCTAGATGGGAGGAGAGTCCTAGCTGGCAGTGGAGTGCCTGGATGTGGAAAAGGATGAGAGCCAGTGGAGTAGATAGCATTCCCACAGTACTTTCAGTTTGGCATATATTGGGATGAATGGTCCACTGAGAATTGACTGCACTAGTGTCTTGCTGTTTTGGCCAATAAATGCTGAGCGGGCTGCAAGAACATATGATCCACCCCAGCAGAAAGGGTTTAATTCACGTCATTTCACAGCCACCCCTCTGGCTAACTCAGGAATGGAGCTGAGAGGCTCTGAGGATGGTGCTGTCCAGCCCTTGCGGACCTGAAAGATGCTGACTGTGGTAGTAAATTGGAAGCTAGAGCTGTGGAATGAGGACAATAGGGAGAGGTACACAGTTCAAATTGGCCTCCAGAAGACATTGGAGAAGGAGGAGGAAGGAAATCTCTGTATTGCTCTTGATCAGACAGAATGTTCCTTGTTAACAAGATCCAAATTAAAAGGACTGGCATTTTGCCAGTGTCACATTGGCAGCTGCCTGAAAATGAGATGCTTCCACAGTAGGGAATATTACATTTCAGATTTTACAAAGAGCCTCTAAAAAAGCAGAGGGGGCAGTATATTGTTATCGGAAGGAGGGTAGAAATGCTCATCTGAATGAAGTCTGTGCCATCCCTGCCTTCCTCAGCTCCCTTCTGTCCACCAAGGCCACAAAGCTAGCCAGAAACTGAAAGAAAGTATCTGTCTGCCCCCTGGAAGACTCTCCCCTATTCCTGGGAGGAACTCGCCACAAAAATCCACAAAACCACTGTGTTCCCATCCTCCAATCCCTTCTTCAACTCACCTCTGCCACCATACTACAAATCACTTGGCCATGGCTAGTCAGTCAGTATGTAGACACTTGTGCCTGTTTGCTGGGATGTTCAAAAAAGCCACAAGGAGTTAGATACCTGAATCCCATTGAAAGTGAGTGAGAGACGGGCGTCTACCTCTCTTACACTCCTGTGAAACCCCCAAACATTACGCTTATTAGGACCGCAGCACTGTTTACCTTGTCCTACCCCACACTTCTTTGTTTAGTCCTGCTGTGTTTGTCTCATTATATGTACAGAGTATGCTCTTTGGGACAGGGACTGCCTTTTATTCTGTGTGTACAGTGCCTGGCATATCGGGCCTGACGGGGGCTGCTTGCCAACTCTATCATTAACATTTGGCTGCTGAGCCAAAATCTAGGGCCTTCCACCCAAAGTAGAAGGCTACAGATTGTTTTGGATGGAGTGAGGAGTTAGAATTCGACCTGGCGTATACTACAAAGATTTGTCGGCCTAAATGTGTCAGGCAGGAGGAGGGTGGAAAAACACATCCACAACCAGCATAACTATGATGGCAAAAATCCCAGCGTCATTGCAGCTATGTTGACTGAAGAATGCTTCTTTCGGCAAAGCTGAAGTCATTCGGGGAGGTGGTGTTACTATGCGGATAGAGAAATACCTTCTGTTGGTGTACAGTATGCCTACACTTATAGCGTAGACAAGACACTGGTCTTTCCATTTCCTGCCCCACCCCCCCAACAACCCAACAAAGATTTCATTTTCCAGCCTCTCATATTTAAAAAATAAAATCAGTGAAAGATCTAGAAAGTCAGTAATTTTCTGGTGGCACAAGAATTCTTTGGAACCACTTGTAATTAGCTGCCGATCAAGCCTCCTCTGATAAAGCAGTCATGGAACTTTTCCCCCACTTGTTCCTACTTTATGAACTAGTAATTTCATCTTTCAAGCGTGCAGCTCCATGTCAACATGATTTATGCAGATTTAACTTGTCTCAGACAAATGAGCCTCTTCTGACTATTTAGTACAGCTTCTCGGTGAGTAACATGAGCAGCTTCAATATGCAGCCCTGGGCTGTAAGAGACGAGGTACTTCTATTGTGTTAATTTACCACATAAATCCAATTAATCCCATGAATACCCATAGACATTCAACACAGGTCCAGAGGAAGGGCCGCTGTATAGACACACACACACACATGCACGCACCTTGTATTGAATCCAAGGCTTTACCGTGCAGACCACATGGTCACTACTTTATTTAGCTGCCACTAATGAGAGAGTTTTTATTTTCCGTGGGCCAATATTTAGAGTGGAGAGGTGCACATCCACACAAAGCCAGGATATTAGAACAGCACAGCAGTGCTCAAACCTGTATCATGAAGATGTGGCTCAAGGAATGGACAAAATGACACGTGGGTGCTTATGGATGAAACCAACATGGAGTGTCGTAAAAGCTGAGCACAGTGATAGGTATATATTATGCAGATTTATCTTTAGTATTTTGCAGCTTTCCTGACTCCCACTTTCCAACTTTGAAGTCTAACCCTTTCAGAGTGTTCTTTTAAAGACATAAAGTTACCGATGGGAGATTAACCACAGAATCGTAGGACTGGAAGAGATCGTGAGAGGTCATCTAATCCAGTCCCCTGCACGTATGGCAGGCCTCGGTATTATCTAGACCATCCCTGACAGGTGTTCTGCTCTGAAATGGGGCATTGTCATGCAGTTTTACATGCCATAATGCTGCTGACTTCAGCAGAGTTACTTCTAGATCAAAATCAGACCCCATGGGCATGTAAAAGAGAGGCTAGTGACATTAACGGCAGCAAAGCATATTTTAAAGCGCATGGAAGAATCCTTGGTGTTTCATTTCATGGAAACTAAAAATCACAGCGAAACAACCACGATCTGTACAGACTCAAGATGTGACTCTCCTCTGAGCTATACCAGCTTTTCAATGGTGTAACTGCATTGACTCCACTAGAGCTGCTAACAGTTAACACCAGTGAATGCGATCAGAAATAATCATTACAGCTGGCATGATAACGCTAGCCAAGAATCACAAAGGGCCTGATTCTGATCTCGCTTTCTTGGCTTCACACCAGGATAACTCCACTGGCTTCTGTGAAGTTATTTCAGCCTTACACCAGCAAAGATGATATAGGTATCAGGCCCAAAGAATCGACAGGGGTTCAGTATTCTAGAGATGTAACACCAGACGACTCCTAACACCGCCACCTTTCGGTTCTGCTCCCTACAGATATGCAAGGATCATACCGTAAGCAAACAAAGCACTCTATGGGAGACCTCTTGTATTTCCTTGAATCAGAACCACTTCCCACAGGAAGCCTAATTATATTTATTTATTCAGCCCAGACTAGTCCGGGGTGCTTTTCCAAAATGAGTGTTAGATTCTTCATACGCATTTCTGCGCCCCAAAGAGGCTCTGATTTCTGCACTGTGCCCACATTGGTTGCACATCATTTGCATGAACAGTTACCACAATCTTGTGCCCAAGAGGCCAGTCGCACTCCCAATATGATAGTTGTGCATGCATTGTTATAGTGGATATGCCAATTAGGCACGCCAATGTGAGCTCAGCTCTTCATTTCTGTGCCTGTGTGTACCAGTGTATTGGAAGGTAACAATCTAATTAAAAACAAAGGTGATCTACAGTAACACATCAGATTTTCATTGGCTCCTGAGGGCTACATAAGAGGGGACTCAATGACTTTTCACCCTGGGTTGGATTCTAATCTTATTACACGTGTGTGAATCTGGATTAACCCCATTGACTTCGGTGGCAATATTTAACTAATATCACTCACTATGAGAGTCCGGGTATCTGTGAGGGGACAGTTTTGGAAATCTGAGCCTAAAACACTTGCCCAACATGACACCATGAGTCATTGACAGATTCAGAAAGAGCCCAGGACCCCTGATCTGCTTCCTGCTGTTCTTACACAACACTTCCGAACATAAAACTTACTCTGAGGAGGAAAAGAGTTGGATAAAATAACAGCTTTTGGGTGAGAACCAGTTTGCTTTTTTGACACAGCAGCAACATGTCTGGAGTGTGAAGAGAACCCAGCTTTCCTTGTAACAGCATGTGACAAAGCCAATCAAAATAACCATCTAAAAAATATTAAGGATGAGCTAGCAGACAGTGGTGAGAGCAGAGGGAAATTAAAAATAACAGCATAATTCTGCATGCTGAATATACATACAAAAGTTCTTGTCATGACATACAATTGTTAATGGCAAAAAAGAAAGAAGAAACATCATTAGGGTGTTTTGTAGAGCTGGAAAAAGCAGCATGTTGCAAAAAGGGAATTTTTAGCACTCCAGAAAATCCACTGCAAAGATCAGTGACAGCATGACAGAAGTGGGCAAAGTAGGAATACTCAGTGAATAGCTGGAAGGAATATTAGGATGAGCAATGCGAGGCAACATGGGCTGTTACAGACTCTGCCCCAAGTGCAGGGATCATCACTGAGCTAAAATAGTACCTTTGTCTCCAGAGGAAAAGGTTGATTTTAATTTATTTTTACTGTAATTGCAAACCGGAAAAGGAGCAAGTGATGGTAATGGTACAGACAAAGGGGGCTGTGGGAACCTTATATTTTGTAGATTGTCTCAGTGTTTATGGTACACGAGAGACTGGCTGACACTAGAGGCTGCAAATCAGTCTAAATCACCAAGCCCAAAAGAAAGAGAGAGACCTGTTCCTGCTTCCCATGAAGGTTAAGAAAAACACTTTGATTTCAGTATGGAAGGGAGGTAGGCATTTGCCTCACGCACAGAGAGAGATCAAGGGGTACATCACCAGATAGGCAGAGCCTGTTTGCCAGCAAAATTTGCACCTACAGTATTGAATAATAATAAAACCAACTGCAGAGCAATAGCTCCATATTTATGTAAATCACTCCATATTAAAGTTTGGGACGTGGGCTGTCAGCACGTCGAAAGAAGAAGCAGCCTCCAAAATATAAATAAATATTCATTCTCCTCTGTGGTGTTTCTATACACCAGTCACCCTGGCATCTACAGAGTGCACCGTGGATGTAAAGAATCATAATTTCTGTCTCTTGCAAGGGTGGGGAGGGGAATGAAGGGACGTATTCTAAAGCCTCAAAGAGTGACGACGGCATGGTGTTAGTGATGTGCTGTGTGTCTGTTCCCAGGAAGACAGGTTTCCACATTGCTCACGCCTTGCTGCTGTGCACCCACCCTGACCTGACGTGCCAAAAACAGAGTCAGGAGCCAGAAAGATCCAGCAAACGGAGGCTTGGTCTAAAGCGACACAAACAGAGCTCCTGTCCCATCCCTAACACCTCAGCACTGATTCCTTAAGTGTGCCTTCTAGGAAGATAGGAATTGCCAGACTGCATCAGAGTCAAGGTCTGCCTAATCCGGTATCCTGTCTCTGACAGAGGCCAGAGGCTTCAGAAGAAAGTGAAAGAAACCTCTATATAGGACACTGATGGCATAATCTGCCCACAGGAGAAGTTTATGTCTAACCCCAGTCAGTTTATGACCTGAGGGGTCGTATCTTTTCTAGCTTCTCTTAGTCCTTTCTAGTGTAACTGCAGATGTTAGCATTATCCATGTATTGGCTTTGATGGGAGTTATTTCTAGCCTCCGGCAGAGAAATAAGGGCCTGGGATTTTCCACAGCACAGCTTCTTCATCTCTCTTTCTCTCTATGTGCCACCCCAATCCACTCATCACTTGAACATTCCTCACCTCCTGCCCAAATCAAAGATTCAGCTATGCTTTACCCAGACAGTGCTAGACCCTCAGGAAGGACATGGAAGTTGGCCCAGCGACCAGCAAGCGACACAGAAGCTTTTGTACAACTTCCTGGTCACGTTGCCACAGCTAGCGGGCAGATTAGATACATGCCCTTCTTTCAATACCGCCTCCCTCCCAAACATAAACCTTGCAAAACCAAATAGTCACTCAGTAGATATTCTTATGGGTACATCTGAAGAGATCATTGTCTGTCCCAGGGCATTCCATGAGGAGAAAGAAAGGCTTTGATAAATGTCCTTTTCCAAGAGTGGGTCGTACTCTTCTTACAAGAGTGTTTCTTCTGCTGTGGTGCCTAAAAGAGCTAATAATCCTACATTTCATTTGAGTATCGACCTTCCCTCAAATAGCCTTGCACACCCTTATCATCTTAGAGCTTTATACTGCCACACATCACCATAGTATACGAGCACCTTTCCCATAAAATCAACAGCAATAGCCAAGCCCCTAGCAGACATCTTGGAGCCTTTGACACATCTCCCTTTCGAGGGTAAAACTTTCCATGGGGTGGATAGGGGTTTTGGTTTTGATTAATTTCCTCCTATGGGGGGTTGTTTTGTGGGGATTTGTTGGTAGAAGAGGGTGCCAGTGTTATAAATGACATCCTTTTGGAGGACAACCTTTTTGAAGAGGAAGATTATTTGCAGCATTTCCTAAAGATGGTCACATGCTACATCCAACCTCCCGGCTCCTGCCAGAACATCCTGCCAGACATTATTAGTCTGTTTAATTCAGTTTTGAAAATATACTCTGCTTCCTTGTGCTTTATACAGTGTTTCAAGAACTCACTTGAATGGGTGACTGAGGAAAAACCAATTACAAAAGCAGAATGGGACAGCAGATGTCCATCTAGTTGCCTCTTGCTCCAGTGTTTGGAACTTTGATGGCGACTACTGGTGTCTGTTTTGAAAGATTTTCTTCTTTTGTGATATTAAAGATCTTACCACTTTCCATTTCCCAGTGCTGACATGCCAGTATCACTGATAATAATACTCCACTGCTACTTAGCTGTTCTTTAGAACAAATTCAGACTTGGGGATAAGCAAGCGAATGCAACTCTGGCATTTATGGGAATGGGAAGCACCAGCTTTGCAGATAACACATTACTTCTGGAATTGGAGGGGGGGGAGAAATGGTTGATCTAAAGCTGGCCAAATAGAGGCCTTTGGGGCTTGCTAGCTAAACACAAACCACCTGGCAGGATGTGGCAATATAATGAAATTTTCTTTTCATAGACTTTCAGAGATAGGAAAGACCTAGCGTCTATAAGCAATCTCCCTGTCAGTGAAGGATTTCCCCTTCTGTCACATTTAATAGCATTTTATCCCATCTAATTTGGAAGGAGGGTTTATGGGGCTGTGCCATAGAAACATAGCAGTAAGGGACAGGATTTAATTTACGGAACATGTGATGTTCGCAACATAAACACATGCTCCCCACAGTCCGGTCAGTAATCATTCCTCTCATAAAGTAGGCAGCAACTGTACAAGGCGGGTTGAACGGGCTCAGCCCTGCAGCCTAGAAACTCTGCAAAGATGGTCTTTCCGGGAAGTTAATCTCTTTGGTATATTTCAGAATTGCCCTCACGCCTGAGAACTGCATGATAGACAGGCACTATTGCACCCTCTTTGCCAATTGTTCCTTCTGCCAGCCGGAGGGCTAGACAAAAAAGATGGATCCAACTGATTTACAGCCCCCCCCCCTTCCCACTATCTGAATTAATGCCACATCTGTGGCTGTCTAGATGTGCCAATTGGAAGTCCACCTGGGTGTCTCTTGGAGCCTGCTCTTTGTCTCCCTCCTATGGCTCAGCAGATGTTATTCCATGACTGCTCAGTTAGGGGTATGCAAGAATGAATAGCACCTTCTGACCACTGGCTGATAACACCAGCCCTGCAGATTCCCTCCATTGGCGCCTCATCCAAAACCCACTGAAGTCAACAGAAAGATTCTCATTGACTTCAATGGGGTTTTGCCTCAGGCTGTAGGTGGCTATAAAGCTTGGAGTTCTTCCTAAGGCAGGATGTGCTAACACCCATGACAATGAGAGTCATTTATAGATTGCCCAGTTATTGCCAGCTCCTCTGACCTGGCAGTTTGCTATTTCCCCCTTAGCTTGGAGCGTCTCTTTAACCGGCAACATTTGCTGCCCACTCCTGCCTTAGTGCACAGTCATGGTGGGAATGTAAATGTAGATGAAAATCAGTCATTTCAGGCTAGAAAATAAACCTAATTGACATTAACTGCCCAAAAAGCTTGACGAGAGGTGCTCCTCTTCTTAATTAAGGCAACAATTAACTATATTTGGGTTTGATGGCTCGGTGCAGGTCTCCTGCCAAAAGCAGTCATTTTATGTGAACTTAACAACTGTTACTGCACTCAGGGCCAGTGTGCCAGGTCTGTCAGCAGCCGTCTCCTCCTCCTCATTTTTATTTCTGATCCCTTGGAACAACAGCACCCCTTCCCACTCCTCCTCTCCCACCCACACACACGGCCCAGATTTTCTGCCGTTCTTTTGGTCTTGCTGCATTCATTCAAACTCGGCAAAGCATGCTGTGCTCAGAGGCTGGATGTTACTGGGAGAGGCACACACAGGGGCTTATGTGAATTACTTTCAGAAGATTTATACCAAGGCAGGGGTGCTGGAGCTTGTATGAACATGTCACTCATCAGTCTTACCATAAGATCCATTTACAAACAGCAGGCCTAGTCTTCACATGATGGAAATTGTGTGCACTGAAGACAATGGATATAAACTGAGTTACCCCAGTTTAGGATCTGGCCCATGAACCCTTTGGGCAATCCTGTTCCGACCCTTTGTAAATTACTTTGTTAATTGACATATGATTTCATGGGATAAATGAACAATGAGTGAAGAGGGGATAAGAGCTCAAGTGTCACTGCGTGGTTTTGTGCTGTGTGCTTGAAAAACCTGTGGTCTGATTATTACATCCTGGTATCCCTGATTAGGGATGGTGGAAGCTGCAGCATTAACATACAGATAAGATATTTAGATAACAGAGGAGGCATGTGACATTCTAGGAAGAAACACAGGGGGATTACAGAAAGTTTCTATTGACAATGACATGCCTCTAGGTGTGTCTATTAGGCTGAATCCAGTATAAAGTATTTCTATTGAAGTCTTTTATTTTCCTGAAGCATCTTCTCTATATGAATCATTCTATGAATAGTAAACTATTGTTCTATTAGTGTTATCCTCTGATTTGAACTGTCTGATTCAGGCTAATGCCTGTCCATAATCCGCCATCCAATGGGATAGGACATGTCTATTGACGCTTTAGAGCCAGTAGAGGGAAAGGAAGAGAAGATAAGATGGAACAATTAAAGTGGGAATAGGGAGCTCTGGGTTGTGTTCCTGGTTTTGACACTGATTTTCTGTGAGACTTCAGGGAAACCATTTACAATCCCTTTCCCCATCTGTAAAACTGGCATAATAAAATTTGCCTCGGGGGACGTTAATATTTGTAAAATGCTTCCAGCTCCTCAGATATGTGTCCAGTGTTGATTGTTAATTGTTGTTGCTGTTTGTTTAAATATCCAGGAGTACAGAAACCTTATAAGAAGCACTGGTTCTGTGCAAAGTAGATATGAGATAAGCTGGCCTGCCGCATGAGAACAGGCAGCACTGAGGTTTTCCTGCCTCCAAGATTCATGATGCTCTCCACCCAGCCCAAAAGCTTCAGCAGATAAAATTCATTATGCCTTTCTCCCTAGTGCAGGTATTTTCCAAACCATTGACTCTTCCAAATAGCATAGAAACCACCAGAATTTTGTCATCAGTTCAGGAAGAAATGCACCTGAAGCTATGCGTTTGGGAAAGACTGTGCAGCCTGTAGATACATCAAATAGGTGACACTATCATGTCCCTCTAGGAAGCCGTGTCCTTTAGTAGCAGTTCTTCTAGGAATAACACAGCAACTGTCACTCATTCCCCTATTCTGTTCAGCATATTTCAGGAAAGGTAGGAAGACAGAGGTCTTAAGAGTTGCCTCCAAATTTCCAAGCTGTAATTCACAATCAGCCCCCGAAAACCAGGACATATCTCACTAACGGCTGTTAAGAGTTATTCCTGGGGCAGGCACGACTAAGAGAAAATCCAAAACCCTGCTGGAATAGAAACAAGGGGGCCGCCCATGTCAGTTTTCAAATGAACACTACTGCAACAAAGGGCATTCCATACAAAAGAGCAATTAAAGGCAGTGCATGTTAAGTGCTGTGAAACTGAATATTTTCCACTTATGGTTTACAGTCCATAATTACACTTTCTCATGGCTCTCCCTGTGAGTTGATGACAAAAACTAGAAGGGGGCGGAAAAGTCGCAGCGGAGGCTGCCCTACTACCGGTTATTAGTATTGAGGCATGAGACAGTTCCCTAAGGTGACCAGACAGCAAGTGTGAAAAATCAGGATGGGGTTGGGGAAGGGGGAAATAGGCGCCTATATAAGACAAAGCCCCAAATATCAGGACCATCCCTATACAATCGGGACATCTGGCCACCCTACAGGCATCAGCTATGGTCTATTTTTGCTACTTTTTTGCTCCTATAGTATTCCTCGACATATAGTTCAGAAAAACACAAGAGTATTGAGGCCCAGAGTCTGCAAAACTCGCATAACTTTAAGAACATGGGCAGTCCCATTGGCTGTAGTGGGGCTACTTACATGCGAACAGTTAGGCACACGCATCAGTGTTTGTTGGCCCAGGGCCTAACGTAGAAAGAAATCCCCAGACAGCCAGGCAAGTGATTATGAACCGCAGCTGTCACATATCCTATGCCTTCATTGCTTTTTACTGCTCTGCATCAAGTCCTAGAAAAGTCGCTATAACACCTCCACCACAGCCTCTGTCTCAAGATGCTCCTTAGCACATATCGTCCGGCCAATGAACAAATTCTCATAGGTCATCCCTACTATATGTGAAGATGACCACTATTACACTCTCAAAAAAATTGCCTCTAGTTTGCCATTGCTGCTCTTTTACTTTGAGAAGAAGACCAATACAAATGTTTACAGAAACTCAAGTCCCAGTATGGAGGTGCTGTTGAAAACCATTCATCCCGATTTGGTCAAGATTAGCCATATTTCAAGTATTGATTGGTACCTATAAGTGTCCCCATGACTTATTCCAAATACTTTCAGTCATACGGTATGGGGACTCCAGTTCCAGTCACTTTTGTTCTATTTTCCTAGTCATTAGAGATGAATCCAGACAGAATCTGGGACTAAATCCCTTCAGATTTAAGAGAGGTTCGAATACAGAGCCAAAGACCATGGCTGCAATCCATCCTTGTAATCCTCTGGTGCAGCAAATTGGAACTGAATTTACTTGGGAGGTCTGGATTTGAATCTGTTCTGGATCCACATTTCCTGTCTTAGTCTTATATCTATCTGCAAGTCAATGAACAACCACATTTAATGGCAAAGAAAGCATGCCAAGTACAGAATAGATATAAATGACTACAATGTATCAAAATATGCCAAGAACAAATCTCCACTGTGGATTAACTTTACAGTTTATAATAAGTATGGAGGGCGGGGAAGGCAAAGGAGAGAATAAAGAACAAGAACAAGAAACGGCATACACTCTGAACCAATGGCTCCACATCAGTCCTCATTCTGTCCCATCCAGGCCCATCCTCATTCACACTGAGTAACACCTGACTCCATGAGCCATCCCAGCAAAACCCCTCCAGTAGTTATGTGCTAGTTAGTAAGAGAAGGGTGCCTGGATACGGTCCCAATTGCTTTTTGCTCTCAGAATGGATGTCAAACGTGCTGATGTGGGCATTCACACACTCAGAGGAGTTAACACTGTTGGTCATCTAAAATCACATTTAATAGCCAGGTCAAGATGTGAGATTACTCTGAGAATGTTCATTTAGAGGCTGCATTGAAATGCACATAAGGCAAATGATCATTTGGAAGAATACATGAGTTTCCAGTTGTTGATGCCTGCTGAGTTTAAGAAGTAGCAAAAAGACAGCTGTTTCCTCTAGACAATATCAGTGAGAGATCTGATGCTTGATCTCACTTGTCTTAATTATAACCTTTCATTAGTCATCTACAGAAAAACAATTATAAAATAGGCGATCCCAGCAGAAGACATGAATTCAACAGCAAATTGAAAGAAAAAAAAAAACCAAGGAACAAAATGCAATAATAGTCATAATGAAAAGCTTTTCCCTTCAGCTGCTATCTAGTTATAATAGGCCACAAAATTTAAAAATCACATTCTCTTGAATAGCAATCCGTGACTTTATGCATTTTACAGCAATTGTTTTTGTGCATTGAAAATTAAAATGAATAGCTAATTTGGGGTTTTGTGACAGAAGGAGTCAATTACCTTAGTACATGTCAAACACCATTCATAGCTGTTAATATCATATCCTTAAAGGGATTTCATATTCAAACCTCTTTATTGTCTGACCTCCTTTGGCTTATAAAGAGCAGAAAAATTAAACTACAGCCTAGTCACGTGGCCGGGGTCAGTCAGATATAGATATGTGAGGCCTCATTATTCTCTTGTGCTGATGTAAATCTGACCATCTCCATTGAAATCAATGGAGTTACACTGGTGTCAGACTGGTACAAGTGAGAGGTTTTCATTCTGCCTTTTTTAAAGGTGGGGTTCCTTTGCAAAATTCAGATTGGATCTGGATTTCAAATTGTCCTAAATAATAGGAGTGTCGACGTCTGGGAGTTTAGATCAGACCCATCTCTAATTGGATAAAATAAAAATACCCTGAAATGTAACAAAAAATGTTGAAAGGTTGAAGGTTGGGCTGTATGCTGTGTGCCTATAGATATGAGTCTGTTATATCAGCATAAATCAGGAGTAACTCCAGTGACCCTAAGGCAATAACACCAGTATAAAAACAGTGTGAGATCAGAAGCATGCTCTCAGTATTTTGCTTACAGTATTGGTTCTTACCATTTAAAGACAAAAGGAAATGGAGACATTATTCTCAGGGTTCCATCACATTTGCAATTCCTTGTCACTAGAACTTTTGTTTTTTTATAAATCAGGTTCATTATAATGAATTTAAATGGCCTTTTAAAGACAGTGAAAGAAATACCGAAAAACAGAAGAAATCACCATATGCAAAGTATCTCCCAAATGTC
This sequence comes from Mesoclemmys tuberculata, assembly GCA_007922155.1. NCBI lineage: Eukaryota > Metazoa > Chordata > Testudines > Chelidae > Mesoclemmys > Mesoclemmys tuberculata. The sequence continues at coordinate 22,367,427 of ML675625.1, forward strand.
CTTCCCCTAGTGGGATGTCACTCATTTTAGTCCCATGCTACCTACATACAACACAAGTTTGTTGCCCCATCACTTTAATTGCTGCAAATTATTTACATCAGAAATAAGTAAGCATGAAACTGAGGCTCACAGAGAGTTATTCACACTAAGGGAATAAATCCCACCACAGTCTACGTTCCCTTCGTGAATAATTTTTTTGTGCCCCTCATTTTGTGTCTTTGTCGCATTTTTTGCCTTGGTGGCTTGAGAGGTAAGAGATAAATATGTCATTACAGAAGGAAGAAGAGCAGCAAGCACAGGGAAAAAACTCTAAGATAGACACAGAAGTGACCAGTTTAAGAGAGAGCAGCAGAATTTTGGAGAGAAAATGCAGCTGCTAACTAGATTTGGTAGAGGGTTCTCAGGATTACTAAAGCAAAGTTTGCTAGACTATTTTGTCTTCTCTGGATTTTCTAAAAACTTCCATGGCGTGATGTCAATTTCTCTTGCACAAATTTCCCTAGGGCTAAACAACATGCCATAGTGAAAAGAGAGGCAATTGCCAGCTAAACCAGGCTCTAATTTCTCAGGAGCTTAGTTATAATGCCTATAATTTGCTAGTTTCATGAGGAAAAGGTCACATGACTTTTCCAAGACCATCTGAATATTTCCTTAAAAAATAAAGTTGAACGTTATTTTCTAAACTTACTAAGATAGTAAATATTGTCTTGGGGAGATTAAATCATTCAACTGGAAAAGGGCAGTAATTATTTTTAACATCGATCTCTCTCTCTGTCACACACACATACACCTGAGTACAGTAGAGATAACAGCTTCCAGGTAAGGAAAATAAGAGATTAGAAATAAAGCAAAAGTCTGCCATCCTTTCGGGTCTTAAATATTTATCATTAGATGAGCAACTCGGAATTCTGGTATGCAAGTCTAATAAGAGCAATTATATTCTACTACAGTTCAACATTTCTAGCTGTTGAAGCAAAAGAGAAATCCTTTTTTCATTTTATTAATCTAGGAGCGCATATACATTATTAAATGGTAAGCTGCGTAGGGGTTCTGAATTAGCTTTCATCAGGGTCTGAAGGTGAATGAGCAGAAAAATCTTCTGAAAGCCAGAGATATATTGCTGCAGAGTAATTCATCTCCCTGGATGGTTGGCAGTCCTATGGCCTGATTCAACACCCGCTGAAGTCAAGGGAAAATTTCCATTGACTTTAATGAACATTGGATCATGCCCCCGGTAACCACTTGAAAGAAGAGGTAAAGAAGCAGAATGCGACTCATATGCTTTGCTAGTAGCTGGTGGCAATTTTCAGTGATTAAATTTGTCAACCTTGGGGACTGTGCTGTGGTTGTGCTATTGATTTATTTTTCTCTAGAGAGACTATGTACAAAGAACTGAAAACAAAAGATTAGTTTTGCAATCCCTTGCACAGCTCCAGCAGCACAGACAGCTAGGAATAGCACTGTGTTCTGCTGAAAACTATAGAATAAGAAGATAATATAAGAATAGCCATGCTGGGTCAGACTAATGGACCATCAGGCGCATGATCCTGTTTTCTGACTGTAGCCAGTGCAGATGCTTCAAAGGAATAAACAGAATAGGGCAATTATCGACCAATCCATCCCCTGTTATCCAGGCTCATCTTCTGGCAGTTAGAAATTTAGGGACATCCAGAGCATGGGGTTCAGTCCCTGATCATCTCAGCTAATAGCCACTGATGCACCTGTCTTCCATGAATTTATCTAAATCTTTTTTGAACTCAGTTATACTTTTGGCCTTCACAACATCCCCTGGCAATGAGTTCCACAAATTGACTGTGTTGTGTGATAAAATACTTCCTTATGTTTATTTTAAACCTGTTGCTCATTAATTTCCTTGGGTGACCTCTAGTTCTTGTGTTAAATAACGGGGCAAATAACACTTACTTATTCACTTTCTCTGTACCAGTCATGATTTCATAGACCTCTATCATATCCCCCCTTAGTTTTCTCTTTTCTAAACTAAACAGTCCCACTCTTTAATCTCTCCTCTTCCGTGCCAATTATTATTTTTGCTGCCCTTCTCTGTACCTTTTCTAATTCTAATCTATCTTTTCTGAGATGTGGCGACCACAGTCAATTCTAATACCCAGTAAATATGTGTTAAATGGATGCAATATTCTGGCCTCAATCCAGAGTGCAGTTTAGTTTTAGAAATGCAGATGTGTGGATCCATAACTTTCATGCAATGTGATATAATATCTCCCTTAGCAAAACAGACATCTATTAGGAAGCAAATATATCAGGGAATAAACAGAGCAACATTGTAAGACTCAAGGGGCCAGTTGCACCCCTGAGATCATTGTGTGGGGGGAAATTGGGTCAGTAGCCACCATGGTACCATACCATTCCGCTTCCCAAACATGAAGGGAAGTTGCTGAAGATCTGGGGACAAGCACCTGGGGAGAGATTAGATGGAAGAGGTGAATATACCATCCCTCTCCGCTCTGCCCAGCAGCCAGTAATTGCATCCCCCTGCACTAAAGACTCCCCGTTGCCAGGGAGCTGTAGAGGAGAGAATAGGGATTCAAAGTCTGTGCAAGGTCTCTGATGACCCCATGCTCATTCGGTGGGAGGCAGATAAGGTGTCCTTCCTCTCCCCATTCCAACAGAGCAATCGAAGGAAAACCTGCCCCCTGGCCCCCACCCAGGTCTGAGCCAAAGGTCATTGAAGTCAATGTAAAGCTCCGTAACATCAGTGGACTCTGGGTTGCTAATGGCCAGAAGGGGATTCTCTTTGCACAGGATATGTAAAGCCAGTGGAGCTGGCTTTATGCCATCTCCAGTAGCACAGCGAGGGCTCTGAGGGCATGCTAGGGGCAAGAGGGGTGTGGGCAAAGCGTGCTGAGCTCCAGCACCCCTGGACTAGCACAAGAGTCCCTCACTGGCCATTACTGATGCTGGTTCTAAATTATGCTGGGGGTTGAACCACCAGGATCCTGGGGCAAAAAGAGTAGTAAACAGCCACCTATTCCCGCAACTGCCTAAAAGGCAGGTGAAAATCTTGTTCTGTCGCTTTAATCTCTTGTACTGAGCAACAGAGAATTATCCAGCGGGCTTTTAAAAAGACCCGGCTGTGCAACATATTCTAATATATAAATTAATCCATTATTAAAACGTATTTATTATTATATAATGATTGTTATTGTAGTATAGTAATATATATATTATCCTACACAATACATTCGAAAAGTCTAGGGGATAATTTTTTGTAAGTTACCTGTGCAGCCAAATAATGAAAGAGATTATAAAAGAGATCGGCGCCTTCCTACCATTTAGAAAATTGTTTGAATTTGATACTTTAATGCTGATATTGTGGCAAGGAGTCTTGCTAAGCCACCGCACACAAAACCAGCATGAATGACGGAAGCAATTGAGAGATACTGTATGGAACAAAAATTTCTTTCTCATTCTAAATAGCGTTGATAGAGTTACAGTTTGAGGGGAAATGGAATTAAATGTGCTAAATGGCCTCATGGCTGATGCGATTATGCAAAATGGACTATAGCTCTGTCCTGCCATCTCTCACAATAGCCTCTGCATTCTTTCAGTTCTGCATAATTTCCATAGGACTGAGGCACATCAGGTTCCCTTGCCCCATACTTCATGTGAAAATTAAATTGTTTTTCTAAATCAATGATAAGCTGGGAAGATACAAGAGGGTCCAGGGGAGGTATCTGCTATGCAAAGAGAATGGAGGAAATCAAAAAAATCCAGGGGAGGTAAACCTGACCTAACCAAGCAATTTGCATATTTACCTCTATTCCAAACAGTGGGTCTACCCAAAAGAGAACAGGTGCGCAGCTCAGCTGACGCTTATGTGCTAACATGGGAACTAAAAGATGCACATAACATCATTTAATAGCCTGATCCTGTAAAAACCTATCCCAGCACATATCTACGTGAGAACATCAGAGCCCATTTCTAGTTAGCTAGCTTTTGGGGTTTTTTTTTTAAATAGCAAGGTAAAGGACCTTGACTGGAGAGAGATGTCCCGAGAATTTTAAGATGGGCAAAGTAGTGGAGTGTATTGGCCAAGCCCTTCTACAGTCCACACACATCCTATCCAAGCTGTTCCCTCACCATTATAACAGCGTAATCTAGGAGTGCTTCTAGCAGGAGGCAATGCATGAGGTGGTAATTAAAATCTTCAGAGTGAAGCAAAGAAATACTGATCCACTGAGCAGGTTTCTGCAATTAAGTCCCTAATGAAGATAATGTACATCATCTGCCAGGTTCTTAAGCAATTGCTTTTTTGGTTATTAGTATCATTAACTTTGAAAACAATTTATATCACCTGTTTAGAGTTTATAATATGGCTGGGTTATGGAAATAAGATATTCTGTCTGTGCAAAAGTGGGCTGTGCTGAACCAGAGAAAGATAATAAAGTTTATGGCCATAATAAAGGTGTTTTTATGCGATTGTCTAATGTTAGGGAAGCAATTAAAGCCCATGTGTTTGATTTACCTGATTCTATAAACAGGCAGATTCATCTTTACCACACTGCCAAAAATCTGGCTATTCTTCTATATGCAAAGTCTTAAGGAATGCAGTGGAATTAGAATTGGGCTTCTCTAAAGGACTAAATGAGAACAGGAGTTTCTGAAAAGTGAGTCTGTGAAGTCCCGAGTTCTAGTCTGGCTTAGATTACAAGCACAATGAGTCTGAACACGGTCTCTAAACCTTTAAAAGACATTTGTACATATCCCAGGCCCAATCAGTAGTCTCCAATCAGAAGAAGACTGGAGACGCAAGAATACAGTTAGTTAAAAATGAAAGGTGATCCTCACCCCTTCTCTGACCCCTTCACTACAGGTAAAGGGGCCAGAGTAGTGTAAAGGCCCACTACCTGGCTGAGAGACAGGCACCAGCGGAAACAAGCTGCCTTTCCATGCCCCCCTTGGCATATGATACAGACTGTGGTAGGGCAGGAGGGGTGTGTGAGTAGGGGTCTGCAATACAGTGCAATAGTGATGCTATAATTTAGATAGGCTGCCCAGAGTTAGATTACACCAGAGTGCATCCAAGGATCTGGAGGCTGGAACACACTTAGGTGTAGGCTTTTCTTTATCAGGGTGTGTCTACACAGCCCGCAGCAGCAAGCCTCCCAGGTCAACAGACTTGGGCTGGTGCTCGCGTTCCAAAGATAGCTGTGTAGACAGCGCCTTCAAGTTGTGCCTTGGGCTCTGAAGCCTGGGGAAGTGGGTGCATTAGAATCTGAGCTCCAGCCCAAACCACAATTTCAAGGCGCTGTCTACACAGCTCTTTCTAGAGTGCTAGCACAAGCCCACGTCTATTGGGCTGGGCTGTGCAGACACACCCTCTGTGACTGCACGGCTCGGAAAGAACTGGTGGATGATTTGGATAACAGGCTGTCCCCACAGTGGAAGATAGGATCCTTGAAATGCACCTTTGATGAGAATAACTTTCTTGCATTTAAGTAATATTTTAATATAAAAATGTCAGCAATGACAATGTTTCCTCTAGCCTGTTGTTAAATTTATTTGTTTCCTCCTCCTCTCCCCCGCCCCCCAAGGCTGCATATCCATGCGAGAAATAAAAACTGACCTTTTATTTGGCATATAAATAGAAAAGTTTTCCTACCTTCAAGACAATCGACAGGTTTTGTTGTTAACAATCTGGACACAATCAGGACAGAATATTGCTGCTGTTACACCTCCCTTTCTATAGAGTTTCAGAAGTAATCATTGGCCACAAGAAATATGCTATGAAAGAGAATAGTAACAGCTTAAAATAATGCATAGAATTCATTATCAGACCACGTACCAACCTAGACGCTGTAATCAGCCATATGGCTTGATCCAGGGTGACAGATGTGTTACTACAGAATTTTATTATCTCATCTCTTTAAAAAAGAGACACAATTTCAAGACTCAACAATGAAAAGTTTTTCTCTTGAGATAAAAATTCTGACAAACACATTTGCTAATATTTATAATCTCGGCCTGACACTGCAAAGTGTTGAACTCCAATATGGGTTGAAGGCACTTTGCACATTGCTAGGAGAAGACTTGAGAGCAGAGGGAGGAGATGAAACAAAGAGCTGTGTGATTTGATGGTGAAGCTGAGCGGGTGTCTTATTAGAGCTACCATTTCTGCATGGAATTGTTCTTTGGTTTGGTTTTTATTTTATGTATTGTGTTTAAGATTTTTTGGTCATTTTCTCAATCAGGAAGGGGAAGATTTATTATTGAGCTTTTGGTAGAGGTGGATATTAAGGAGAGATTTAAATAACACAAGCGGAGGACATTATGGATCAGGCCAAGGAAGGGGGAAATATCGAAACATTCAGATGAACATATGTCAGTCTGAACATATCTTAAGAGCTTCAAGTGCCCATTATCCATTACTGATCTGTGTAACATTTGTTTTAAATGTCCATTATTTCTACAAATTCCACCTGTCTTGTCCTCCAGTATTTTTTTTTCTTTTACTTGGTCCAAGAAACCTTTTGCTATAAGTGAAAAATATTCTAGGGAAACTTCTGATGGGGGGTGATATTCTTTCAAAGAAAATGGCAGAAACTTTTCCCTAGCCTAATCACAAACCTGGATTTGAATGCAGTAATGCCATGCCAACACCATCAGAGCATTTTTTCCAAGCTCTGACTATTTCTTACCCATCTAATGAATGCTATCAAACTGTTAGAAGCAGTGATATTCACAGAGTGTTAGTTCTTATAACTGTAAAGCCCTGATTTATTGTGCACGTGTTCTGTATAATAAATCTACATTCAATAAAACTTGCATTAAGGACCATTCCCAAAAGGCTCAAGTGCCTTTACATAAAGTCACCACTGTTAGAATATGGCTTGTGCTCATGCCTACCTGTCTCCTTGCGTCAGCAGTGCACATGCTCACCTGGAGTGCTTGTTTTGGTGTAGAATGCAGTGCACCAACGGCAGGTAACCCAATGCACTGTCTTTTGGGAAGTTTTGGCAATGCATGTGGGGGTATGAGTAGCAGAGAGTGACTGGGACTGTGCGGTCAAGGTCCCATCACGCAATTTTCCCACCCCAACTACCATCTCCAGCCCATGATTTTCACACCTATTTTGAAAGTCCCACGGACCTATGCAGGACTGGTCATTGGCTGCCATCTCTGACAGAAGCATGGCTCCTGCACAGCTCTGAGCTATTGTCATGAGCATTGCCAGCACAGGAGACACGATCCTCAGTATCTGCAGAGCCGCAAGAAGAGTCGCAGGAAACGTGATGGTTTTCTGAAGGGCAAATTGCTGTGGGACATAGCGAGAACCAATTCAGAATTGTTGGTGGCATTCACAGAGCAACTGCAGAGGGTGGAGCTCTGGTTCTGGGCCTGAGAAATGAGCACGGACCGGTGGGACTGCATCATAATGCAGGCTTGAAATGATGAGCAATGGCTGCAGAACTATAGGATGTACAAGGCCACATTCCCGGATTTGTGTGCCGAGTTCACCCCAACCCTCCAGGGCAGAGACACCAAAATGAGAGCTGCCCTGCCAGTGGAGAAGAGAGTGGCATCTAGCTCTCCTGTGCTTGAACTGACTCCTGGTGTGCAGCGTAGCCAGACTCTCTGGTCACATGCCTCCCATCATCCTCCACCTCCGCCCCAGTGTTCGCAGCAGAGGCCTGTGACTTGGGACCCTTGAAAGTATCCATGATGGTGTGCATTGTGGGGATGGCGTCTCTCCCAAGGATGGCATGCAGCTCTTTGTAAAAGCAGCAGATCTGTGACTTGGCACCAGATCAATTGTTGGCTTGCCTGCTGAAGTTCCTTCGCTTTCACACAGCTCTGCTGCTGATCCCTGTCATACCCCTTCTCCGGCGTCCCTCATGCAATCTGCTCAGAAATGTCAGCAATTCTACAGCTGGTCCATAGCCGTGCCTGCACAACCTTTTCTCCCCACAAGCCCAGGAGCTCCAGTGTCTCCAGTATCGACACAATCAGCTGGGCAGTTGTGCACAGCAATGGAGTGCTCTAGAGGTGTCCTCACCAAAATGCATCATCAGGAAAAGGCATTTCAAAATGTCATGAGGTTTTAAAGGGGTAGAGGGAAGGGGCTTCAACTCTGTGTGACCCCCGAGGCAGCGGAGTTCACAATTAAAACCAAAGCAGTCTGTGTTGAGCATTTTAGGACAGCTGCTGGAGGACTGTTAGGGTCGATATAGGCAACGTAGCATCTACATCACGCTGCATCGACCCCAATACATCAACCGTGACCATGGGCGGAGTTTGGGAGGGATATGGGGGAGCAAATCCTGACCCATGGCTACAGTGGCTCTCTTGGCATTAGAAGCATTGTGCCTGTGCTGTTCACAGAGGAAACAAAATTCCCAAGGACCCTGTAGATGTGTCCACTGTTTGCTCCCCTAGCAGTTTGGGTCTCAGCTCAGTGGATGTTACATGCATGCCTGTGTGCAGCTGGGAGCAGTGTTAGAGTGGTCATGGGTGGGCTGGGGGCAGAGATCCACTGCTATGCCGTTCTTTCCTTCCTCCTCCTACAGAGGCAGCACACTGGCGCTATCAAGCCCTGAAAGCTGCAGTTCTGAACTGCTCCATGGCCTGGGAAAGACAGGTAGGGGGACAGATTCCAACATCTTCTCTCTCACTCATCCCCAATCAAGCAGAGCAATGCATATTCCAGCACTTAGGCAGTGCACTTCCACCCAGACCTTAGGCCTCAGTGCTCTGCTGTGTTTTTTCATCTTGTCTGGTGAACTGAACTCTATCTCTCAAATTAAAAACATAATTAAAAGAAGTAAACATGGTTCTTCCTCATATATTCTAGTTAACTTCTGATTCCTGTATATTCCCACCTATTCACTTTCTTCTATAATGAATGTGGCTTTCTTCTGACCCTGGTACATTTCAGTTAAACTGCTGATAACCCTACCTCTTAACACATGGATTCCATACACCATTACCAAGCACATGAGAATAGTAAACTATTTACAGTGGTTTTTAACATCTGTGGAACATTTACCCAGCAGTCACTAATTACAGTGCTGTAATAGATCATGAATGAATCAGTTCTCACAACTATTATATCTCTTTCAATACTACAATGATTAGACAAAGCTAACAACTTCTTAGGAAGCAATTTATTTTACTGATTTGAACCTAAACACGGCACACTCACCTTATAAGTTTTTTTAATCATTCTGCAGTGCTCCAACTACTTCACCTCCCTCATTAAACATAATAGTCCAATTATAACCCATTTGCTGATTATTTTCATTTAATGAATGCAAAATTTCCTAGCATATTTCTGCTCTCATGACTTCAGATTTATAACTGAATTGGTGTTTGGGCTGGTATAACTTTTGCATGATAATTGATTGTGATTATTTGGGGAATCTGACTGCACAGCGTATGAATTCTGGATGATGTTTATGAAGTTGTTATTCTGAACTGCTGTATTTTTGAATGTAGCAAAGTGAATGGGAAATCCACCATTTGCTGAGAGTCTGTAGCACATACCCACTGGACTAGGGACCATGGAGAGTCATGAAGCTTAACAACTGTTCTCTGTGCTGAACAATGGATATGCTAAGAAGGGTGTCCAAGTTGGGAAACTCGGCTGACCAAGTGTCTCTGCAAGGGGCTGGTGAAGTGGAAAGAGTGGAAAAGTCCCAAACGGACAAAGAGACCAAAGTGACAAAAGAAGAGCTTTAAAAAGGATTCACAGGTAGAAGGGCTTTACTAGGGACAGGAAACTTTGGGCAGGAGAGGGGAAGGAATGAGCATGCTTTTGCAGCAGTCTGAGGTGTAGGCTGGCTCAGCTGTGGGACCAAACTTGGTCAAAGCAATCTGACTTGGAGCGAAAGAAAGAGAGAGAGAGGCTCCATAGTTCAGAAGACAAGCCATGTGCCACAAGAAAATGATCTTATAACCCAGAGGACTCTGACCCCAACTCAAAAAATGTTCTGGTGTGGTGAGTAAACTGAGGCAGGGAAATGTATGTGGAGTTGATTATTTTTGTCTAGATCTGCATATTTCTCATGCTACTCAGAGCAATGGTGTTTTCGAATCCTGTCCGAAGTATGTGTGTGTATTATGTGTTTCACTTATCACATATCCCTGAAGAGGTAAATTATAAGCCCAGAATGTCCACACAGTAGAGTTCTGGGGGTGGGTGTGTTTAGGATGTGTGGCTTGTCCCTTGTCATGGGGGCTTAGCAGTTGGACTGCAAGCTCTCAGTTCTCAGGAGGGAGTGCTAGTCAGAGGATCTGCCTAAAGGCCCCACCCCAGGGGAGCAGTGCTTGGGCTGCTTTCTGACACTGGAGGCTTAAAGCACATGGGGATTGAGCCTTTAGATCCCCCCCACAGCACACTGAGTGTCCAGCTAGATCTGTGACAGACTGGTATAACTTCTTCATGATGATTGGTTCACCTGAAATGCAGATATCTCAAAACATGACTGCAAGGTCAATGCAGCAAAGAGTACAAGTAGCTTTGCACCCTAGAACTCAGATGATGGGATTCTGTCTGTGTTCCATCAGGTCTTATCTGTTGTAAGGCCTTGTGATATTTACATAAGTGGCAAGCTTGGAAACGTGTGGCTCTGGCTTGGTTCTCCAAGTCCAGCACAGGCTAACAGACGGGAGCCAAAATAGAAGCACGTGAAATGAAACATAATGAGAAAAGTGATGTGAAATGTGACATAGTGTGAAATGAGGCATAAGGAGAAAAGTTCCCCGTGAGCACTAGGGAGTAGAGCCTAAAACATTCTCATTGCCGCTTAATTGGCCTTTCCCCTTTTACAGAGACATCCACACTGCAGACATAGCGCTCCACTTCAGTCAGGATCAAGCTTTTCGATAATCTGTTAGAATCATAGAAGATGAGGGTTGGAAGGGATCTCAGGAGGTCATCTAGTCCCACCCCCTGCTCAAAGCAGGACCAACCCTGATTAAATCATCCCAGCCAGGATGTATTTACAGCTGTGCTGTGCCTATGTGCTCAGCTAGTCAAAAGCAGCCACGCAAAAGTGTGCATTCACTTTTAAGCACACCCTGTCTCGGCTCACACCTACCTTGATCTGCACCCACTCTGTTTCAAGGTTTGCATGTGCCAAAGTGAGGTTCATGCATCTTTTAAGAAATCTGCCCCCTTTTTACAATGAGGGTTAGTGTATGAGGTGCTGGTTGTCATTCTGTTGTCACTTCCTTTAGGTTCAGTGCCTGCCTCTTGTTCTCCTGTAGTTTGTATTTTGGTTTGGTTTGGGTTTTTTAGGGTGAATAATAAAGGTAATGTCCTGGGGACATCCACACCAGGTTCCTGACCGGAACTTTAGAGCAACCAAATAAAATTGACCTCCAGAGATTCCACTGCCAGTTTTATGTTGAACCTGCTGGGACATGATTCGGAGGCTGTAGAGTAGGTCACACAGATACTCATGCAGTGCAGGTTTGATCAGTGATGATCATCAATAAAGCCCAGGGCTATTAAGTCTCAGTGCCTTGATTTCGGTGCTCCCAGGAATTAGTGACACAACACCACATTTCTTTTGCTCTCCTTTAACTGGATCAGTCCAAATGCTCTGACCCTTTTTTCATTATCATTTTTAGTGGGCAAAAGCATCAGGTGGACTTATTGCACTGCAGAGCCATTAAAATGACCCTCTTCACACTCTACAACCGGAAATACATTTTGAAAGCCGCAGGAGCAATGAGCCCTAGTGTAGGTGCTCTGAGCCTATGATGTACACAGTTTTAAAATTATTTTTCTAAGTCTTGCCTTTTGACACCGGTGGAGTCCCCAGCCTCGCTCTGTTAGGCGTGTGCAAAATGCAGGTCACAAGGGAAAAGTTCTGTTCAATAATTCAGCCTTTGCCAGTCAGCGGCTCTCCTCCATTCTGAATAGCAAAGGGGCTATTCTCCACTCTTCAGTTCTTGTTGAAGCAAAACCACCTGTTTATTTCTGTTACATCCTTGAGAATAAAGCCTGGAGGGGGACTTCTCCACTGGCATGTCCAGGGACAAGCCCACAAATCATCTGCAAATCAGGAGAAGGGATCCTCAAAGTGCCTGTAAAACAGCACACAGAGCGGCAGCAAGCTCAAAAGCTACTCAAATCAGTTTGCTGTTGCTCTGATTTAGGTATTACTTGCAACAGCAGCTCTGCATAATATATTATTAATTATTACTGCAAAGAGGAGACTTGAGGTTCAGCTCTAGCTCAGGGCAATACGTAGTATCCAAAAGGTGTTTGATGGGCATCACCATTTATTTCCTCTGATCCGATCACTTAAGGGAAGTCTCAGTAGACAGATCAAGGACTGAATGGGCCAAGAAGACTGACGTACTCTCTCGGCAGAGCTGTATGGGGAAGCTTGCCCAGCTGCTAATACCGTACCTGTTTTGAATGGAAGACTGATCTTTAGGGCTGTCAGGTTGGCATTCATATAAGCACCACGTTCACTTAAAATGAATTTTTTTTTTAAATTGTAGGGCTGAGGATTTGAGGAGACTCTAGGAAATAAAGGGTGTTGTACATACCAGCGTCCTTCACATCGTCGGTATTACACTACATAAATATAGACCAGAACTCTGTCTACTAAAGCCTAGTCTAGCCTTAAAACTTACAGCGATACAGCTGTGCCACTGTAAAAGTGCTTGTGTAGCTGCGTTATATCGACAGTAGGGAGCTCTCCCTCTGACGTAATAAAACCACCTACACAAGCAGTGGTAGCTATGTCAGCGGGAGAGCATTTCCCACTGACATAGTGCTGTCCACACCAGCGCTTATGCCTGCAAAATTTATGACACTCCGGGGAGTGTTTCTCCACACACCCTGAATGACAAAAGTTTTACCAGCATAAGCGCTAGTGTAGACAAAGGCCTAAAATCTGTCTCTCAGAGTATAGACATATCTGGGTTTTTTCCCTAACATCTGCAACATCCATTGAGAATCCTGAAAAATAATTCTTTAATAACCAGTTTTATTTAGAGATGGGTCAGAGATGCAAAATTCAAATCCAGTTTTCAAACACTCTCAGAGTATTTTGCATCCAACATTTTAGTTGTGGCCTGCTCTTTAATTTACCCTTTTCTCATTTGACAAATAAAGTTTCTTTTGGAACATTGTTTTTTTTTCCCTTCATCTCTTTTCCAAAAAAACATTAACTCACTTAAACCAGTGAATGAGTGGACTTCTCCATTTTTGGAAATAAAGGATATAATAACAATGTGTCTTAATTGATTCAGCTATTAGCTACACCTCTTCCATTAGCCCTTCAATGAGGCTTTTAATAATGTATTAACACTCAACCAAAGCAGAGAGAATGTGAGGCTGTAAACCTTGGTGAAGCATACTGTAACTATATTTTCCACCCATCTACTCTATTTGAAAGATATTTCCATAGGCATGGAGACCTTGTATAACGTAAAAGCACTTATTTATCAGTGATACTACTTTGACTAGTTGATTATTATATTGTCTCATTAGCGCTGGTTTTATTGGTGGTTTATTATATTTGAATTAGCCAGGCATTTTGGCAATAATATAAAATTTACTCCAGACAGAGAGATTTCAAACAAAGCTCTGAATTAACAGAGACTGTCTCCTTGGCCCCAAGTTCAGAAGTATTTAGGTGCCTAATTCTCCTTTATTAATAATCTTTGAGGATCTGGGCCCTCTTACTTTTCCCGCTCACTCCAGCAAGAGACTCCAGCAAGATCTGCAGCCAAGTGTCTATCCTTGGCTAACAAACATGGCACGCATTGATATTTAGCTGCTTCCTCTCTATGAACCTGAACCAAATCCCACTGCAGTCAAGAGGAATTTTGCCAGTGTTTTCATTAGGTTTTGGAGAATGCTTATGAGTGCTTTTCCATCAAAGTGAGATAACACATTTCTTCTTTCTTTCTTTGATTTTTTTTTAAATTGAGAGCGATATAATGTCAGAGCATCCACCAGAGCCATGATACCTGTGTGACTGACACATGCAGTGCCATAATTCCCTCAGACTAGGCCCCATGGTGAGATAATCAGGGCTGTTGCAAGCTATCACAATTCCCAATTAAAATTAAGTAACATTTATTTGGTTCATTCTTAGTCATGCTCATCTCTAATGTACCCAGACTGTGGGGGCTCTTCTGGGGGGGTGGGAGAAGAGAAATAACAGCTTTCAAGCTTTGGATGCATTCATTGTCTGAAAATGCTAAAACATACCCAGACATTCCCAGTTTGAATAGCGTCTGTTGTCGTTTTCAAGTTAGAAAGATTAGCACTTGAAAATATAGTGGCAAAATTTGAAGAATCAAAAGCTCCTATCTTCAGTGGCCTCCATTTTTTGCACCCTTAAAATGGCCTGATTCTTTAAAACATGGAGGATATGGCCTGGCCTACAAAAATGTACTCTTGCATAGCTCTGTTGGCCTGATGAGTGAAAGAAAACAACATTGCAAGGCTGACAAAATCCCCAATGTAGATACAGGATTTCTGTCAGCACAGCTAACATTATTCCGGGAGGTGATGTTCCTACACTCTCAGAACTTCTCCTTCTGTCAGCATACGCTGTGTCTACACGAGGATGCTATGGAACGTAGACATAGGCCTGTTTCTCAAATGCAGCCATTGTGGCTGCGTACGGCGACCAGGGACTTTTCTTGCAGCCACAGGCTCCTGGATGGTGATGGGGGGACAAAGGAGTGGCTTCTCCCCCAGGGCCACCAGCAGCATGATCCTGCCCCATCTGGAGCTACAAACCCCAAAGAAGCAAGCAGCTGGTGTGAGTTCCCTATCTTCACGGGGACAGTGGGGCTTGAGCTTCCAGCTTCAACCCTGGGATGGCGGGCTCCAGCCCCCACTGCCTCCCATGGCCCCCCATCTACCCTCCCATTGCCCCTTGCCCCCACTGCCTCCCTACCTGCCTCCCCATCCATGGCTTAATTTGTTCCCTGGATTGCTGGCGCTGAGTAAGTTTGCTATGAAAAATGATATTTGTATGTTTGTTAGTATCACTTTTCACTGCCTCCCAGCTAACTAGCAGACTTACTAGCTAGCAAGTCTTAAAAAAAAAAATAGCAATAAAAAAGCAAAGCAATAACACCAAAAAAATGACAAGAGCATGCAAAGCACTTTGTGTTTCTATTCTGTTTGGGTCCGGTAAAGAATAGAGACAATGGTACATTATTTTTATTATTGAGTCTGCAAACAAAACACTGCAGAAATAAATTACAACGATTTGGATGTGTATATGTGCACATTTATTTGTTTCTCCTAAAGTTAATTAGGTATTTTAGAAAAATTACCAGCGCAGCCACAAGCTAGAATTGGTGTCCGCAGTCTGTAGTTAACTTAAATAACAACAGCAACGAAGCTGCGCCAGCAGGGAGGCAGCACCCGCTCATCAAGCCCATCTGGGACTCTCACTACATACTCAAGTAGCTATGCTGTAGCTACACGCCTCTGGCCAGGTCGACACTTAAAATTTAGGTCAACGGGGCTGCTGTGCTTAGGAGGCGTAACAAATCCATAAATCTGAGTGCCGTAGCTATGTCAACATAACCCCCAATATAGATGCAAGAAGGGCAATGAAAGAATGCTTCCATCGATCTAGCGACCATTGGTTGGGTGGTTGTGTTCCTACACTGAGAGAAAAAACCCTTCTTGTCATTGTAGGCTGCATCTACAGAGCTATGCAACATAGCTATGGCATCATAGCTATCCCAGGATTGTCGCAGTACTGTAGATCTGGCCTAGGTGGCATGCTTTCGTTCCAAAGGGTGCATGTGACATGCCTTTAATAGCCACGCATGCAACAAACAAAAAAATTCTTCAGTAGCCAAAAAATGAAGTTCCTATTTTCTTAAAAGCATGAACACATGGTGTTCTAAACCTGTGACAGAAATAGCTGTAGCCATATTGCTCATCCCAGAAAGCTGATGCTTCTAAAAAGAATGCCAAATGCTAGGCATGATTTCTGAGCTGTTCAAACTGAGAACTCTAATGAAATGTCAGACTGTATGTACAGCACTGTTTCTCCTGAGGAACCCAACCTGTTTTTGCAAAATGCCGAGTACCCTCAGCTCCCATTAATTATTGGAATTTTGCTTTTGATTTTATCGGGAGAAAGACTGGGCTCTGAAAAGGTTGGGAAAAAGTGTGACAAAAAATTATGGCTGTCCTACATTGTCAATGTCTGTTTAAAAATATTAATAAGATTCATGACCTCATAGAAGGAGGGAGAAAAACACCTGTCAATAGGAAAAAACCTGTCCAAAATTAAAAATTCTAACTCTGGTCATAATCGATAAAATGGCTATGTACAATGTTATTATGGCCTCATTTAAATTTCCCAGAAGCTTTAAAAGAGCCCAGAAAGTGTAAATATAAATATTAAGAAAGATTATTATCTTCAATGGAAATAGAAGTCGGGTAAGTACCTGAATGCACATACACTTACTGTCAAATTAACATTTTTAAAAAATGTTGTATGCTATTGTATTTTCAAAGTTAGCCAAACATTTTTCAGGTACACACAGCTTTGTGTTTCAAATACAACTTTTTTTTTGTCATCAGAACTTAGTGACATAAAAATTGCTATCTAGACTGACATAATGATTCCTGATTGATAATAGTCTTTTAGCAGAAGAAGAATTTGACACATTTAAAATGCTGAATAGTATCTTAACTGAACTTGGTATTTCATGAAGATATTTAAAAATAACAAACCAATGACTCCTGGAAAACTTTGAAAAACAGTCAATTGTGGAACAATTTTGCTACTCTATAATTTATTTGCCTTTCTTTCTTTCTTCATTTTTGTATACCTTGGAACATTTGTATGAAAACAGGAACTTTGTTGCTCAAGAACTCATTTGCTCCTGCTGGTTAGTCATTGCAGGAATTCATAATCCTCTTTTTGTAGTCCCATTTTTGACGATCTGGCAGCAGCAAAAACCAAATCGACAGATTAAAACATTAAGCAGATCTGGAGCCAAGTTAGTTGGAACAGAGGTACCAAGTTGGGTTCAAGTACACCAAAATCTTGTGAACTGTTAATGCATGATTTTAGATCGAAATGGTGAAAATTGTGTGAAATCACAGCTCGCCAATGCTGGATGCACTGTAATAACTATATTGATATAGTTTTATATATATATATATTGCTGGTGATGGGAAAATTAGATATCTCAGGAGATTTCCACCATTTTAAGCAGTGAAAATCTGATGGGGGGCAAATTGTTTTTGCAAGATTTCTGCCATCCTGGGTCGAGAGCTCACAGGAATAGATGTTCTTGTGGGATTTCAATAGCATCTAAACTAGAACTGGGAAAATAAGCCTCTTCTATTTTGAGATCCTACCCAGAATCCAGACTGAAATGAGGATCTGGATCCAGGGATTCAAATCCAAAAGCCCCTCTGACCCAATATTCAAAAGAGTTTAGATTTGAGGTTCTGGTTTTGACCCACTTTAAATGTTTATGTAACCCATTTAACCTGTTTTAGGTATGTCAATCAACATTGTAACAAGGATTAATTAAGATGGATAGTTCTTGGCAATTAGACACTCATGGAAACTGAAACTTTCTATTGTGGAATACTTTTGATGGTAAACTCAAGTTTTTCCTCCCTAGTTTTTATTATTAGGGTATTTTGCATGGAAACACAGTCTCTGTGTTTGTGAATTTCTGCTCTTGCTGTTTATTATTCACTTGAAATAGTAATGCTGTGTTTGTGACCACAGTTATTTGCTGTGGAAATTATTTTAATGTCACAAAGAGGATTAAGATTTCAAGTGAGAAATAAGCAGCAGGAACATCTGATCACCTAAGCAACAGAGATGCTGTTTCATGCCTGGATGCCTAATAATAAAAAGGAGAGAAAACAACAAAGAAGGGATGATATATTATCACATTTTTTCTGAATGGAATGTTTTGGGTGACTGTCTCATGAGGCAACAATGACCTACCCTTTCAGAATTCTCACCAGCGAATCGGTTCCTTCATTTTAAGCATACTTCAAAACGTATCAGATGCAGTGTGAGACTTCAATTCTATCTGAAACTGTATTCTGATACTTTATTCCTATAGCTAATCCTAACAGACCATACCCATGCCTAGTGTAACTTTGAATTTCAATATTATCTTGCATCAAAAGACATCCAATGCTTTAGAAATATTCATTTATGCAATTTGGGGAGGAGTGTGGTCTAATTCAGACAGCATTGGTCTGTGATTCTGGAGAACTGGGCTCTACTCCCACCTCTGCCACTGATCTGCATTGTGACTTTGGACCAGATACTTCAGTTCTATGTATCACCTTCCACCCTCTCTGCCTTGCCTATCTAACACGTGAACAGTTTGGTGAAGGGACCGTCTCTTATTATGCATGTGCAGAGCTAGCACCAGGACCTTCAACTGGGGCCTCTCAGGTCTATGAAATACAAATAATGCTAATATTACTCCTTATAGAAACTTCTGACAGAAATTAACAGGAATGAATCTTTAGGGTTCTTTAGAAATGTAAGATTCTATAGATCCTTTCTAAAAAATTGCAGAATTTAATAAAGAATGAGAATCTATCTATAGATTTCTTTATACCAGCCTATTAAAGAGAGAATTTTGTATTGTAAAATCTTAAAGATGGTTCACAAAATCCTATAGGAGCATTATTTTCTATTACATTCAATAAGATTTCCCCTAGGTGGGCTCAGAGGTATTTAAACTATTAATTATCTCCATCTGACAAAGAGAAAAAGACACACTGAGACCTGGTCTACACTTAAAATTCAATCAACCTAGCTCCGTCGCTCAGGGCAGTAAAAATTTTGCTTCCCAAACACGCAGTTAGGTTGACCCCACCATAGACACAACCAGGTCGAGGAAGAATACTTCCATCCACCTGGCAACCGCCTCTTGGAGAGGTGAATTAATTGCATCGCCGGAGAAACCCCTTCTGTCACTACAGCCCCATCGTGGCAGCCGAACCATTGTATCACTTGTAGCGTAGAAGGGGCCAAAGACCACCGGGCTGAGCTGGGTTTTGGTGCCCAACTTGAGGCAGCATGGGGCTGGGTTTCAGGAGGCCTTTGCTTCAGAGACAGGCCTGAACCCCACCCCTCCAGGGAGACATGCAGGGAGGGCACCAGGGAGAGATGCCCCCACCTTGGTCTCCCCAGTGCCTCAGGAACCCCCGCCCCTGAGTTCCAAGGCCAATGGGGGCCCCCTGAGAGGGCAGCTCCCTGGCTGGGCCACAGCCCCAACTCTAGACCCCAAGCATGGAGAGCCCAGGGCAGCCGCCAGGGGGCGCCAGCGCTGGGAGGCAGAGAGCGGCCCCCGGGGTGGGGCAGGGCTGAGCTCGCGTGCAGGGATCGGGCCCGGTGCCGGGATCAGCGCAGAGCCCGGGCCGCCGCTAGGGGGGGCGCCGCGGCTGAGGGGCAGCGCAGGCCGAGCGCGGGGCGAGGCAGGCGGCGGCCGCCAGGGGTCGCTGCGGGGCCGGGCCGGGCCGCGGAGGGGCGATGGGCGAGGCGGAGGGCGGCTCGGCGGCGGGCGGCGCGGAGAAGCCCCAGGTCCCGGCGGGCGGCGGTTCGGTCCCGGAGCCCGGCGCGCCGGCCGAGGAGGCGGTGGTGTGGAGCCCCGAGGTGGAGGTGTGCCTCTTCCACGCCATGCTGGGCCACAAGCCCGTAGGTGAGAGTAGGCCGCGGCCAGACCCCGGCCTCGCGTAGCGGCGCCTGCCGGCCAGGAGCCGGGCTGCGCGGGGGGCGCCCCTGGTGGCCGCCTGCAGGCAGCGCCGGGCGGGGGGGGGGGACACTTTCCCCCCCCCGCCCCCCCCCGCGGGGCCGCTTTACCTCAGCCCGCCCCCGCCCGGGGCTGGGGGAGGGGCGCGGCGGGGGGAGGGGCGGGTGCCCCCCCCCCAACAAGCCGCCCTCGGGCTGCGATAGTCCCAGGGCAAGTCCCGGCCTCGGGTCTTCATGGGCAGGGCCTGAGCCGAGCCCCCCCCCCGGGGGCGGGTCTTTTTTGACGTGTAAAAACATGGGCAGGGATTCTGGCGAGAAGGGAAACTGAGGAAGGGGGGGGTGCGGCTGGGGTTTCCTTTCCCGCCCTGGTTTTGGCTAGGAGGGAGAAGAAGATGGGGGGGGCAGAGGGGTCTTCTCCCTTTTAGTTGTTCCTTTGGGGAGGGAGCAGGGAGGCATCTGCTGCCCAGGCCCGGGGAGGAGGGTTTGTTAGGAGCAAGTGCAAAATCCAGGAAAAAGAACAAGTTTATTTAGTGTATCAGTCTGCTCTTTCCAAATGGCTTGCTTTTTTGCAGTTTGCACGCTTCGTGGCGTCGGTGCCGTAAGCATAGGAGACCCATATGACACAGCCCAGAGTTTAACCCCCACGGATCTGTCGCAGTTAATTATTCTGTGGCATGATACGCGGCCTCTTGAATATACGTGATTGCTCTGACTTCTTCCTTCCTTCCTACCAGGTGTGAATCGCCACTTTCACATGATTTGTATCCGAGATAAATTCAGTCAGAATATCGGACGTCAGATTTCCTCCAGAGTGATTTGGGACCATTTGAGCACCATGTATGACATGCAAGCACTAGTGAGTATAAAAGATCGGCATTGAAGAATTCTGATTTCCAATAGATTTCAGCAGCTTTGATATGTCATAGTCGTTGGGCCTGTTTATCACTTTGGTGTAAATTACAGGGGACTCCAGTGAGGTCAATGGAATTTCACCTGTGTAAAACTAGTATAGGAGAGAGGAAAATCAAGCCTGTTCTCTCTTCCATTTTATGCTCTTGCTTCGATATAAAATTTCTAGTTCTGTAGACCCTGATCTGATAAACACTTAAGCACATTCTTAACTTTACCCATAGCAGTAAGCCTACTTGGATGCACAAAGTTAAGTATCCACAAGCGTTTGTGAGATCAGGGCTGAGAAAGAGCATTGTCACCCTGACATCTTGTATCTTGTCCTCTGTCCTTATGGAACTCCTGACCTCAGGCTCCAGTACCCTATTATGAATTATTTGACCTAGTATATGAAAAACCTCAAGCATTTGTTTAGAAAATATGAGCTGATAGTTCACAAAATCATACTAAAGAATTTTTTCTTCTTCTTAAGCATGAATCTGAGATTCTGCCCTTCCCTAATTCAGAGAAGAACTTCATCCTGCCTGAGGAAATTATCCAAGAAGTGAAAGAAGGTAAGATCTGACATCAGCTTTTATGTTGGGATGCTCTAATCAAGTCTAGGTATGACTAGCCTACTTGAACCCCAAGAGAAGGGAAGAAGTAATGATGTGCCAGCCTGATGCCAATGTGTCACATCATTGGATTGTGGAACTAATAAGGGGCATGGAAAACAGTAATAAGTTTTAAATGGTTGGGATCTTTGATACAAAGACATCCCTTCTATTGACACAGTTTAGATCCAAATTGTCCCTTTGAATGAGTACACAGGTCTTCCGCATACTTTGGGGAGGGGGGGATCAGGGAGGAAAGCTATGTGCAGCAAGATCAAAATTTAGTCCTTTGGAATCATATGCAGTTGGTTAAAGGTTTATTAGAGTCTATTTGGCTAATGAAAATTTCAATCGTGAGTATGTGGTAAAATGTTACTGATTAAGATTCACTAAGCAATTGTTACAGTAATACTTCTTTGATAAAAATAGTTTTACCTCCAGAACTGCAGTTATAATGGATAGCTGCAATTCTCTGGCAGATGAAGACACTCGCCTTTTGACTGGGTGCTTCACAATGACTCTGGAATAATTAATTTGATTGTTAATTTCTTACTTGTATTTTGTTTTTTATTTCCAAGAGCCCAACAGATAAAATCCTTTCTATTTCTGAAGGGATACATTCTTCATACACTTCTTGCAACAGTTGCCTCACAAATTACTTGAAAGCAAACTGAGAATCTTATCTTAACTTATTTATAACTCTGAAACAATACAATTGTATTTATATTCAACTCTAAAATTTGTTCATTTAACGTTTTTCCATAATTCTTTGACTTCCTAACTCATTTATTCTTGGAGCTTCTAGCTATGTACTCTGATTCAGCAGAAATCTCCACCAATATGTAGCTCACCAACAAGAAAAACCTGTTTGTCCTTTTTTTTTTTAAACCTATCAAACTTGGAAAATCCAGATTGTCATCAGATACCCAATGCCGTTATCCAAGATAGAAACTTGGAAGTTCATCTACCTCTGTGAAAGGACAGTAGTTCTTATGAGATTTTAATCTACACTAGAATGCCTCTCAACTACAAGCTGCAATAAGTTTTGCGTTCCAAATTTATTAATGGCAGCATCAATCCAAACCATTGCACTATATTTTGCCTAGTTACCATTATATTTGTTCCTATTAAGAAAAATGATTGGAATCTGTATTTGGTTGACATCTGCCCTACTAATTGTTCCCATGACTGTACCTTATCTGTTGATGTCAGCAATGATTGTGGCTCAGTTGTTCTTTCCATCCATCTGTTTTTGGTTATGAGTAACCTGTTTACTTAACTTGAGTCAGTGTTGATGGTTACAGTGACCAGTTTTTAGTAGCATGCGCTTATATCTGGTCCTCAGGTGCCGAACACAGGAAAAGGTAAATTATACTTCTATCAAGCAACAATCACCATCTGCTTAATAATTCTTTTTACAGGAAAAGTAATGATTGAAGAAGAGGTGAAAGAAGAAATAAAAGAAGAGTTGGAACCTCATGGAGGTCCAGAAGAAGGTACAGCTGTAATTTTTATACTTCATAACCACACTTGTCTAGAAGGCAACAGCAGTTCTGAATGGATTTCATCAAGTGGTATAGGCGCAAAATTTGACCTACCTTAAAATTGGCATGATGTGATATGGACACTAAAGAAATAAAAAAGCATCAGTCCATTGCCAAGACCTAATATACTTTTAAAATACACAGAAATCACTGTCCTTCTGGAAATCAACAAATTTGAATGCCCTTTGCTGGTTCTGCAGTTATATTGAACAATACTGATGTCCTCCAACAGCTGATTTGAGCTCTGGGAGCAGATGGGAGAGAATAAAGGGCCATATCTGACTCCCATTAAAGCCAGAGGTAAAAGGCTCATTGCAGTAATCCAGGCTCAAGGTAACAGAGGAGTAAATCACACTAGCAAGATCCACATTCAAAAGAAAGGAGCACAATCTTCTGGCTAGGTACAGATGGAAAATATATATCTGGTGTCTTCTATCATAAGATCCTCTAGCAGCAGCTGTGGATATAACAGTATCCCTAGTTTGTGACCCTGAAACAAATGGCAGGAACCAAATTGTAAATAGGGGGAATCCTTGCAATACCAGATCAACTGGTTCACCTATTTTGGCATCCTGCTTGCAGCAGTTGCCAGTATCCGATACTTCAGAGGAAATACCCGTTGCTCCCACAGTTGTGCAGTGCTGCACAGTGCATGCTGGAGCAGGGGAATTCCATTCTTATCTCTAAAGGTGACCAGCTTCCTCCCATATGTATGAGATGTGATTTCTCTGATCACTTTACATTGGACCTTGTACTACTGCAATCAGTGAGAATATTGTTGTTCACTTTAACAGGAGCAAGATCAATTCCATTGTTAGTGGTCAAAATTTTTTCCTGTTATATCATAAAATGCTTGAGTTTAGTTTTAAGATCCAGCTACAACATTTACCTTGATAACCTTCTTTGGCAATGAATTTGATAGGCTGACCATTTGCCCTGTAAAGTAGACATTCCTTTAAAATAAACAAAAATTATTGCAATATAATCCAGATTCATGGATTGCACTACTATTTTTAACTTATTTATCAAAGTAAGTGAAGCATTTTAAGGATGCATAATGAAAGTATGGTATTCATTTTAAATAACTATTTTTCTCTAAAAGGGAGAATATTTGCATACTTGCAAAGATGTTGGGAGGCTTAATCAGTTTGCAAAGTGCTGTATAGTGTAAAAAAAAATTACATATGCACCTGACTTGGAGTCATTGCTTTGATCGCTTTTCAGTTTATGCACCTTCAGGAAACTTGGGAAAAGCAGCTGAAAAACCAAGCAACAAAGAGAAAGAAAGGAGTTCATCAGATTCTGGGTCCAAAGAAGGAGCTGATAAAAGGAAACGTAACAGAGTTACTGAAAAGGTCTTAAATGCAAACAGCAATCCCTCCAGTCCGAGTGCTGCAAAACGGCGTAGAACATAGAGAATGCAGTGAAGGACAAATGCATTTAACTACAGAATCAGGGAAGGAAACAGTAGGATGGAATAGGAATGAAGGAAAGTTGTTATAAAGATTTGTTAGGTGGAGGAAAACAACTATTTGACCCAGGTATTAAAAGCTTCTGCACATTGTCATTATGTGTAGACATGGATTTGTGTGTTCTCTCATAATTAGTTGTTTGCTGGTCAGTAGCGCGTAGCTAATCAATGGCTACATTCTCAGGATATTGAAGGAGAAAGTTAGCAGCTTTACAAGCAAGTCAGGTGGTAGCATTTTAAAATATTAGTAATACACACACCCTGTGTTAACAGAGTTTGTGAAATAAGCTCTTAGTGGAACAAGGAACCTCAGTTCTGGAAAAGGTTAGGTCATTTATTTAAAGATTGGATCCTTGGGATTCCTTTCCTGTCTTGTTTTTATTGCTCTCTTTGGTGACTATTATGGCCCCTTTGTGGGTTATTGTTCTTAGGACATTTTAGTTATAGCATGTTATAGCAAGAATACCATTTTCTATCAAATGTCTGGCTTTGTTGGTCCAGTAAAACTAAAATCTCTAGCACATTAAATACAGATCTAAGGTGAAGCATTCTTTGCTACTGTTCTGCTTGACTGGGGGGGAAAGTAAACCCTCTACCTCTTGGAGGCTTAGTGGTATAACTTATTTTTCAATCTTTAAGTACATACTGTAAATAAAGGAAAATGTTAAATGTTTATAGACAGACGTCTTCATAAGTGACTTAAAATAAAATGTCCAGTAGTGCCATGTGGTATGAAAGAAATCAACTGGGCTATGCAAAAACCTGGACATGTTGCCTAATCCACTTGTACTGTAATAGTGTACATAACAGTTGTTTTTGTATTTCACTATTTAATTCAATTTTTTTTAAAAAGCTATTTTTACAAAGGGCTGTTAAATGGAAATAATATTGTAAAACATTAATCTTGTGCTGTTATTGTACTTTTCCTGGAGTAGTTTTAGTTCAGACTCTTATTGATATTTTGAAACTTATCTTTAAGTCTTATATGCTAGAGTATTGAGAATTGGTAAGTTATTTTTTTGAATTGCCAGAAAATGATCAGTTCCTCCATTTTCTCCCTTCCCTTCCTCCCAACATACTGATTTTAACAAATGCTTGTTAAACTGGTGAATGAAGCAGGCTGAAATGTTATTGGATTACATCTTCACATCTTCACTTTACTGTTAAATAAAAGGTAGCCCAACATTTTTGTCCTGCAGCATTGTCATCTACTTGAAGAAGTGGGAATCTAATAACCTTTATTTTAAAACACATACCTGGCCAAATTTTTCCCCACTGTTTCATTAACTTCACTTCCTTTATACCAAGCATAAATTTGGCTCATTCTGTTTTATTAGTTGACTCTGAAAACCAGCTAAAAAAACCCAGGCTTAGGACCAGTTTTTTTTTTTAAATATACTTAGCTCTCCCAAAAATACAGATACATGCCTAGTAGGACTTTCCTAAGTGTCTAGGTGCCTAGTTCCCATGCTGCATTTAAAAATCTAGCCCTTAGTAACTCAATATGGACTTCATGAATTAAATAGGTTTTAAGGAATATAAGTGGAAGGGGTCTAATTTACACCATGTTCACATCACCTCTCAGATGAGGTCAACTGATGGCATAGGATTGCCTTAAAGCAAAGTGCATACAGACCAAGTTGTTGTATATGTTGACACAATCTCTCTGAATGTATGTTATTCCCCCAGTGCAATTAAGTTACTGCCATTCAGATGACCAGAATTCGCTTTCCAGATTTACTGTTACTTACAATGACAGCCCTCCTCATATTCAGTTGCCCTTGGCTAGAGCCTCGTTTTGCTTTTATTGCAGCTGATGGAGAAATAGGGGTTCTGAAGGAAGTGGTGTCTGGACCTGCCACTTCTAAGATGGTGTTATGAGGCAGATCTTGTGAAGCTTAATGTTTGGTGAAATGTTTGAGATGGCTAATTTGATCTTGCTTTAGTAAAATGTAGACAGGAAGCCACTCCACTGACAAGAAAAAAAAATTTGCTGAGACAAGGTCAGTCTATAATCTTGATTATGACCCATACAGTTCAATACCATACTAGCTCTGATGTTCAAATATGGGTGTGTTGTGTTTGCAACAAGTCAGGAAGTTAAAAATGTTTCTCATATTTTCCACTGGAAGGGGGCAGCAGGAATGCCAAGCACATGCTTTTGACACTTTGCTAAAACAAAACAACTTGGTCGATTTAATTGTGTTTTTAATGGAAAAAATAAGTAATTATAATAAATAACTTTAAAGTATCCATTTAAAAAAATTCTACAGTAGTGTTCACCTGTCCATGTTATCATAGCAAGTCTTTTATGCGTGGCTTAGTTAGTTTCTGATTTACCACAGAGTTCTAATCTTTCTGCCAAATGGTGTTTTACAAAGATGATAGCCACACACAAAACCAAATGTCTTTGCTATTCAACTGATGAGCACGAAGTGCTGAGTTTCCTTGTGATCTTTTGATATGCTACAGTAGCCGCTTACCACCTTTGGCTTTGAAGTAATTAGATCTCAAAATCTAAACAGTGTCATGCTGCCCACTACTTGGCTGGAGAGCTCCAAGGAAAACTAATGTTCTGTAACATGTGGTATTGGTGATTCAGAAAGTGGGAACTTAACTATATTGTGACTTTTTACAGGGAAGCTGATTTTAATAGTGACCTTTTTTTACAAAAATCCTAAACCTAATATATTTTAGTTGGTAATATTAAGGTTAGCAAACCTCTTTTAAAATAGTTTGAGTAACAAGTTTGGGCCAGACCTCACAGCATAGATAAAAGAGCTTGAGAAGTTCAGAGGTCTCTTAAGAATCAAAATGCTCATTAATTGTAAATGGTTTCTGAATCTTGCACATATTGTGGAGAAAATTTTATAGCTTTAATATTTTTCCTACACCCCCATGTACACGTAGAAACCCCTGGGGAAGTGTGACCACAACACAAACTTCCTTTATGTTGGGAACTGTGGATCCCCCTTCTGCTCCTGTTTTAAACAGTGGAAAAATGGAAGCGGCTTGTTTTGGTTAAGCAGTGGTACCAATGACTCATCCATGGATCTTAGTACAGCTCTGGCAAACTCTGTTCAGTTGGTTAACTGCTGCTAAACAAGTAGCAGAGATAGCATATCATGTGCTTTGGGCATCATTTGTGTCTAAGTGACCACATGGTTGATAGGGCCAGATGACTAGCACCTCAGTGAGGAGCAAGGTTCTGCCGTTGAGCATCGGTACTGCTGGAGGGTGTGGTGATGTAGACCTGAACCTCCAGCCTTCATCTTTCCATCCCATTTTTATAGGAAAAAGATCTCATGTGAATCTATGGGTTTTTGCTCTGTCATATTGCATCTGCGTTTGGCAGAGGGCCTGGAGGGTGTATTCATAGATCAGGTACCATCTAAACTTTGAAGGTTCTCTGCCTAGTGTTGCACAATAGGAATAATAATTTAGACTTCTACAGTGCTTTCCCTCTGAGGACCTCAGACCTCTCCATGAGTATGTATTAATGTTAGGCAGAAAAGTATAATTATTGTCACTGTTCAGGTGGGGAAACTGAGGTACAGAATTTAAATGAATTGCCTGATGTCTCTCATGCAAGACCAGCTTCAGTCTGGATGCAGAACATGGCAGAATCCTCAAGGTCAAGCGTCAACTACACGTAGACTGATGGCACAAAGAAGCAGGGGTTTCCCCTTCACTAGGCAGCAAGCACATCCTAAAGAAGTCTACATTTCTTTTTTACGGGAGTGGCTATTGTCAAGACAACCAGGGGATGCACTGAAGCTAGAACATCTTGATGGAAGATGATGGTGACAAAACCATGCAATCCCCCTTGGGGTGCCATCGTGTGCATTAATCACTAGACTATCCTTCCAAAAAATGGTATTTTTGTTATGTCAATGGCAGGGTTCGCCAGCTCTCGTTTGCACAACACTGCATGATTGTGGCAGGACAATCATTTGGGTACCTGACACTAGTGGCTGGGAGAGTTCATGGTTTGCTGGATTTTCTGATTTTTGCTTTTTTGATGTGGTAGGACAGATATTTAAGAACATCCTGGAACGTCTCAGTTTTGAGTTTAAATCAAAACAGAAACTGTCCCACCAAAACCTTCCGCAGCACGCTCTCTTCTCCCCACTTTCGTGGAGTCCTGGCTTCTTTGATAAACTGTCCCTTGAACTGTTTGCCTTGCCCGCCCCCCCGTGAATGATGATTAGGTAATTCAAAGTGTGTGGGGGGGGCCGTGTCCCTTTCAGCCTTATCCTGCAAAGAGGCACTGTTGTGCTGGCATGAAGCTGAGTACGCCTTTTGCAGGACTGGCTTTTACAACCTCATCTGGAGCGCGCCGGGGCAGCAGGGCCAGAAACGGTGGGAGAGGCAGGGGGCCACCCGCACATCCCCCCCCCCAAAAAAGAGGAGACTCGGCCCCCCTGCAGAGGACCCCCGAGTCTTTAGGCTGAGACTCCCCCCGCGGGAAGGGCTTTTGCAGCCGGTGTGTGTCGGTGCCGCTGACCTGTAGAGATCGGCCTCTCCGCGAGCGCCTCCCCGTTCCGCCGCGGGCCCGGCCCGGCTGGGCCGGCCGCCGGACAACACGATTCGCCTCCCGATCCCCCGTCCGGGAGCGCAGCCGGCCGGATGGAACGCGGAGACAACCCCAACGTTCCACCGGGGGCGCGCCTCAGCCAATGGCTGCGCGGGGACGCCGCGGAACGCGTCTCGCCTCCCGACCCCCAGCCCGGCCGGATGGAACGCGGAGACAATCCCAACGTTCCACCGGGGGCGCGCCTCAGCCAATGGCTGCGCGGGGACGCCGCGGAACGCGTCTCGCCTCCCGACCCCCAGCCCGGCCGGATGGAAAGCTGAGACAATCCCAACGTTCCACCGCAGGGGGGGGCGCGCCTCAGCCAATGGCTGCGCCGGGACACCGCCCCGCCTTCCCCGCCCACGTGTCTTTTTGGCTTGGTGAACCCCGCCCCTCCCCGCGGGCGCCCGGCCGCCGAGCGACGCTTTGGCTTCCCTCCGTCCCCGCCGCCGGGAGCCCTGATGGCGGCTTGGCTGAACTTCGGGGGGCTGGAGGAGGGCGAGAGGAAGGCGCGGTGCTCCTGGGAGTACGACTCCACCTGGGAGAGCGAGGAGGAGCTGGCGGAGGAGGAGGCAGGGACGTGGCCGCGAGCAGCCAGCCAGGAGGAAGAGGAGGAGGAAGAGAAGCCGTCGGGGTGGTTGCGGGGCTCCCACCAGGCCAGCGGCGCACAGGTGATCGGGGCGAGGGCTTGGCACGTGAGGGAGACCTGGGAGGGGGGTGCCGGGGCGAGGGGAGAGCCCCACAGCATGAGATCTGTGCACGTGGGGGGGGTATTCACTTGCCTCTGCTTCCAACCCGCCTGGCCCCGGAGGGGTGAGTGGTAACTGGTCCCCTCCCCCTTTAATCATTAACGACCTTAATTTAATTGAAACCTTCATTGAAACATCCGCCCGGAACACCTCCCCCGCTCCCTCCTGTAAGGCGGATCTTTCCTCTTCCGCGCCGCAGCGCTGCGGTTACCGTGTGTTGCGGGTCCCAGCTCCCGCGGCCACGCTTGCGGATGGCACCGATCGCCTGCTGCCGGGCGTGGCTGTCCCACGGTGTCTGGGAGCCTCTTCTGGCTAGTTTCGAAGTTTGCAGCCAGGGACAGGAGCAGCTGGAAGTAGCTTCAGAGAGTTCCCTGCTGCCCTCCCAGTGGGGTCCCTAGCCTTTTCTGCCATCATCTTAATGAGCGGTGCTGTCGGCTCTCCCAAAGAAGGGAGGCACCAGGCCACGCCTGATGAATGAACTTGGCAGGATTTGGGGCCAGAGGTGTGCTGGTGGGGTTACTGCTCAATGGAGAAATTAAAACAAACAGATGTGGCTTCATGTTCTGCTAAAGCTCCATTAAATTGCCACATGCTGTTTCTGAATCTCTGTCCCACCATTCCTGGTAAGCAGGAGAATTTTGTTTATAAATCAACTTTCCATCTTGTCTACTCAGGTGACTCCACTTCCCTGAATCTCTGATGGTGCATTCTCGTTTTTAACATCATAGCTCAGAATCATTGATAGGCTTCATGAATTTGCCTCTCATCCTTGTGGAGCAGCTTCGGTTGCCATAAATGCTCCAGCCACTCAGTGTCTTTGTGTGTCAGCATGTGCAACCTTTTTACTGGTGGCCATAGCGGATGTTACTCTTAAGATTATCAAGTACCATCAAGCGATGTTTCTTCATTTTTAAGAATGTAATAAAATCTGCTAGGTTTTTAAAAAGTTGTATCAAGAAGGGATGTTGTATAACGTTGGCAGGTGGTCTTTTTCAGGTTCACAGCTGATCTACACCACTTTTTAATAATCCTTACGGGGCTGCAAAATGTGATTCTTTCATTCTGATGCTGTAAAATGTTAGTGTTGGATAACTGTGTACTTCTTTTCTTGTAAAGTTTCTCACTATCTTCAGTGAATGTTAATAACAATCCCGTGATACTGCTTAAACAGATCTCTTGTTTTGCTTTTTGTCTTTCAGTTTTACTAAAGAGAAAATCAAAAGCTAATCACAGCTTTTTCTGTCTAACTCCTCCCACTTTGGAGAAATGGAAACTAACCCTTGGGTTCAGTTTCACTTTGCTGTCTCAGGTTAACACATTTTTATAGTTAGGCGGTCGCACATCTTAGTTAATTCACTTTTTTGAAGGGAGGTTATATTTTTAAATTTCTGTGTAGAAGCTCTTTGTGAGTGTTCAGTGAAATAGATTTTGATGGCACCTTGAAGCCCAAAGTAACAGTTGGTTCTTCAAGGGCACAGACTTAGTAAGAAGCGTGCAAGCTGAGCTAAGGTTTATATACTGCAAAGGAACCTGGCTCTGCCCATCCCTGCAGCAGCCGGGAGTTCTGGTGACTTCACTGGGGTTCCATTTGCAGAATCTAGCCCTGGAGCGTAAGTCTCAAAAGGGTTGAGCTGATGTGCCTGTAGCATTTCATGACATGCTCAGAGAGAGGGGCATCCTTGTGGAAGAACTTTGTTTACTTATTGTTAAAGGGATGCTGTCAAGTCAAACTTAGTCCCAAATTTAGGTTTTGGTTTTAAAAGAAATTTTTTTACCAATCTTAAAACCATGGAGATTTTTCCATAACTTTGGTTTTTATTCCAGTAGAAGTACCTCATCATCTTTTCTTACCCGCCCCCCCCCCAACAAGCAAATATTCCTCTGGGTTGTGGTAATGCAGAAGAACCAGAAAGTGCAATTGACTAGAAATGGCTTCTTCCTTCCACCTGTTGTTGACAAGGAATGTGGCTGAATTGGTGCTGCATATGCTTTAAATGGAAGCGTAAGCAAAGACAACCTGTTTACAGCACCAATGAGTCAATTTTTCAAGCCCTGCTTTAAAGGGGTGCTGTTGGGGGCTTATTACCCCCAAAATATCAGCACTATGCTTCTAAATACTTTAACTCTTCCTTTATAAATATATTCCCATCCCTCTCAAACAAAGTCTGCAATAGTCTTTGAGGTGAGGGGGAGAATGCTTATACAAAAAAGAGACAAGTTTTCTCACAGTGCATTTATTACACACATCTGCAACCTGCCTAGGGCTCTGATCAGTTTGCAAAACAAGTACCTATTTCTGCTCATATTAAACTAACATAGATTCCTCTCTCTTCAGTCTAGATGGTATTGTTTATTAAGGACGCCGTTTATGTTTTTGGGGAAAGCTCTTTCAGCTCTTACTCTTTCAGATGCCCAGGTTAGAGACTTATTTTTTTTATTTTAAATTATACACTTTAAAAAAACTGGCTGAAACCAAATCTTAAATTGCTTATGTCATTTGTACATCTTTATAAAAATGCTGTTCGTTCATAGCTGGAGATGTCAGTGGATATGTTTTCAGATAATTTTTTTAAATCACATTTAGCTTCCTCTATAAGACAATGTGCATTTTTTTTTTTTTGGTAATAAACAAAAAATCTTGGGTTTTGTTCTTTTTTTTTAAACACCCACTTATTCTGCTGTAGAATAGCAGGCTCCATGTTCCATTGCACCAAAATCCCTCTCTAACAACAAAAGTGACTGTGCATTTTCCCATCCTCAAATAATTTTGTGGGGACTAAACCTCTGTTCGCTCAGGCTACTCTTCCTAGGATGCTGGCTGGCCACATTCTCTTTACATGGGTCTTGCTGTTATCTGCGCCTTCCTTTATCTTTCTTGCCTCTGGTTACTAGTTCTTTCTCACATTGCCCCTGCCCTCCTCCAGCTTTTTTTTGCTTTTCTCACACTCCTCATATGATAGTGGGCTGTGTAATGGGTTGGGATGTTGGATGGACACCCACATCAAAAATTGCTCACCAGTGGATGTCATGAAAATACACTGATTTTGTTTCACCTGTAAAGTTTTGTTATCTTGGCTTTAAAAAAAATATCTGAGAGGAATCTGAGGGAGCTTTAGAATGGAAACCTAGCCCCAGGAATGGAATGTCAGGGGGATTGGACATGCCTTCTCTTCTTGCCTGTCATTGCTCTGTCTGATGCTCTGTTCAAGGACTCTCTTGTCTCAGATCTAGCTGCTTTCTAAACAAATCTTCTTGCAGTTCCACTTTATTTGAGTTGACTTCCTTAATGCTGCTTGCGTTGTCTGTCTTGATTGTCTCTTGTCTCTTGCAGACCTAATCCTCTTTCAGAATTGGAGTTGTCTTCTGTTCTCTCATGACAATTGATTGTGTTCGGAGATACTGATCTGGCAGAAAAGTCTGTAACACAAGTCGCTTAGGGTGAAATCCTGGTCCCAGTAAAATCAACAGCAAAATTCCTGTTGACCTCAGAGGATTCAGGATTTCACTCCTGGATTTCCAACACCATATAGTCAAGGTTGTAAATGGATTTCTTAGGGCAAAATCCCAGTCTCTGTTTACATCCTAAGAAACAGCTGTACTGACCTCCCTAACTGAATGCACATTTCTCTTCCTAATAGAGCTTCTTGCAATATGCAAAACCACTTATGCTTCAAATTAAAACTTCCTGGGACTTAAAAAAACAAAAATAAAACCTAAATCAATGTATTTATATAAATCAGCATGTCACTACATGGCTTTAAACCCTGGTATTGGCAATTCAGGACTACCAATTGGAATGAGCTCCAGGAATTTGAGTTTTAATCCTTATTCCTCCATTGACTGGTCTTGGGCAAGTCCCTTCACTTATCTGTCTGTTTCATCTTCTGTAAAATAGGAATAATGTTTATCTATTTTGCAATCTGTTTATTTTAGGTATTTATAAGGGGTCTCCCTGTTTAGCTCTCTCTTTCCTGTTTGTGTAAATGTTCAAGCTTTTTTTAAATTGCTTTATTTATGGCTTTATTCTGTGGGAAACCTTTTTCTGAAGGTGTCTTACACAAATGCATACAACAGTTGGAAGATAGATGTTAAGTATTTTTATTATTAAAAATCAATGGGATGAGATGGCAAAATTGCTTGACTACAAATCATTCGGCACATAATCTAATTTCCCCCTTAATAACTCCAATAGACAGTGGATGGCATTTGACTCAATAGAATTTGACTGTTCGCAAGAAAGTGACTATTCCCCAGACAGGAGCAGGAAATTATCATGGTCAGATAGTTACAAAAGAAATTGAGGGTTTGTGTTCTTCTTTCCCCTTTCCTGAAGGTCTCCTGTTTTTAAACGTGCTGAGCACCATGGGCCAGATCCAGCCAAGCACTTGAGTTCTGGCCCAAAATCCATTGGAGATGATGGAAAGATTCCCATTAACTTCAGTAATCTTTGGATCAGGCCCTTTCTGCATAGGAAGTTTCATTGAAATCAATGGGACTTTCCAGGCATGTAAGGTTAGAACATGTGCTGAAGTGTCTTGATGGATTGCATCTGGAGTGCCCTGCTCCCTGTTTGCATCTTTCTGCATATTTTAATAGCAGTTCTGTCATTGAGATGTGTATAAACACAATGCACCCTTAAAAACTAAAAAGGATAAATTGCTTTAAAAATAAGTCAGTTATATAATGTCACTTTCATAACTCCCACTTCCCATGTGATGCTGGCAAGGAGAAAGTGAAGCGTTAGCCAATTATTTCTGTCTAAACATTATTAAATTCCCAAACACATCTTAGACTTGTAGAACCCAATTCTCCAGGCATTTGCAGCTGCTTTACCCTAGTGTGTAACTTCATTGATTTCAGTGGACTTGCTCCTGGTTTTTGCATCGGCTTACCTGAGGAAAGAATCGGGCAGCAACTGTCTGAGTTTTTAATACTGATTTGAAGTATAAACAATGTAACTTTGTAACTAATAGAACTTGTCCCTGGAGTGACTGACTTGAAGGAAGCAAAACATTACTAGGGGCATCTTAGTTCTTGATGTTGAGGAGTGAGCTTTTTTTTTCTATTAAATAAAACTGAAGTTGGGTTGTAAACATGTCGTCCTAAGTCTCATGAAAGTATTTTTTTAATCTTTAGGAGCGAAGACGACCAGCAGTCTCCTCGATGGGTTATAGAGGTTTTGAGGTAGGATTAACACACTGTTTGGAAGGAGATAGATAACGGTGATGGGAATATATTTCAATAACTCCTGTGACTCTGAGCTACATTATCTTATATAAACCAGCATTGCTGCTTGCTAGATGCACAGCTTCTTCTCTTTCAGTCGAAGGCGTGGCAGAGTTAAGTGCAGTACTAATCTAAGGATGTGACAACCTAAATATTTTGCACTTAGGTCTAAGTAGCCCTTTTGCTCCTGTGGAAGAGAGTAATGGAGCCACGTGGCTTGGTGGGCTGCTGGGGAGGGATGTGGTGGTGAGCAAGCCAGGCAGGGCTTGGACTGGACTGTGAGTGGGGGTCAAGGGCCAAAGAGGCAGAATAGGGAGCTAGCCTCAGAGTGAAGCTGTCCCCCTGCCACCATGGCCTGGGCCCTTTTAAAATCACCTGGGCATTGGCCCCCTTTGCTCTCCTCCCTGTATTAGCCTGAAGCTACCTTCAGGGACGCAATGAAACAGTAACGGACTGGGTGCTGAAGCACAGGTATGTCCCCAGCTGTTTTGCCAGGGGAGGTGAGAATTCAAAACATTATAAGTGATGATAACGAGCGTAGGAGAAAATACTTGCAAGAGAGTCTGAGGTTTGTCCGACTTTCTCACATTAACCAGAATAGCCTCTACGGCATCATTAATAACCAACTCTTCGAGAAGGAACATGGCAGAACAGTGTTTTCTGTTCGAAAACTTCTGTTCTCACTCTCTGATTTGTCTCTTTCCTCTTCCCTTCAGTTCTCAACTGGACGCAACTGGACAGCTGCAAAAGATATGCAGAGATACAGGCATCATTATCCGGTACAGGCTGGAGATTTATGAACTTTCTGTCTTTTGTGGTTTTTTCCTCTTCTCATGCTAGACGCAAGAGGCACTTGGCTGATTTAAGAATGTCATTTCGTCAGCCTTAAATTGGTCAATTGAGATGTTAAAATAATGATAAAGTACTTCGCTTCTCCTCATCCCTTCGTTGAGACGTACTCGCTACATCCTGTTGGCTCAGAAACACGCCATGAACTACCAGCCCCTGTTCTCAGACTTGGTAGCCTCGCTACCAACACAAAAGAACTGATGGGGAGATCATTATGTCCCTGTGGGGTTTTAATGCATTGCTGCTTGTTAATGTCTCTCTCTCCTACAGGGTTTGGAAGAAAGGGAAGCGGATGCTGAAGAGGAGGAGATGTGGAATTTAAGTTTTTACAAAAATGAAATTAGCTTTATGCCTCACGGTACGTATCTGACCTGCGCCTCCTGTATGTGCAAGTGTGCACGTGAGCTCGCAAGGTGTCACGACGAGTCAGTGGAAGGAATAGACTCCTGATTCCCAGTCCTATGTTAAGTCCACCAAAGCACTGTCTTGTGTTGACATCGCTCCGTGATTCAGAAATACATGTAGATCAGCATTTCCTGTTAAAATTGCAGCAGTGGTCAATTGCTTGCTCGTTTTTCTTTCCTTTGATTCTCTCTGTGGCATGTGCAGTAGCAACTGACCATGTGCACTGCAGTTTTCTGTTTGTTACTGCAATTTGAAAGGCTCTCTCGCTTTTTAAAGGATTAACATTTCAGGCAGGCAGAATTCCCTGGTGGGTCCCTCTTTAGTGGTTAAATATATTTGTCCACAAGCCTTTCTGGCTACCCAGGCAATGTAAAATGTTTTCCTCTAGTCATCTTCCCACAGCAGTACATTAATGCCTTTAGACCCACATTCACACTAACCTTATAGCCTCAGATGAGAAGCTTTGCTGAGCCACTGGTAAATCTCTCTTTAGCCGTCCAGCTCTCCTTCACGCTCGTTCTCTGTGTGCTGAATTCTTACTCCAAAGTTGCCTTCGCTTCAGGGGTAAGGGAAGGTGAAATGACAAGAGCTGCTATATAAGGGAAAACAGTAACACTCCACCACTGATCTGAAACTAAGATACGAGATCAGTGTTTAACCTGACATAAGCATCTTTAAAATCTGGATGCTGTTTTTCTGCTTTCCTTCCAGTTCCAGCTATCATGCCTTCTGGGATAACCATCTTCTTTCAAGATGGTGAGACTCCAAAAGTGCTAGAAGGCTTCTCTCCCCTTTGTAGGGCCTGATCCTGAAAAGTGCTAAGCTTCCAGTGACGTCAGTAGAAGTTGAGGGTGCGCACTACCTTGTAGGACATATTTGGGTCATTGCAGGATCAGGCCTAAAGTAGCCACAGACCCTTTCTGGGGTAATCTACCCCTAATCTGTTGTGTGACAGTAGATCACAACACTATCGTGGCTTTTACCGTGCTTGGCTTGTTAGAAAATAATCGATCAATACTCAGTTCTTTGGATATGCAGAGGAAGGGGGGATTGGGCCCTTACTCAAGAATGACATTTCCTTAATGCCTGCACTCCAATGCATACAGAAAACTACACTGTTTAAAACATAACTTGGTTAGGGCCATCTGGAAAGATGGCTAGGTTGTCATCCTGTTGAAAGTGATCTTTTTATGTAGGTTATCCATGATCTCTCTTGAAGACAAAGTGAGACAGATTGAATGTAGTTGCACAAACTATCTCCTGGACAACAGTTAACTTCTTTGCTGTAGTTTCTTTTCTCACCTCCCACCCTCTTTTCCCTCAGGTTTATTTATTGATGAGCTCCTTGAAGCTTGGCAGGAGGATTATGAGACCCTGGAGGAAAATCATTCTTATATACAATGGTAAATAGTTATTGCAAAAGGCAATGTCTCTTAGAATGAATCTCTTCTGATGTATGTCTCAGAGAATTTGCTGCTTCAAAGCTGCTGAGGTTGGCTTCTTAGAAAACCTCAGGCCCCTCTTGAGTTCTAAATTTGTGTATGAGATTTATTTGGATCAGTTACTTTCTTGTGAAAGTAATGAGAGGGGTGGGTATCCTGAAGGCAAAGATTTCCCTTAGAGCTCTGTCAGTCGTCTTCAGTCCACAGAAGCTGCAATATGTCTGCAAGCCTGGCACGGAGCAAAGACGTGGTGGTGATGGTTAAGATAGGAATACCCAGACAGATCAACAATTCAGACTGCTAATTGTACCAGCATGTGTAGTGACTTTTCATGGTCTAACTTACTCTGTTACAGACTAAACTCCTTGTGCGTTCCATGATATTATGTCCTCTTGAAGACGATTGCATTTGGCATCTACAGCAGTGGAGACCTTTCTCTTAATTTTTTTTTAAGGCGCACATGCTCCTTAATGTAATGTCTATTTTGTCTGACCTGCAAATCTTCTTTCCCCTCAGGTTGTTTCCTTTGCGTGAACGTGGGATGAACTGGCGTGCAAAGCCTTTGACATGTAAAGAAATTCAGGTGCGACTTTCTTACTTTTAAACCTTTGCTACTTGAAAGGCATTGGGGGTTCATCTAGGTAAATCTTAGTCTTCTACTTCATAAAGTTACTGTGTTTCATTCCCCACCTAATGGAGCCAGCTCCAATGGCTGTTAAATGCCACTTTTGATTATCTTTTTTTGCTCAGCAGTAGTTTATAGGTTTGTTGATATAACCAAGAAATAACCAGTGATGATCCCAAATGTGTTTCTTTACAGAACAGTCATTTATAAGCATTGTGTATAATTGAAAGGCCTCGTAAGTAACCGATGCAGGTAGTTTAAACTCTTCTTGAGTTGCAAATTTGGAGTCTTTTGTGCATTGCAGGCCTTTAAGAA
This sequence comes from Mesoclemmys tuberculata, assembly GCA_007922155.1. Lineage (NCBI taxonomy): Eukaryota > Metazoa > Chordata > Testudines > Chelidae > Mesoclemmys > Mesoclemmys tuberculata. Next base: position 22,405,861 of record ML675625.1, read on the forward strand.
ATCCAAGGAAGTTATGCAAAGATTCATTAGAGCTTACAAACTCATGCTGGGTTTTTATGGAATAAACTTGATAGATCAAGAAACGGGACAAGTGGAAAGAGCAGAAAACTGGGCTCAGAGATTTCGCAACCTTGATCGGTGAGTCCCATTTTCATTGTTGGGCTTTTATTCTTCACTCTTGGGGAAAGAAAAATCAAATGAAGCCACAGGAATTAGTTGGCTACCTAAAGACAAAGGCTTTCTGTGTTACAGAAGCAGTGTGAGCTGACCACAGAAGTAGGAGCCAGCAGGCCCAGAGTTTAGGTGTACTTATTCTGGCTTTGCCTCTGACTGACTATAGTTAAGGAGGCCTGTCTGTATCTTTCATATTTTAAATTGCTTGAAATGCTTAGAGGCTCCAGCCGAGATTTGATGCCCCAGTGTGAGCTGTGCATGTATTGTATGTTACTGCTTTGGCATTACTAATCAAATGGTGGGTGTCTATCTTAAGCTCCCTAAGGCTGTAATAAAGGCTTAGAGACTCTGATCCTGGCTGCCTCTGAGTTTGTGTCTCAGACAAGCTTGCTCTTCAGTGAGATGGGCCTTAGGCAGCTGTACTCTCGAACTCCATTGGAACAATTTTCACCTATAGCACAGTTCCTGTGTGGTGGGGATTACTTGTTTTAAGACCTGCTGAGAAGAATGCATACAGTTCAGGTTTAAACATAAAATGATCGTAGCAATTAAGGGGGAAGATCCTAGTTACAGCTGGGAATTTGGAGTCCGAACTCTTGAGTTCTGTTGTTGACAGTAACGATGACTTGTGTGTAACCTTGGTCATTTATGTAGCTATAAAATGAGAATAATTCCCTATGCTTTCTAGGGTGTTTATAAGGCTTCCTCAATGCCTGTGAAATGCTTTCAGAGCCTTGGATGAAAAGCGCTATTTAAATGCAAAGTAGTGGTGGTGTAGGTATGATCATATGTTGATTAGAGATCCCAGATCCCTTTTCCAATACATATCTTTGTAGTTTGAACTGTACATCAATGATGGCAGTGAAGAAGCCAGGCCCCTGTTCTGGAATTCAGATATTGTTTCATCTCTGCTACAAAATTAACTGGAACATTGAGACGAGGAAGGGATAGGCTAGATATTACAGCAATAGATGCTTATGCCTTTAAAGATTCTAGTAAAGACTTATTTGTCACTAACAACGGTCAACATGTCTACTTTGAAGATGCCTGCCTGGGGTCAAATGGGACACTGAACTGTGCTGCTTTCACTTAAAGATGTCTTTTTCCTGTTTCACTGTCTTTAGTTCTTCTTTTTTCCTGTCTGTATCTCAGGTTTAGCCACAACAATTTGCGTATCACTCGCATTCTGAAGTGTCTGGGAGAGATGGGGTATGAACACTATCAAGTACACCTGGTTAAGTTTTTCCTCAAAGAGACTCTAGTTTTCCAAACACTCCCAAATGTTAAAAGAAGTGCCTTGGATTACTTCCTGTTCACCATCAGAAGTAAGCAGAAACGGCGGGAACTGATACACTATGCATGGAAGCACTTTAAACCTCAGAATAGGTTTGTATGGGGGCCTCAGAAGAAACTCCTGAAATATAAACCTCCAGTGTCAAAGTCTCAGCGCTGCCAAAGAGCAGATGAAGAGCAGGAATCCATCAGAGAGAAAGGAGGGGTGGGAAAGAAAAAAAACAATCCTCCAAACGAGGAGAAAGTTGGAGATGCTGCAGACTTACAAACCGAGAAGGTGACTAATGAATGTGCCTCAGAGGAGCAAAGACAACAAGGTGCTGTGTATGTTGCAGAGCAAGGAGACGGTGTAGAAGAGAAACTAGCCTCATTTCTCCAGCTGGAAGAGAAATTTCTAAGTGAGGATCCTGTGGGCATGGGGGATGGAGCAGAGAGTGAATGCCTGAAGGAAAACAAGAAAAGAAAGCTTGAGATGCAAAGATTAAGTCGTAAATGCACAGAGCTATTGAAAAGCTCCACTGACATTGAGAAGATCTCTCATAACCTCGGGGAATTTGCCATCAATCAAGAGATCACAGAGACTCTTCCAGCACTGGCGGAAATGGGTGACCAAGTAACAGCTGAAGAAGGTGACAGGAGTAGTGAAGACTTAAAGATGACAGAGTCATCCGATGCACCTGTTAAAAGGAGGAAAGTTGATGAGGCAATGTCAGAAACCAGTGCCTTAAATGTGGAACTAAACCTGGACGCTGACACCACTACCTGCAGTGTCCAAGCAACAGAACCAGATGCTATGGGCTGTTTGACTGAGAAAGAGGCTAATGAGGAAAACAAAGTTGTGGCAGAAACTAATGTGAAAACTGAGATTGGTGCTGATGGTGCGTCTGTGAATTCATTGCCTACTTCTGAGGCTAATGAACCTGATCTGCCTTCTCCGGCAGGGAGTGGCTCAGCCTCACGTGAAGCAAATGCAGAAGCACAAAATGAAGAGCATCAATGTAACGAAACTCTACCAGCAAGTGACAGCCAGGCAGATGATAGGGAGCAGAAGGAAGGAGCAGAAGATGTGAATGCAAGAGGGGAAGCAAAAACCCCAGGCAAGAATCAGGACCAAGAGGGTCTTCAGCAGTGTGTGTTGGCATCTGGTCCTGAAAAAGCCAATGCTAGGGACATAGCACAAGAAATTGATTGCTTTGAGGATTCAGCAGAGCTGAATGATCAGCAGACAATGACAGAAGGTGGGGAAAACAGTGAGAGCACCTGAGCAAGGAAAGAGAGGAGGACAATGATATCCTGAATGCAAGGAGCGTGGCACAATGAGTCAGACTCCAAAGGCAGATGGCAAAAAAAATCTCCTTTAAAACAATCCAAAACAATCCCCATCCCACTCTTCCCCTTCCCCCCGGTTGTCCAAATGAGGAAAAATGCGTTTGGTCAATTTCGTAGAGCAGAGCCCCTGGCTTCTTCCTGTTTCCATTTGTATCTGACATGCTGGGCTGTCTGCACAGAGGAAGATTTCTACTCTTCATCTCTATTTTTGGTAGGTTCTTTTTAAAGAAGGAAAAAAAGCTTCTTCCCTGTTTGAAAGAGTAAAGCTCTTATTTAATACATGATTTTTAATCCATGGAATGCAGATGTTGTTTGTAGAATAAATCAGTTGGCTGGGTTTCATTTTTACCAGGTAACTCCCCTTTGGCACTTTGGAAATGGTAACGCTAACCCGGGGAGTTTTTACATTTGCTGTCTCCCTGAGAAAGACAATGCAGGGCCCTGTTGCTCATCTTGGTGAGGCTCTGTTAAAATAAGTTTGGGTTTTTTTTTGTTTTTTGTTGGAGACACCAGTGCGGTTGTACAGTCTTTGTATAGGCTTTGTCTTAAAGCCTGGTGTTTTTCAACATCTTGAGGGTGAAGGCCCCCCCTTCTGCTGATATTTGCTTGCAAATGGGGTGGAGGTAACGAAATTTTACCTGTGGTGAGAAAATGCAAATGCCTGTTACTAACTTCAAGATTTTGTTTTGGAATACAAGAGTTATTGATTAAACTACACAGGCAAAATGTTTTTGACCAGTATTAACCTTAACAGGGTTTTTTCTTCCAATCTGTGTGCAGGGATGTAGAGAGTTTAATTCCCTCTAACCCTAGCACAAGTCACTCATGCATTTATTCCAGAGATTGCTGGGAGAACGGCAACCCACCAGTCTCCTAAAAGATAAAAAATGCAAATCTGGCTTTGCTTAAAGAGAATCCTGCCTTCCTGCAAGTCTCTTTTTCTCCTCTTTGGAGCCCTGATGGTCTTTCAGATGTTACTTTTTTTCACTAGTTGCAAGTCTTTTACCTGCCTATCAATGCAGTTTTCATCAGGCTACCATTCCCTTGTCCTTAGTGCTGATTTTCACCCTTGATGGTTTTAATCCCTTTTCTAGTTTCGGCTGGTGTTCTGCCAATAGCATTCTGACTGTCCCAAGTGTGTAATGAAGCATGCTGTGTGCACTGTTTGGGGGGTCCTAGCTCTCTGTCACTAAGCTGTGGAAACAATTCATCCAAAACTTGGGTTCTTTATCAAGGACATCATAAGAATCCACCTACTGACCTTCACTCATGTTGTTTACATCTATTGTTACTACCATCTAACTTGACTTAATGTTAATAATATGCACGCCAGCCCTGTACAGCATTAAGCTGCCACAAGGGATCATCCTACAATGCTGCATGAGGGAGAAAATATTAAGGTATTTACTACAGTGCACCTATTTCACCAAGCGGAAGAAGAAAATGCAGCAGCTGAAAAGACTGGACTTGATGTTCACTTAAACTCTGTTTCTGGTTTAGTTTATTTTATTTTTAAATGGCATTTGGTTTTGCAGAGCACTGCTGCAGCTTAGGTCAGATGTCCTATCAGAGAGCAGTTTCTGAATGTTTTACTCTGCATGTGCCAGCTGGTAAGCAAAGAAGCCTTAGCTGTTCTGGAATTTGATCTGTAACTTGCCTTCTCAAAATTTGTATGCCCTCATCCAGCAGAGCATTTACACACATGTGTAACTCTAAGCACATGTGTACCTTGGTTGAAGTCAGCAGGGCTAGTCCATATTTATATGCTTATAGTTTATACCCAGTAAATGCCTTAAAACACATTTGTTAAAGTGTTCTTTCTCTAGAAGAAAAACAAATTGTGTTAAATATTCAGTAAGACTAAAACTCTAATTACCTTCAGAATTTAGAGGACACTTACAGAAAAAGCAATTGCTTTTTACGAAAGTCTTTTTACCGATTTATAGTTGTCTTTTTATTTAAGTAAGAGTTCTCACTGAGTGTGCTCGCACGTGGCCCACTTTGTGTATCTTGTATGGTGATGAGTTTTTAAATGAGATTTCAGTGTAAGCCTTGATTTGCAGTGTGAAACAATCTCCTGTCTTGTTCAGGTTTAGAAATTCAACAGTAAATGTTTTGAATGAGTTCACAGAAGAGATTTTTTCATTGTTAATAGCTGTACAACAGAATCTGTTACGTTTAATGTTGTATAATAAAGTAGGACTTTAATGCAAACCAGTTTGGGGTTTATTTTTTCCCGTTTAGAGGAGAAAAAAGAATGTACAAAGTTCTCACTTGGGAGGCTGTTTTGAGGAACTGACAAGCTATTGCACATCTGAAAACCATCTCTTGGTGGGCTGCTTTCTTCTGGGTAATCTGCTGCATTCTAAACTTGGCTCTAGCCTTGTTGGTCCAGTAAGTTCTGTCCTAATTCATTCCTTTCCACAGTTTCCATCTGTGCAACATGCACAAACCAGATCCCTCTTTCTCTCTGTCAGCTTTCCCAAGCATACAATGTACGCCAGACAAATGGCACCCATGCCTGACTTCTGTCTGGGGAGTGATACACACTGAATCTGAACTGCTGGCTGGACCAGTTTGCCAAAGACTCAGTCCGTAGTCTGCAATAAAAGAAATGAATAGTATGGTCACACATCCGTTAACGCTATCCCAAATTCCACCAATATCCCTGTGTTTGGCTATTTGCCTGGCCGGCACAGATCAGCCTTCAACTGCCCTGTTTTTAAATCCTGTTAGGCTGAAGCATAACTTCTCAAACTGGGGTCTTGTCCAATACAAAAGGATTTTTTTAAAAGTAATCTTTCTAATGGAGCTTGAAATTAATATTCCTTTTTCCTAAATTGCCTTGAAGACGGGGATATTAGGTCTTTAGTTCCCACTTGTGGCGCGGTAAATTTAACTTACAAAATAAGTGTGTGTATTTAATATATACAATTATTTATACAGACGCTCTCTGTGATGCTGTCGAATAATCTTTACTGCTACATTGGGAAGGGAAAAGAAGGATTGCCTTCTGGTTCAGGAAGTCAGGGAAATGAAACCCAGCTTTATTACAGGCTTTTTGGGGGCAGGTCCCTTATCTTGGTGTGCCTCAGTTCTACACCTGTAAAATGGGGATAATGCTTGCTTATCGTGGTGGAGGCTTAAGCAGTAAGTAGGTAGGTGCTGCTTTCTGTGTCTGTTGCTCCAGGTTTTTATACTGTGTCCCGTCTGGCCAATTGACTTTTTGTAAGATCATTAGCATCAGGTACTGTAGGAATGGGCATAATAGAATATCTCTCTCACTACATTAAAAGAATGTTTATAAATCAAGCACTCAACATAGGAAATGCAATCATTAAGGTTGCCTGTGCAACCTTAATTCAGCCCCCTTATGCATATGCATTATCAAACAGTCTTTAATTACATAATCAAGTACTATTTTCTCACAGGACTCATGAAGTCTCTTCTGTAGATGTAGTTTTGTATGTGTAATTTTCTAGTTTGCTTTTTTAACAGCAAAATGAAAAAACGGAAGTCCCGTTGTGGAATCTCCCATGTGCGCCAGCCATTAGAGGGGCACGAAGTACACATTCGCCAGCGTGTTTCATAGCTATTTGCTGATGACAGGAATGGGGGAAGTTGATAATCCTGGGTTCTGTTCCATTTCTGAAGGGGAGTGCGCTTTAGTGATTAGACCAGTGGTTCTCAACCTGTTTACCACTGTGGGCCGCGTATGAAGCTTTCTATCTGTCATGGGGCTGCCTCCACACAATAGATATACTGCCTGTATGGCCCTGAGGATGTCACATGGGCTGCAGCTGTGTGCTGATTGGGCCACAGATTGAGAACCACTGGATTAGACTTTGGCAGTGGGTTCTGTCCCTGCTCTTCACTCAGCTCTTCCGCCCTTGGCCCCTCCAGCCTATCCTGACTTTGTCCCTTCCTTCCAACCCACCCCAGCTCCTTACCTAGCTGGTCTACACCCACATGCTCTGGGCTCTTCATCCCAGTCCCAGACATGGCTAAACCGAGCCAGCCCTCCGGGCTGCTATTTGCCTACATCCGGAACTGGCTCTGACGTTCCGGAAGGAGAGAGCCTGTACTGGAGCAGCTGTGCTGCCACTTGTGGTGAAAGCGATGGGAAAATGCGGCAGCTGCTTGTACAAGACGTCGGTGGAGATGGGGAGAATGGAGAACAAGAACGTTGGTGGTATGGAGTTCTAGCCTGCGTCCTTTCAGGATAAACTTACTTATGTACCTGCTGGAGACAAACTGAAACCCTCCACTCTTCGCATAAGACATGGCAGGCTCCTGTGTGAAATGGAGATGCTCCTCTTCATGCTGTTTAATGCCATGCTATTAAATATTTCATCCCTGGCTTGGGTGCACGGCCATCGCTGCAGGTATGTCAGCTGGGGGCTGTGAAGAAGTTTCTGATGCTTATGTGACCAATCTAGCTAATCCTTGCACCTTTGGCTTCCGTTAGCCAAGGAAACGTGTGTTTACATGCAGGGAAGGAAGGCTTTGGGGATGCAAAAGGAAGTGTTGCCTTTACAGCGCTGCTTCCCTGTGCTACCCGCCCGCATCCGAGAGACCCCTTCAGTGGTGCCCTGGGTGATTTGTTTTTGGAGTGGAAAAGTGGGAGGGTCGGGGGCCTGGCAGCTGTCAACCGCATGGGAACCAGCCGGCTTTCTCTTGGTCAGAATCAGCGCATTAACTCCCTGGGGTTCCCTCCGTAGCCTGAGGGCAATCAGCCCAAAGCTGCACCTGTCAGACTAGCCTCTAGCCCCAACAGGCACCATGTAGCACGGGGTGAGGTTAGAACCCTTGGTGCTGTGTGGCAGAGGAAACCATCCAGGTGGCCTCTTGACAACTCCAGAGGGGCTTACTGCCAGGTGCTTGTGAATCACACCCTCAATAAATGCTGAAGCAGGTGGATAGCATGGCCACTCACCTAACCAGTGTATTTCACTCGGAGTACAAGCCCCTGCTGCCCGGGGGGCTGTGTATTAGTTCCCAAGTGGAGTTTATGGCTTGGTGGAACAATTTTTCTTTTAAATTTTTTTAAATTTTAAAATTTTTTTTTCTAAATTTGTTGGGGGCGGGTTTGACCATCTCTATTGGTAATAAAAGCACAGATTGTTTTCCCTGCCGTCCCCCCTAGCGACAAATCTCACATTAACCCGCTGTATGTGTGTATCTTCCTTTTCTGGGGTAATGGAGCAAGTGGTCCTGCTAGGAGCCTAGTGCACTGTTGCTTTGGGGGGGGGGGAACCGCCATGAATCCACTTTCTGAGATTTGCATGGTCACTGCTTTTATAGAAGTTGGCATTTCTCTTTCCCCACCTCTTGGTCCCCGGCTCTCTCCTCTATGTTTACTATCAACTTTCTGGTAGGCAGATGAAATAAGGCAAGGTGGGCAGGTTCTTCCATTCTGCACTGGGAACATGCACTTCTCATTTAAAAGGGGAAAGAGTTACAGTGCAGTTGCATCAAAGTGAGCAGCTCTGACCTCTTGGTCACAATGAACCTCTTTCCCCAGTGCATCTCCACTTCCAGATTTTCCCACACAATCCCCTTCTTTGGACGAAATCATCTTGTATTAATGCATAAAGGGAAACGGGGAGCCATGGGTAGGACTCTGAGCCTTGTTAATGTGCTAACGTCTCAGATAATCTACTTTTTGGATTTGCTATTTCATGCATCTGACGAAGTGGGTTACAGCCCACGAAAACTCATGCCTGCAGAATTTTGTTAAAGTGCTACAGGACTCTCGTTTTTGCTGTGTACAGACTAACATGGCTACCCCTCTGGTACTTTTTGGATTGGTGTCATCTTCTCAGTCACGCTCTGGTAGTGAAAATATTTTAAAGGCAAGTTTTGTTTTTATTTTTTCAGCTTTCTGTGGCTTTCTCAGGGTTTCTCCTCCATTCCTTCTCTTTGCTCTTCTTGTCACCATGGTGGCTGTCTCTTCAGTGCCTAGTACAGCACACACCAGATGCTTTTTGAGTCTCCAAGACAAAGCACAGGTGGTAAACCCAAATTGATAGCTGATGATTCATTTAATGAAGCAAAGATACTAGCCTGATTCTCTGCACTAACCTCGTGCCTTTATAGGGAGCCCTGCATTTCTTCCACCGAAATAAAAAATCCACAGATGTTAAAAAAGATCTTCATTTTTTGTTACCTTTCATCCATCCAGTACTACGTTGGTAGTAAATTGTGACCTACTGTTCACTGGCCCAGCTAAGACCAAAGTAATATCTGTGTCTTGAGAAGATGGCTCTTAATTTTGTCTCCTTTAGGCTGCTCTGTCTGAGTGACAATTTAGCTAGGGCAAGTCCAGCCTTTCCACAATTAGAAAGGTCCCCTCCCTGTTTGCTGTTGAGCTGTCTGTGTGGTGAATGTGTGCCTCCTTTCATAACTGACTCTGCAGTTTGCCACCCCCTACCCCCCCCGTTCCCCTTTCCCCCTCCTGAAACCTGGTCTCGCTCTCAGCTCAGCCCCGCTCGCCTGCTTGCACTTCTGAGCTCTGCCCCCTCCAGCTGGAGATTCAGGTTTATTCGGAGACGGAGAAGCTCATTTGGGAGCTGAGATCTGAGAAGTGAAGGAGAGATCCATTGGAACCAGGGGAAGGGATAGGGGTTAGTTTCAAGGAAGAGCTGAAGAGAGGCAGAGCTTGGAGACCATGGCTGGATTCTCAGCTCTTGGGCTGCTCTTTCTTTTTCAACTATTAGCCACTTCCTCAGCTCAGGTAAGAATTTTCCTTTATGTCTAATAGCCAGAAATCGCAGCTATTGATGGAAAAAATATGTAAGGATCAGAAAGTCTCATAGCAGCAGGATTCAATGTGCCCCATATGACAGCAGGCTAGGTTATTACTGTTAATTTAAAATCTAAAGTTTGTGTCTAAAATGGAAAGAACATATTGCTTGCTAGTTGCCTAGCAGTGAAAGCAAAAGTGTTCCTTTTGCATTCATACTGGGAGGCGTTTAGCTATGTCCCACATATGGAAATGGCCACTTTAAACTTTCTGTAAATTCCTCATAGTTTGGTTTATACCCATGTTGGAAAAACCTCATGAAAAGGAGAAGGAAATGTTGATTTAGAAAAAAAATTTTTGTTTTACTAAAAAGGACAAAGTTGCCCACTAAACACAAATCCCCTGTGTTCTGGCTATCCCTTCATCCTATCAAGGGTTTTTCTTTCTCCCTCAGTTGATCTGTTTTGGAGGCATGTTTAGGAACAAGCACATTTTAATCCTAATTCATTCAGGCGAAGCTACATGTATTCGTAGCAAATGTCCCTGTAGTGCCATTAACTTTCCAAAGTGTTTCGCTCAGGAGAAGTCAGGGGGAGGTCTTTTCACTGCATTAATGAAGGAAATTTTGCAGCCGGGTTCAGGAATTCTAAGCTGACCCTCATCTGCTGTGAGCAGAACTGGCTCCACAGTGAAACCTTTGTTCCCCAAAGCTGCATTGCAGGTACTCTCTGGAGCTCTTTCCACAAAGCAGACCTTTATAAGGCTGCCTACTTCTCCCACACTCCTAAGAGCTAAACCCCTCTCAGGCTGTCCTATTCGGGGGAAATTCCCAAATTTCACTCCTTGAGCTGTGCCTTCCTTCATACTTTCCCCTTCAGACATTAACTATATAGCTCCATCTCGTCTGTCGCCTGCTCATGTAGTGAATGTGAATGACTTAACACCAACCGCACGGGCACAGATTATTCTAACGTGGCTTTTCCCTTTCTCCTGTGTCGACACCGACAGGTGAGTTTGGGGAGGCCAACTGCGAGTAAGCTGAATTCAATTTGCTTCCCTGGGGGGTTGTGCCTCTTTCTAAATTAAGTGCCTAGGAACAGTTTTAGAGCCACTTGCGGAGCAAAGGCAAACAGGATTCCCTGGTAGCTTTGTGTTCAGTAACCAGCTCCTGCGGGATGGGGATGGGGTTGCGTCTCACGTACGCACCGGGGTGTGCTCAGATTCTTTTAAACAAGTCTGGAAAGATCCTTGCTCCCTCCGAGGCTACCCTGGATGGAGAAGTGGCACTGAGAGGGGGAGCCCGAGTCGCCCTCTCACTCTGCTCTATGATCTCTGACTTACCGTGTGTCTCTCCTGATGCAACATCTCTCTTCTGTTCTGTCTCCCCATCCCTCCCAGAGGGCAGGACCACGAGGGCCTCCTGGACCACGAGGACCCCCTGGACCATCTGGCAAGGAAGGCATAGATGTGAGTGCTGGACGGCAGAGGGCAGACTGTGCTGGGGGAGGGCGAAGGGGTGGAGGAAGGGGAGGGCACATTTAAGAGAGGAATTCTCCTAGTCCTTCTACTGGCCAGAGAGACGCTCCAGGCATTAGGGTAATGCTTCAGAGAGACCGAACGAGGCTCCCCTCTGCCATCGGCAAGGAAGCCAAGGGGATCTGTGCTGCACAGGCTCGAGTTACGTCTGGAGGTGCTGAGTGTTCTGCGCTTGTTCCTCAGCACCTTGCAGGATCAAGCCCTTGGTGCCAAGTGGAAGGGTATGACAAAGCTGATGTGTACCACAAGGATGTATTAATCTTTCAGGCATCCTGTAAAGCCTTCTTTCCTCTCTCTGGCATCTGCGTTAGGTTGAAGGGTGGAGGACAGCAGTGGGTGTTGTTACATGCTCAGTATACTGTGTATTTTATACCATTAGACAATTGTTTGTTTTAAAAAGTGTCAAGCACTTGGCTCTGCGGAGAGGCCCTAGAAAACTGAATTAAACACACTGTGCCAAATGCTGATCTCACTTACATTGGCTTGACACCAGTACAGCTCCACTGACTTCCATGGACTTATCACAGATTTACATTAGATCAGAATCTGGCCCATTGGTCCTTAGTGTGTAGTGAGAGGCAAATTAAATCTTTGGGAATACTTTGTTTTGGTGATTAATTCCTTATTAAGACTGCAGGGTTTAGTGAAGGAGGAAATTTTGTCTTACTACTTTAGCTGAAGTTTCCGATGAAATTTATTCCCACTGGATACAGACAGTAGTGTCTTCCATACGTATCATAGTGGATTAAAATAGTTTCAGGTGATCTCAAAGGAGATTATTAATAATCTCAATTACTAAGTATCAGATTCTGATTCTTTCGTTCATGTTATACCTTACTCTTTGAGCTCATGGAGTAATTTTGCAACTCATCATGAGTAAGAGTATCCGAATGGGGCCTTAAAAGCAGCCTTTCAAAATTCTATTCCTCCCATGCATATTTTATTTTGGATGAGAAAGTAAAAAAGGGTTTATTCCTTCACATCGTGGTAAAGGGTGAACAAGTAGCTTTTGTGCCTGATTGTAAAATTTTATGGCCATTTTGCAAGGCTGGCCAGCAGTGAAAACCTCATGGTTTTACAGCCATTTCCCTCCAAGTGTTCCCTAGACTAAAGAGAACCATTTTACTAAATAATCTCACACTAATTTTTAATAATGAATGGTTTAGAAAAGGTAGATCAGGAACTTCTATATGAAGTTTTGTAACAGAAGAGCAAGGCAATGGAAGATCTTTTCCACACCATTAACTTGTGGCAATTAGTTTTGCAGGCTATCATTGCACACAAGAGTTTAGCAGCATTCAGAAGAGGATTGTCTATTTCTATGGGCAATGGCAAAACGCAGAATGATGATGAAGATTAAAAGAAGGCCAATAATTTGGAGAGGGATATAAACCTCCTGCTTCAGTTCCTAGCCAACATCAAGCTAATCGGGATTAGACAAACTTTCTTGGGAAGCAGGCTGCTCTGTTACTGCTTCCCATGAGGTTTCTTGCACCTTCTTCTGATGCAGCTGTTACTGGCTGCTGTCAGAGACCAGATAGTGGGCTGGGTGGTGACTGATAGGATCCAGAATGGCCTTTCCTATATTCCTGGAGGATACTGGGGGTTTGCACTAAACAATTTCTCACATAAACAGAAGTTATGGTTCTTTGACTTTAATAATCCAAAGATATCCTAGCAATGCTGGCCTGGAAGGGTGCTGACAGGTCATCTAGTCCAGGCCCCCACACTGAGCAGTAATTAAGACTGTCCCTGACGTGTGTTCCGAACTTGTTCTTAAAAACCTGCAACTTCCACAACTTCCCTAGGTAACCTTTTCCAGTGCTTAACTCTCCTTATGATTAGAAAGTTGTTCCTAATGTCTAACCTAAATCTCCCGTGCTGCAGATTAAGCCAATTATTTCTTAGTTTTCCCTTGGCTGATGTGGAGAACAACTGATGACTACTTTTATAACAGCCTGTTATGTATTTGAAGGTGGTTATCAGGTCCACGCTCAGTCATCCTTTCTGCAGATTGAACATGCCCAATTTTTCCATCTCTTGTTTTCTAAGGTCTCGTCCTTTTTGTTGTGCTCCTCTGGACGCTCTCCAGTTTGTCCGCACCGTGTCACGATGCAGGCAAATCAATGCCACCGAAGTGCGGCAGTCTGCTTCGATAGATTTTTGGAAGATATGTCAGCTGTTCTGTTCCTCGTCCTACGTGCCCTGGGTTTGCCTTCAAGAAACCAAAGGCTGGGCTTTCAAACGCGGCTTGTAATTCTAGGAGCCGTTGTTCTGGGCCCCAACCTGAGGTGCCACTGGCCTTCGCATCCACAACTCCAACGGAAGGCAGCAAGGGCTGCCGATGCTCAGCACTTCTAGGGCATCAGGCCCAGCATGTTTTCGAGGGAACAGAGGCACCTCAACCTAACGGCCATTTATAAAAACTTGGCCCTGATTGTCCATTATGGGCCTGATCCTACAAAGCTCTGAACACCTCATGCAAATTTTTAGGGGCTTGTTGAAGCCAGTGGACTTGGAGGGCACGTGGCACCTTGCAGGATAAGGCCAGGTAATAACGAGTAATTAATAAGATGAAGCTAGTCTTGGTAGATTTTACTCAAGCTAGCATGTTCTGTGGGGAGCCAAACTCTGCAGTGTTAGCTCGTGGCTGGCAGAGAGAGTTGGTGAGAGTTTTGCAGGATTTCTCTCAGACGCTGCCTTTAACTGAAGGAAACAGGGATGCAGGAGGAGCAAAAAGAAGGAAAACACGCTGTCATGTATTAATCAATGAGAAATGCTTGTCAGTTATTTAGGGCCAGAGCCTCCTACCGCTCCACCCATTGGGTCTGCAGGAAATCCCATTCACTCAGAGCATCAGAGTCGAGGTTTCTGCGGTTAGCGTCTAGTGTACTAGCACGGTTTAAGGACCGCAGTTTTCCATGGTTCTCTTAGAGGCCATTGTGAGATGTGTAATCCCACATGGCCGTGCCTTTTTATAGCCCTGAATATAGAGGAACCTATTGAAGATGTGTCAGCAATCTAGGATGGCTTTTTTTAATAAAAAAGTAGCTGTGTAAATTCTAATACCGTAAAGAAATAAACTATTATTTTGCACCCCTGAGATCCCTTTTTAAAGGCATGTTCTATGCTTTTCTTGAGCGTTTTCAAATACTATGATTTCCTCATGTATTTTTTTTCCTATTGTTTTTTTAAAACCATTTTGCCATCATTCAGTTCATAGATGGCTTTTGAGAAATGCCTGAATGCGCAGAATTACTAAAGAGCATTTGTGGTCAGATGTACACTGCACCAGTGTGCGGCGACGGCTTAACATAGGCTCCAGCCGGTGAGCAGTACATAACAAGCAACTAAATTATTCGGGCAAACTCCGAATAAAAGCCTCAAATGAGCCTTGGCCCCCTTTCCAAAAGCCCTTGCTTCACTTCTGCCTTTCAGAAGCGTAGCTGTGCTATAACTTTCAATCCCATTGAAGTCTCCTGTAATTATCCCCTTTAAAATTCTGCATGTTCCACGAGCTGTAACAAGGTAATTGCTTAGTTCCCAAGCATCGAAAGGGTGTGTTGTGATTAAGCCAGTCACCGAAGAGTCGCTCTGAATTATTTCCAGTGGTGTCACGCATGGAATTGTTAAAAAACCATTCAGTTCTCTAACAGACATTTCCTCCCCTCCCCACCCACCCCCGGTGTGACTTTAATACAGGGTGGCTGTGCATAAGTAAACTTACTTCTGTCTCAAGTAAAACCAGGGAGAACTATTCCATTACTGACAGCAACTGATTCTGGGTCGCTAAGAATCACAGAAGGAGGCTAAGGTTGTAAGGGACCTCAGGTCAGCTCGTCTAGACTAGAATCACGGCTGTGATTTGTCACTGGAGGTATAAATGGTGCTCAGAGTTCTGCATCTGAAGGGGTTTTGTTAGCACAGACAGTAGTGGCCATGCAGAATCCCCCTGAAATCAAATGGGGACCACGACAGCAGATCCCCCAGCGTGATCGGCGCATAAGCTCATAGAACTGTTCTTGTTTGGCCTTTCCTGAAGCTGTGACCTTGCCGCTGCATGTTGTTGCATGGAGGCCTGAAGGGGGGGGGTGCTAGAGGAGAGTGTAAACCACTTACGTTGCTGTGGATTCTGGTATTCAAAGTCTGCCATCCCAATGTAACTTTCCTTCTAATTGTCATTATCAAAGCTCTCCCCCAGCTTAGATAAGGGCACTTCTCTATGGCATAATTTTGAGCAAAGGCTTGTAGTGGAGTGGCCTCAGCAAGTCAGAGCCCAAAGATACCCTCTGTCCACTGATCCTGTCAGTAACCGTGCAATACGCAAAACCTTGCCCTCTGACTCGGCAGCCGGTCCAAGCGTAGGGACTTGCGCAGGGGTGTGATGGTTGCAGACACAGTAAACACAGAGGCTTTATGCAAATTCTTCTGCCTTGGTTATTGGCTTTGCAACTTCTCCTCGCCCAAAACGCCCACTAGAAAGATGGCCACCGCTAAGGCTATTCGGTAGCCCCTCCACATGCCTCCTGATAAGGAAGAGTGCAGCTCTCACATCCCCCCACAAGTGTCATTAACAGAAAATAAAAAGGAAACGGTAAGTTTATTATTTAAGTGCCTGCTCCATTCCAGCCCCAGGTTCCCTCCCGACCCATCTCTTCGCCCCTGGAACTTACTTGGACCATGAAACAGCTGGTACTTTTTAATCCAAGAGCACCTTGAAACAATCCTCTAAGTAGCCTTGTGGAGGACGATGTCCCAGAGGTCTCCTTGGTCATGGTCAATGAAAGGTTTAAAACAAAAAAACAGGTTTTGTCAGGAGAGTAATAAATCCTGCCTCAAAGCGTTTGCGGAAGAACTTTCCCCAAACAGACGTCATTGCAGGGGTAGCAAACTAAAAACGGGGGGATTCATATTCTCAGTGCTTCCAGGTGACTGAGTATTTCCCTTCCACGAGAAAGATGATCAGAACTGGTTCTATGCCACCTGTGTCTGCCCCCCACGTCAACATGGTGGGTGCGCTGGGGGCAAGAGGGACTGTGGCCAGCAAATGCTGTGCTCTGGTGGTCGCAAGGTTGCTCTCACTGTGTGCCAGGATGGCTGGCTGCAAGGTCAGGAGAGTAGAAAAGTGGCAGGTAAATACTAGCCATCCATGCTCCCTCCCTCAGAGCACAGGTTAGGAGATCGGAGACCTGTTTAATGTGTCTGCATGACAGGCAGTATGTTTTTTTTTTTTTAGATAATTAAGAAACATTGCAATATAGACTATTATCTCTGTCACCGATAAATAACACTTCCTGTGCAGATGGAGATAATTAGGCCATTTTATTTGCAATTTGGGACTTTAAAATATCTAGTGAGGGGGAGGAAATGCAAAAGCAGTTTTTCAGGTTACAAAAAAATCTTATTTTTATTTTCGTTCCAGCTAAATGAATTAAATGCTCAGCTTGTCTGCAGAAGCTGATCAATCTGTTTTAGACTCTGATATGGCTCCTGTTGATGGAGAATCTGAGCACCTCACAATCTGTCATACGTTTATCCTCATAAGAGGAAGGTGCTTTTATCCCCATGTTGCAGACAGAGGCGCAGAAAGGCCAAGGGTCTGCCTAAGACAGTCAGTGGGAGAGAAGGGACTTGAGACCCAGGCCACCCA
This sequence comes from Mesoclemmys tuberculata, assembly GCA_007922155.1. NCBI lineage: Eukaryota > Metazoa > Chordata > Testudines > Chelidae > Mesoclemmys > Mesoclemmys tuberculata. Next base: position 22,422,588 of record ML675625.1, read on the forward strand.
AACCACTGGGCCATCCTTCTATCATGGTGGGTAGCGAAGATGAGCATTCCTTCCAGGAAATGGAAATAAAGCCCAGAAAGTTCCCTTTCCTTCATATTGCATGGTCCATGGCCTACAGTAATTGTTAAACAATATTTAAATGCAGCATAGTCTTGCGTGTGGGGGAAATGGTCCAGCAACAGAAGTGGAGGTGACTCTGTTGGAAAGGCTGTGACACAAAGTCCAGTTTGGAAACTTTTTATTTGTCACCTTTGTACCTTGCTTTCAGCGCCATAATTTTAACTTGGCTCACCAGCAACACAGAAAATAGGCGCCATTGCCCAGTCGTGATGTTTTCACTCGGCTGCTTCCCTACTTTTGCCATCGAATTGGGAGAGGTGGAAATCTGTTTGGTTTTTTTGGTTTTTTTTTTCTTGTGCCTTACCCCACCCCTCAAGATTAACCCTAAAAACAGAGCCCTGGAATGTAGTCCCTTCAGTCACATGTAGTCTCACAGCTGGTTTATGGTCACAAGCTCTCCTCAGAGTGTTACAAACCCTCAAGATGTCCTTGTGTGTTGGGCTTTGCATTTGGCTCTCCAAGTCAGCAGCAGCATGATGTGTAAAAGCTTGGGTGATCAGACAGCTTCCTCTCTGCTCTACCTCCAAGGAAGCCCTTGAGTGTAAATTATTCCTGGAAGGGTCTGGGATAAATTATGCTACTGAGCAGCATTTTCAATTGTGTCTCTCTCCAAAGGTAGCTGTTGAATAACATATGGGTTTTGCTAGAGACCCTCTGACAAGCATATACATTGCTGCTGCAAAGAGACAGTGACAGAGAGCAATTTCAATACTAGTTTCATTGTCTTTTTTCATTCCTTTAGGGAGAACCTGGCCCACCTGGTTTACCTGGCCCACCAGTAAGTATTTCCTAATCCGCAACTAATTTATCCCCTCAGTTGTAAATCTGCTACAAGGACTAATGTATCTGAATCATTAGTTTTTTCATCAGTAAGGGTCAGAAACTTCACTTTCTTCTCTCGGTCTGCAGCAGAACTCCTTTGCATGTTTGGGATGGAAAGTGAGAACAACAGACAGCCTGGAGTCAGCCCTGAACTTAAGAAGAAACATACTTTCCTGCTTCATAGTTAGGAGAGCAGCAGATCTGAGATAAAGCATCAGGATAGTGGCGCTAAAGGGATTGTATTGTGGTTCAATTCGCTTTGCAGGCACTGTTTTTACAGTTCTTTCAACGTGAAAGAAAAATGATGTAAATGCGTAGTTTTTATGTTGTTATGCCACATTCTCAGTTCTAGCCTCTGGTTTTCACACTCTTTTCTGGGTGTCCAAACAGTCATTTGCACATCCTTCCAGTTGCTTGCGTGGACACACACATACAGATTTCGCACACTGAAAACAAGCGTAGGCCACTTCTGCAACTGCTTTTAGTTCCACCTGCAAATGTGAACTGCAAAATCAAGCTTGCAAATTTGGCCCATAGTGGAAAAAATATGAAAACAAAAATGTTGAGAAAGAGGGGGAGGGGGAGAAAGGAGAGGAGAATGCTGACATGTCACTTTTGTGCCTCCCCATTCCTGAGACCATCCAGGGTCCTCTTTCGCTACCTAGACACCTTAGAGCAGTCCTAGGTCTCCTCAGAACTGTGCCAGCGGCAAGACCCCCAACCTCACCTTGACAAGCCACCCGCCCTTGGGGTTGCGGAGGGGACCAGTGTGTGTACATGAAACTGCACGAGAGGAGAGCTGTGCCAAGTAATTACCACGTTTATAGAAAAATGAACCAAAGCACATAAGTGTCTAGAGATTTATGTGCTTGTAAATTAATTACCAAATCAATTTAGTTTAAAGACGTTTTCCTGTGTTGCAGGGTGTACAATTAGCACTTTAAGAAATGAGCTGATCACCATCTATCTTGTATCAAGTCCATCTCATGCTTCTATAATAATTATATTAACAGTGCCTGCCTATTAATCTGGTTTAGGGGCCGAAAGGTGCACCAGGGAAGCCTGGAAAGGCAGGTGAAGCTGGGTTACCTGGCCTTCCTGGAGTGGATGTGAGTATTTCAACTTTTTCTCTTGGATTGATCAAATATTTTACATCGACATGAGCCCAAAGCAGCTTGTTGACTTGCAATAAGTCTGCTGGAGCAGCATATGAGAGTGCTGAACTAAATCTGTGTCTTATGTACCAGGGGAAATATCATGAGAGAATAACACAAACAGCAAATTTTAGTTGTTGTTGGGTTTTGCAGCATGTTGTTTCGTTCAGCGTGAAGTCAAAACATAGCGAATCAATGGTCTATCCTAAGCACTAACTGTCAGTGATCTGTTTTGATATGATCAGCAGTTTGTCTCTTAGCGGTTACTCCCAATGGCCCAAAACAGCCTCTGGCTGTCATAGTTTCAGGTGATTTGAGGCGTGGAGAACATCTAAACCGTCAGGTGTTTATTGTGCAAGCCTTAAAATTTTCCTTTTACTTGGGCTGTTTGCACCCATCTGAAGCATGAGTGGTGGGTGTGAGCCAAGAGTAAAGAAACCTAGGAGAGTGCAGATTTTCTGCAGGTTCCATTGCAAGTGGATTCTAGATTCCCTCTAGGTTCAGAATTAACCTCTTCAGCCCTGTAAGGGTGCTTGTTGTCTTTGATGCTTTCCGTCTTGTGATGCCAAATTACTAAAACACTGGTATGGCTGCTGCCGAATCAAGTCTGAAAAGAGACACACGTTCCTGATTCAGGAATGAGGAAGCAAAAAATCAAACTGATAAAGCGTGGTCAGTTAAGTTCTTTTAAAATGCATGACTGTAAGCCATTTTATATTGCTGGATTCAGCGGCTCTTCCAGGCTTAATGCACGGGCTTCATTAGACTCCATGTTCAGTTGGCGGGAAGGGCAAATATGTTGGGCCCTACTAAATTTATGGTCCATTTTGGCCAATTTCACAGTTGTGGGATTTTTACACTAGTCAATTTCACCAGTTTCAGCTGTTTAGGTCTGAAATTTCACAGTGTTGCAATGGGGGCGGGAGGGTCCCAACCCAACCCGGAAGGGGGTCGCAAGGCTAGTGTAGGGGGGGGTCATGGGATTGCCACCTTACTGCTGTGCTGCTGCGGGCAGTGGCACTGCCTTCAGAGCTGGGCAGCTGGAAAGCAACGGCTGCTGGCTGGGAACCCAGCTCTAAAGCCAACGCCGTTGCTGGCAGCAGCACAGAAGTGAGGGTTGCAGGGTATGGGAGGGTGGGTTATCATACATCCAGGTTTTCCCGGCAGCTTCCCATCCGAGCTGGGGGCTGACAGCTGGAGCTGCAGCTTCACGCCCAGGTCAGGGGCTGTCCCAGGCAGCAGCCATGGCGCTTCCTGCTGCCGGCGCAAGCTGCCAGAGGTGGGTCTGACCCATCTCCAGGAGCAGCCCCTACAGAGAGAGGAAGTCCTGTCCTTCTCCTGCCAGGCCTCGACTAGCAGCTGGAACTCCCCGCTGGGGCATCCCCAGCCCTGCCCCTCCCCTACAACAGCCAGATTTCACGGGGAAGGTCAGATTTCACGGTCCGTGATGCATTTTTCACATCCGTGAATGTGGTAGGACCCTACAAATGAGGCAAGGCTGTGATCTGGTGGTAATGACGCTGCCAAAAGCCAGTTATTAGCATGAGGTAGAGTTCGAAGGCAATGACAGAGCCCGGAAACTCTGACCAGACGGTCTTCCATGTGGCACAGCACATCTTTGCTGTCCTGTAACTCCTTACAGTGAGCACAGGAGGCCCTTCATGGCTCTGCAGCACACGAAGGACCTTTGTGTATAAAGGCATGGTATTGTTTTTGTGCTAATTGATCGTGATCCTCGCAAAGGGATTTTAATTGCTTGTTGGCCTGATCCTGCCAGGACTTACACGCCGGAAGAACTTTATTCATGTGAGCAGTTCCACTTGAGTTCTCGCAGGATCAGGCCCTACAGCATTGCTCCTAAACAAAGCTAAGCATTGAACCAGAATGTGGAACCTCCCAGGTTGCAAGAAACACACACGGCTATTGATTCATTTATTTTTAACATTCGGGATGTGCTTTTAAACAATACACCCCCAAATCACAGTTAAAATGATCAGCACTATTTCAAAATGAATAACTGATGGAATAGCACTTTTTTACCAGCCATGTATGTTTTGATCATTTACTTTAGTGGCAAATTAAATGAAGAGGTTTGTTTTTAATATCTGATTAGGGATCAAATGTTCAAAAGTAGGTGCAACAGGTGCCTCTGCTAAAATGCACATGCACCCACTGCATGCAAAAACTGGCACTTGCATGTGCAGATCAAGTAATGGCATGTCCAACTATGAGGTTCCGTGGCCACTGTAGGAGCATACACAGGGTTGAATGGTTCTAGCTTTGGAAATTTGGCCCTAAATGTTAGCTGTGGTTAGACAGTAACTGACTCGGATGTTGAACCAGAAGTGCTGAGTGAACAAGAGAGATCCATGTACTCTCAGTTCCGTCCCTTGTTTCAGGTTAAGAAGAGGAGGGTGGTGGCAGGGATTTCATGGGATTTGGGCACCCAACTCCCTTAGCTCTTCTATAATAAGGATATTTGTTGCGGCTTCCAGCAGGCTTTAGCTCTGTCGTCTTCTCTGTTCTTATCCCTGCCTTTCTTTCCCTCCCAGGGTTTAACAGGACCCGATGGCCCGCCTGGCTCAAGAGGGCCACCAGGAGGAAGAGTAAGTAATGAATGTAAATCTTTAGTCTGGCTAAATTAATATTTTCAGGGGACTGTTTGATGGTTATTTCAAATCTCGTTGTAACTTGTGACATTTAGACTATTATTATTTGTATAACCATAGTACGTAGGAGCCCTAGTCATGGACCAGTTCTCCATTGTGTTAACTGCTGTACACCCCTTGCGTGCTCGAAACCAATGGTATGTTCATTCTCTGAAATTGTTTTTCTCCATGTAGTTATGATCTAGGGCTGTGCACGGGGATGAATGTTTGGTTTTCAGTTGTTTGTGTGTTGACATCTTCCACTGGTTTGTTTCTAATTGGCAGCCAGGTATGCACCTGCTCTTGGATGTCCTGGGTGAGGAAAGACCATTAGCAGACCAGATCTTGTGATATTTTGGGTGCATAAATGGCTCCTTGAAGCATATAGCCAGCCTGTGTAAAACATAAACTCAATTAACAAGCTCTCCAGGTTTATCCAAACACAGCTGGTAGGGCTTTGTGTTTTGACTGCAGAGGCCTGTTATTTTTTCGACTGCTGCTCTTTTTTATCAGCGTTTAGACTGGGGCCCTTCATTAATTCCTCGGTTGTGGTCACACTTGACATGGTGACATTAGTTGCATCAGCATGGATGTCACAGCTTTCCCAGCAAGATTGGGTGTTTTTTCATTTCATGTAATACTTGCACATAGGAATTCTGCCAGAAGACACCATGGGAAAGAGAGATCTCTGCCTTAGGTATCACATGGGTTCTCAAGCGTTTGCAGTCGTGGAGCAAACCTGTGCCCGTGGCTGCTTCCGCTAGGGTCTCCCATCTGTGCTGGCATTCCCCTCTGCAGAATCGGTCTCTGTTGCCATCGTCTCCATTACAAACAGGAGGCGTGGCAGGATGTTGTGCGCAAAGAGGAACTCATTAGGGTGAGGGTTTCTGATGTGCTCATCCCTGGTTTAACTCGGCTTCCTATTGCGGTCAATGAGTGTCTTATCATTAACTTCAGTGGGAGCAGAGTTCAGCCAATGCTAAGCATTTTTGAAAATCTCCACCCTTAGGGCCCACGGGCTTGATCCTGTAACGTTATGGGTGCTCTCCACTTGCCTTCCAGAGGAGTTGGAGATGCTTGCCGCCTCCTAGGATCCAGCCCTGATTTCCCATGCAGAGAAACATGAGTGAGTTTGTGCCTCGGTTTCATGTTGTCGTACCCATATTTGCACATACTCGGTTGAGCACATAAACACCTGGTATACATGTGCAAACAGGGTAACTGAGCATTCGATGCACGCCCAAAGTAACTCTCACTTCAAGCATTTAGCTGGAGCATGCCAATGCATGATTTGCACACACAGTGACCTTAACCGTGTGCTCGGATTAGATGTCTGTTCGCAGGTCTTGAGAGCCAGTTTGTCAGCATGGTGCAAACTTTAGCCTTGTTGACATTTACAGTATCTTTTTAAGGTCAGCAATCCATGTAGAAAGTCGCTGTAGCATATAGTCGCTGTAATAAAAGCATGGGAAAAAATTGTTCAATTTGAAACAGAGCTTTAGCACTGCAGCTTTTTATCCTAATTTCATTTCTTCTGGCCCTTATTCATAAGGCACATAAGACCCATTGCAGTCAGTGCAATATAAGCATGTCTGCACTAGTTAAGCACTTAAGTGCTTTTCAGAAAAAGGATGTTTTCCTAAACTTGGCCCTCTGTGAGTAAAAAGCCTTTTCTGGCTGTCACTATGAACAGGTGTGTTTGGCATATGACAGTGTATTCACAAGAGCTTTTTAGCTTCTGTTACCATATTAGTAATAAACATTTCTGTTCTCCCATAAAGGCTGCCTCTCTTGGTTTGCCAAAAATTGATTCTCAATCAGTATAATCAAATAGTTCAATAACTCTGATAGCCTAGGACTGTTCTACCATAAACGCTCCCATCGTCCACAGCTCCCTTTTGACCTTAGTAGTAGGACTGTTCACATACCAAAGGCAGAGTCAGCCCTGGTAAGTTGTTAAACAAGAAAACAATCAATTTTGGCTGCGAGATAACAAAAGATTTTAAAGATCAAAAGATTTTTTTAAAAGGCTGTTCGAAGTTTAGTGTTTTATACTATACACAGTATAGAATGCATCAATAAATCGGTGGATCTCTGGGCAGATACCAAGACTCAACTACTTTCTAGAACTTAGAATGCCATCTTAGGCAAGTATTTTTATATGCCATCTCTATGTATAGCCAGAAATAACATTGCCCCAGTGTAAAAAAGTATGGTAAAATCATTTTCCACTCGTAAGAGAGAGAACAGTGTTATCAGGAGAATGAGATGAATCAGAAAAATGCATTATTAAAATATTGGTGTAAACCACTGCATCTCCACTGAATTTAATGGAGTTGCACCATCTTGCTCCAGGACTGCATTTTGACCTATATTAATCATCAAAAAATAGAAGGAACCTTCATTGTTATGTTCTAAAAACCTAAATCTACCCCTCTGAAGTCAGTAGGAGTTATACAGTTGATTTCAGTGAGAGCAGGATCCAGGTGTAAGTCAGTAGGTATCAGGAATTTTGTGTTTTCGTTTTACAGGAGGGGTATCTAACTCGCCCTCTAGACATCAGTAGTTGTAAAGGTTTAGGAAGGTTAAATGTGAAAGTGATGAGAAGAAAACCTGAAATAATATGCAGTAGAACAACAGCTGAGTTGACGTTTGCAACAGAGTTGATTTTTATTGGATTACAGTCTGGTCCTAGCAAGACTCTTCTTAACGAGGCACTTGAGTCCTCAGAAATCTGTGCTTAACTATCCTCTTTAAATTTAATAAGGAAAAACATTTCTAATCTGGGCTGGTATGCAGAGAGGTGGGAGTGGGGTGGCAATGCTTTTTGTGATCACCAAGAAGATATGACCAATAGTTATTGGGTTATTTTCCAGCTCTATTTGTCCTGTTACCACACTCTGTACTGGATACGGTTTCAGACTCTTTTCAAACTCAGAAAATGCACCCCAAATTTTTCTGAATTAAAATAATGGCTTCCTAGGTGAGAGATTGGATGCCAAGTTTTATCTTTGAGTGAGGGTCTTTTGACTTCCTTTTAAATCCCTCTGAAAATAAAGGTCACTTCTGTTTCTCAAGCAGGTTCTGGTGAACTCAAATACGTATTTGTATTTCAGTACTTCCAGTTCTGACTGCAATATGGACCCAGACACGGAAAAGCAGGAGAGAGAACATGAAATGAAAGTCATCAGAACGCTTAGACTGGCATGCTGAAAGGATCCTAGAGGAATTAAGTTCCCAAATCTCATAGACTTTCCATGGGACTTAGGTGCCTGATACGCTTAGGCCCCTTAGAAAATCCTAGCCCATAGAAAAATCACTTCTGGTTCAGTTTGAGTTTTGGGTGGTGACATGCGTGAGTTTTTATCTGAACAGGTTCACCCTGGTCTAATTTGACAGGCTGTGAAAGAGGAGCACCTGCTATCTCTCTTGGTGGGAATGGTCTCCAAACACACCCAAACTTCCTGAGTAGAAAATAATGGGGCTGCTAGGGTGCACCGTGCCACTGTCTCACCTGGACTCGACTCTGAGGCACCTGCAATTTATTGCCTATGCTTCTGCTTTTACGTTTCCCCCCTGCACCATTTCTAAATTGTGCATTTAAAAAACAAACAATGAAAAAAGAACAATAACAGCAAAGGCAATTGGAGTGTGATGGTAGCTCTGTCAGCCGGACAAACTCACCAGGCAAGGAGGAAATTCCACTAAGGCTGACTTCAAGTGAGAGCCTGACCTTCATGCTCTTTCCCTGGGAGGAAAAGGGAGCTCTAGTGGCAAATTCACAGGGCTTCGACACGTGCTGCCCAATTTCAATATTGGGGCCTGACCCGGCAATTACCGGGACGAAATTCTGAAAAATCCAGGGCCAAATTCACAATGGGAGGGGTGATTCTTGTTTGTGCGTGCCAATTAGGCCTGGATTTTGTGCATGCATTTGTGAGACTGTGGCAATCTGATCCTGAGAATCCGAGAGTCAGAGAATGAAACAGACTAGCACTCCACTCCCATGTGGCTTCCTGGGTAAATGGATGATGATTTTGCTTGTTGAGCATTGGTTTAAAACATCCTGTAAAGAAATATATAGCTTGTCGTGTGTCTGAGTCTGTCACATTCTCATTTACTATTCCGGGTTTTGCCTTTACCCTGGAATTGCAGCAACTGGGAACAAAAGGAATGCAAGCAGAGAGCTGTGGGGGCTTGAGAACAAAGACGTTCTATCTCGCATCGTGAGCATCAACACAGCTTTGAAAAATTCAACGTGAGGTCTGTGTTGGTGCCATTAAACAAAAGATGAACCCCTGTCATTCACTCTGAATAAGAGTAGCACTTCTCCTCCTCTCCCTCCTCCTCTCTTCCCTCATGCATGTTAAAATGAATAATAAAGTTGCCCAGCTGTTATCGGCTGTCTGGCTGTCTTTTCCTTACCCTGTCACAGCTAAATCTCCTTCCTGGTTATGAATAGGCTAAGAACATTGAGAACATCAGTCAACTAACCACAAGCAGAAACTCTTGGCAGTAGAAATATTAGTGGGCTAATATTTGTGTGTGTTTACACATTTCATTGACTTTTTTCAAGCTTTACGGAGCCATTGATGGGACTGAAATAACACAAGGTCTGAGGCTATTTCATTCCCAGGTGGTAGTGATACCATGGGAAGGCCAGAGATTGTGTTATGCGGACCCATAAATTGCTCTCCCATGCTAACAAGGGTGGTGCAAAATGAAATGTTTTTAAAAATACTCAGCTACTGGGGTTTTGCCCAGAGACCAAGAGATCCACATTTAAGCAGGTTTCTGTGGCACTTGCATGCGTTTCCCACGCAGAGATTTGTGCAAACTTAGTTCCTGGGTGATTCGCGGCCCCCAAAATTATGTTCTGTAGACAGCGGTCCTGTGTACACATGCATGTGCGTGTCCTAGTCATTCGTGGTAAGAAGTAAACCGGTTCCATTTTCACTGGTAAGTAGCAGGAGCAGCTAGGGAGTGGTATTTGCTCCCCCTACGATGTCTGCCTCAGCTCATCCCCGCCCCACTTTTCCAAAGGCCCCTGTAAACTCTGACCCACTATCTTTGGTGGAGGCTTTGAGCCTCTTTATGTGCTGTCCAGATCCTGGTCTGGCTGTGTACCAGGCTGGATGTAATTGACAGCGGCCTGATACAGCAGCTGGGATTTGCTGGCGTGTAGGGGAGCTCCAGCCAGGTTCTGTTTTCCCTGCACGCACCACCTGCGCTGGCTCCAAGGAGGAGGGCCAGGGGTTGGGTAGGAGCCATGCTGCTGGAGGATGCCTCTGTAGTGGGATGACCCTGCTTTGGGCAGATAGCATGGTACAAAGGCACCCTAAGGCAAGCGAGAAGCTGCTCCTGGGGTGTTTCAGGTTTAATGTGTATCTGATTGATGGTATATTGGACCCGTTCTTTTCAATGGTGGCACATTATTGGCCTTTCAACGTTGTTGTTTTCTGATGGTTTTGGTTTGGGTTGAGTCTTCAAATGCTGGGCAGCTCTCTCAGGGTGTGTGAGAGGGCTGGCGGTTCTGTATTCAGTTATTAATACTGTTTGTTAGCTGGTCCAGGTCAGCAGTACCCACTGGGCACTTCCTTTGGGCCTGTTTGTGCACACGTTGCTAACTGAGGGTGTCTCCATTGCATTGCAAGCCTCGGACTGTGGGACTTGCACTTGATGTTTCCAAGCCCTCGCTTGAGCCGCCGCGCTGCCTTGTAAACCTGGGTCTGCAGTTGCTGGATTCGGGTCTCTCCGGCAGGCCAACATCCACGCTGCGCTGCACAGAACTTCCGACTCGGGTCTATGGTTTGATCTGTGTCCACATGGCAAAAGGACCAGGCTGGGACCTGAGACAGTGACACTTGGGCTCTGAGCCACTCTCCCCTGCTGGTGTCCTAGCACCCGGGTCCTGGGTGCTTGCTGACCAGAGTCACTGATTTGTGTGTGGACGGGAGGGCTCAGACCTGCCTCGGAGCCTGGGCTTTAGCGTGCAGTGCGGACATTCCCGAAAGCTCCAGGATCAGTTACGTCATTAAGGCTTGTTGCTGAGTAGATAAATTCATAGAGGATAGGTCTATCAATGGCTATAAGCCAGGATAGGCAGGGATTGCTGTTTGCCAGAAGCTGGGAATGAGCGATGGATCGTTTGATTGCCTGCTTTGTTGATTCCCTCTGAAGCACCTGGCATTGGCCACTGTGGGAAGACAGGACACTGGGCTAGATGGACCACGGTCTGGTCCAGTATGGCTGTTCTTATGTTATAGTACATTGTAGATTTTCAGGTAGGTTAATTGCACAGGCAAAGGACTGACCCGGGGATATTTGCACAGTTTTGTTTGCATTACGTTCGTGACCACTGCTCATATCCACATACCTGCCTGCACACCGAGAAGTTCTGCTAATCCTGGCCTGCGGGATGGAGGAGTCCAGAGTCACTGGCGAGGTCAGAGAGTCTTCTCAGAAAAAATACAAAGCTGTTGCCAATTTTGAGAAGATGCGGATGACCAACTTGTTTGCCGTTACAGTCCCCTGGGGGTGACATTAGTATGAATGATCATCTATGCTGGGAGACTGATCATATTGCTGGCTAATGTTTTATTTATAGTGAATATTGCACTGTGCGTACAGATAAGCCCACTGAGCCTCCAGATAAATTTGTAGGGAAGATGGCTGGGGAATTGTATAGTGTATCACTCACCACCATTGATAACAGTCGCTTACTCAATTAGAGGGGAATGTGTTTATCCTCAACACCGATGTGAATGGCCCCGAATCTTCCCTGCAACTTCACATGGCAACAAGGGAGAGATGAAGTGACAGGAGACCTGTCATGCTGTAACCTGTTGTGATCAGTGGCAGTAAATTCACCATCTGGGGAACACTGTATTTTTCATTCATTTTTTCCATTTCCATTTAGTCTGCTTCAGAACTGTAACCAATGATTAATTTCATAAGCTCTTTGCCAGCTTTGGCACCTTTGGAACAAAACAAAGGGTTTAATAAGATCCATCTGTCTTTCTTGTTGTTTTTAATTAAGCAGGAACTCAGCAACTTTGACAGTGATTTGCTTTTAGAGTAAAAATTAAGATTGCAAACATGCTCAGAAAAGTGTAAATCAGGCTTCAGATTTGAAATGCAAAAGCAAGAGGGGAAATAGCACCAGAACAGTGGGCAAACATGGACAAGTCACAAAATCTAAACATCTTTGCTTGAAGGGGAAATGTGTGAATTATAAAATACAGTGGGGTCCTGGTCCTGGAAATATTTTAAGATCTAGCCCTTGGCTCCACTGCACGAAGTAATTGTGAAATGGGACATTTCAAATGGGTGCCAGTGAGAATCACAATATCAGTATCAACCTTTAAAGCTCACAGAGACTAATCTGTGGTCTGTTGAGGAGCCCCATATTTAGTCTCATTTAGTAGAGTCTCCTGTCTTAATCTCAGTTCATAGATTTTTCCAAGAGGTTAGGGAAAAGGTTCCTGGAGGCCCTGTCTTGAACATCAAGAATGTTCTTGAATCAATTAAGTAATTAGAAATGTCAGAGGGTCTAGGAATAAGCTCTTTTACTCACATCTATGAACCCAGTCTCGCTTTTCCATGCGTAAGGTGTTTCTGTAAGATGTTACTGAACTTCTCCAGGGGAAGGTGACCCCAAGCATCTGGTGAGTTCTGGATGGTACGAGTCAGTAGGCTGACATCTGGACTGGAAACTCCCCTTTTATTTCCATGGATGGGACTGACCCACTAACTTACATTCTGATGTTTCTAATCCTACAGGGTGCCTTAGGACCTTCAGGGCCGCCTGGACCAGCTGTAAGTAACTCTTAGAATTTGCAGACATCTGTAGCGTAAAATAGGAGCAGAATTTCATGTAGTAAAGTACCAGCAAAGCCCCTTTGGATGACCGCTTTCTCATTGTGGGGTTCAGCTCACAGGGCAAGAAAAGATACGGGTCTTGTCTTGAGTCTAACATAAGGGCTCAAAGATTAAAAGAGACCATGTACTAAATAGAGATGTTTCGGGAGGTTGTATAAATATATGTAAAATATATAAAACCAGGTCTAGTTACCAAGGGCCTGATCTAAAGCCCGCTGAAGTCAATGGGAGTCTTTCTGTTATAAATCAGCCAACGTGATTCCTATCAACAGTGAACATGTGCCAACTGATCAGGCATTGCACTGGCCATGGTAAGGTCTTTTCCACCTGTAAATAGGAGCTGTCAGGATATTCAGTCTGTAGAGCCATCCAGCTGGGTAGGAATTCTTGGAGACTTCATTATAATTCTGAAATCCATGCAGCTGTGTTAGAAGATCTTTTTATTTACCAGGCAGTCACATTTAACAGTTGCTATTTGGACCAATGGTCTTAAGGAAAAATGTAGAGCTGTCCTCACATTGATCGGTATTGATGTCTTAGTAACAAAGCCTCCCAAAAGCCCACCAGGAAATTAAATGATGGGCATGTGTTTAGTATCCACATATAACCTCCCTACTGAGAGACTGCATTTAAAAAACCTTGCCTCCTTCCTGCTGAAAAAACCAACAGCCTTTTCCAAGGTAATGATGATTATGGTACTAAAAATCTAGTTTCTCAGCTCTGGGAGCGAACAGGCACGACTAACTAGGGAGCAACATCAGTGCATGCTGCTGACATTTCTGCTCCTCCTTTTCCTCTGTTCTTACGCCCAGGAGGCAGAAAACGGAGGTGCACAAATAGTCAAGCTCGTCAGTTTCAATAGACTGCTCTCAATGTCTGAACAGGCGAGAAGGGATAACCTACCTCGCGCACACGTGACATGGCCTATGTTATGCTGTAGGTCAGACTAGGTGATCACCGTGATCCTCAGTGGCCTGGGACTCGTATATCTCAGTGACCCTTGAACTCCGTGTTTACTGGCCAGCTGCCGCGCATCATTGGAGCTGTGATTTAACTCTCTCACAGCCCTTGTTTTCTCAGGGATGGGAGATTTTTAATTCAGGGTCCCCAGAGAGGTAATTTTCGTTTGATGTCGCTTTTAACAGGTGCCAAGAGAAATGGCTTCTCAAGAGCAAAAGAACTATAGAGAAAACTAAGTTTAAAAAAAAGGTGGGGAGGCTATATTTCTACCTGCACGCATGCACATGGCCCATGGACGGTCACTGGACACATCTTAGAGCGGAGAATAGCCCACAGGGAACAGAGGAAAAGTGAATCCAAGATACAGACGGCAACTCTAAGATTCAATAGCTGTCCTTGGCTCCACGTTCTGACTGTAAATTAGAATAATAGGGACGAGGAGGTTGGGGGGGAAGGTGTGGGATGGTTTTTTGTTGTTTTGTTTTTGTTTTTTAATACAATGATCCGCTCCTTGTATGGTCCATTTCCAAATTATCTGTCTTTGTTTTCAATTTTGTTCACAGGGCAAGGGACAACCAGGCCCTCCGGTCAGTATCCTCCTCTTTCCCAGGGCTGTTCTACACTAGAAAGTTGGGTTGACCTAGCTACATCACTCAAGGGCGTGAAAAATTCACACCTATTGAGTAACACAGGAAGGTTGACGTACATTTTAAGGCTAGACCAGACCTCAGAAAGGGGGTTTAAATTATTACATTGGTTTTGATCTAAACATCAGGATACTTTGGTATTTTAAAAAACCCACCCCCAGACCCAATCCTTGAGCGCTCTGAGCTAAGAAGGGTGTGGAGCCATGGCTGAGGGTGGCCTCATGACACCTTTACGATGCTGGAGGCCAGGTTGGCCACTGATGTGAATTACAGCTGCCACAAGGCGCAGAAGCTTTGTAAGTGCTAGGAGTCACCAATTCCCAACCTGCCACAGGTTTTTGGGCTCCTTCGCAGAACTCAAAGCTGCCTTAACCTCCTAGTGGGTGAGGAGAATGTAGGGAACACTTCATTGTTCTCCTCTGGAAGGGGGTCCCCTCTTGGGGACAAGACCCCGGTACCCAGACAGTGTCTGTATTTGTACAGGGAGCACCTGGCCAGCTGGGTGTCACATTGGACCAGGACCTGAGGGGGAGGAGTGAGCAGTGTAAAGTGTTTGCTGTGCCTGGTGAGAGCTGGGTAGCAGTATGTATAATGTTCTGGCTCTTTTACAGGGGCCTCCAGGAGCCAGTGGACTCCGGGGTGGAAACGGATTCCAGGGGCCACCTGTGAGTTTCCCTTGCTGTTAGTTCCCATTTATTGAACATCCTAGAGCCATGGAAGAAAAGGTCTGTTTCTGGCCTCTGGCTGCAAGTGGGAAGGTTAATGAGAGTATAACCCTGCACTTGCTCTGTGAATAGGCCAGCAGGAGACAGCGTTCCCTGTGGCTAGTGCAGCGGGTATGTGGGGACTCGCATGTGAGAGCTGCTGCAGTGTGTGCAGTCATCTCATTCTCTCCTGGCTGATGTGTACAGACCATGTAAGCTGTAACAGCACAACTGCCAATGGAGCCTTTGTTTCCCATGCCGTATGTGGGCAGGTTAGCTGGTGACGATGGACTGTTCCTTCTTGGTGGCGGGAGATGTGTCAGACCTGCTCAAACATGCCACTGGCATGAAGCAATTTAATATATCGGGTCACATCTTTCTTGTGCAGTCAACCGCAATATTTGCATTTCACGTTTCGAAGTGCAAATCCTGAAGACTTGTGCCTCTTACTGCAGGAATACAGGTGCAAATACTCAGATTGGTACTATTCCTTTTGCAGGCACAAAAGCATCCGCCGAAAGAGATGCTGGGGCTCAGTCTATTTCTAGACATACCCCCTCCTGCCACGTTAAAAATGTGCTATCATCGCACTTTGATTTCTTTTCGGATTTTCATTCAAGTGGTGAATGTGGTGAAATTGTCCAAAGAAACGCTTCTCACCCTCATTCATCTCAGATATAGTATTTGAGGCCTGCCCGACTCCCATTAGATTGAATGGCAAAATGTTTGTCGATTTGAGGATTGGGCCCTTCAGTGAACTCCTCTTCCCAAGAGAGATTCTGCGTATGGTGTATATGGGAATTCTAATGATTTCTCTCTCCTTTTAGGGACCATCAGGCCTTCCAGGGTTCCCAGGACAGCCTGGACCTCCAGGGCCTCCAGTAAGTTGAGATTTTTTTTTCATGTAATAAGAAAAGCAAAAATTTTGGAATCTTCTTCTTGTGCCCGTGGAAGCAACTGGCAGGGCAGTTGCATTTTATGTGCTGGTTTAGATTCAAGCTTCCATTTAGGTTGAAGCGTTCACGACAAGCTGAAAACAATATGGTAGAACTTCAGAGTTACGAGCACCTTGGGCGTGAAGGTTGTTCATAACTCTGACATGTTCATAACTGGACAAAACATGGTTGTTCTTCCAAAGTTTACAGCTGAACGTTGACTTAATACAGCTTTGAAACTGTACTATGCAGAAGAAAAGCGCTGCTTCCCCTTTCTTTGTTTAGTAGTTAACACAGTACTGTATTCGTTCATTCTCTTTTGTTCTTGTCCGCTGCTGCTGCCTGATTGCGTACTTCCCGTTCCCAACGGGGGTGTGGTTGACTGGTCAGTTCGCATCTCTGACGCTCAGAACACTGAGGTTCTACCATATATTAGAGGGAAAGCAATGACGGTTTATTTCCCATGCTTATGAGTCTTTATTATTCCTGCCGAGGCAAGGGGCATAATCCAGTGCCACGTGGCATACGCTGGGCATACATTGATCAGGGCATACGCTGGTCATTGGAAGGGTTTTTCCTCCCAGCTCATCATACTGTGATTGGCCATATTGTTACAGGATTTTTCTTCACGTTCTTCAGGAACAGCTGGGCATTGGGGCCTGATGGTGTGAGGTGCTGAGCACCCTCACGTGATCCTGTGAAAATGTCTAGCTCGTTCTCCGGGGGGGCCTGCTTATTTTGTGACAGAGGCAAGAGCCTGCGTCAGAGGGAACGACAGTCTGCTACACCCCATCAGGCCCTCTGTTCCTGTGATGCCATGCCCTCGGGTTGGTGGTTGGCTGTGGGGCTTGAACTTGGGCATCAAAAAGCAGGAGCCTCTCTTAGGTGAGCTAAAACAACCACCTCTGTGAGCTGTGGTTGTACAAGGCCCAGGAGCCACTATGTGCCCCAGGCAGCCCCACAGGGGGCACGGACAGCATGTTGTCAGTGTGGGTGCTGTTCCTATCAGACGTAATGTAAAACTAGCTTTTCTGTATGGTGGGGTAATTGTGGGGATACGGCCGTTGGTAATTACATATAAGTGAGGTCCTGTTTAAAATCCTTTGCAGTAGACAGTGAGTAGAAACTCCTGTAAAGGGAAATTCTCTGGAAGATGCTGATCTTGGGAAAATGGAAGCGGGGTTTCCTCTGGGAAATTTACTCCTTAGAAAACATGGGTCCTCCTCACAGATCTATCCCCACTCTGTATTGGTCTGCTTAAGCCACAGCCATTGTGTTGGCAGCTGTATGGTCTAGTGGTTAGAGCACATGACTAGCTGTCAGGGCTCCTGGATTCTGTGGTTCTGTTGATAACTGCCTCTGATTTGCTGTGAGTGAAGCTCGCTTCATCCACATCTGAAGGATTTAAGTGGCTCATAGGCTTGGTGCTGGCCATCTGCAGCGTGCATTTCACCCTGTGTAACTGGGGCAAGCAATTCAACCTAGCGCTGCTTCCATTTTACCTCTCTGTAAAAGGAGTCTAAATATATTTGGACCTAGCTAACTCATTAATGTTGAGGGGCTTGGATGAAAAAGCCAATACAGAAGTGGAAAAATATCTGTCAATAAAATATAGTTTCTAGAGATAACATTTCTTTTGGCCTGCTGTGCTGATATATTTAGAAGTCTTGGTTCTTGGTTACAGGGTCTTCCAGGGATTCTGCCTGATGGCAATGGGGACCTTCAGGTAGGTTTTCTTTATATTTTAGCAACACATTTTCAACTTATCCCCTTCCACAATTTTTTTATGCATGGATTTGGGTGAACATGGGTCTGTTTTAATATGCAAGGGCTGGCTCCTGCAAACATGCCTGGGAGTAACTTTACCTATGAGAGTAATCCCATAAAATGAATGGAGCTATTTGTGCGGATAACGTCTTCCCGGTGCACCAGTGTTTGCACATCAGGGCCCTGGACTCTTTCAAATATGCAGATGTTTTAATGCTTTTGCAGGACAGTCCACGTCATTTCACTTGAACTTGAACTTGCTTATTGGTTTTGCAAAAGTTTGATCACGTGCCAATTTAATGGAAACAAGTTTAGCCTTTGACACCTGATGGCCACTGATTTTTGGTGCATCTCTTTCAAACAGAAAAGGTCGGATTTGTTTTGCTGTTTATTTCCATGGGCCGTGGCAGCACCTTGTTCCCACGAGCGTACGCCTTGTTTGTTCTTTCCTTTTTGAGCAAATGTCTTCATTTCTTTATTTCCAAGAAATGAAAGAGACATTAAGGTAATGAGCAATATAAGTGACATTTCAAGATTTCACAGCTGTTGTTATGACAGCTTCTTTGGTTTCCTAATTAGAATACTCCAGAAAAGCTTATCACTTGTTGAGACTGCCTTACGGAAAAGACTTATGGAATTTAATCAAAAATAATAACTTTTTGGCCATTTTTTAGGCCACCCTGTAGAATTTAATAGAAAATTATCCCCCTACTGCAGAGGTAAAGAAGAAAACCTGTAGAAGGATCTCATTTTTTATTTTCTATAGATTTTTAGAGCACTAGCTAGAGAACCCTGGTAAACTTTTATGCATCTTTTGTTTTAATCCCTGCGAAATGCTAAAGACTCTCCCATGTGGACCACGCACAGTTTGAGAATCTGTTGATCGTTTGCTTCATTTTTTAAGTAACTTCCCATTCTTTTAAACTCTTATGCATGAGCTTTTCCTTTGATCATGTGAGTAATCCCACTGAAGTCAATACAGCTTCAAATGGGAGTAAAGTTACGCATATGTTGTGGTTTGCCCAGGTTTCCAGTAGAGACATGGCATGTTGTAATACATCTCCTTGTTCTGTTGAGAATAAAGAGGTTGAAGGCCTGATCCAAAGTCCATTGAAGTCAGTACTGATGTCTCTAGGGCCTACGTTTTCCAGACTCAGCCAGAGTTAGTCATTATCAGGAAGTCTAGATAGAAGAGGCCATATTACTCTTGATCCAGACATGCCGCTCTCATTGACAGTAGGCAATTGGCTTGGGTAATGCAGAAGAAGGTTTCTAACAATCAGAGGAGGGAGGCTCCAATAAGAATAGTGAGATCAAACAACCTAACTAGTTTTAAGATGGAGCTTGATAAGTTTATGAACAGGATTGTGTGCTGGAGTTGCCTGTGATAGCCAGGGGCTGGACGCGGTGACCCAGGAAGTCCCTTCCAATCCTGTGTTCATAGGTGGTGTCTAAAATTGAGTTGGGGTAGGGTGGCTTTCCGGCCTGGATTACAGACTCCCTCTGTGTGCCCAGCTTTGTTTCATCTCATGTTTTGCTCTCAAGCCTGAGGCTACCTGCTAAATTTAGGTTTGAGAAAATACTCTCCTGTTGTTGAAAAGAGCTATGAAGAGAAGATCATTACCTCTTTAGTGTGTTAATCAGCCTTGCTGATTAGACCACAGAACAGATTCCAGCATCACAGGCAGCAAACCCGAGAGCTAGAAACTAGAGCTTGTTCGAATGCTTTTAAAATTTTGCAGAAAAGTCAGATTTTTGTCCATGAAATGTTCCCTTTTTGGAGGCAGTGTGGCTAGATCACTGGACTAGGACTCAGGAGACCTGGGTTCTATTCCCAGCTCTGCCACTGGCCTGCTAGGTGACCTTGGGCAAGTCACTTCATCTCCTTGTGCCTCAGTTCCCCGATCTGTAAAATGGGATAACGATACTGGCCGCCTCTGTAAAATGCTTGAGTTCTACTGACGAAAAGTGCTATGTAAGAGCTACAAGGTGGTGAGGTAATATATTTTATGGGACCCACTTCTGTTGATGAGAGAGATGAGCTCTTGAGCTACACAGAGCTCTGGGAAAGATACTCCCATCTGGTTTGCACTACAGACCTATGTCAGCATTACAACATTGCTCAGGGGTGTGAAAAATCCACACCCCTGAGTACTGTAGTTACACCAACCTAATCCCCCAGGTAGACAGTGCTACGGGAGAGTTTCTCACACTGACATAGTTACCGCCTCTCAGGGAGGTGGATTAACTCCACCAAAGGGAGCACTCTCACCTGTCATCGTAGAGCGTCTTCAGTAAAGTGCTACAGCAGTGCAGCTGTGCCAATGCAGCGTTTTAAGTGTAGACTTGCCTTCCGAGTTACAAGGTGGAACAGATAAGGAGTTAATACATGTTGCAAGCGAGCATTCACGGTGAGGTGGGCTGTTAACACACCGAGTTCCTTTCCTGACTTGAAGAAGAGCTCTGTGTAGCTCGACAGCTTGGCTCTCTCACCACCAGCAGTTGGTCCAATAACAGACACAGAACCTCAGAGCTACGAACAGCTGGGGAACGGAGGTTGTTCGTAACTCTGAATTGTTCATAAGTGGACAAAACATTATGCTTGTTCTGTCAAAAGTTTACAGGTGAACACTGATTAAAAACCGCTTTGAAACTTCACGATGCCGAAGAAAAGTACAGCTTTCCCTTAATTTTTGTAATAGTTTAAGTGCTGTATGTGCTAGATAAACCCACGAATGTTTGTTTTGTGCAGTGCCCAGCTCTCTGCCCCCCAGGCCCTCCGGGTCCTCCAGGAATGCCAGGATTCAAGGTAAGAAAAATATCCTCTGCAAACATAGAGTTGAGCCCCAAAAGGTGTAGCAGTGGGAGCCTCTGTGGTTGAGAGCAGGACTCAGGTTTACCGTACAAAGTATACCACAGCCCTCCTTTATCCCAGCCCTTGGGTCTCGGTGTATGTCATCAAGACACAAAATGCCACCAGCTTTTACTTTCAAGAGACAAATGAAGGCTACAGGCCTCATCCTGCACTCGGCACATGGAATTCCCATTCATGGGAGTGCTACATACGTAGGGCTTGATCCTGCCCTGATCCACCAAAGCACTTAAGCACACCCCACTCCCCCCATTGACTGTAGCGGGAGAATTTGTAGGGCTTAAACTTAAGCACATGCTTATGTGCTTTGCTCAATTGGAGCTCCATCTCCTTGTAGGATTGAGCCCAGAGTCTCTCTGCTAGTTGTAATTGTGACTATCTCCCCTGCACGGATAGACAGATGTGTGCTTGCTCTGCTCAAACCGGTGTGCTAAAAATAGCAATGTGTCTGGGGCAGCGACCTGAAGATAACTCCCCTTCAGGCATTTAGCCCGAACTGCTACGCTTGTTACACCGCTCTTTTTAACACACCAATGTGAGCAGAGCTAGTCCATGTCCGCCTGCCCATGCTGGGAAGCATCCTCCCAGCTGCAGTGGACACAGCCCCTTAGAAAACATGTCATGGGTTTTTTAAGCACACTTCTCAGTGTGAGGCACAGATAAGCATTGCACTGTAGAAGGGCAAAACGCACATGAGCAAATCCCATCTCCTGCTATTTCCCACGCACCGTGGAACCCAACTGCTCCCCGTTTTCCAGTGGGCTGCTGCCAGGGTGTAAATTCAAGGCTGCAGGGGGCATTCCGTTGCACTCAAAGGCAAAGCCCCTCACTTCCCATCCCGCACCTCCCATGGATTGGGTACCAACTACATAGTTCATCTATCGTTTTGAGTCGTCTGGAGGGACTAAACGTCAGATCAGCTTCTCAACCAGCTGAGCTGGGGGGAATAGTCTCTCTGATCCTTGCAGCAATGTTTAGGAGATGTACAGGCCTCATCCTGCAGGAGGCTGAGCGTCTCCTGGGAAATACTGATGTCCTTCGGCTCCCCTGGAATTCACATCTCTGCAGGAAATGCTCAGCTCCTCGCAGAGCTCAAGGATCATCAGAAACACACACAGTCAGTGTTTGAGAAACTGTTATCGGTAAGGGGCAGCATTCAAGGTCTGTGAAATGAGAGAGTCTGTGACGTCTAGACCCTGAGCTGGCCCTCTGCACAGTGAGGAGTTTCACCCACGCTAGATAGCATAAGTATGGTCTTGTGCCAAAATAGTATTGAGGGACGGAAGGAAGTTGGAAGCAAGGCAGAGTTTTATATCAAGCATGGTCGAGTGTAGGTGGGTTCACAGCCAGCCGGATGGGGTTGCAGTCCCTGTAATAATAAGCAGGCAAAGATCATTTAAGCAAAAGAGTATTAAAGACACAGGGAAACATTTTTCAACAGGAGCAGGGTGACATTTTCAAAAGCTCGTAAGACCCATTTTCAAAGGCGAGTCGGTTTTGGGTTCTCAGTCACTTAGATGCTTTTGAAAATTTTATCCTTAGGCATTTGGAACTGTCACCTGGACAGCCACCTCCTGAGCACCCCCTCCTGGCCAGTGATCACTCTGTGGTACTCTGTCTCCATTTCCCCCCCTTCAGGACCCTTTAAGAATTCGCACTTCCAAGGTGGTTCACACAGTCCCCAGAAGGGGTCCCATTCATTTAGTTCTTCGTTAGACTGGCACCAAGTGGTTCAGTCTCTCTCTCCTGATTGATCCAAATGAACGCAAAACACAAACTCACACAGCCTCCATCCCAGCTGCCCTTCAGAGTCTTTCCCCTGTGTGTAAAAGGTCTCCCCCAGACCTCCCTGCCTTAAGCGCTTTCTCCCACTCTCCCTTGCTGAGTGAGGGTCCTCCAGGTGCTACACACATAACTGAAGTCTCCTGGGCTTCCCCACTTCATTGCAACCTCCTGCCCATTTTTTATCCCAGGATCATTTGATTCAACCTAGGTGTGGCTTGTCCTATGGCTGGCTTCATGCTCCAGGCCCTGGGAGTTGGTGCCCTGTTACAGGAACCTAAGTCTCATTGAAAGAGGTTTTTGAAAACAGGATTTAGGCGTTTTTGAAAATGTTATCCACCATTCACCACTTTAGTTATCATGCCTTCCAGCAGACAAGGAAACTTTGTTCGTGACCAACTGCATGTCTATCCTAAATGCAACTCCCAACCAGGAAATGAGGAATGATGCTACTCGGCAGATTCGTAAATTCCTCTTCAGTAACTTCAGTCAATGACCAACCTTGCTTTAAATCCCGGGTCCCCCTTATACAGCTTAGCTTGCCACGGGGCAATAATGAAACTCAGATCATTCTTGGTTTTATTTTTAGGGGCATACTGGCCACAAAGGAGAACCTGGAGAAACAGGGAAAGCTGGTGAAAAGGTAAAACTCTGTTTAAAGAAAAAATGTAGATTTGTCTCTTGAAAAGCATAAGACCAAGGAATTTCTCTCTGGATGACAGTGTGGAATGAGGCGATTGGGTGGACAGCAAGTGATGGCCTATTATTTGATTGTACTTGGTATGTGGACTGACGGACCATCATTAGCCACCGTCATTCCGGGTGCATGAATGTTTCAGCTCAAAAAAATGAGTAATTTCTATGATCACAAAGTTTCAAGAGCAGACCCTAAATTGGCACCTCCAATTTTGCATGCATGATTTTGCGGCTCATGCAAAAGCTGCATGGATCACACAAACCAGTTAGTTAGTTGTCTGAAGTATTTGACCAATTGACTATTTGCATGGGGAAGAAATTGCATACAAGCTAGAGGCAAAACGTGAGGCCAGCCTATGGTCTGGGTGCGGGAGGACCTGAGGAGGTGATTGGTGGGGTGGGTTAGGATGGAGACGTTTCTTGGGAAGAGGGTTGCCAAGAGGGAGGGTGCAGGGCGAGATTTATCAATGCATCTTGTCTAATTCACTCTGGTTTCTCTCCGCAGGGAGACCCGGGCCCTCCAGGTCCCCCAGGGATTCCAGGCAGTGTAGGCCTGCAGGTAAAAATCCGCCTTTCAAACCAGAGCGCTCCCATGGTGATCCCACCCAGGGTTTCTCTGTGAAATGTGAACAGTCGGGGTGCGGTTCACACAGCTCCGGCCACACCAGCCCCTCTCACACTGTGAGCTGTGCAGGGCGCTGCTAGTAACAGGCCCCCCCCCCCCCAAGGGCCTGATCCTAAGCCCACTGGAGTCGGTGGAAAGCCTCCCTTTGACTTCCGTGGGCCTCGATTCCAGCCCTGATAGCGGTGCCTTCCTGTGAGTGAAACGTTAACGTCAGAGCCACTCTCCCCGTCTCTGGGCTCCAGGCGGAGGCCGAGGAGCCCGGGACACATTTGAATAGTGACGGGGCTGAGCTCCACACTGGGTTGTATGGAGCCCCATTATAGAGGCATGGCTGCCTCGCAGCGTCCTCTGTTGGCCTCAGGGCAGCCCTGCACTCAGCACCTCACCTCAGTTTCCCTTCTTGGAGCCCCAAATCGATGCCACAAAGGGCTTCCCCAGTCCAGTCCCAACAGCCCTCCTTAGCGTCTGATTGCTCAACTTAAAGTTCAAAGCTCAACAGAGAAATCTTCCCTCCAGCTTTCAGCTTGGTACAGCCCAACCCCCTCCTCTCCTCAAAAAAATCTGGTCAGAGTCCTTCTCGCCTTAGCAGGCTACTTCCGGCCCTTCCTAGCTGGAGCAATTCCCCTGGTCTCTGAATTTTCCCCTCAGGAGCCTCTCTCATTCTCTGCCATCTCACTACAGCCTCCTGTGCTCCCCCCTGTACCTCAGCCTGTGTCTGCTCTAAATAGAAAATGGCCTGCTACCCCTCAAGTGGGGCTCATTCTGTCATCAGGGTTGGCTTTGCCCCGGGCTTCCCAGCCAAAGGACAAGACCCCCTGAATCTCTCTCCCCCCGCCACCTGCCAAACAGAAGAGCTAGACTGTATTGTATGAGACCGCTGTGCTTTGGGGGAGGTTCTTGGGGACAGGTTTTGCCCCCCCTTTCCGCCCCCTGAAAATCCCTCTGCTCATCTCTGTTACTTAAGGCTTCTTGGTCTTGTTTTTAGATTTTAGCTTCCTCGTCTTTCTCTCTTTCTGTATCACTGTTTTATATTTGAATGATTTGGCTTTTAACTGATTTATTTTTTCTCACCTAGGGGCCAAGGGGGTTAAGAGGCCTCATTGGCCCCGTGGGT
The DNA here is from genome assembly GCA_007922155.1 of Mesoclemmys tuberculata. Classification (NCBI taxonomy): domain Eukaryota; kingdom Metazoa; phylum Chordata; order Testudines; family Chelidae; genus Mesoclemmys; species Mesoclemmys tuberculata. The sequence continues at coordinate 22,447,315 of ML675625.1, forward strand.
CCAGCTGGGGACAGGGTAAGTAATTTTCATCTTCTCCAGACTTTCCCCTGGACTTTTCCCTTGTGAATCGCCTGCAGAGTGAAATCCGATGTCCCTGTTAGAGATCACGGCCTCTAGTTAATTTCCTGTCCATGTCCTGCAAGAGCATCTCTTGGCAGCTATTAGAAACTGTGCATAGTTATAGGTGGCATTCCTCCTTGTTGCCCTGTGAGGTGATTGGATGAGGGGAAGCCCCATGAAGGTGTAAACTGTGGGCCTGATCCTGCAAGCTCTCCGTGCAGGGGACTCGCATTGAAGTCAGCGGGAGTTCTATGCATGGAGCAACCACAGGACCGGACCGTATCTTAGAGTAATTGCCTGAATGTGGAGGGACAAGCTGATCTCCTGTGAGGATAAGACGATGTCATGAGCTTTGCAAAGGGCCGGGGAATGGAGCATCTTCTGAATGTTCCACGTGTGATTCCCGTCTGCAAAGAAAAGCTGACAAATCAGCGGGAGGATTAATGTTCTCAAACATGGGGAAAAAAAATCATGAACACTGGTGTCCTCGGGTCCAATCCTGTACCACTGACTTCACTAGGAGTAGGATCGGGCCCTTACTGACCAGTGGCGACTGGCTAGCGTGATCTTCTGCGAGTGCGCCTGGACGTTCGCTCGGGGCTGTCAGATCAGCTTGAAGATGCCGTGCCCCTCTGTAGGGACACATATGTTACCAAGGCTTCACGGCTGTGAACGTTACGAGTCTGGTGAAGAGATAACAGCAAGGAGACCCAGAGTGAAAAACTGCTGGTTTAGACCAAGATCTTCTGCTGGAGTCTATTAAGATCCTAACAGTTAGCAAGGAGCACGTTGTGTCTTTACATTGACGTGCATGCGCTTCCTTGCTTTGTAACAGTAATTCAGCTAGAGGTGCGGGTAGTTTGTCTGGTCTAGAGGAGTCTTGTGGGCAGCATTTCAATGGTGTCTTATTGTTTTTAGGGGTCTATTGGTTTCAGAGGGCCACCGGGACTCCCAGGACCTCCAGGGAAAGCAGTACGTATCCCTTCTTACTTTGCAGAGTTTCCTTTGAGTCCTCATGGCCCTGGCCTCTAACATCACTACTGATGCCTAACGCTTGCTTTCACCGAGCCAAGCCTGGGCCAAGCTGCCAGTGAATAACAGAATTGCCCAGATCCCTCACCTGAACTACTGCATGTGTTGCATCTGCACAGGGCTCACTGAGTGAGATGTGCACATGCATTTCCACCCAGGCCTTCCTAGTACCCACTATAAACCTCTCCCTTCTGATGCTGGATCGTTCCAATCTTCCTCAGTCCCTCCACCAAGAGCTACATGAAACCTGCCCCAGGTTTCATGCTCCCCTTCCCCCTCAACTCCACGCAAGTTCTCATTCTGACCCTAGTAGGTTCAACATCTTCCATAGCTCCTCACTCTCCACCTTTCCTCCCCACACACAATTCAGCAGAATTGGGCCCCCCTTTTACATGCTTCGCTCACACCTTCTGCACGGGGAGATGTTCCGCTTGCTAAGAAGAGGCTGTGGAGCAAGCCCCACATCTGCTATCCTGCAGTTCCCTCCTCTGGGCCAGATCCATATTTAGATCCCAGCCCAGACGACCATTTTCTCCAAGGTGAAATATTCTGTTCTAGGCCGGAGGCGCAGTTCCACATCCTTTTGCACAAATCCGGAGTGAGTGGGAGTTGTGCAGGAGAATTGCGATGGGCTTGTGGGGGTTGGAATCCACACCCCACCCACCTGTGGGCCAATCTCCAGTCTCTGTATACGGCCTAATTATAGGTCCCTATTTTAGAATTTGAGGACCCTAGATCTAGGGAATTGTGGACCCAATAACCACACTGTCCACCCTGTTTGGCCGGCCATCAAACCTCTCCTCCATTGTGTGTGATATGAAGCCCAGTTCTACGTGGCATGGAGGATGCAGAATTTAGCCCTCAGCCCAGTTGCTTTCCCCACGGTGAGACTGTGGCAGGTCCATTGCACCGGGGAACCTTCCACAGTCCTTACTATACCGGGTGAAATTCACCTCAGTGAACTACATTCAGGCCTTGTCACTTTCCCACACAGCAGACATTGAGCGACTGCAACCAGGATCCAAGTGGTAACGGTTGAAGTTTCCATCCCTGCCCACCACCATATTTAACAAAGTACTTCAGATGAACGTGGGAAAGAGAGTCCCTCCCTTGTTGGCTCACTACCAGAGGCCAGGTCTACACTCACCTGGAAACTTACCTGGCGGCAGGCTTGCATAACTCCCATCGACTTCATAACTCCTCTTCTATGCGGCGTCTTCACTGCGGCGTCTTCACTGCGCCGATGGGAAATGCATTCCTGTCAACCCAGCGCGACGCCACTTGAGGGGGTGGTTTTAACATGTCGACTTCTGGATTGATTGAGCGGGTCTACACTGACCATGCCATCGATCCGGAAAGATTGATCTGACGGCGGCGAATTTGCTGCCATCGGTGAAGACGTACCCTGAAGCCCAATTGCAATTCATCCATGTGTGTGGTATTAGAGAGCGTGACTGGGAAAGCACATCAGTGCTGCTAGGGCAATGTGGGCCACACTCACGCCTGGCAAGGCTAATGCCTGAGAACAGCCCAGAGATGGGATAAATAAAGATTTCATCATTTACATGCCAGATATCGTGGTGTTGGTCTTCAAGATGAACAGTGGCTTCTCTTTTATCATTACAGGGAGATCGAGGAGTCAAGGGGCCTCAAGGATTCAGAGGGCCCAAAGGCGATACCGTAAGTGCAATAAAACGCTCATCTAAAATATTGAATATGTTGTCCAAAGCCTAGTTTACCGGTGTATTAAGGCTTGTCTCTTTCATTCTGTTGGTGCCGCTTTGCAGGTAGAAGGAAGAATCCTCAAGGTAGATTAGAAACCGACAACCTTGATGCCTCTGGATGAGAGGCACTTATGGGTGGGAGACACACAGATGGATTCAAAGAGAATCCTTGCATCTGTTTAACTCAGGCCCTATGCTCCAAAGGGGTCTCAGCACACTGCATTGACCTTCCGGTGTGAGATGTTATGACCCTGATCAGGCTCCATGTCAACTTTAATCTCCTCCTCACATGAAATCCTTCTGAAATGGTTTTATGCAACAACTGCTGCTGAGTAGGAGACGGAAGATAGTCCTGTTCCCAGTTCTGCTGTTAACTCTCTGGCTGGCCTTGGACAAGTTACAACTTAATCACTGTGTGCCTCAGTTTCCCACTTTGTAAAACGGGGATGATGATACCTGCTCACCCTTATAAATCACGTTAGGGTCTCTGAGTGAAAATCACTGGATAAATGCTAAGTAGTGGTAGTTATTATTAGTCCTGTGAATCACAGGATTAAATATTATTGCTGCTCTTAAAATTAATCTAGAAAAGATCTTCAGAAACAAACTTTTGCAAGTTTTCTTCATGGAAAATATTGTGCGTGTATTATATCTGGTCATGGGTCAGAAACGTTTGACCTTGTGCACAGCTAAATCATTTGTTACATCTTTTTGCCTGAAGTTGAGGTTGGAAGAGGAGTAGAGTTGAGCAAGATTTCTCTAGTCTTCCCAATCCTTTTTACTGAATGAAATGAACATACGTCATTAGAGTTTGAATGTTGAATTTATTTAACATGTTTGCCTAAAGGCTGTTCCTCTGCGTGTTTCCAGTGCTGGATGATAAATGACTTGTGCATTTCTAGGGTAGACCTGGACCAAAAGGATCACCAGGGACTGGTGGACCCATAGGAGAACCTGTAAGTCAGATTTTAAAATTACAAGTCTCTCTGTTCCCTGGTTCATGACTTTACAATACAAACGTTTTTAACTTTACAAATGTTAGAAGAGTTTACATTGTTTCTCTTTGACTTTGTTCCCACATCAAGGTCTACGTTTTCAAAGTTGTCTGAACCTGGACTCTGATGTCTGTTTGTGTCACCTTTACTCATGTTCAAGCCCAGTTCTGGTTCTGGAGAAGTCAATGGCAAATCTCCCTTTGACCTCAGTAAGATTGGAATTTGGCCCATTGGTGAATTTGGCCCGTTGCAGTTGATGGGACTGTTTTCCTGACAGCTCCCTAACCAGAGTGAAGGCTGCACAATCTGATCATACAATTACACCTACAATTTAATGTCCAAACAGCATTACTACAGGTGTCTTACTAAATGGAAGAGTCTGCATATTTAAAACTTTGCAAAGCTGAATTTGGAGAATGCATTCGAAAATGTAACCCTGTAATTTAATATAATCAAATCACTTAGTGGTTCCTTTATAAAATTGGCTTAAAATTTAAACTATAAAGCACAGTAATCGTAACACTGGGTAACTGAAGTTTGTGTTTGTGGAATTTGTCAGGGCTTTCTTCCCTGGCACTTAAAATCTGGATTGTATTTTTGTTATCTAGAATCTATATTGTGGTTATGAATAAATGACTTGCAACATCATATCCAAAGTTGGTGAAACCTAAAACCAATAGTGGATTCATAGGAACTTTATTGCTCATGAGTGCTTTCAGGAGACTTTGTAATTCAGCACTAAGGGACTGACTGATCCTTGTATGTTTCGGAACCTTTGCATGAGACTTTGCAATCAGTGTCCGTGTCGCAATCTTATTCTGCGTCGTGTTTCAGGGCATGCCTGGCAAAGATGGACGAGATGGAACGCCTGGACTCGATGGTGAGAAGGTTTGTAAAATCCTATTTAAACCCCGTGCAGAAAGATTTCAGTTGCTATCGTGCAAGGTTATGGATCGTCCTAGAGGAAAAGCAAAGCTTGAAAGACTTCTTGGCTCAAGAGAAAGAGATTTCCTGTCGTGTCATTAGGAGAGAAGAGTAAGGAAGTTCACATTGATCACCCTGGGGAAATCCCAACAAGAAATTAAACCCAAAGATTGGGTGATATTACCAGGATTAAGTGCCAGATACTTTACACACAATGACTAATTCTCAAACTACTTATTTGCAGCAAAACCTGCTTTATAAGGGATCTCCTTACAATAAATGGTTAATATCCTTTCAGAGCTATTGGTAGATACCCTTTTGCTCTCATCACTTACAAGGAAAGTGCTGCTAACTGCTAGAGAATTAGACATGTAACTGTAAGGTTCACATTTCTGAAGGAGAGCACGACAGGTGGTCTCATGGAAATATACCTATTGTTTCTGGAAAAAAGGGACAGCCTTCACATGTGAGAAATTAGGAGCTGTGGGTAGGGTTTTCAAAAACACCTAGATGAGTTAGGCTCCGTTGACAGTCAATGCGAGGTGGGTGCCTCCCACCTCTTGATGCTTTTGGAATCTCATCCTTTGTGTGCAAACAGGCACTGCTCTGTGCAGTTACTCATTTTGCACCTGCACATGCCCATTTGTGCCTGCAAACATGGGTTTTGCAGACACAACAGGTGTCCCCCTTCTGCAGCAGGTTCATTCTCCTGAGAATCTTTGTAGAGGAATGTCTACAGAGGCCTGATTCTGATTGCGCTATACTCAGTTTGCATCAAAGTAACTTTATTGATTTCAGTGGCATTTTTTTTTATTTACACCCGGGTGACTTAGAACAGTATTAGGCCCTGTCCTGAGCACTGGAGTGAAAGGTTTTAGGCCTGATTCTGATCTCACTAGCAGCCACGTAAATCAGGAGTAACGCACTGAAATCAGTGGAGGTGTACTGGCTTGAAGCTGGTTATTGAATGGAGAATCCAATCCAAAATGTCCAACTTTGAACACTGAACTTAAATGTTGGAAGGCTTAAGTGATTCACTGTGTGATATAATAAAAAAAAATGAGCTCAGATTTTCCCAGCAGGTATAAACAGGTTTAATTCACCCAAAGGGGCTTTTCTAAAATCACAAGTGGATTCTACAAACGTTGGGGAGTTGGGGAAGGGGGTGGAGGGCGCATAAATGTAAAATGTCTGTTTGCTGAAGTCCCCTGACAAATGCCAATCGCATCAGAACAGTGGGTTGTCCATCTTAACCTATCGCTGTTCACAGGGTGATGCCGCCCGCTTCGGTGCTCAAGGAGAGAAGGGGCCAAATGGACTTCCCGTGAGTATCACAGTATAGTTGCCATAAAGGAGGCAGAACATCTTGCCCAATGTATAAGTGATACCTTTCTGTCATTTGACTGGTGTGCAGGACGCAAGACCTGCTATTTCACACCTTGGGACAGATTTTGGAAGGCATTGAGGCGCCTAACTCCCATTGGGAGGCGCCTAACTGCCTTTCACAATCTGGCCCCTTGTCTCACAGAGTGTCTCAAACCTTTAAGCCCATGAATAAGACTCTCTTCCCATGGTGCAGGATGAGAACACCAAGAGTCTGTGCATTGTATATTATATAGAGTGGAAATAATCTGGAATATTTGCCCAGTAAACCATGGCAATACAGCTAGAAATGGGATTCAAGAGAAATTATTTGATCCAATCCAGTTCTAGCCAAAAGACTTTGTTAGGGCCTTAGGAGAAGATAAAGTGATTCTGTCCCCTGGAGCTTTTGACAATCAACTAATAATGCTCCAGATTCTAGAGTCAGTCACAATTGAGTCAATATAAGTGACTCAATTGAAAATGGCACACTTCCCACCCCAGTGCCACCACAGCGGAGTCGCCAAGGCGTTAGTGTGTGTCCTAACATTTAAGAAATGAAACAGAGGAAAAGTTTTAGCATCAGAATGACATTTATCCCTTAAGGGCTAAAGATTGCACGTCGGGAGACCAGAGTTCTACAGTGTTCGTAACTCTGCCACTGATTTACTCTAAGACATTGGGCAAATTATTTAACATTGCTGGTCTCCAATTCCTTCATCAATAAAATGGGGATCAAAATATTTCCCCTTCCCCTGCTTTGTAAAGAAAGAAAGGCGTTATACAAGTATAAACGACTACTGTTGTTGTTATTTATTGTTATTATTGTTCGCCTTTCTTTCCTATTATGGCCAGAGGGAGGTGTACGGGAAGCCCTCTGGATAATGAACTAGATGGTAATTTTTCCCATTGGTTTCACATTGAAAAATGTCTCTAATAGAAACTTATATCCTGTGATGCTAAATGCAAGTTTTATCCCTACTATGTTTAATCAGACAGTAAATGTTACTTTCTACAAACTGCCCGATTTCTGATGATGTGACTTTTTTTTTTTTTCTCCCCCCCCAGGGGCTACCTGGAAGACCAGGTCACAAGGGTTCCAAGGGTGAACTAGTAAGTGAAGGATGAGTTTTCACTGGGAAGCTGTTAAGTGTTTCATCTTAGTACACTGCAGTTTTAGGCCTAATCTGGCAAACACTCATACGTGAGCTTAAATTTGAGCACTGCAATGGTCTCACTGAAGTCAAGGGGCTGAAAGCACATGCATAAATGTTTACTTCCTGAGTCCTGCATTTCTTTTTAAGACTAACCTACTTCAGCCACCTATTGAAGTGACACAATGTGGATATTACGCTTGCTGTGCACAGCTGTTCTCGGCGGTTTCTCAAAAGGACTTTTGAAGATCTCACTTTGATGGGTATTTGGGGAAAATGAAATGCAAAAGTTAACATACACAACTGACCCTTCAGTGAGTAAATATTCAGTGCAGGGGTGTGTAGTCGTGGGAAGATCTCTCGAGACAAAAGATTCCTTCAATTCCAAAGATCACAAAGGGACCTCTGATAACCCTACGAATGGCAGAATTTTGGCAAGTCTCATTTGCCACTCCTCTGCTACCAAACTTCCCCCTGAAGTCACGGGGCTTGACACGGCTGCCACACAATATGTGTAAAATGGCACTCTAAGTAACTGCATCAACGGTCCCCTTCAAGATAAGCTACACGGAAGCTTTACAACAATGCATTGCACTCTTACCCATTGAGACACCAGGCTGGCTCTCAACAGTGTTAGATGAAAGAAAATCTGAAACAGATTGAAACGGCTCATCATAAAATTGTTCATTGAAGTGTATTTGCTCTGACTTTCCCTCCCTTCCAGTCTTCCACCTAGCATCTGCCTCATTATTATTTACTATAAACAAAGGCTACTAATCCTCCTGCTTCAGGGTGTACATTGAGCACTGACTGGGGCAGGAGGAAATTCGTCATATGGTGTTGCATAATATATTGGAAGTACCCGTATGTGCACGTTAGCATAATTTCATCCTTTGACTTCCAGCTGGTTGGTGGGGAAATTACCAATGTGAGTCTGAAGTTCCGTCTAGTTGACTGTTTATTTCCTTCCCTACAGGGTAGCCTTGGAGAGATGGGAGAAGCAGGTCCATCTGGAGAGCCAGGTATCCCTGTAGGTATTTCCACATCTTGCCCATATTGTGAACTCTATTCAGTGCCTCTTAAATTCCACCACCAAGCTTGAGCTCACATACTGCTTCTCTGGCACAATAGAGCTTGGCATATCTGTCAGTGATGTGGATCTCTCTCTCACACGCACATATAAATATATATATGGTGGTTATACAAAGATGTATAAAAAATGTGTGTATGCTGTGCGGTAACGAGATCTGACAAAACAATCCTGCACTTGGGGATGTAGAAACATTTATTTTTATCTGGGGAGTGCAGTGTGGGATGTGAGCCGCCTGTCAGTTCTTTAGAAACAGCCGTGCTCAAATGCCACTTACCCTGCTGCGGTGGGGTCAAAAAGGCCAGTCTAGGGAGGAAGTGTGGCCCAGTGGATAGCACACTGGGCTGGGGCTCACTTAGACTTAGATTCTATTCTTGGCTCTGCCATTGGCCTGCTGGTTGACCTCAAGGCAAGTACCTTCACTTCTCTGTACCTCAGTGTCCCCATCTGTAAAATGGGGTGGGGGGAGCTAATGCTGCTAACCTTCTTTGTAAAGCAGTTTGAGATCTATGGATGACAAGTGCTATATAAGAGCTAGGTATTGCCATAATTTATTAAATAGCTGATGCCACTGAACTGACAGTGATGTGAGCCACGAATGATATATTTGTGTAATGATTTCACAGTGGGTTGGGAAGGGCGGAGTTCCCACTTTAAAAACAGCACAGGTGACTTTTTGATATTGTTGATAGGGTGATGCCGGTATCCCTGGTGAGAGAGGTGAGCCTGGACCTAGAGGATCATCTGTAAGTAGAACATTGCTTCTTCAAGTATAATCTTTCTGCAGTTAAAACACAGCCCCGTGATCAATGTTCAGAGTGGCCATCTAGCTAAAATAAAAGGCTATATCCTCTACTGGTGTCACTTCGGTGGGTTTACACCAGCAGAGAATTTAGCCCAAGATAAATGGGCCAAGTTCTCCTCTCTCTGTTATCTGTGTGTAAACGTGAAGTAACCAAACTGAAGTCACTGTGCTTACCTCAGTGTAAATGTGGAGTAACAGAGAGGAGAATTTGTCCCAATGTGGTTCATGTGACTGGTGCAATCATTACATGATGGCAGCTTGGACAGTCAGCACTTTCCAGACTTGATAAAGTAAGGGATCAATTTTCCTTTACTGATCGTAAGTTGCCATTAATCAAAAGTCATGTTAGGTTATTTTGGAATGCCCGGCCACCAGCACTGTAAGCGTGAAAGCCTTCCCGTTTAGATGTAATTCATAGATTCTAAGGCCAGAAGGGGTAATACAATCTGACCACCTGGCATAACACAGCTCAGAGAACTTCCTCAAAATAATTCCTGTTTGAACTAGAGTAGATCTGTTAGAAAGACATCCAGTCTTGATTTTAAAATTGCCCATGATGGAGAATCTACCACCAGTCTTGGTTAACTGTTCCCATGATTAATTACCCTCACTGTTAAAAATGTACGCTCTGTTTCTCTTCGGAACTTGTCTAATTCAACTTCGAGCGATTGGGCCTTTGTTTACTAGGTTTAAAAAGCCAATTATCAAATATCATAGCTGTACAAAATGTTTACAGCAAAATCTGAAATCATACAACGCACCTAGTTTAGTTACAGCCTCGAAATTTGGAAGAGGTGTGCTCAAAGGTTTGCAAATATGCAGGGAGCCCACTGCACTCTTTTGCACAAGGTTGTGCCCATTTCTGGTTTGCATCAGAATCGCATTAAACTCATGACAGTCTGATACAAAACGAAGTTAATTTTTGTGGCTTTTGACCAAATTTCATTTTGTTCAAATCCAGGCGTTCAGATGGCACAAACTTGTGGGGATTTTGAAAAGGAAGCAAATGTTTGTGAAAAATGAAACCGTGGAGTTTTGCACAGCTCTAATCAGTTGGGTTTTTGCCTTCACCTATGAACCTTGAAGAATTTCTGGTGAGAAGCATCTCACCCAGCCTTAGGTTCAAAACAGAATGCTTCATATCCATTCTCAGCATTGTCACAGAGCATAGGGAATAAATAGCAATGAGGGAAGAATCTACAAATAATTGAATTGCTGCCCACTGGGTCCCAGCACAGTAGTGTAAGCCAAAGAACTGACTTCATTCACAATATTGAAAATTCCAAGATACCATTTATTTTCCCATTACACCCAACCAGTGCTACTGTTGTGGTGGGGCCTGAATTTACAGGGTTTTTTTTATCTTGTTTACATATTTTTGAAGACAGGAAGTCTAAGATGATTTCTTGTATGTGCCACTTAAACAAAAATTGAGCAGTGTAATTAGTTATTGATCTGAACAGCTTTCTCTTTTAATGTCCAAGAAAAGGGAAATAAACCTTAGGGATACAAAAATGATTTGTTTTATGTCCTCAAATTTCAAAGTGAAATTGGGCGGGGGAACATAGGGAAACATTCAGTTGGAAAAGCAAACTAAAAAAGGAATGTATTGTGAAAGGGAAAGGGCCAGATTCTCATCTCAGGCCTCGTCTGTACTAGAAAAGTCCACTGGTTTAACTAGACCCAGTTAAACTGGTGCAAACCTCTAAGTCAGGTGCACTGATACCAGCTTACCCATGCTTATTTCTACTAACTTGTGTCAGTAAGTTACCAACTTATACAACGTCTATATGAGCGAGGGTTAAACTGGTGTAAGTGTGTCTACATGAGGGGTTTGTGCGGTTTAACTAAATTTGGTTTTGGTAAACCAGTTCACTTTTCTAATATAGACAAGGCTTTACTCACCCTGGTGTGATTTCAGAGCAAATAAATCAGCATCTGGCTTAGACTATTACACTGCATTTCCACAGAATAGTCATTTTCAGTTCCATGCAGCTTTATTTCACAAAGCATCTTGCATAAAACTCTATTAGAGATGTAAGTAGCACAGCTGCAAAGTTAAATGAGAAAATGAAAGCAGAAAGAAAAATTGAAAGGCATGGAAGTGTCATTATAGTGAGTAGAGTGGCTGTATAAAAATGGCACTATTTTAGTTAATCAGAGCTGCTCCTTGGGTTTATTCTAGGTCATGTCGTCTTCCTTTAAAAAAATTAAGGCTTTCTAGCTCAAGTGAGCCAGGCAGAGCCAGGACAGCTATGGGAGACTGATCTAGATTGTAAACCACCAGCAGACTCATTATCACGGTTGACGATGCACAAGGCCGAAAAGTCAACTGGAAATTTAGATTCCAGTGTGAGTTTGTAGGCCTAGCAGTTAGTGAAACAGGCTTTTATTTTTCAACTTGTAGACTGAGTAAATCTGATATGGAGTCACTGCGAGACCGTGTACATGGAATCCTATGATGCTATTTTCAAATAGTCGCTTTCCTGGTAGAATTGCACTCATGATACTAATTCTGCTCTTTGCTTCACTTGCACCATGGCAAGCGAGGTTTAACAGGGATTCAAATGCTCATTTTCAAAGCACTTTATCCTGCTGTTTGTATTTTTGAGTTAAATACCTTGCACCTAAATTGGGAAATCATTACTGCAAATATAAAAGTAGACCTGTTTAAAGAGAATTAGTAGCCTCTGTGAAATTCTATTCTTCGGGGCCCTGATTCAGGAAAGTACTTAAGCATGTGCCCAACTTTGAGCATAAGCCCCATTGACTTCAGATCTTATTCAATAAAATGGTGCCGTTTTTACATAGCCTACTGGCTAGTGACTGCAGTGGGACTAGTCATGTGCCTAAAGATGGGCACACGCCTAAGAACTTCACCGAACTGAGCTCTGATTTTGATCTCACTGACACTGGCTTTACTCCAATAAACCTGTGACTTCAGTTAAGTTTTTATTGATTTCTCACTAGTGTGAGATCATGACTTGTATAACATCTTATGTGCTTGGGGCAAAAGAAACGTTGCTGGGATCTGACAACAAATATAATTAGTTCTGTATATGCTTTCACAGCTGCATACAAGTGGTAAATTCTTAAGCACTTAAGTCCCATTAATTGTACAATTGAATTTCGGCTCCTTAACAATATAGGTCTTGTACCCAGTGACCTAGGAGCCTAAGTCCCACTTTCAAAAATAACTTTTTGCTTAATCCTAGGCTCCTAAATCATTTAGTCCCTTTTGAAATTTGACCCATCTTGTGCATGTGTTATTTTCTCAGTAGAATCCAGCATAGACTTTTGTATGCAGCTGTTGATTTTCTATCAGAAATGTTTTTAGCTGGTATAACAGAAAACACAAAAGGCTACATTTTCAAAACTCCTTACCTAAGCTGCTGATGCAAAACATGCCTGACCAAACATAGGGTTTTTGCAAATAAATGTGATTGCCAGTTTTGCACATGCTAATGTAGGCACTGTATCATGCTTTTGTATTGGCGTGTGTGTGTATTTCCAGGGGGCATGCTGGACTCCCATGTGCCTGACTTCCAGAGGTGCTGCACACTTGCAGCTCCTATTTGCTTCACTTGCAGTTGTGGATGCTCAACATGTCTGGAAATCAGGCACCAAGTTTTCAAAATTCCAACTCTCACAGTCTGTTTCTTTAATTACCAGTTTTCTTCCTAACTCCATCTGACAATTCACTAAGAGCTGAAAGCCTGTTCAGTGAATTAATTAACGTAGCCTTTATGCATTAAACATGTGTGATCAAGTAGTACTGTAGCTGCTTGGAACTTCAGCCTCCGTTTTTTCCCCTTGAAAACCTCTTTCCCATCAGACAATCCTAGCAAATATGTCAAGCTATTAAGAGCAAAATGCTCTGTGAATTGGTAAAGGTGCAAAGGGATTGTCTTGAGTTTTCAGTTCCTGTGACTTAAAATGATATCTCATAACGCTGCTGTTAGGGTGTAAAAATAACCAGTGAAAACCTTGGCCACTTATTTGAAGGTCTGCCCCGATAGTAACCTGGAAATTTCAAGGGGATAGTCAGGTGTATCCATCACAAAAGCATCATTTACTGTGTCCCAGCTGGAAAGCACCCATTGACTTTAGTGGGATTAGTCATGTGCTTAAAATTAGGCACCTGCTTCCATACCTTGCTGAATCAGGCCAGGTAACTGTATCCGTTCAGAACTGGAATGGCCAGTCTGTATTGACATGTTCTCAGGGCTGTCTCTCTATGGGAAATTTGCACAGCACGTGCTCCATTGTGCCTATCTCTAGCAAGGGTCACTAGTCCCTGGCATTCATGAGAACCAAATGAATCTAGGCATTGAATAAAACAGAAATGATGACGGTTGTTAATGGTAATCATGGGAATAAAGTTCAATAAATAGCCAATCACTATACCGCTTTATCCTCTTACACAGCACAAGGCTGCCTGCTTTTTCTTATTACAACAAAGGCAATTTGACTGTGCTCATGACTCAATTGATTGCGAATTATATTTCTTACTGATGCTCATTCTTCTCTTTCTCAGGGTGCACTTGGTCTTCAAGGCCCATTGGGAGCCCCAGGTGTAAGAGGCTTTCAGGTCAGTAAGCTCACAATGAGGGTAATTTAATACACACCAGGTTATCATCGTTTGGTGTCTGTGCAAACTGCTAGCAAAGATAATTGGGTGATAGTGACGAATTATTGGAGGGACTGGGTATTCATTACTCAGAACATACTTAATGACTTCATTAATATAACACAGTGGAAAGGCTAGTGAGGGCAGAGCAGTATCCAGTGCAAGAACAAACACTGTCTTGATTTCACAAGTGCAGAAGTCAGCTTTAAATTTCTGCCTGAGTGAAGTTCATTTTATATCCTCCTTCACCGGGATTTCCCCAACCCAGTTGTCTTGAGTGTCCCCTGTGCTAGCCTGGGGGACCCCTCCTTTAATCCCTTCGCCCCCATTCCCAAGATATTACGTCTCCCTTCTCCAGCCAAAAATGGGTTAGGGTCCAGTCCACAAGACACATTTTTGCCAGCATAGCTATGTCAGTGACAAACTGCGATCCCAAACCAACAGAGCTGTGCCAGCAAAAGCCCCAAGTGGAGACGCAGTTATGCTGGCCGAACTGTGCTTTAGCCGGCGTAACTGACTTTGCTCGGGGTCGGGGTGCGGCTGGGCAGCTACGCTGGCCAAAGTGCAATTTTGCCACTGGAAGCTGCAGCCTGACGCGGAGTACTTTGCCAATTATAGTGCGGTGGTAAAGCTGTCGGGAAAGCCTTCCACGTGCAGGCCTGTCCTAGGATTCTGCATGGAGTCTGAGCAGTAAAACTCCTGAATCGTCCAGAGACGATGTTGTCAAGAAGTCAACAGACCAGCCTGGCATGCTTGTTTCTATAAAGCTGCTTTGAACTCAAAGAGCTGAGGGTCTCAGTGTGCTCCTCACACAAAGCAGTAAGGGCTCTACCATCTGTAGCCCAAGGAGACTCGCCCTACTGAAACGTCATTGCTTCCTGACTCCCAAACTTGATTCCATTGGTGCATCCAGATGCAGAGTCGGATTTAGGGGCAGGCGACCCTCTGGGGTGCCGGGCTGAGGTGCTATTTTTGTTGTTAGCAACAAAAAGGAAAATAGAATGTTTGAAGTCAAACGTTTCAGGTTTTTCTGCATGTGGATTCATTTTTCATTAACCTCTTAGAATGTTCCGGACCTTTGTAGAATCTCGTGGAACCTTCCAGACTTTGAGTGCTACGTTTTCCTCAAATGGAGGGGGAAAGGGGCGATGAAGTTGCTCCTTGCCTGGAGCGCCATTTGGCCTAGGGGCCAGCCCTGCCCAGATGGCCTTATTGCGGCTGCTAAGCGGCATGTGCTAATGGCATTGATGATCTGAACAGGTTTAGGCCAGAGTACCTCCAAATACCTTCCCCCCAGTAAGTGGAGTGAGAGGGGAAGGGTAGGGCCAGCAAGGAATGACATGAGGAAGGAGAAGAGCGGTACTGATGTCTGGAAGAAGAGAAAGGACATGGCTAATGGCTGGGACTTGGGAAAGTAAATAAGGGAGTCTGGAATGAATGACTTCGTTCAAGAAATTGACATTGCGACTGGTGAACTGTTGGGATGTTAAAAGATGCAAGGAGTCTTGTCTTTCTTTTGTTTTCCCTATAGGGCCGCAAAGGGGCCAGTGGGGAGCCTGGACTCCCGGGCCCTACTGGGATTCGTGGTGAATTTGGTGACAGGGTAAGTAGAGTAGGAAACGTTTTTACCGACCAGCAAAGATTTCTCAGATATCGAACCATGTTCCCAGACCAAACCAGGATAAAAAGTCAAAATCTTGAACATTTTCAGACACCAAAAATCTGGAAACCTTTTCGGTTCAAGTCAACTGAAAAGTTTTGTTTCAATATCGACCTTTTTTTACTTTATGAAAACCTTTTTTTAGTTTGTTTCATCCTGTGAGGATGACTTGAATGAGAGCACTACTAGCTGCCCTTGCTATGCCCCCTCCCTGGCCAGTTCCCTCCTCTTTGGGTGATGCACTGGTCCTTTATGGGGACCCTCTGAGAGAGGGGGAAACTTTTTGCTATATGGCAGATTTCTCACTGTCAGGCTCTGTGTCAGCAGTGTCTGCCTGTCCCTGCTTGGTTTCTTACTCTACTTGCACTTACTACTTTTTTTCCCTAATTGTCGATTATGCAACAAAGTGATCTGTGTGCGTATGAGGATTTTCGCCAGATCTTTCAAAGGTACAGCTATTGCCCATTAATTGGATGATGCTAGTGACAATAAAATAAACCCAGCGGAGTTGCACTAGCCAGACAGACAATGGAACGCGAAGAGCAAACATCACATGTGGACTTAGCAGTATCTCTTGCCACTTTAAGAGCCTCATTCTGAACGTTCAGCTTTATACCGATAAATAACTCCCTGCAAGAAAACTGCAAGTGCAAGTGGTAGTAGTTAGATGTCTGACTGGCAGGGGTAAATGTCATTGGATGTCTACATTTTACCATTTGCAATTGCAGTTCATTGCACGTGCCAAATTTCTACTGCAAAGTCAGGGGCTTTGTAGCTGAAAATGAAGCACATGAAACCATTCAGCTCATGGGAATAAGATCTAGTGCATCATCTAGTCCATTTACCTAACTGCTGCAGGATTGTTCCCGATGTGATGTTCTGTGGTCGGTCTGGTGCATTGATAGATTTGAAACTAAAAGTATTCGGAGGGGCCCAGCTTGTCTGACTCTAGTGTCACCTGTGTGGTCTGTCATGTTTTATTAAGCCCAGCCATGGGAAGGGGATGGAGGGGCACCACACCGATGTCTGCCCTAGGAGCCGTTCTGCCTATAAAGGCCATAGTGAGACACAATGCCTCTAGAAGTACTTTGTGGAGTGTGCACTGGGGCCCCTCCTGCAGGGATGGCTCTCACTTCCTCCCACCCTCTTGTGCTAGCTGCACCTTGTCAGCTGAAGCAGGAGGAGGGTGGGGCCACATTTACACCACCTTCCCTTTGTGTCTCATTGGTGGTGCTAACGCTTCCCCAAGCATTGCATTCAGGAAGGTCAAGGGCTGAGTTTGTGACAGTCTCGTGCCTGGCTCCCTCTTTCCCCCTTGTGTATCTATGCAAGGCCAGCCCTTGATCAGATTCAACATATATCCAGCAGGTTATATTTCTACCCCTGGACAGGGACACTTCCAACTGGTCCTGACTGAAGGCTCACTGGGCAAGGACTAATTCCTGTCTTGTCAGTAGTAATTTGTGGATAATCCCTCCAGCCTTTCGGTTGTTTAGCAAGGGGCACTCTTTTCTCCTGCCATTGTCCCAGAGGGCATGGATGGTCTGGTGGGGAGGGCATTAGCCTAGAACATCAGAGACCTGGAGTCAATTCCCTTCTCAACCACAGACTTTCTGTGTGACCTTAGGCAAGTCACTTACCCTCTCTTTCTTCCTCTGTAAAATGGGGAGAAGCATTGCCCTGCCTCCCGGGACCATAAGGATAAATAAATTAAAACCTGTGCGGTGCACAGATACTATGGCATAGAGAGCCATATTACTGTCTAAGAGAAGATCCACCTCGATGTGCCAAGTTCTTCTGTCTCGATATT
The DNA here is from genome assembly GCA_007922155.1 of Mesoclemmys tuberculata. Lineage (NCBI taxonomy): Eukaryota > Metazoa > Chordata > Testudines > Chelidae > Mesoclemmys > Mesoclemmys tuberculata. The sequence continues at coordinate 22,464,561 of ML675625.1, forward strand.
TAGATTCAATTGATTAATGAACTGAACCATTCCTTTATGCTTCTTGACGTCAGCTTCACCAGCATGATCATGACAAATCAGGCTTTCACTGATCAATTGTTTAAAATAAACAACCCGGACTCATAGGAGCTTTAGCTGGAAATCATGAGCTAATCAGTGTTTCAAGTGCTGCACCTCTATTCCTAGAAGACCCACTATATTTAGACTGCATTGTTTATTTCAACAAGACTTCCAGATCATATCCTAGCCAAACTGAACTATTTGTTTGCAATGGACACCTAACCAAAGTGGATTTACTATACTTGCTGTACATGCAGACTTCATCGAAGTGCAAGAACCCCATGCTCACAGGAGAGCTGCAGTTTTGTTATTTAGAATATTTGATTAGAATATTTTTTTAAAATCTTCTTTTTACAAATTGAACTATACCTGGGCCCTAGAAAGCCAAAACTTAAAAATAAATTCAGTAGTTTGATTTAAATACAATTATTCTCTTTTAAAAGAAGCCAGCAGAGGAAAAATGAATGTCCACGGTCCTGCAGGAGAACAGTAGTGGCCATGTGTTACATGGCTCCCTTCATTTCAGCTTTTAGGGAAAATCTCTGTGTAAATAATCACCCAAGGATTTCACAATGGGCCTTCTGTGTTAGACCTAAAGAATCTTGTGTTGAGCTTTTGCTTCTCAGTCGCAAGGCGCTATCAGTCTGGGAGCTACAACAGCGGTCATATTGTAGGAAAAGGATCACTCATCGGGTTCAGAGAATCGCCACAATGAAAAATGTATTTTTGGACATGACACATCCCTTTAAAACTATGACCCTGTTAAAAATGAGTGAACAGAGAATAAAGAACTGTTTAAAAAAGTAGAAGCCTTGTCACGGGGTTTAGGGAATAATATCATATTTGTCATTGGTTCATTTAAAAAGAAAGGTATAAACACCCAGGTTGATTTCTGCATTTCTACTTTCTGACTTGTTACCTCTGAATTATTTTAGTAGGGAAACTTTTTAATAGAACTTTCAGTTTTTTAGTTGATCTTCAGAGCTTCTCATGAATGAAACAACACTCTCGCTAATTCTGTGTGTTTGTCCTCTTCTATCATGTTGTTGTTCTGTTGGAACAGTTTCTAGATCCAACTGTGAAAATAATGACATATTTCCCAATTGCCAAATTGATGAATGTGCCATAAAACTGCTGTTTGAAGATTACAATCACTGAACCCACCCAACAATGCATTACAGAAAAGATGAAGGTCCTCAAAACCTGAATTAGCTCCCAGCTGTGTTAGATGGATCCAAAGTCACGGGCCAGGGCGGCAAATGTGTTTCGTTCTCTTTGTGAATGCCAAGTAGGCTTCATTGTTCTTTGAATGTTCCTTCAGACTGGCTAAATTGCCCCTAGGGAGGAAGTAGGATTTGGTGAGGCTGATGTAAATGGACAGAACTAAAGGCACACAGATCATTTTAGTTTTCTTCAGTAAATGAAGGACAGAATGAACAGCATATCCCATAAAGAAAAGCCGTACAATGACCACAATTTAGTGTTAGAAGCCACAGGGAATGTATGCAAGGCAGGTGGGGAGGTGCACGTGAACACTGAAACCCACTTAATTAAAGTTATTTTTAAATGCTTGGATGAGTTATGGGGGACCTGAGAGCGGAGAGCCAATTCAGAGGAGGAAAGGTGGCTTATGTGTACTGTAACTGTCAAGGAAGAAATGCAAACCAGTGACTGCAGAATGTTGCTGCAAAACAAACTGAACTCTAAAATTTCTTGTTGTTTCTAAGGTACACACATGAGTTCTGATCCCTGTCTAGCCTCTTTGTCTTAGCTGGCAATTACAGGATTAGTTTCCCCACCCCACACTGTGCGAGAGAGCATCTGACTGTGCTAAGAATGCGTGGGAAAATAACAATTCCATGCTCATTCACCCTCTTTTTCTTGTTCACAGGGTCCTGGTGGAGTTTCTGGTCCCAAAGGTAACCAGGTGAGTCAAAGGTTGGTCTTTCCTTTTCTGGCTATTGTCCCATTTTATTCAACTAATAAGATTTAACTGTAGCTTGATCACAGCTATTCAACAGCATTACCAGCTTTCCTTCCCATTAAAATTAACAGGTTATGCAGCAGATGCAGCCAACACATTTTTCTTCTGATCGATTTTTGTGTGCGCGCAATGTATTTTATTTTAATAAAAGTATCTTGAAATGCCATGCTCAATACCCCCTGTGTCTATCTCCCAGCCACGGTACATAGCAAGTCAGCTGCTTGGGGCTAAATCATATAAGTTGGCCTATGCTATTCAGGAAGGCTATTCACATGAGTGTTCAACCAGGGTTTGCCCTGTATAGCGTATGATGACTAGAAACATTTAGTCCTTAATAAACTTCTGCTTCTAAACTTTCATTTTCGGATTGCTTCAATTGATGACCTTTCTTCAAATATATAACTTAGACCAGGGGAGGAATTTGTTTTCTCTCTGCAGAAAATGGAATGCTGTCCCAGCAATGGTTTATAAATGACAGTTACGTCTCCTATCCTCCTTTTGTTACTTTCTAAAAGCAGGATCAGTCTAAGCTCAACAGGGTCTATGAAGCTGAAAACTAAAATAGACTTCTAGTCTCAATCTTTACCATCGATACAATGACGTTTATTATCTACTGTGTGTGCAGCACATGAGCACTGTATATATTGTCTTTATTCCTACCTGAGTAACAAGCGCCCTCTGTTGGTTTTAAAGGAAAAAGGATTATATATTTAGGCTTAACACGTCCATATAGAGCTATTCCCTGAATGGCTCGTGGGAGAGTTTTGTCCTCTTATGACTACGACTCTGAAATAAAGCTGCGACAGAATAATTAGCCACCTGATATCAGATATCACTGGAAACACCCTAGCCCGATTTCGGGTAGACCCCAAGTTTGTGACTGTTGAAGTTGAGATTTTATTTTTTGTAAAGGGCTTGTGAGTAGTTCCTTCACATGCACTTTATTTCAGAGGCTTTTTTTGATATTTGGGCCTATAAATCTACCCTAAGTGCGAGCTGAACTGTGAACAGTGGGTGTAAATTCATCAGATGTTACAATAACCTAACAGAGGTTGATGGGAAAAGGTACAAAAGCAAGACAGAGAGACTGAATTGGTCCAAACAAAATGGCCTCAAGACCTATGTTAAAATCCTGTTTGGAAAAACTAGACTGTGTGAGACCAAAAATCAATGAATCAAAATTGGTGTCAGAAATTAGGCCTAATTGGTTGGACGAAATAATGAGGGGATGGACAATTCCACCCCAGCACTCCCTTTTGGGGTCCTTAAAGAAAGAGACTTTGGAGAGAAAAATTGGCTACTGAAGTGAGTTTCACCAGTATGGTTACCATGCCCATCATCATCTGGGACACTGGGCCTTCTTCACCCCAATCCTAAATGGTGTCCTGACTGAACCAGGCCAAAAACCAGAACCCGAATAACAGTGCCACTTCCATCATCTCCAGCTAAATGCCAAATACCACGTGGCACTTGAGACGGTCTCTCTCTCTCTCTCTCTCACCCATGTGTCCTTTTCCTCCCCCACCTTTTTCTTCTTTCCTATCCCTCACCTTTTTCCTTTTGTCTAATCAAAGTCTGGCTTAGCTGGCCAAGAATGTATAAGGGTAAGGTTCTGACATGTTAACTGTTGTACCTCATTTTCAGGGCACTGCTGGAGCGGATGGCTTGCCAGGTGACAAAGGAGAACTGGTAGGTGTCATTTAAACAAAACTGAATTAACACATCAAACAGTGGGGGCCCAGAGACTAACGAACCAATCACTATTAAAATCTGCCAGTGTCACTATTGATTGTGAAAAGAGGGCTGTGTCGTGTGAAACCAAACCAGGTATTCCATTCCCCACGGGTGCTGTGCGCATTAGCCCTTAGGCGGCGCTTAACAGCCAGCATGAACTTTCCATAGCGCAGGCTGCTTAGGGTGAGTGTTCACGGTAATTAGTTATTTCTACCCCTCTGAGGTTAGAAGCCGACAGCCCCTTCTGTTCTTCGGTATTTAGGCTTGCCACACCTTGGTTCAATGGGGCCGTCATGGCCAGTGAGCTAAGTTCAGCTCTGCTATCTTCAAAGGAGTCGTACCTGCTTGCAGCAAGGCTGAATTTGGCCTTGTGGGTTTAATGATGAATCCCTGTCTATACAGGTGAGGAATCCTCCTCTAGTGTTACTAGTACAACTAAACTGATCTGTTACTCCTTACCTGTTTAGTCTACCTGTGCCTGTTTTATCCCTAACCTTGAGCCCCTCCAACCTACCCTCGCAACCTCTGTTGCTGTATCCTACCCTCCAGCAGTAAGAGGAATTGCACTGCTGAGCAGATGGGCCTAGCACTGTTCTGCAAAGTGCGCTGTCTGTGACCTAGCAGGCTATCCTCCTTCCTGTCAGTGCCCTTTGGCTTCGTTGGGCCATGGCCCTGTTTTGCAGTATTGTTATTTGCTCGGATGTAGAACCCACAGTCCCTGCCCTGGAATCCCGTTACATTAGGTATCGTATTCAGGTGTGGTCCCTGCTTCTGAGAGCTTAACGGGCTGCTTTTAGAGGTTTACTTTGAAGCTGACTATTTTTCTTTGGAGAAAAATAAACTCAAATTTCCCCTTTTTTTTATATAGGGTCCTTTCGGCCCGCCTGGGCAGAAGGGAGAGGTAAGTGACATCCATTTCAGACTGTTCCAGAAATGTTAAGGACACAAATGTGCTTATCACATCACTATGTAGCTTCTGATCTCATGGGGTTATGCAGCATCAAGGGTGGCATTGTTGTTTATTTTGGGCTTCAGTCCATTAACATTGCCATGAGGGGACCCTTGGTTTTGACCTTCGTGATTTTCATGCACACTCTGAGGTCAGTTTACAAGGCTGGCTACCTAACCTCAACATGTTATTCCCTCCGCAGTGCAGAACGGGGCAGTGTGCAGTGAGCTCATCCAGCAAGGCACTTAAGCACATGGGTAGTCCCATTGACTACTGCTGAAAAGGCCTACTGTGGGAAACAAGTTATTCAAAACTCTTAGTGAGTCACTTTGCATTCCCCAACCCTTCTTGATGGGACAGAAATTTGGCCACGGGAAGGCTAAAATAAGCTGCACCCTTGAGAATGTATTAATTGCTGTTGCTGTAATGATGAAATACCAAAAGGCAGGAACAGTTAGGTCTCCATGCTTGACATCTAAGGCCCTATCCAAGCTATGGTGAAAAGCAAGTGAGCATCAACTCTGTTGGTTCTGACATGGTTTCCCAGAATCGTGTTCTTATGAGAGAACCATGCTGTAAAATCTGCTACCCTGTGAACTGTTTAAACACCATTGGTGTTAGCACTGTTTCAGCTATTGCACGGATATGGCCTAAATCATGCATAATAATCACGACCTACATGTGAACCCATAAATGTGACAGGAGGAAAATACATGGTCAGCATAGCCAGCGTGTCACTATGTCAGTAAGACAGAAAACAAGGAAGCAGGAAGAAAATTTTAACCAAGAAATACTATGGAAGAATAACAATATCCTGGGCCTCCTGTTTTAAACAGTTTGTTTTTCTTCGTCCTTAGCCAGGAAACAGAGGTGAGCTGGGTCCTAAAGGTATACAAGGACCTAATGGGACTTCAGGTATGCAAGGGATTCCAGGTCATCCAGGACCCATGGGCCACCAGGGGGAGCAAGGTGTTCCTGGCATTACTGGAAAACCTGGCCCTCCAGTAAGTATTATCTCTTCCTTGGGCACAGTTCTGCATTGGAAGAGGACGAATGGGTAATAAGATGCATCAGTTATGCTGGACTTTGAGTTCAGGGTTGACTCTGTTTAGAATACATTTACAAAGTACGTTTTTGTCTCCTTCATGAGTGGCCAAGTCTTACAGTATTTGCAACATCAGTATCTGTGATGGATATAATGAAGTAAATCAGGCTAGTAGGATGAGAGGAAAGATCTCCTTTGCTATACGTCAGTAAAGAAGCGGTCCTTAATGGCAGAAATAAATAAAAATGCCAGCCTCTGGGAGGCTGGATAGTCAGGGAATTTGTAATAGGATATGTAACTTTGGAACTCTAGGTTACTGGTTCAAATCTGGTGTAGGGAAATACCCTGAATGTCCATGAGATGGTAACTTTCATTCACTATGTCTACAATTCAATATAAACTGAGGGCTTGAACCGAGGCGCAAGCCTAACCCCAATCTGTCTACATACAAATCACATTAACCCTGGCCTCAGACCCAGGGTCTCAGGACCCCACGGGGTTCTGGGCCTGACCTTGAGTCAAGTCATGATCCGTGGTTCAAGCCCTGTTGCTTTGCGATATAGATGTAGACCCACTGAATTCATGCTTGGGAAGTCTGCCAAAAGTATCCTACAATCCCATGGACCGACTTTCTTTGTCATCTGGATAGTCAAGTTTTCCCACACTGCACCATGAACAAAAACTAGAGTAGCCACATTTTGGGAGGGCACTAGAAAGTCTGGAATATGGTGAATACAGGCCTGGATAATGCAAGATTTTGGATGAGCCCAAAATTCAGCAATATAATCTGGAATTACAAATGAGTGTAGACACTCAAGTCTTAGGTTAAAAAACCCAGGGTCTGCTAACTCGAGTTCTACTAACCCTGGGCTTACATTGCAGTGTTGACATACCCTGAGAAGTCTGTGTGAAATGTGTTTGGGGTTGTGAGTCCAGTTCCCAATGGACAAGTGTCCACACCACCAAAACAACATCACAGCTGGAATTAATTGGTTCCCTTGGGGTGGTCCATCAGAAGGGCCAAAGAATCAATAGGACATGGAGACTGAACTACCTGTCTTGTCTCCTAATGGTGGTCCCTCCAGCGTAGGGTTGAGTCATGTTGAAGAAGTGTTGGAGAAGCATGCACTGCCACTATGTTGCTCCTGTTCTGTGAATAAATATAGACTATCTCAAATACAGCACTAAAGTAACACAAAAATGTAAATAGATAATAGGAGCTTGGCCTGCCCTCTATAAAATTTGTCTTAAGGGTAACACTAAACTGTGAAAGTATCAATAACTAAGTGTTCTCAGAGGGCAGTTGAGGTTCAAGTGTGTTAATGTTGCCAACTGGTTGGTCAGATCAGAAAAGAAAAGACCTAGTCCAGTAGATTTTAACATTCAGACATTATGGGCCAAAGATTAAAGGGGCTTTTAACCTGGTATTTGTGCATGCAAATCAGGTAACTGCACATCTAACTAGCAGATTTGTAGAAATAGTTTAATTGTACAAACAGGTGCGCACACAAAATTTGCAAGCACAGAATTAAAAACCACTTCCAAAAACATGTACCTTTTGAGGATTGGTTTCCTCTCAAGGACATGTGTTGTTAGGAGTTACCTAAATTCATTGGGGTGGGGTGCAATGTGTGAAGTCATGTTTGTTCTCCACAACTGTTATAGCCCTGAGAAAGAATAAATAGAAGTCAGTAACTTTAAAATGCAAACCTGTCTCCTGTTGGATCATTATGATATTACTCACATTAGTCATTAGGTTTTTGTTTGTTGTTTTCCCCAAGCTTGAGTTTCACTTTTCAATAAAGGCTAAATAAACATTGTTAAATATATGATTTAGAACATTAACACCAGACCAGTTCTGCCTAACTTTAAAATCAATTCCATCAATATTACCACTCCCCAGGACATTAAGGCTGAAGCTGATATTTTCTGAAGAAACTATTCTTTCTTCTTAGTAAAAGCTCCTCTGCTTTATTTTGCAGATCCATTAGAAATGAGTTTCTTTCAGGGATCAATCGTTTGGTGGTAATCAATAATATGACCTTGTGTAAGGCAGGATTCTTTTGTTAATTGCAGGGCAAAGAGGCAAGTGAACAACACATAAGAGAACTCTGTGGGGGAATGATAAATGGTGAGTGTAACTGAGAGAGAACTGAAATTTAATTATTGTTTCCATCAGAATGTAGCTACACTTTATAGTCAGTGTGCTTGTTTCTAGTTAGCTTGACAGTGATTGTAATCATTTGAACCATTAGGAATTCCATTGCAATGGCATTTGTATTACTACCCAATCATTACAAGGTATCATTTCAATTTGCTGAATGACTCATTGATATAGCTGCTGTTTTACGATACCAAACGTCTTAGGATTTGAGTCCTGATAGAGCAATGAAGTATTGCTCCAAAGAAATTATTTGTATGTCTTTTGAATGTTTTGCATCCTGAAGGTTGTGTTTAATTCACTTTTTGTGGTGGAAACTAAACCTGCAAACCTATTTCAATTACTTGAGTATAATTTCCATTAAAATTTGCTTCCAAATCATTTAAAGTGTTTTCATTTAGGTTAGAAATAACATGAGGAAAAAAATCAGCTGTTCGCAAAGTGTTTAGAGGTTCCTGAACAAAAGTCATCACACAAGTCCAGAGGTTTACTGTAATGAAAAACAATTTTTTGTTTTTTTCTTATCAAAATGCATCCACTTGGTTCAGCTCAAAGTATCTCCACTGGTGGGTTACTAGGACAGACACTAACTTCAGATGTGGGTAGCTCCCACTGGGGCCAGTCAGTGTTTTGGACATGTGCATCTGAAAGCAATAATTCTGTCTGCACTGTGCAATCAATTTTTTATTGGTGGTAATCCAGATCTTATAATCTTCTCCTTTGATTGAATGCACTTGGTGGCAAGTGTCACACACCAAAACAAAATTTTCAAACTTCAGACAGAAGCATAGGGTAAAAGAACTTAAGTTTTTGGTTTTGTTCTATTTTTTCTCAGAACAAATTGCACAGTTAGCTGCTAATTTGAGAAGGCCTTTGGCTCCTGGACTGATGGGTAGACCTGGCCCAGCTGGTCCCCCAGGTCCACCTGGGGCAATGGGAAGTGTCGGTCATCCCGGTGCTCGTGGTCCACCTGGATATAGAGGGCCAACAGGAGAACTTGGAGACCCTGGTCCAAGAGGTGAGTGAGTCTAAATCAGTGACAGTCTAATGACACTGCTCTTGCTCTCATTGAAATCACTGCTAAAACTTCTATTAACTTCAGTGATGTAGGAACAGGACCTTGGGAGGTTAGAGTGGGGGAAGGGGTCAGGATTTTCTGTATTACAATGCACTCCATTGATAAGAATCAACCGCATATAGTGATCAAAACCACTAGGACAAAAATCATTTCTATACTAACTAAAATACTCCGCTTGTAAGACCCAACTGCTTGTAAGAGTCAAATCATCTGGGACAAATGCGATTCTTATCAAAAGTGCACTGTAGTATAAACTGTAGCATGTGTAGCTGCTGAAGCTCCAGCCATTACTGACAAGCACCTGTTGTTTAGTTAACAAAGTAAATTCTCACCACTGTGGTATTCCGGGGTATAACGGGGAATGAGGCTTGTCTTGTGGATTTATGACCGCTGCCCCCCTGTGCTCCCTCCAGACTTTCCCCCCTCTTATTCCTGAGCCATCTTCCATGCCATTGCATTTGTCTGCAATAGGTTCCTCACTAATACATGCAAGGCTCTCTTCATCATCTCCTTTATGGACCTATAAATTGCCATGTTTCTCGAGAGACAAGGTGGACTACTTTCTCACCTTGTTTCTCTGATATCCTGGGACCAGTACAGCTACAACACTGCAAACGGCATCTGTTTCCTAAATCATTCAGGCAGTAATATCTCCGCCCTGTTCTGTGTGCGTGGAAGGGCCATATCCCAGGTTCTGTTTTACTGTTTTCTCTCTCCTTGTGCCACTAGTATGAAAATCATTCAGCTGTGATGGCCAGTGCACGTCTGCAGAGCAGTGCACTACGTGTCTGTACCTGTTGGGGAATGGATTTTGTTTCTCAAATCCAAAAACAACCCCAACCCCAGTTACCTGGGTTGGGCAGGGGAGGGAATACTGAATTTTAAACATAAAGAGCAAACTTTTAGGATCAGAGACCATGACCACTGACCTAATTACTACTGCAAAGTGACATATACCATTAGGGCAGCATAACTGTGTTTCTTGGAAGCAAGTGAAAGGAGGATGTGTTTTTTGTTGTTGTTGTTTTTCCTTAAACAGAATTAAGATGGTAATTTAGGACAAAGTCTGAAGGGGAAAAAAAAGGCAGAGTAGCTACTTAGGGCCTTTGCCTATAGACCTTACTCACAGGAGCAAATTCTGCAGGATTGGGGCTTTAGTGTTCATTATTACACCTTACAATGAATGTGTAAATTTTGCAAACTGGTGACAGTTGCTGAAAGCAAATCCAGCATGGGAAGATTTTCAAACTGCTAAATGGAATGTGTAGATCCCGGTGATATGAGATAAAACTGTAGGGGGCAGCACACTAAAGAGCTTGGCTCTGCAGAAACTTAACTTTTGCTTTTCAGAAGCCACTGGTAAACGTCTGGTTATGATGTGATTTTTGAGCTGTACACGGATATGACATTGTAATTAAAAAGGTTTCATATGCAGCTATACTAATTAGAATAGTTGAGTATTGGTGCAAAATGTATGGATGCAGGGATTTTCAGAGGTGCCTAGGCCCTAACTCTCATTGATTTAAATGAGAGTTAGGCACCTTGGTGCTTTTGGAAATTCCATTTGATATCTATCTACATCCTTAGCTGCCTAAGCACCTGTGACAATCTGGCCTTTTATCCTTATTATAAAATGATGGACAATAGTAAAGAGATCTGATTGGCTAATAAAAGATCCAATAGTGTGAGTATGCAATATCAAGACAGACAATTATAAGGAAAATGTAACTTAAAAAAAAATAAAAGCAGTTCATTTCAGGAAATGCAGAAACCATGAAATGGGCACAAGTGGGGCCAAAATCTGCCAACTGGATCCATGTATGCAGCTTCTTGTTTGAATTACCACTTATGCTCTCAGGATATTCCCCACCACATATGAGAGCAAACTTGGCTGTTCTCTGTAAATGATTATTTAAATTAAAATGTCTTTACATCGTTACAGGTGATACAGGTGAAAAGGGAGACAAAGGAGCCACTGGCATAGGTATTGATGGGCCAGATGGAGATCAAGGACTTCAGGGTAAATTGATGCAGTATTTAATACAACTGGGAAGTGCTCACGTGACAGCCATATAGACTGTACCTGTTTATTCAGGAATATATTTTTATGATAAATCTCCTAGATGGAATTTTTCATATTATAATTAAGATGATGTATTTTAGGGACACATTTTTACTACATCCACAAATCCAATAGTAAGACATAAAGGGAAGATTTCCCAAGTGACAATGAGTTGGCACTTAACTCCCATTGACTTTCAATGGAAGATGTGTACCTAGCTCTCCAATTTGTGCCTCTGGAAATCACCCCACATGAATCCCGTTACTTCATCTTCAATTGATAGCAGGTGCAAAATCAGAAGCCAAGCTGAGGATCTTCTAATACTTTAGGCTGAGATGTTCAAAGGACCTAAGGAAATTAAGTGCCCAAGTATTTTAGACACCTAACTCTTAGGCTTTTTGGAAATTCCCAGCCTCACATTTTCAAACATCAAGGAGACAACAATCATTATAGGCTAGAATAAAGGCTCTTAGAGGGGCTGCACTGCATGTGATTTGTGCTATGACTGAATTCCTTTCTCCCTACAGTTATTTTATTATGCTAAGCTGGGTTATGTGATAGAGTAATGACTGAGAAGCCAGTTTTGAAATGGTCAGCCACAGCAAAGTATGATAGTCCCAAAAATAAGCAGACATATATGGAAGAACAACTATGCATTGGCAAACTTCTGCTCTCAGCTACACCTGTGTAAATCCAGAGTAACTCTGCTAAACCCAGTTCATTTACTCCAGGTTTAGACCATAATAACAGAACAGAATTTAGCCTGTGGCTCAATTACCATATTTACTACAAATATCCTGTACTCCAAAGTGCCATAATATAGCACTGGAATATTTTAAATTGACATGCAAAAAAAGGCAGTATTTCACTCTAAATAATTTTTCTATTCTCTCCTTTAAGGTCCCCCAGGTGTATCTGGAACTAGTAAAGATGGTCGGGATGGTGCTCATGGTGAACCTGGTCTGCCAGGTGATCCTGGTGTACCTGGCGCAATAGGGGCTCAGGGAACTCCAGGAATCTGTGATACATCAGCCTGCATGGGTGCTGTTGGAGGAGGATCCAAAAAATCATCATCACTAAAAGCGAAGAAGTGACTGAATATTTAAGTAAGCAGTGAATTGTATGAAAACAGACAGGATCCTTCTAGTGATAAATGGACAAATGTTCCTTCTATTAAAATGAATAAAATGGAGACTTTGACACAGTGATTTGGTTCTATGAAACAGGAAACCATCAGATTAAAACCTTTACTAAAAAGATGCTTAAAATTGGTTTCCTATGCTCCCCCCCACCCCCAATTTTCCAGATTTTTAACTGCAAAGCAACCTCACTTCCTTTTCTTCCTCCCCACTTTCATGAAGAGACCTCCAGGAGGACGTGCTGCTCCTTTTATTGTCATCTCCCTAACTATACTAAAGCTTGTGGCTAAAGGCTTGAGCCTATGCTCACTGAATTCAGTGGTGCAGGATCAGGTACTAGTTGAACATCATTGACCATGTATATTTGTTGTCCATCATGAATTTTCAGACAGTACCTCAAACATTTGCCATGGCTAGTAAATGTTAAACCCTTTGCACTCTTGCAATCTAGTCTGCAAAGGATGTAATGTATATATTATAATTTACAGGGGAGAACTTTTGTATATTTCCATGTTATAAAGGATATTCAGTAACAGCATTTTCACACCTCAACTTCAGCTATTTGCACAGAGTTTGTGAAAGAAATCCCAAGACAGAAAGGATGCTCTTCTAAACACCAGCCAAAATTACTGTATGAACTGTTGTAAAAATAAAAGAAGATTTTTTTAACCTCTTTTTGTGATGTCGTAACTGTCATTCTGCACATCAAAGCTTGCTATGCTATACCCTTTCTTCCCCTGATTGCTTTTATTAGAATTATTTGGAAACAAAGTGCTTCAAAATTGCGAATATCCGTGATTTAAAACAGTATTTATTTTTGGGTGACTTTTTTTTGTACTCTGAACCTGTTAACATCATCTGTTTTAAGAAATTAATAAAGCCACTTTTTCAGTTCATAAAATATACTATTTCTGTCTTAAAAATTGCAGCTTATTAAAAAGTAGTCATCACTACTCTTTTAATATGAAAATGTTTTGTGCACTTACAATATACCACTTTTGGATGAAAGCAACTATACAGGAAACTTGTTGGACAATTTCTACAAAAGTATTTAAAATACTACTGTATTTTAAAAGCAATGCCAACAGCACTGTATGACTCTTTAATTCTATGGGGATGTACATTTCAGACATTGCAAATTTGAATTACAATACATACAATATTGTTTGTGATGTGTACTTATTATACAAGCAATAACCAATTTAACTGTCTCACTGTTCCAATTGCAAAATAAGCACTACAATGGCATCTTTATTTTATTTTTTTTTACATTTTTTACATTTAACAGGAATATACATTCATGACTGAATAAATACAATAGGAAAAGGTTCGTCTGTAACAATTTCTAACTATATATCTTGTTAAAAATGGATTTTGGTAGCTATCAGGAAAAAAAATATTTAGTGGCTGTCATGACCATTTCTTCTTGCTTCTGATCTCTAAGACGATACTGCTCAATAAATAGTGTTGGTAATTCATTTATCTTTCTGTTTTGAATAAAGAATGTTTTCTGTACTGTTCTATTTTATGTATTTTTGCAAGTTACACTGGGCAAGTCACTCTTGGATCCCTCAATTTTAAATTAGTCACAGGAGAAAAAGTCCAGTATGTGGACAAAAAAAATTGATATGGAACATCATTAGCTATCAATACTTTCCATAAATCTGAGTATTTAATTCAAATTACTTGATCTCCATTGCTGTGCTATTCTGTATATTTTCCTGCATTGGACGTGTTACTAATGAGTCTGCTCTTGTTAGTTTTAGTCTCCTGCCTGTTTTACCACAGAACACAGTCTCAAATTCCTAGAATAAAAAATACAAAGTAATTATTACCAAGCTTAAGGCAATAAATATTTAAGTTAAGATTTATTAAAATGCAAATCCTGCAACCTGGCAAACCTTAGAGGGAAAGATGGTCCATTTTTAGGGGGCTAGCCTGAATCATGAAAGAGCTGGTTTCCATGTCCTGCTCTGTCAGACTTCCTGTGTGACCTAGGCAAGTTACTTAGACCCAGTGCCTCAAAGTTACCAAGGTGGACTTAAGTGCCTAGATATCTTTGAGGAGCTGGGCCTTAGCCTTTCTGTGCCTCAGTTACCCATCTATAAAACTGGAATAATATTTCACTATGTCACAGGAATGGTGAGAGGCTAAATACATTAACAATGGTGAGGTGCTCAGATTCTTTAGTGAAGGGGGCCATACAAGACACTGAGTTGAGCAGAAGAAAAAAAATGTGGCTGCTACTACAGACTAAATACTGTAGGAGCCCCTTCTAGCTTAATGTGATCCTCTCTATCCAACACAACCCGTTCTGATAGTGAATGTTTGCAGTTCTGCCTCCACTAGCCCAACTGCATCCCCAAAATCCATCTTCATAGTTGGGCATAAGGAACCCTGCAAAATGGTCTATTTTGCATTGAGAACATGGAGTTCTCTGCTGGCTTCCAGCGTAGTGCTGCCTTCTGCAATGGAATCTCATTAATTTTGCTGCAATCAGGACATGCCATTACCATTAGGGAGGAACAGAATTTGCTCCTTCATTAATTGGAATTCCTGTGTGTCAAATCATTTAGCATTTTAGGAGCAAATTCTACTTTCAACTTGTCACATACATCCCACTACTTACATCTATCTGATGGCAGAACTTTTATTTTTTACTCCATTTTTGCAGTTTAGGGTTTAATTTTATGAGAAATTGGAGAACTTTTTCATTGCCCCAACCTTTGTGGATACAAAAGCTCCAACCCCAAAGGCTTCTGCATGCCAATGCTATTTTTTGTAGCGCTTGCCCTAAGATTTCATTTTGAAAAGAGACTAGGAAACAGATTAATTCTTGACGTGCTGTATGCGACCACCTCCAGGGACCACATATTGAAAAGGCCACCTCTGAACTCTATTGCAACATGGCCATTGTGCCGTTGTAAAGGCACCTCAGTTGGCGGTCATTGGGTAACATAATATGAATATAGAAAGATTAACTAGCTATATGTTACTGAGCACTTTAATAAAATAAAGTACAATACAGTTAAGACAAATAAATTTGCTCCTAAAACCAGGGAGATGGGAATAGAAAGCAGAAGATGGATAGAGAAAAACAGCTCAGTGTGTATGAGTGGGCAGGACAGAGATGGATTTAAAAAAATGGAATGTTTGGCAAAAGCTTCAAACCTACAGCCTGTGTTTGTGCTCCTGTGTGTCACACTAAATGACCAAATCCAATTTTACTAAGTTTGTGAGAGCTGATGCAACATAAATTATGACCTCACATCAGTAAACTGAAACCATTCAGGTAATACCTATTAAAAGAACACCAGTTCAGTGACTTTGTAGCCTTTAGCCACATTTTTAAGCAGCAAAGTGAATGTACAATACAGGTGTCTCATGCTTAAGATAATTTTTATAAAATTTAAAAATGCTGGATTGTATGAGATTTATTAACCTTTTTCAGAGAATCCCCATGCCTTTCCTGAATGTATTTCAGAAATGCTGTTGTCCACTGTAAAGTTGTTGCCTTATCAGTATCAGCAGTGCAAAATGGAACCAGAAGATTCAGTTCATCACAACAAATCCGGATTCTGCGTCTATAGTCAATGCAAAATAATTGCTAGCAGACAAATAACCCAGAAAGCTTATACAAATACAAAGTTGTATAGCTGTTTAGATGATGATATTTGTTTTACATTTTGGGGGGAAAGCATCAGGTAAATTTGAATATGCATAAATGTAACTATTTGGAAGCTTCACCAATGTTAGCACCGATGGATGTAAATTACGTTGTGTTGTGCCAGCTCATCCTCCTACATTCCTAAAAGTTGAATTCACCCTACAGTTACCATTTACAGTGAAGTCTAAAGACCACAGCAGGTTAAGCCCCATTGTGCTTGGCACTGTACAAATATATAATAACAAATGTCAATCACTGCACAAAGAACATTTGGCTTATGGCTGCAGTCCAATATTAGCAATCCTGCATTTCAATATTATTCATGTCTGCTAGCCTATAGCTTTCTTAAAACTGCCTTTAAGACACACAAAAATTATATCAAATTAGGATCTATATGCAGGCATATCCCTATGCAAAGACCTGTGGATTTAGGGGTGAAAAGCAAATGACATTTTCCATGGTTTTCAATTGTGTCTTCTTTGCACAGTCAGTTGGCACAGAATCCTGGGAGTGGTGGAAAGGTGGCTTTAAGCCATTCCTTGGTTCACCTGATCCTGAAGTTGGCTGAGAGCTGAAATGGCCCCTGGAGTAATTCAAAGCAGTGATTCGCAATCAGGGGTATCTGTACCCTTGGCGGGACACAGCAGTCTTCCAGTGGGTACATCAACTTATGTAGCTATGTGCCTTGTTTTACAACAGGCTACATAACAAGCACTAGCAAGTCACATAACTAAAATTTCATAATCAGAGACTTGTTTATTCTGCTCTATATACTGTCTCTGCAGTTCTCAAACTCTGTGTCACAAAAACAAAGTGGGTCGTGAGTTCCTTTTAATGGGGCTGCCACAGCCAGCATTAGCCTCATTGGGGTCCAGAGCAGAAAGCCAAAGCCCAGGGCTTACCATGTGGGACTGAAGCTGAAGGCTGAAGGCTTCAGCACCAAGTGGCGGGGCTCAGGCTCCAGCTTCAGCCCTGGGTGGCAGGACTCAAGTTTGGGCTTCAGCAGGGCTGGCGTTAGACTCATTGGATCCTGGGGCTGAGCCCCAACCTGAGCAAATTAGGTTCCTGGGACCCCCCTATAGCATAGGGCCCTGGGCAATTGCCCTGCCTGCCAACCCCTAATGCCAGCCCTGAGCATAGGAATAGACTCAATGTGAAGAAAAACTTAATTGCTGCTGTTGCCTCACTGCCTCCCAGAATGAGAAGGCTCACAAGTGTAAAACAGGCTCAAGTATTACACTGAAATGTAAGTACAATTTCTATATGGTTAAAAATGAAAAAAACAAGGTTACTTACCAGTAACTCTTGTTCTCCTTCGAGTGATTGCTCATATGCATTCCACTTAGGTGTGTGCGCGCCCTCGGGCACGGCCCTCGGAGAACTTTTTCCCTAGCAGCCCCCTGTAGGGGCCGGCCTTGGCGCCCCCTGGAGTGCTGCCCTCATGCAGCGGCATATAGGGCGCTGCCAGCCCCTCCCCTCCTCAGTTCCTTCTTTCCACCCGTGATGGCCAGTTGGGAACAGCTCTTTCTCGTCACACGTTCTTTCTTCCATACATAAGTAGTTAGCTAGCAGTTCGCCCCAAACTTAGTTAGTTTCCAGTTAGTGTAGGAAAGAGCCTTCGGGCTCTAGGTGACCCGGCCATGCTGGGCTCGCTGGGGTTTAAACCCTGTGCTGCCTGCGGGAAGGCCTTTCCCGTCAGCGACTCCCACGACCGCTGTCTAAAGTGCTTGGGGGAGCAGCACCGAAAGGACTGGTGCCGTATCTGTAAGGCCTTTAAGCCTCGCACCCAGAAGGAGAGGGAGATAAGGCTTAAGGCCATCCTTATGGAGTCCGCCTTGCATCCGGCGTCCAAGCCGACGCGGACTCCCTCGGCACCGAGCGTTTCCTCGGTGCAGAGTGCTCCGCGGGCACCGCAGGCATCTCAGCACCCAACGTCCCCGATGCTGAAGAAGAAGAAGAAGCACCGGCCGCGCTTGGAACGCTCCCCCCTCTCCGCAGGAGCAGCCGGGGTCGAGCCCAGAGGTGCTTCGGCTCTCCGATGTGCCACCTGCTCCGGCACCGGCACCGATCAGGGAACCTCCCCCGACTCCTGGGAGTGGGGGACCCCCTGTCCAGGACCCTTCTATGCTGGAGGCGTTCAAAGTGGCTTGAGCCTTGCTGGCCCTGCCCACGCCTCCGGCCCTCTCTCGGCTGAGAGAGTCAGGGTCTGTGTCCCGGGGCAAACCCACGATGGGTGTCCCCGAAGGGTGGGCACGCCCGGCACTGGAGGATCGGCCGCCCACCACTCGACGCCGGAGCGTCGAGCTCAACAGCTCCTCTCCCTCTTTGTCATCGGACGAGGCATCGCGGCACCGCTCGAGTTCTTCCAGGCGGCACCGCTCATCAGCGGCGTCGAGTTCCAGTCCAGCACCGAGATGGTGTTCTCGGCACCGTTTGCCAGTCTCCGGGAAGAGGCGTCACAAGTCATCCTCTCTCTCTCGGCACCGGTCGTCGTTTTCATCAGCGTCGCCCCCACCATCAGCACCGCAGACGACGTCGCTCCTCGGGATCGTCCGGCAGCGGGTCCTGGAGCGGCTCTTCCCGGTGTCGCCGCTGGCACCGATCTCCTGGCTCAGGATCCCAGACCCGGCGCCAGGAGGAGGTACACGCACCGGCACCGGCACTGCCGTTGGCACCAATACCGCCGTCTGGCTGGCCCCCCCCCCGGGCAGTGGCCATTTTGGGGTCCATGGGCAGCCCAGATGGGGCAGGGAACATTGTCGGCCCCTGCCTCTGTTACCCAGTTAGCCCCTCAACAAGCACCTTCGGTGCAGGAGGGAGACCACTCCTCAGAGGAGGAGGAGGAGGACCCCGGGGAGGGCCCCTCTACTAGACCCCGCCACCTGTCCTCTTCTTCGTCACCGGACAAGGCGGCTGTCAGGGACCAGGGGGCCCCTCATTGATTTCAGGGCTCACCAGGAGCTCCTGAAATGGGTGGCCTCGAACCTTGGCCTGGAGGTCAAGGTTCTGGAGGAAGAGGTGGACCCCCTCTTTGGGCGTGTGCGGACACAAGGACCGTCCCGGGTAGCCCTCCCCATTCATGAGAGGGTCCTGTGCCTGGCTAAGGCCGTTTGGCAGACCCCCTTCCTCGGTCGCCCCTACGTCTAAGGGCCCTACGCCAGCCGAAGGGCACGAGTACTTGTACACGCACCCTGCCCCAGGTACTATGGTTGTGGACACTGCCAACCAGAGAGATTGGCAAGGGGCTCAGAGCGCCTCCCCAAAGAACAAGGAGGGTAGGAGACTAGACCTCTTTGGCAGAAAGGTCTACTCCGCGGGGGCGCTCCAATTCAGGGTGGTGAATCACCAGGCCCTCTTAGGCAGGTACAATTTGAACTTGTGGGACTCCCTGCGAAGGTTCGCAGAGTCCCTGCCCCAGGACCAGGCTGCGGACATCTCCACGGTCCTGGAAGAAGGAGTGACTGTAGCCAGCGCAGCCCTTCAGACTGCCTCTGACGCTGCGGACACAGCCAGTAGGGTGATGGCCTCCGCCGTTGCCATGCGGCAAGCAGCGTGGCTACAGTCCACAGACTTGTCCCAGGAGGTGCAGCACTCCATCCAGGACCTGCCGTTCGATGGAGCCACCCTCTTCTCGGAGAGAACGGATGACAAGCTGCACACCCTGAAGGACTCAAGGGCAACGCTTCGCTCCTTGGGTCTCTATACCCCTCAGGCGGTGAGGTTACAGACTCGCCAGCAGCCGCAGCAGCTGCCACAGCAGCGGCAGCAACCTAGGCCACTGCCTAGGCCTTTCGCCCCTGCAAGGGATAGAAATAGGGGTTCTGGATGGCGCGACCGCCCCGCGTCGTCCACGTCTTCCCAGAGAGGACCCTCCCAGGGCTCCAAAGGGAAGCATAACTTTTGACGGTGCGCCCGAGGGTGGCACTGTCCGCTGTTCCCTGGATTCCCCCCTGCCTTTTTGGGACAGGCTAAGGTCCTACCTTGGCCTGTGGCGGGACATCACCTCGGACTGCTGGGTCCTCGACTCCAGCTTGTGGCCTGGGTCCTCCAACTTGTGGCTTCCCTCCCCCCACTGACCTCCCCCCCCGTCCCTTTTCAGGGACCCCTCTCACGAGCAATTACTCCTTCAGGAGGTCCGCTCCCTTCTACTCAAGGGAGCCATAGAAGCGGTTCCGCCGCTCGAGGTGGAGAAGGGGTTCTACTCGAGGTACTTCCTTGTCCCCAAAGCCAAGGGAGGCCTCAGGCCTATACTGGACCTGCGCAGGTTAAACAGGTTCATAAGAAAACTAAAGTTTCGCATGGTGTCCCTAGCGTCCATCATTCCCGTCCTGCATCCAGGGGATTGGTTTGCCACCCTCAACCTGAAGGATGCGTACTTCCACGTCGCCATCCTTTCCGCCCACAGGCGGTATCTAAGGTTTATGGTAGCTGGTGGCCACTACCAATTTACGGCTTGCCCTTTGGCCTGTCTTCCTCCCCCAGAGTGTTCACCAAGTGTATGGCAGTAGTGGCGGCCTTCCTGAGGCGCAGGGGGGGTCCAGATACCCCCCTACCTGGACGACTGGTTAATAAGGGGCAAGACCAAGTCGCAGGTGCGCGAGGCGGTTTCCTTCATCAACGAGCAGAAGTCGATGCTGTCACCGGTACAGCGCATAGAGTTCATAGGGGCATCCCTACACTCGGTGCGGGTCAAAGCCTCCCTCCCACGCTCGAGGTTCGAGGCCATGGCAGGGATCATATCACAACTTCAGAGGTGCCCCACAACGACAGCCAGGCAGTGCCTTCAGCTGTTGGGCCCCATGGCCTCGTGCACCTATGTGGTGAGGTTGGCCCGCCTCAGGCTCAGGCCCCTTCAGGGTTGGTTGGCCACGGTGTATGTGCCCAGCAGGCACTCTCTGGACAGAGTGGTTACGGTGCCCCCCGCGGTGCTGGGCTCACTGAACTGGTGGTTGGACCCCAGGACAGTGTTGGAAGGGGTTCCGTTCAGGGCCCTGACTCCCTCGGTCACCCTGATCACAGACACTTCGGACCTAGGATGGGGGGGCTCACGTCAGCGGTGGCCTGAGCACACAGGGATGCTGGTCTCAGGAGAAGACTGCCCTCCACATCAATGTGAAAGAACTGAAGACAGTGAGGCTGGCATGCAGAGTGTTCCGCCATTCTTTATTGGGGAAAATGGTACAGGTGCTGACGGACAATACCGCAGCAATGTTTTACATAAACAAGCAGGGGGGAGCGTGCTCCTCGGCTCTGTGCCAGGAGGCGCTTCGACTTTGGGACTTGGCGGTGCGGTACGATTTTTGTTTAACCGCCTCTCACCTCCTGGGGGTCAGGAACGATGAGGCGGACCGCCTCAGCAGGTCGTTTCTACCCCAACACGACTGGTTGTTGCATCCGGAGGTATCGGCCAGGATTTTCCACGGGTGGGGTGTTCCCCGACTGACCTGTTCGCGTCGTCCTGGAACAGGAAGTGCCCGAGGTTTTGCTCGCTCCGTGGTCGCGAGCCAGGCTCCCTTTCCGACGCGTTCCTCATCGAATGGATGGGAACCCTCATGTTCGCGTTTCCCCCTCTTCCCGCTCTTCCCCAGAGTCCTCTTGAAAATCAAGAGGGACAGAGCGGACGTCATACTGATTGCCCCAGCGTGGCTGAGGCAGTACTGGTTCAGCCTGCTGCAGGACCTCTCTGTCGCCCCGCTGACTGAGCTCCCGAGGAGGCCGGACCTGCTCTCTCAGGACCACGGTCGCCTGCTGCATCCCAGCCTGGACTCCCTGCACCTGACGGCCTGGAGGCTCTCTGGCTGACGGAGGAGAAGAGAACCTGCTCAGAGCAGGTCCAACGCGTGCTGCTGGAAAGCGGAAAGCCCTCCACGCAGATCACCTACAGGGCCAAGTGGAGGAGGTTCATCTGCTGGGCGGAGTCGTGGGGGCGTAACCCCCGGTACGTCCCCCGTGCAAGCTGTCCTCAAATACCTGCTGCAGCTCAGGCTGCAGGGGCTAGCGCTAGCCTCCCTCAGGGTGCACCTAGCGGCCATCTCAGCTTTCCATCAGCCAATGGGGGGGCAGTCCCTGTTCTCCCACCCCATGTCGGTGAGGTTCCTCAAGGGGGTTGAGAGGCTTTACCCGCAGGTCCGTGACCCGGTGCCTCCGTGGGATCTCAACCTGGTCCTCGCTAGACTGACGGGGTCCCCGCTTTGAGCCGTTGGCCACCTGCCCCTTGCTGATCCTGTCCTGGAAGGTGGCCTTCCTCGTGGCCATTACCTCGGCTAGGAGGGTCTCTGAGCTAAGAGCTTTGACCTCGGAGCCCCACTATACTGTGTTCTTCCGGGATAAGGTACAGCTGAGGCCTCACCCAGCATTTCTGCCTAAGGTAGTCTCCCAATTCCATTGTAACCAAGACATTTTCCTTCCCATGTTTTTTCCTAAACTGCACGGGTCCGAGGACGAGAGGAGACTACACACCCTGGACGTAAGGAGGGCGCTGGCGTTCTACCTCGAGGACGAAGCCGTTCCGGAAGACCACACAGCTCTTCGTCGCTGTGGCGGACAGGATGAAGGGATCCCCGGTTTCCTCCCAGCGTATCGCCAAGTGGATCACCGCCTGCATCCAGTTCTGCTACGAGCATGCAGGCGTCCAGCTTCCCGGAGTCGTGATGGCGCACTCGACGAGGTCCCAGGCCGCGTCGGCGGCCTTCCTGGAATGGGTACCCCTGGATGACATCTGCAGGGCTGCCACCTGGTCTTCGGTGCACACCTTTGCCGCGCACTACGCTGTCGTCCAGCAGTCAAGGGAGGACGCGCAAGTGGGCAGAGCTGTGCTGAGGACAGCTCACCATTGACTCCTACCCACCTCCAGATATGGCTCGCTAATCACCTAAGTGGAATGTATATGAGCAATCACTCGAAGGAGAAAACATGGTTACTTACCAGTAACTGTTGTTCTTCGAGATGTGTTGCTCATATCCATTCCACACCCACCCTCCGTCCCCGCTGTCGGAGTCGGCAGAAAGAAGGGACTGAGGAGGGGAGGAGACAGCAGCGCCCTATATGCTGCCGCATGAGGGCAGCACTCCAGGGGGCGCCGAGGCCGGCCCCTACAGGGGGCTGCTAGGGAAAAAGTTCTCAGAGGGCCGTGCACGAGGGCGCGCGCACACCTAAGTGGAATGGATCTGAGCAACACATCTTGAAGAACACCAGTTCCTGGTAAGTAACCTTGTTTTCTTCTTTGCGTGCTTGCTCATATCCATTCCTCTATGGGTGATTACAAAGCCGTACCTTGGCGGCGGGTAGGAGTTATTGGGGAGCTGCCCTCAACACGGCTCTGCCGACTCCTGTGTCCTCTCTCGCCTGTTGCACGATGGTGTAGTGGGACGTGAAGGTATGCACCGACAACCACGTGGCGGCCTTGCAGATGTCCTGCAGGGGCACATTCTCCAGGAAGGCCGCCACCGCCTGGGCCCTAGTTCAGTGTGCTGAGATGGGCCCTGGGAGCAGCGCGTTTGCCTGCTCATAGCAGCACTTAATGCAGTCGGTAATCCACTTGGAGATGCGCTGGGTGGAGACAGGGGATCACTTCGTTCAGTCTGCCACAGCGACGAAGAGCTGCGTCGAAACAGCTGAACCTTATCCTTATAGAACACCATGTAAGGGGGCTCTGAGGTCAGAACCCTAATCTCGGAGACCCTCCTAGCCAGTACGATGGCTACCAAGAAGGTCACCTGCCAAGACAAAATGAGCAGCAGGCATGTAGCTATCGGCTCGAAGAGGGGGGCCCTGTCAGCCTGGAGAGCACCAGGTTAAGGTCCCAGGTGGCACCAGGTTCCGAACCTGATGGTAGAGCCTCTCTACCTCCTTGAGGAACCTAACTGCAGGGGGTGGGAGACCTCCCCTCCATGAGCTGGTGGAAGGCCGAGATGGCCGCCAGGGACCCTTAGGGAGGCTAGTGCCAGGCCCTGGAGTTTCAGCTGTAGCAGATACTCCAGGATTGGCAAGATGCTAGGTTGGGTACCCCAGGACTCTGCTCCACCAGTAAACTGCCTCCACTTTGCCCAGTCTACAACCTGGGTGGAAGGTTTTCTGCTGCCCAGCAGAATCTGTTGAACCTGTACCGAGCAGGCTATACCACCCCCCCACCCCACCCCGGGTCAGCCACAGAGTCTCCAGGCTGTCAGGTGCAGGGAGTGCACGTCCGGGTGCTGCAGGCGACCCTGGTCCTGGGAGAGGAGGTCGTGCCGCCTCGGGAGTTCTATGGGCGAGGCGATTGACAAGTCCACCAGCATGCTGTATCAATGCTGCCTCAGACATGCTGGGGCGATCAGTATAACGTCCACTCTGTCGCTCTTGATTTTCAAGAGGACCTTGGGCAGGAGCAAAATCGGGGGAAAGGCGTAGGTGAGGGTGTCCCCCCCCCCCGCATGAGGAACTTGTCGGATATGGAGCCCAGCTCGCGAACACGGAGCGAGCAGAACCTCAGGCACTTCCTGTTCCAGGACAATGCAAACAGGTCCAGTTGGGGAACACCCCACTCTCGGAAAATGGAGGTTGCTACCTCCTGGTGTAGGGACCACTCATGACGGGGTAGAACCGACCTGCTCAGGTGGTCCACCTCATCATTCCTGGGCCCCGGGAGGTGAGAGGCAGATAAATGAAAGTCATGCGTCACTGCAAAGTCCCACAACCGGATGGCCTCCTGGCAGAGGGCTGAGGAGCGTGCGTGCCTGCCTCCCCCGCCCCCCGGGTTGATGTAAAACATTGCTGTGGTATTGTCCAGCAGCACCTGAACCATTCTGCCCTTCTGGAAACCAAGAACGCCCTCCAAGCCAACCTGACCACTCTGAGCTCTTTGACATTGATGTAGAGGCTCTTCTCCGACCAAGTCCCTTGGGTGCTCAGCCCAACACTGATGCGGGCACCCACCCCCAGTCTGAAGCATCAGCTATCAGGGTGACCGAGGGGGCCAGATCGCTGAAGGGGACCCTACCAATACCTCCCTCGGGTTTCTCCACCATTCCACAGAGGTCAGGACCTCTGGGGGAACCATGACTACCCTGTTCAAGGGGTGTCTGCGCGGGGCGTACACCAAAGCCACCCAAGCTTGGAGAGGCCTGAGCTTGAGGCGAGCAAGCCTCATCACCTAGGTGCATGCAGCCATGTACCCCAGCAGCTGGAGGTAATGCCTGGCTGTCATGGTTGTTCACCTGCGCAATTGGCCAATGATGGACACCATAACCTTGAACTGGGATAGCGGGAGGAAGGCTCTGGCCCTGGAGGATCCAGAGCGACCCCCCAATAAACGCTATGCGCTGCACCGGGGCGAGAGTCGACTTCTGCTCATTTAGGAGCAGCCCCAGCTTGGTGCAAATGGTGCAAGTGAGGGTTACACTGTCCTGGATGTGCTGCTTAGATCTGCACGGATCAGCCAATTGCCCAGGTACAGAAAGATTTGAACCCCTCTGCGCCTCCACCCCTGCCATACATTTGGTGAATACACTGGGCACAGAGGATAGACCAAAGGGAAGGGCCGTGAACTGGTAGTGAGATCCAGCCACTAAACCACAGGTACTGTCTGTGGCACGGCTGGATCGAGATGTGAAAGTACGCATCTTTCAGATCTCCCTGATCTAGGGCCGGAATGACAGAGGCCAGGGAGACCATGTGGAACCTTATTTTTCTCATGACCCTGTTGAGGCAGTGCAGATCCAGAATGGGCCGGAGACCCCCCCCTTCGCCTTGGGGATGAGGAAATACCTAGAGTAAAATCCTCCCTCCTCTCCTGCGGTGGCACCGGTTCCACCGACCCCAACGCCAGGAGGGTTTCCACCTCCTGCAGCAGGAGGTGCTCATGGGAGGAGGTCCCTGGAAGGGGATGGGACAGGGGAGGTTTCTGGGGGGCCGAGCAGTCAGTTGAAGGGTGTACCCACACAGGATTACCTCTAACACCCAATGATCTGAGGTTAAACCCTGCCACTGAGGATAAAAAGGCCTCAGCCTGTCCAGGAATAACGGAGATGTACCATGAGAACGGTAAATGGTGCCACCTCCGTGCGCACTGTCTAAAGTGCTTTTTATTATTATTACTGGGACCTTTAGACGGCCCGCCCCAGAAGGCTGCAGAGGAGTTCAACCTGTCCCGTCTCCCAAACCTTCTGCCCCTATCCCTGCCCCTGTCAGCCTGGGACGCCCTGGGCGACGGTTGTGGCTGCTGTGGCAGGTGGTAGAGCTGAGGCTGCCGCCCCGAGGCCTGCAGGGTATAGAGACCCAAGGAACGCAGGGTAGCCCTCGAGTCTTTGACAGCGTGCAGTCTGTCTTGTCTGAAAACAGGCCCGCCCCCTCGAATGGCAGGTCCTTTATGGCATTTTGGACCTCTGTGATAGCCTCATCAACTGTAACCAAGAGCAGCATCTCATGGCTACCGCCGAGGCTATGGCCCTGCTCGCCGTATCCGCCACATCGCTGGCGGTATGCAGTGCAGCTCCTGCCACCGTAGTCCCCTCCTCCAGGACAGTGGTGAAGTCCGCAATGAGGTCCTGTGGCAACCTCTCTGCGAACCACCTCATAGAGGTCCACAGGTTCAGATTATAGTGACCCATCAGCGCCTGATGGTTTGCGATGTGGAACTGCAGGGCAGCCGTGGAGTACACCTTCCTTCCAAAGAGGTCCAGTTTCTTTCTCTCTTTGGTTTTCGGGGTGGTGCCTTGGGACCCTTGCCTGTCCTTTTGGTTGACAGCATCCACCACCAAGGTCCCCGGGGCCGGGTGGGTAAACAGAAACTTGAAACCCTCTGCCAGCACGTAATATTTTTTCTCAGCGCTCTTTGATGTTGGAGCAACCGAGGATGGGGTTTGCCAGAGGGCCCTTGCCAGTTTCAGGACCCTCTCATGAACTGGCAAAGCTATCCTTGACGCCCCCTCCGACCCCCTGTGCCAAAGAAGGGTCCTCTTCCTCCGACAACTCCTTTATCTCAATATTCAAGTTCAAGGCCACCATCTTGAAGACCTCACGCTGAGCCTTGAAGTCAATGTTATAGTCTTATAGTCCCTGCAGGTGGCCTCATCTGGGGAGTAAGAGGAGGAGGACTGGCGGATGGGACCCATGAGTGGCCCCTCCCCAGGTCCATCTCCTCGTCTGAGGAGGCAATCCTTTCTGCAGATCCCTGCATGGGGGGTACAGGTTGCACCATCACCGATGGGGCCGAGGCAGTCATTTGCCCCATCTGTGCCCCACACAGCCCCAGTACAGTCACTGCCAGGGCCCCTGTGGCCAACCCGCTGCCAGCATCAGCATTGGAGGCTAGGCATCTCTGTGGTGCTGGTCCTCCCTGGAGCTGTCTGACCGGTGCCACCAGTGCCATCTGTTGGTCCTGCTCTGACCTCTGGAGGAGCTGGACGATGAGGACCGTCGGTGCCGATGCGATCAGTGCTGATGTGATGCGTCCCGCTCAGAGGAAGATGACGTTCGGTGCCATGGCACCGAAGACTTGCGGCGCCGTTTGCCCTCTGGTGATCAGGATCAGTGCCATCTCCGACTTCTCAGTACCGAGTCCGAGTTGGAGGAGCGGGAGGACTTCGACCGCGGTGCCAACCTGGAGTGGTGCCGATGAGGGCACGGTGCCAGGAATGGGACCCTCTGAGACCACCTGGAGGGAGACTTCTCCTTTGACTTCGGTCTTAACCATCCACCAAGGCCACCCATCGCGGGTTTTCCCCGGAACACCAGCCTTCGACCCCTTGGCTGAGGGGAAGGCAGAGGCGTGGGCAATGCCAGCAGGGCCTGTGCCGCCTGAAAAGCCTCAGGTGTCGATGGCTTTTGCAGGGGCGCTCCCCCACCCTCAAGAGTCGGAGGAGGCTCCCTGCATGGAGGTGTGGGCCTGGAGGTTGGCTCGACCCCAACTGCAGCCACGGTGCGGGGGAGTGCAAGTGCTCCGCGCGCTGGTGTTGCCTCCTCCTCGGTACCAGAGAGGGACGACGGACGGACTCTGGTGCTGAAGAAGAGCTCCGCACCAAGGATGAGGTGGCTCTGAAGCCAGGCGGAGAGCTGCCTCCATAAGAATAGCCTTCAGCCTGACTTCCCTCTCCTTTTGGGTGAGGCTTGAAGGCTTGGCAGATCTTGCACATCTCCCTCACGTGCTGCTCTCCCAAACACTTCAAGCAGCGATTGTGAGGGTCACTGACAGGGAAAGCCTTGCCACAGGCTGTGCAAGGCTTAAACCCAGAGGGACTGAGCATGGCCTAGCTCTAAGCCCCCCTGCTAAAAGGAGGGCTTCTAACTCTAACTAATTTAACTATTAACTATTTAACACTAACTACCAACTACAGCAATCAGCAACAACAGTCCAAACAAGGGAATAACTACTTGCAGGAGCAAGAGATGTTCCAGAGACCGTGACAGATAGAAAGAAGGAACTGAGGGGCTGCAGGGTCGGCGGTGCTTTATGTACCGCGGCATGAGGGCAGCACTCCAGGGGGTGCCTAAGCCGACCCTATGGTATCTTCTGAGGGAAAAAAGTTCAGGAGACCAGTGCATGGTGGTGAGTGCACACCTGTAGGGGAATGGATATAAGCAAGCACTCTAAGAAGAAGTAAGCAGTTTTCCAGTAACACTGTGCTGTGACACTTTTGCATTTTTTTGTATGATTTTGTAAGCAAGTAGTTTATAAGTGAAGTGAAACTTGGGGCATGAAAGACAAACCAGATTCTTGAAAGGGGTACAGTAGTCCGGAAAGGTTGAGAACCACTGACTTACAGGCTGTCAGAGTGGTCCTCAATAGACAACTCCACTGCCTGAGGCTCACCAGAGCACATTATGTTCTGGCCCTGCCACTTCATGTCAGTTGATTCATTTGCAGGTGACATTTGCTTTGAAATCACTGTCATATAAGGTCATGATTATGTATCTTTTGTTAGCTATGTATTTGAAGTTTGCATACTTCCTGTGTTATTATAAATGACCATATTTTGAAATAATCTGTTAAAGCATTTTAGGGTATCTCATCTGATTAGTTTTTTTTTTAATTGACTTTCTAAACACCTAATCCAGAATTTTGTTTACCTCCAGCAGAAACACACTCGCTTTCTACAAAAGACTTTCTCCACCTGACAAATTAAGCAAAACATATCCAATAATATATTTTAAATTATATATTAAGTATACTGTAGTTAATTTATGCTTCAAGAATGTTTTGTGTTGGAACTCTTCACAGAGCAATGAAAATTACCTTCTGTCTCTTTCCATGCGGTTATGCCTCTCCCTGCGCTGAGAGATTCCTCCATGAGTTCCACTCTGTGCCTGCACACTTGAATTTAACTGTGTTGACTGCCAAGTACCTTGTGCAGAAGCAGTATTTTGGCTTTCACATATATTTTGAATTTCACTAAGAGGTCTGCGGTCTACATTTGCATCCAACTGGCGTATTCGGCTGCGACTTCTTTTATTTATTGCTTGTTTACATAAAGCTTCTTCTTTGCAAAACAAGGGGGAAAAAAGCAGTTCTTTAATTTTGATTCTTCCACTCTATCGTTATTTAATAAATATTAAGCTTTATTGAAACTTTATGATTTTGCAAGTTTTGATTTTGATGGACTAATTCATAACTAATATAAAAAAATGAGGCACCTGGAATTGTAACTCATTTTCAAATGAGTTCATACTGTCATCTTAAGTGGCTAATGCTACTAAAGCACTCTGAACATATAAAGTGGTATATTACTTTGATTATAAATATGAGACCTCCTACAATTCACATTTTCAAAATAATTACCACTGAACTACTAATATAAACTAGTGTTGAGGAAATCAACTTTTCCATCTTACTATTCAAATGAAAAAATAAGACAATAAATGAGCAATAACAAGTTAATAATTAAGGATCAGATCTCCCAGAAAGGGGAAAGCCTTGTATACCGGTCATAGGTCTCAGGAGGAAATACCACAAGATGTAATTCATTAATTGTTCCCTGCTGCATTAGCACAACTATGTGTGCTAATGTGTGTCACTATGTGGGGCAGTAGAGAGAGAGAGAGAGAGAGAGAGAGAGAGAGAATCACCGTATGCAGAGATTTTCCTCAGGTGCAGATTAACTACAAGGGGAGAACCTGAAGAAACAATTATGACTAGGTCAGCATTAGCTCAGGTTTGGACATTCCCAAGGATGTGCTGGAGGCTGATAGTTTTGGCTCCCTTATAAATCGGGTTTGCCACGCTAGCATTTAGGGGCAAACAACAGTCAGAAATGAGCTTGGGTGTCAAGCATTTCTGAAAGTCTACAAATCGGTATGTATTTGACAGAGATCATATTGTATATGAAACCATTCATCCTTGAAAACAAAATGTCAGAAAAAATTTGAGGTTGAGGGACACAGAAAACAAAGTGAGCAGAAGCTAAATAATTTACCTCCCACTTTAATCCAAACTTGTTCAGGTAAAGCTTTATTCCTAGTGCCTACTGTTTGTTTAGTGGATTCAATTTCCTGATAACAAAAAGAGAATGCTCTAGGTAATCCAAGGTCTTGATGTTTGGCAGTTTCCAGAATTGTACATGACGTTCCAGAGTTCTGGAAAAGAAATTAAGGAATGTTAAGTGAAAAGAGGATAATACTTTGATGTGTTTTTAACTTGAGTCCCATCCTATAATGAGTTGTGGTATTGACAAATCAAATGCCAATTGTGATTTTTTCTGCAGCACGGTCCAGACCGTTTGTGTAGTTTTATTGTTGAACCTATGGCAGTTCCTGAGTACCAATTTCAGTTATTATTCTTGGCTTGCAGTAACTGTGAGAAAATGAAATTTCATGAGTTTTTGTCAAAAGGAAATGTAAAGAAGGAACCAAGAGAAAACTCCACTTGCTAGCCACCTACTTGCAGCTATCTATGTCTTTGCGAAGGAAATTGGTGTAGCAGTAAACTGAGTGAAGTAAACAAAAGTGCCTTCCTGGCTGCTGGTGATGCCAGCTTGGTACGTATTCATACAAGAGATATAAGAATTTAATAAAAATAACTAAGTGAGAACTATATTTCATCTTTAAGAATGTTAAAATAACAAATAGATTATAATCCCTCTAATAAATTCCCTTTTAACAAAACCTTATAACTTTGAATTTGATAAATTAAAATAAATTAAATTAAATTTGTAAAAATTCTGCAAGATTTAACTAAGATACAGATTACTGTTAAGGTTTCAAAGGAGCAGGATACAAATAATAAAAGAAAACATAATCTACCTGTGTTTGTGAAGGGTTAACACTTCCAGTAGTAGAACATGTATTCATAGTAAATAATGGGTATGTGAACTGTAAAGCAGCAGTTGCAGCAGCAGCAGTCTTATTTTTCACTAAAGTAGTACATTTATTCTGCTGCTGGTGAAGAGGAACACCCATTAGTTCTGATGGTTGACGAATTAGTGTTACTAAACTACAAAAATAAATAAATAAAACAAAACTAGTTACTTGAAAATGACTGTAGAAACCTTTTCAGCTACCTACTCTTCTAGTGACAGTGTGACTAAAAAACAGATTTCCATTTACTCTAAATACACATTACCTTTAAGGTCCAACTATTTACCTCACTGACTTCAGTGGCCAAAGGTTTAATAAATTATTTTATTCTGTACACTTAAATTACTGTGTTGGATTTCATAAAACTAACTTCCATCAGCTCTCTAAATTTGAGTCTAAAAAAGAATATATTGTGTGGCAATAAAAACACAGGGTCAGTAACAAAAATATCCAAATAAGAGGCAGCATGTGCAAGTCTGAGGTTCATATCCTGCAAGTGGATTTGTGCAGGCAGGGTCCTGCAGCAGCATGGAGTTCCTTCCAGATTGCAACACTAACCAGTGTCTTCTGATAAATCTGTTAACAGGGTGTGAAATCTACATTACTTTTGGCAAAGTTAGCAGGGTGTAAAAATCTAAAGATCTGGTTTATATATTTTACTTACATTTGAGGTTGATGTCAAAAATAAAGTTGAAAATTGATTTACATAATTATGTTATGTAGTGTGTACACAACTGACCAAATTCAGACCTAGTGTAAAGTAAGCACAATTTGAAGTTACTGAAAGCTGTGCCCTCATTTCCACCATCTCTTAATTTGGTCCAAAAGCCCACAGCTAGTCGGTTTCAGTATTAAAAACATAGCACTGTTCATAAATTTGCATCCAGACTAAATACTGAACTACATGAAAATGCATAATTTAACAATATACTTTAAACTAAAGTTAATGACAACACACTTGTTAAGAGTCACTCCAGATTCCTGGGGTTCTTGACATCTAGGATTTTCTGCGTGAATGCTGTTGAATCGGTCTTCCAAACGAACACGAACTGCAGATTTAGATCTAGGCTCAGGTGCTGGTGCTGAATTGTCAACAAGTATAGTTTCTTTATTTGTTCCACCAACATTTTCACCATGCTTAACTCTTACTAAACTGTGCCCTGTGACTTCTAGAGAGCTACTGTTAGGTGTTTTATCTACTTCATTAGAAGGGAGATTGGATTCACTAAGTAGCATCATTCTGAGCTCTTGAAAGTCAATGTGCCCCAGACATTGGTTTGAACCCATGAAATTGCTGTCAGAAGCTAGACCTGACTGACAGATAACTGGATAAACTGACTGGTTCCCAGAGTATGATGAATAGCCAGCTTGATTGACGTTCACTGAGGCCTGGTGCTGAGGTTGATCTGCAGGATTACTAGCTGAGAAGAACGCAGAATTGAGCTTAGCTTCCATTTCACCTTCGTTTGCTTGTGCCTCCATATGTGAATAGAGTATGTGCTGAAGCTGGGAGTACTCTATTTCCGTCATCTCCACCAGGTTGAGGTCTGTGGTGGTGAAGCTAAGGTTTTGCTCACCAAAGGAGCTGTCACTCGGGCCTTCGGGTCCAGCAGGAGCAGGGTCTGGAATACCAGCAGCTGTCTGCGGACTGGAGGTCTCTTTTGGAGTTGATCCTGACATGACTTCAAACTAGAAACCAAACCAGTCATTCAGAAATCCTTCAGCCACAAAGTGAGCTGCCAGCAAATGCTATCAGAGCCACCCCCTCAACAAGTGTAGTGCCCCCCCCCATTAACAATAGCCCTGAGAGAGCAAGGAACCAGCAGGGAGCATATAACCCCATCCCCCATTCAATAATCCTTCAGAAAAGGGGACATCGCCCCCCCACCTCTGATCCCCCACAGGGAGGGTGTATAACCTCACCCCCAGAATGGCCCCCCCTCCAAAAAGGGAGGGGATCACCCAGCAGGAACACCCCCCCCAAAACAGCATGCAATCCCCCACTATCACCCCCCTCAGAGGGGAGGCTGGGGGCCCCCGATAACTGCCCCAGAGAAGGCCCTACCCCCTCCTCCAATGATGCTGCGAAGTAGAGAGGGGAGGGGCCCTACACCTGATGATAATGGCTCCAACCCCCCCCAAAAAAGAGGGCATGTCCCCCCAAAATGGAGGGGGGGCAGCACCTCAAAATACCACCACCAAGCGAGGGGGAGGGGTAAATTCAGCCCATCCCGCTAGTACTCCAAGGGGGGAGGGGTAAAGCTCGGCCCGGGCGTCCAGCGCAGCCGAGCGGCCAGAGAGCAACCACTGTGCCCCCCCCCCGTCCAAGGCCTGCCCCCTAGGGCTCGGCGAGGCGCTAAGTCTGCCTAGCAACCAGGAGGCGGTGCGGGGAGGAGGGGGGGGGGGCTGCGCGAAGTACAGTCCCGCCTGGGCAGAGCAGCCTACCCGTGCGCCTGCGCCGCCGCTTTTTAACCGTCGCGAGCCACCCTCCCCCCCCCCGCCTCGTGACTTAGGGAGGGTCGCGCGCCGCCCGCGGTGCCCTCGCGCCGCAACCGCACGCTTCAGGAGGGTCTGAGGATTCCCGCCGAAGTCCGACAGGAATGGTCACGTCACGTGGCAGAGAAGGCGGCGCGCGCGCCATTGGCCGGCGGCCCCCGCGACTCCGGGTGGGGGGG
>ML675625.1:22498391-22953019 GCA_007922155.1 Mesoclemmys tuberculata
CCCCCCCAGCACCATGTCCGTCCCCTCCCCCAGTCCCCTCAGGCACACTCCACCTAGGACCGCCTACCCTCCTGGTGCCCCTCAGGAATACCCCTCGGGATCTCCCCCCACCCCATTCTACCCCTGGACCATCACTTCCCCCCTCCATCCCCTCAGGACCCCCCCCCAGTAGACACTCACTCTTGGCACCAGGCAGTCACCCTCACTCAGGTCTTCCCCCTAACTCCGCCTCTTTGCCAACTCCTCCCCTAAGCACCCCCCACAGAGCTAACTTTCCTCCCCCAGTTTCCCTTCAGGCCTTCAGCATGGTGGGGAGAGCAGGGCTCCTGTCCCCACCTCTGCCACTGTCCAGCTGCGTGACCCTATGCAAGTCACTCCGCCCTCCGCCCCACATTAACGATAAACGATACTCAACTAGCAGCGTTTTAAAAGGAAATAAACCCAAAGGACACAACCAAAAGCAAAGGAAGGGTAACGGTGGCCCTGGATGGGTGTTAATACTGCCTGACCTGCACCTTGTTGCTGTATGGTCCGGTCACATAAAAACATCCCAGTGGTGTTTGACTAAGTTGAAATAACTGTAGGTATAGGAAAATTGCTCTACTATAGTCAAGATACTGCAGAACTTGGACTGGAAGGAAATGCCAAAGCCAAATTTTGCTCTAGGCCAGACCCACTTAAATGCACAGTAACTCAGATGAAGGTAGTAGAATTTATGCAGGTTTATGCTGCTGCAACTAGGATGAAGGAACAAATTCTGTTAATCATGGAGGAATTTGGTTGATCTAGGAGCAAGTTATATCTACACAATACACTGTCAAGACTGGGTGTGCATGATTTTCAAAAGCGCTTAAGTGATTGAGCAGCACAAATACTGACTTTCAATGAGATGCACACTCCAAAGTTACGAAGAATCTTTTGAGAAATCACACCACATACCTTTGTGTGGGATCCAAAGTCCTTTAATGACGCTGTCCTGTAACACAATTGGGCTACATAGCACTGGTGACTCTGAGATCAACAACCAATTATAAGTTGTGTTACCCTTGATTTTCAGGTGTCTTTTTTCTTATCTGAGTGACTGCATACTGTTCGAGAGAAAAGGTGGGGGAGGTAGTATTTTTTATTGGACCAACTTTGTTGGTGAAAGGGACAAGCTTTCAAGCTACAGAACTCTTCTTCAGGTCTCTGGTCCCAGACCTGAAGAAAAGCTCTGTGTAGCTGGAAAGCTTCTCTCTCTCACAACAGAAGATGATGGTCCAATAAAAAAAAAATGTGCTCTATGGCTATAGGACAGAGCGCCAATGCAGCTGTGCCACTATAGCACTGCTAATGCAGACACTCTAAGCTGACGGGAGAGAGCTTTCCCATTGACAATCGTTCCAGCCCCTGCGAGTGGTAGTAGCTATGTTGGTAGGGGCTCTCCACACCGGCGTTTAGGTCAGTGTAATTTACATCACTTGGGGTGTGTTTATTCACACCCCTGAAGATGTAAATTATACTGCATTAAGTGGTAGTGTGCACATAGCCTAAGTACAGACCCACTGGTCCCTAGCCTGACCAAATCCCAGCTTGAACATTTTGATATTGCTATGGAGACCACAATCCTGCACACAGGAAACAGAGGTCCCCTGTTGAGTCATTATGCCTGCTTCCAAATCACAGGACTTGTTCTTCATGAATTGGATGAATTTCACCCTTTCCACTTCCACCTATGCAAAGGCTGAGAGGAGCTGAGCTGTTTATCAAAGAAATCTCATTAGTTCTGCTGATGTATGAAATGTAAATGACAACCTCATAATTGAAATAAATCTGGAACACACTAGAAAATGTTTTTGAATAATGGCCAATTTAAAAAAACCCAACAAGCACAATAAAGATCTCACTTGCCTTTCAGAACAGTTACAGTTAATGTAAATCATTAAATACATTGTTTTGTTTTGAAAGCACCATCCTTGTTCAGATTGATAAAAAAATTGAGCAAGATGCTTAATTAAACATCCACCAGTACCCCACAACTGTTTCTTACACCATTCTTCTATGAAGCCTCTCAATTGTAATACCATTTGTACTATTAAAAAGTAATAATGATTATGTATAACAAATATGTACATGGATTTAAGAAAAAGACAACAAATTTCTGTAGATGTTTATTCTACTTACAGTAACAAAAACCTGTGAAGTCCCACATTTTAATGTACAGTGATATATTTTGCAATATAAAATACAATTTACAGAAATTTCTATCAAGTAAACCTAAACAAACACACTTGATTTTTGCATACTTATACGTAAATCTTTAAATTAGAAACATCTCAGTAAAAAGAAAAAGAAAAAATCTTACATCATAGTAGTTGTTTGCATTTAATACCACCTCTTTCTGTATTTTATCATTTTGACTATAGTTTAGAATACAGCCCATCATTTCAATCAGCCAAGTTCTTGATATTTAAGGAGTTCAAAGATGCACCAATATGAAGTGTAAAATCTGTAGTGATGTATATGGAATAGTGCTACTTATAATGTAGACTTCAAGATGCAAATGTTAATAGGAATCTAATTTTACATTTGCAAAACTATTTTATAAAAATATCAAAATATTTAACCAACTGTAAATTTACAAGTTCAAATAAATTAGCAGGGTTTTCTCTGTTTCACACTTCAGAATTATGTTCTTGAAGAATACATGAAAAGTAGCAGTATGCTGTACTGCACAGTGAAAAGCTTTCCCTCTAAGCTATAGCATTAAACTAATATCTTTTCCTTTTCAAGCTTTATGCAAATACTTATTTTCAGTGGCCACCTTTTAAATACACCATCAGCATTATTATGGATTGCCAAAAAGCACTGACATTTTAGTTTGGGAGCAAAATACTTAACTATAAATTACAGAAAAAGTGGAGAAAATCCTTAAGTCTCTTAATAGAAACATTTTGCAAACAAAATGCTCTGCAAGAATCAGCTTTAGTATAACCAAAATAACAGCTTTAGTAGTATATTTACCCAGCTTATTTTCCATTCCTTTGGTTTACCGGTTTCTTCATTTACAAATTTTAATTACTTTCCAATAAATTTATGTTTTCAGAGTTCCACTGGATACAGAGGTGTTATATTTTCTTTAATTATATTTTTGCTAAAATTCACCATTTAAAACCTTGCAGCCTCATGAAAAAAATGTTATTTATGTAGAAGCCTGTGTTTCTTCGTTGAACTCTCAACAGCTGGATTCCATAACTCAAAATACCTTTATATAAAAAGGAAGATAGTGCACTTTTAAGCTTAACATTTCATATTTAAACACTCTGTCAGTTACAAATAAACAATAACACTGATCTTCTGCAGCCATTTCTTAAATACACACAACCCATCCATTGTAAGATCACAAGACAACAATATCAGACTCCTCTTGTAAAGCATGTGCTGTAGGAACAACTTTTTACACCGAAATACTACATAAATGAGATGTAAAGGTATGGCTCCTAAGGTCTTGATTAGATTCTCTTATAAAATTACAATTCAAGTTACTGGAAAACATAACTTTGTAATCTTAAAAAGCAATATGCTCTTTGCACACTTTTTCCATTTTTGTATTAACTGTAAATGGAAATTTTAAGATAAAGATGTAAGTAGAAAAAGCCCCCAAAATCGCATAACTCTTAACGCTGTGAATTTTTGTAAGAAAAACATTATGCACAAAATGCTGCAAGTTAAAGTCCAGTAATTTCTTGCTTCTTATCTATTTGAATATTCTCATTCACAGTTGTTCAAAAACTGTTTTAATTTGTAAATACATTTTGTAAGGCTAGCTTTACAAGAGAATTCTTGTAAAGATGAGAATATACAGTATATACAGGAGACATCGAATCAGTTCTTACTTTTTTTTTTTTGCCTAATTATTTATGGGGTACAATTAATTATGAATTGTTTCTATGTCTGATTAGTGGAAGATGAAGCAGCTTCTGTTTCTGTTGGTTTTTGAGTTTCCTTCTGTGGTTCGGGCTTCAAATCTTTACCACTTTCCTTACTTTTACTTCGGTCTTTACGATCCCGTCCTCTGTCTCTGTCACGGTCTCTATCCCTCTCTCGATCTCTTTCTTTCTCCCTGCTTCGATCTCGATCTTTATCTCGGTCACGATCTCTATCCCTGCTTCTTGATCTGTCTCTATCACGTCTTCTGTGAGAATCTCTCTCTCTGGTTCTGGCTCTCTCTCGGTCTCTGTTTCTTTCCCATTCCTTTGCCCTCTCTGAATCTTTCTCCCTATCTTTGTTTTGGTTTCTCTCTCTGTTTTTATCCCAGTCTTTGTCTCTGTCTTTCCCCCAGTCCCTTTCCCTGTCTCTACTCCAGTTTCTGCCATGGTCTCTTTCCCAAGGTCTGCCATGCTCCCGATCCCTTCGTCTTTCTTCAAATCCTCTGCCTTGTCGATTCTCTGACTGCTGACCTTCTGGCTGTTCTGATATCTTTTCTTTATTTCCTCCCTCATACCTCTCCCTCTGCCTCCCTTCAAAAGTCTGAGCTCTAAATTCAGGGTTTTTTCCTTCTCGTACATCAGATACTGGCCACTGTGCTTCTGACTCAGGTCCTTGCCCTGAAAGATTAGAAAGGGAGGCAGATGGTCCTGCTTCATCCCACATCTCCTTCCTGTGTGGTGGTGGATGACTTGGAAGTTCTAGGAGTGGTCTAGGGGTTGGTTTCATACCTTGTGGAGATTGCCCTTGAATATGAAATCTAGAAGGGGGAGGTTCATTTTGTTCTGGAAATAATGCAGGTGCAGATCCTCTTGGTCCTCCAAAATGAAGTGGCGCTGGACCTCTCTGGTTTGCAAATCTGGGTGGTGGACTCCCTCTCCGTTCTTCAAAAGGCTGTGGCAAAAGTCCCCTTGGCCCTGGTATGTGACTTGGAGATGGACCTCTTTGCCCTTCAAATTGATTTGGATGAGGGCCTCTTGATCCCCCAAAATGACTAGGGGGTGGACCTCTGGGCCCTCCAAATTGAGGTGGAGGAGGACCTCCTCTCTGTCCTTTAAATTGAGATGGTGGAGGTCGTCTTTGACCTCCAAAATGAAAAGGTGAAGGCCCCCTATTTCCCATAAACTGGGGTGGTTCCGGGCCTTCAAACTGTCCAGGAGGCCTAATCATCTCATTATATTGGGAATCTGGGAAGTCCCTTTGTTCCATGTGAGGTTCCCTACGATCTTCAAACTGAGATGGCGACATTCCTCTTGGAACGCCAAGATAAGAAGGTGAAGGGCCCCTATTATCACCAAAAAGAGGAGGTGGTCCATGTTGTGTAGAAAATAATGAAGGAATAGGTCCTTTTTGTCCTCCAAATCTGCCAGGTGGAGGTCCTCTTTCTCCATCATTATTTGGACAAGAACCATGCTCTTCTGAAAACTGTGGTGCTGGTCCTCTTTGCCCAGGAAAATTGGGTCCATGAGGTCCCACAGATGCACCAAACATCAGTGGTGGAAGCCCTCCTTTTTGCCCAGACAAAGGAAATGGAGGCCCTCCTCGGTTTTCTTCAAAGTGTTGAGGGAGAGGTCCTCTTTCTCCCTCACCCTGAACAGCTGGAGAGTCAGTTTGCTCTGCAAACTGACGGGACTGAGAATTTCTTTGATCTTCATATTGTACTGAAGACAAACCTTCTGGTTCAAAGTGACCAGTTGGCTTTTCCTGAGGTGTAAACATTGGATTTGAAAAAGAATCTCTTCCTACTGATGGAGAATTAATGTCTTGTGACTCATTTGACCACGGTACTTTATGCAAATCTTGCAAAGACTGACCATCATTTGGTGTTAGGAAATTGGGCTGAAAAGATGTACTGGGAGGTGTTGGAAGCAAAACTTTACGTAAAGGCTTGGGTGTGGAAGTTTCTCCAGAACCTGTTTGATTCACACTTTCCAGATGAACTTTAGCAGTGTTTTCAAACTTGACATTAGATGCATCTTGTTCAGACAACGTAGCAGCTTTTTCACCTGGATCCCACTTTTCCTCACTATATCCAGACTTGGTAGCAGAAATTAATGTTTTATCTTCCTTGTCAAGTGAAGTTTGTAATGAGCCTGGATAACTGGCTGGAAGAACTTCTCTTGTAGGTGTCTCATTGTGTACTATTTGTGGCTTTATCCAAGAATCAGCGCTGTCATTATTCTCTGTTATCATCCTTCTAGCCTGTCGAGGATCTCTACTTTGTCTCAAATCAGAGCCCTGGTTTAGCATCTGGGCTTGCTGATTTGAGGATGAAGGTAAATCTGATTTTTCTGTAGTTTGTTGTTCCTGCTGGAATAATTCAGTCTTTATTATGGATGATTTTGGTGGTGGTGACATTAAAGCATCAGACACCGAAAAGTGAGCCATTGAAACACCAACAGCTGCTCTTTGTTGTCTGAGGGCTTCTTCTTGTTCTTCCAGTTGTCTTTTCTGTTCTTCTATTTGTTTGTTTAATTCTTCCAACATTTTTTGCTGTTCTACCAGGGAGGAGGGAGCAGACAGATCAGGCACAAATGGGGCAGATGTTTCCAAGGCATTGCTTTTTGCATCTGCATACATTTTATTAGGTAAATCATCAACAGTAACTTTTGCTTCTTCTAAGATAGTTTCATCTTCTGGATCATAGGCCTCATCCTCTTGTTCAGATGTTTCACAAGGCTTTTCAATATCATACAGTTTTTCACTTTCACCAGTCTGTGTTTCAAAAGCTCTCTCTGGCTCATACTCTTCTTCAGGATCATATGGTCTGTCATCTTCCTCCTCTTCTATAGCTTTTTCTTTGGACATCTGCCCATATTGCTGTACAATTGGATCTAATAAAGGAACAACTGATACTCCATCAGTAACTTGAGCTTCCTGACTTGAAGACTGAACAGTTTCAGAGTCCTTAGTAATAGACTCAAAAGATTTCTTTTTTCCAAAAAGAGTCTGCAGGATGTGCTCAAGAGGTGTGGCTGTTTTTGAAGAACATGA
The DNA here is from genome assembly GCA_007922155.1 of Mesoclemmys tuberculata. Taxonomy (NCBI): domain Eukaryota; kingdom Metazoa; phylum Chordata; order Testudines; family Chelidae; genus Mesoclemmys; species Mesoclemmys tuberculata. The sequence goes on from ML675625.1 coordinate 22,505,352, forward strand.
AGTTGTAGAAGATGAACTTGTTGTGGCAGTGACTGTTGCAGTTGCTGAAGTTGGAACTGGCAATGTCATGGCTGTTGTGGTTCCTGTTTTAATCGATGACAGTATTTTTAACAATGAAGGTGTTACTGTAGATGGTTCTTGAATGGGAAGTGGTGGTGGTGGTGGGGGAGATCCAGGTGGTGTTGTATTTACAGCTGTATCTCCAGAATAAAGTGTGTATTTTGGAGGTTTCTTTTCTTGTTGAGAAGCAATACAGCCCTTAGGGTACACTAATACTTCAGATTCTTCCTGTATTTGAATTCTGCTTCGCTTTTCTTCCATCTTGTCTGACTCCAGAACAGTTGCAGGACGTTTACCTTTTTGACAAATCACTAATCCAAGAATTAAATTTGGACGTGATGATTCAAGACCTGTAAGACAAAAAAAAAAAAAACCCACTGTGTTAAAAGTCAGTTGTTATTTATCCTTAAAACACTAACCCATTGATCTACAACAGCAGTGAAAGCACACAACAGAAAAAATATATACAATCAATACAGATAATGTGCATCTTCTGTTTGAATTGCACTATATGTACTGTTATGTCAGATTTTTCACTAGTCCCAGTACACTCCAGTTTAAAAGATGTCCTCTTTTTGATGCAAACTAACAATTGGTGGAGGTACTAAATAGTGACTTCCTTATTAATATGGAAAAAATCAGATCTCTGTATTGGAAACATACTTTATTAAATATTCTTGTTTCATGCTAATGTACCTTGTTCACTTCTCAAAGTTAGCACACTATTGCTATTGTTGACTTAAAAAATCAAATAAGTTATCAGCAAATATACTGTACGCTAATGGAGAGACAAAATGGGGAAAACTTGCTGCAGCAATACAAGCATTCAAAACACTTAAGTCACAATAAGAAAATGCAAAGAATTATTATTAAAACATTAGTCCCATGCCACTTAAATACTGCCAGCCCATCTTCTACAGTACATTGAGAATATGGTAACTTTGTCTTCAACACCACATTTTTTAAAAAAGATCAAATTTGTTTTTGTTTGGCTTCAAAGGAAAATGCTTAACAAAAAGGCTCATATAAATATTTCATAACTTATCAAAGAGAAAGGGAGACTATATAAATAGTAAGATAGGTCCACATTTTTTTTGTGTCTAAATGAGAATCATACTCTTAAAGCTGTTTATTTTTGTTAACAGTACTAGTATTAGATTATCTTCAAAAACTTAGTTGAGATGTGTTTAATAAACAGTAACAATACTAAAAAAAATCTTCATTTCCTCTTTGAAAATTCTTTATAATGTCCGCTCATTTTAAGGGTAATCTATTTTTAAAAAAGAGAAGTGTAACAGAAGAAGGGAAGCTGGAGGCTCACTAGCATGTTATACAGTTAAGGGTAAAGTAGATACACAGTTTGGTATTGGTGCAAGTATAAAAAGTAAAAGAAAAGATTTTAAAAATGGATTATTTGAAAACTCTACTAGAAATATGATCTGTGCTGTGGAACAGCCCTTTGCACATCATACAATAAAATACCAATTATCTGGAACACTGAGCTAACACCAAATATGTTTAAATAATTAGAACACAATTAAGACAGGAACACAGGTTCACAGTTTATTAGATAAAGATGTTCAGACAGAGGGCGAGTATGGATAATCTGGATCATATACTTTGTGCATACATGTTTCTGTCATGAATGTCTGGATTATTATTAATTGTTCTGGCTGTATTATGATGTTATTCATTAGGATTAGGGTCTCCTTATGCTGGTGTAGTACAAACAGCTAGGAAGACAAAGTCACTCTCCCAAAGATTTTACAATTTAATTTAACAGAAGGCAAAAGTGAATGCAGCACACACTAAAAAGGGATAGGACAGGCAGGACAAGGGTATCAGAAAATCATGTGTTTTACATAAATTAGCCAGTGCACAATTTGATTCCAAGTAATTTTAACATATATGTAAGTATCAGTAATCTCCAATGATCTCCTATGTAGGCTTTTTCTGTAGGCTTCACAGTAAAAGTAGATTTTGAGGAGAGGGTAGTGGCTATATGGATCAGTTTGGATAGGGCATTGCAAGATGGGATGACATGGAAGAAAGCTCCAAGATGCTTGTGAGATAAATGGACAAACAGGAACATGGGTCTGGCAGACCAGAGGGCAACGTGATGTTCATCTCTTTTTTATATGATTGAATGTTGACTATTTAGGGCCTGGTATTCCAGCTCTTAACACAGGTGAGTAGTCTCATTAAATTAATAGGATTACTCACCTGAGTAAAGGGTTCAGGATCAGGTCCTTTGAGAAGCACATGTTAAATTGGCAGGAAGGTTTTATGGTACACAGAAAGACATATTGAAAGGTGTCCATAGGGTCTGTTTCACACGATTCACACACAACTTCCATTGATATTTAGGGAGGTTAAATAAGTCAATATTGGATGGAGGGCAATGAACAAACCCATTAATACATCTCTGGTGACAGATGTAATCCATAAAGGCATTCAGTGCAAAGGGTTTTTGTTTGTGTGAATCTTTGGTTAGAAAAAAAATGTTCTTCCAATCTTCACTATAGTCACTAACATATTGGTCATTAATTATAATTTCCATCCAGTTAAAAAGTTGCAATATAGAAACCTAACTTCTAAAAACAACAAAACAACATTGATAACTATTCCTTATGGACAAGCTAGGACAAAGATTCTAAACTCTGTGGCATTCACAATTTTTATAGTTTGAAGGAGGGATTCAAGAAGTACAACATATTCATAAATATTAGCTTGGTTACTATCGCAGTTCTTGCTACTAAAATCTATTTCAAACATGCATTAAAGGCTGGTTTTAATTGTCTAATTATTGGTCACTCATGTCTTGAGTTCAGTAATAAGACTTAAAATTGTAGAAAAACTAAGTGGCATAAACTAAACATAAGAGTTGCTGTTCACAGATATATTAATGTATCTGCTCCAAGAAAACTAGGATGAAGTAAGTTTTATTTTTCAGCTTTATTTGTTGTAATTGAAGAGCAAATTACTGTTTTATGTTTCACTAGTTTTACTAAATTTATTTAATGAATTTCACATTTCCTAAACTTATTTGGTTGCTGAACCCTCCATTAAGGCCCCATAGAGAGTAGTAAAGCAATTTAACATGTTTAAAGTTAAGCATTAGTAGTCTAACTGAAGGGATGGGATTACTCACGTGCTTCAAAATGAGTTAGGACCTAAACACATGTAGGCTAAAATCTTGGCCACACTGACGTCAATGGCATAACTCCCTTTGACCTAAGCGCAGTCAGGATTTCAGCCTTTATGAGGGAATGTACTGTAACAAACTGAAAAGGATTTTCTTAAGTAACAAAATGGCATAAGATCTAAGAAGCTCTGAGATCGTATTTTAAGCTCCTTCCTCCCAAACAGTGAACAGTTGTGTGTGTAATAGTACATTGTGAGGACTAATGTAACTATTATATTTAAAACAGTTTTTTATGATGGTACTGCAGTTTTAAATCTCTAATTTTGTTCTTCAAATGTAGCAGGGAAAGAGTTTTCTTCAAATTCTTGCCTCTTTTTCTTCGGCTGAGAAGATTTTCCTTTTATTGAAATGGTTGTTGCATATTTCAGTTAACCGATGCTGTTATAAACATCACAGCCACACATGGAAAATTTATATTTTTACTTTCAGTATTCTTACAAATTATCCTGTGGGATATTCCTAGACTTTAAACTAACAAACCGTTGTGTCAAACATTAATCTTTCAGTAACAACTGAAGCTCTTGTCCTGATCGTAACTGTATGGAGGCAGGCATTTCTCAAAGATTTAGAAATTAAAACAAACGAATTTAAAATCTGATCATGAGGCCTGCTGTCCATTGTGGGGGAAACAACAATTTACAAATTCTGAATTCTTCTGAGGGCACTGGTAAATGTACAGTGAATGTTTTAAGTGACCACTCAACTAACCTGCAAAAATTGGTTGCCCACTAGAAATGGTCTTTATGGAAAAAAAAAATTCAAATAAAATTGTAATTAAAATCCTGAGGCTACTCTACAGTGGTTGCTCAAATGAACTGGCTAGCTATTGCAGGTGGTCCTCAGCATAGGTTTAAGAATATTGAAAAAAGTGAAGTGTTCTCTTCTAATGGAATTTAAATGAATGTTTTATAGAACAATTATTTTAAAGACACAAATTCAGACATAAACCTACATGCCCTGATTCATGAACTCACCCCGTTTTCTCAAGTACTGCTGCTTGTATCTTATGCATCACCTCGTTTTGTGAAAACATGGCTCCTGCCACAGACCATTCAGCATGAGCTATATCAAATCCAATTCCTAGTACAATGTGTAGAGTTGAAGTCCCATAGTTTAGATGTTATTTTAGAATATTTTTACACGGGGATAGTGTTTGACCCATTATTATGATTTTTTAAAATAAATACAGCTCTCCATGTATGTGAATTCAGTGTCATAGGGATATTATGCTCAGATATAAATTTAGGGTTTTATAAATGCTGCCAGTTTTCTTCCCTCGCTTCTGTAATTTTATTTTAAATGAGATAAACTTAAAAATACTGAAACAATCAGTCCTAGGAAAGCACAGCAAGCTGAACTGGAAGCAGCTGGGGCTTGCAGAGAATCTAAATTTGCTAGTGGGGAAAAAAAATATTACATGGGTACTGAGATGGGATGGGGATCTGGTAGGCTAGGAACTAAACATGCTGGGTTCTCTGGGGAAAAGGCCTTAGAAATCTTTGGTCTGTCCAAAACCAAACTGACTTGCATGTAACTGCTTTAAGTCAGCTGCAGCAATTTTGATGACTTTGGGTATCAGGAATTCAGCAAGAGACCATTTTAGCCACATTTAAAAAATAATTATAAACTTTGATGAATTCAGTGATTTGCTTAGTTAAGGATTCCAAACACCTTACTATTCACTTTAACTGCATAGTTAAAAAGTAGAGCTGATCAAATAGGAAAGTAAGTCCTTGATTTGTGAATATGTGGATATAAATGTTGGATATGGTTCACTATGAACTGAGGGGTCAATTTTTTATTTGCAAGTATTCAGATTACCATTATGTATTCATGTAAATGTTGACAAATCCTGAAAGTTTCACCAACTTTTATTTGTCCAAAAATCCTTACTAGGAAGTTGCTCTTCTCTTGTCTTTAAAATTTCGGTTATCTAATCAGGAGTAGAGACAGTGCCTTCTGACTTAAGTGACCAGTCACAACACAAATTAAAAACACTAACTAGTTTACAAGATGTTTATAAAAAAAGTTCAGAGGACAGAAAATATCCAGTGTAACTATTTGGTGAACAATTATGAATAATGAATACCTGCGCAAAAATTAAGATCAGTTTGCAAACTATTCATTAACTAAAAAAAGTGGCAAAAATTGTAATAAATATTTGAAACAAATAGTTCAATGAAATAATAGCATTAAATAATTTTATAAAATGAATGTAAGTATTTACCTCAATAAATTAGCTCTGTCTAGAGCTTAATAGTTCAAATCCATTATCATCTATTTTGATGCTGTAATTTAACAATCGTTCATGTCCAATTGTACATAACCCTTGCCTTTCAATCATCATATGTTCCAAATTTCAACAAAAATTCAAGGAATTTTTAAAAATTACTATCAAAACTACACTGGCATCTCATCTACATAAATTTTCATAAACACAGGGCAAAAAGTTACTCTCTTTTATCCAGAGCTAGCACCCTAAACAGAAGTGGTTTGATTTTCAAAGATGCTAAGCACATGCAGCAACTGTTGAATTCAAAGGGATTAGTGAGCGACCAGCACTTCAAAAAATCAGATAACTTCTAGGTACATATCCAAATATTGCCTAAGTGTCTAAATTTGAGTAACCCCATTCTCCAACTAACCCCTAACAACTACCTTTCAGGTGGTAAGGTATTTTAAAAGTGCTGTGAACTAATGTAGCAAAATGAATTTAGTAGATATATTTCAATGCCGAATTAGTGATATATATATTTTTAAAAGGCTTTTATCCCACTGTTTGTTTGAAGTCCATCTGCTGATTTTGTTCATCTGTGACCATAGAAATACAGGATATGCTAAACATTCATTTCCCCATAGGCTTGCGTTTCTTCTCCTCACGTACATCTTTTTCAATAAATCATTTTTTATTTTATTTCTAAAGGCCAACATATATTACTCTTACTTTCATCATTGCAAGCTCAAATAAAACTCTCTCAGTTGTAGCATGTTAGATAATTCAAAACTGCCACTGGACTTTTGTTCTGGATTTTAAAGTATGCACTGCTACAGTAGGTTAAAATATACTTGCTGAATGGAACAGTTTCTTCTTTTTCGATGACAAATATTTGTGCCATCTTCTTCCACTGTAAGTCTTTAAAATATCTGTTGAGATGAAAGTTTATTTCTACATAAAACACACAATTTTATTATTCTAACTATTATTGTGACTTTCTTTTTAAAAGTGTGATATTCAGATTTTTCAATGCACTTATAAGTAGTGTGGATTTAGCAGAGAAAAGTATCTGTATTCTTTCACATTTTCAGAAAAATATTTACCACTGTAAACTATCAAATTGGTATGCCAACATTTATGCAATATTTTCTACGGAGAAAGAATACAGCCTTTTCATTAAAATGAATCTACTTTAAATTAATAAGGTATTTGACAGGGTTTCAAGATACAGTCGCACAGGAAAACTGTAAAACTTTGAATCAGACATGTAGGAGTGGCTAAAAACTGTATCAATCAGCAATTATTAATCCTTTGATGGCAGGAATTTCAGTGTCAGGTTTGGAGAAGGTACTCAGTGGAGTTCCACAGATGTCCATTCTGGTTCCATTACTATTTGCTGTTTTCATTATCAGCTTGGCAGATGGGTGTGTGAATGTATTACTATTTACAGACAATACAAAAGACAGGAGAGTTAAAAATAATATATTAAGAAAAAAATCAAAATAAAGCAAGTTTAGTGAGGCAAGAACAAAATTACATATAGGGAGGGAGAAAAAAGTCAAGCTGTAGGGGCATAGAGAAGAGTGTAAGGGGAGGTTTGTAATGAAGTCAATGCAACATAGTTGCAAAAATAAAGGCAATTGCTAAATAGGATTGTGTTGTGGGAGTTAGTATAGCTAGAGAGAAAAAAAATCCAAGGAGTAATTTCTGTTTCAATCAGAACTTAGCAGGCGTGAATTGGAGCACTGTGTCCAGCTTCAGACACTGGATTTTAAGAAAAAACTCAAACTGGCAGAGTATACAGAACAACAACTGAAGTGACACTTTTGAAGCAAGATTCACAACTACATTCAGTCCACAGCAAAATTTAAAAAACCTGAAGGACAATATAGTATCGTAAGTATGTAAAAGGGGTGATATGACAACAGGGACAGGGAGCAATGTTTTCATTAAACAAAGAGGACAAAAAAGGGAGTAACGGGGTTAACGTTGTAGCAAAACATATGTATGTAAATTGAGAAAGACCAATAAAAAAAAGCACCTAGCACACTGGGATCTTGGTACATGAGTAGGGCCCTTTGTCACTAAAATATAAATAAAAAAAATATTGTGTAATCACCTCCACTACAGAGATTCAAGGTCAAATTTGACACCAATCTTGTCGGGGATGATTCAATAAGTAAATCAATCCTGCCGCAACTGCAGCATGATGGACTAGGTGACCCAGCTGAAGTCCCTCTTTCCAAAAAACAAAACCAAAAAAATCCATGAATAAGTCACCAAAAAGTGAACAATCATACAGAAAAATGCAAGGGTGCAAGCTTTACCACTGAATATTAAGCTGATTATTTGTTTCCCTCTTGTAGATTTGTGCACCTGGTGAAGTAAAATGTAATGAAAAAGAAACATGGTATGTGGCAGCATAGACCAGTGGACAGAGCACAGGAGTAGGAGTCAGGAGACATAGGCTCTATTCCAGTTCAGCCACTAACTCACTGTGTGGCTTTAGGTAAGTCATGTATTTTCTTTGTCCTTTTCCCATCTGTAAAATAGGGATGATTGTACTTACCCTCCTTGGGAAAGTGTTTTGAGATCTACGGATGTAAAGTGCTAATTTGTGTGTGTGAGCCATTCAGATAATATTTATGGATGAGACAGTGAAATAGAGTAAATTCCTACTGGAATAACCTGGAACAGCCATCTGATAATATTTCAGATAATCTAGTATTTTGATCAATATAACTAATGGCCATCTCCCCATTTTCCCATCCCAATTAAATGTAAGAAAACGGATGTGAAAGTTTTTCATGAAGCAATAGGTTCATTTGTAGAAGTCATCGGTTTCATTCCGTCAGTCCACCAGAAACGGGAGAGAAATGACTAATTTCAACTTGTGTAATGAGCTTTTCTGTACAGTTCTAATATCTTCTAGCTAGGATTTTTGAAATGGCAGCAGCAAAAGGTTTTATGTTGACCACATCAACTACTTATTGCTTGCTCACTTATATTTGTATTTTCCTTGACAGACTTTCTGATAATACTTTCTTGTTTCTTGTTAAACTGTAACTGAAGGTACAGTGAGACTGTTACACAATACCTACAAAAACATTTACATTTAAAGAGACAATGACCACTTTCCATAAAATACTTTTATTGACTATGAATAAAAAGAAAGCAGTAAATTCCATCTGATATTACTTGAAAATGTGGATTACAATTTTTATGCAGTGGCATTATTACATATACACATACACAGAAGAACAAAAAAGTGCTTACCTGAAAAAAAAATTCAATATTCCTCTACTGTATTTTAGTTTTAAAATATTAATGCAACTAAGCACCATTATGAAACAAATATTGAACTATCAGTTCACACTTGCTAGGAACATCTGGTGGCAGAAATCTAGTTGAAGGGTCTTTTATTGAAACCATGTGCCCTGCCCATCCTTCAGAACTAAAAGTGCAATCTGCACTTTACATCTCATTTTATCTAAAGTGTATGATATTTTCAATTTCTCTGTGGTTTTGATGCTAGTAATTCTAGGTTAAAAACCCTCCTATAAATAATTCATGAAAAATGTTGGACTAATCCAGTTAGCAATGCCAATTAATTCCCCCCAAGAAGTTTTAATTTACACAAAGTAGAAGAGAAATGATACTTCAAAGGAACAATTACGAAATCCTTTTTGACATGCAGAAGTAAGGTGGTTAGTAGAGTAAGAGCTTGGTGAGTGACAAAAATTAATGTAATTCCCTTCCTAGCACTTCTTTTTAATAAACTGATGCTAGAAAGCATATTGGCACACTAAAGTGGAAAAGGGAAAGATAAGTCAAAGCTCTTCCAGTGCAGTTATCATAAAAGATTTAAAACAGGGAAAATGGCTGAAATAATATAGTCTTCATTTGCCAAACTATTGTATTACTTCCAATTAAGGCATATCCGTCCATTAGCAAGAAAATGTATGCCACTGTATATACTGCAGGAGAGAAGCAAATACAGGTTGATAAATAGATATACCTACATATAAGTAAAAATAAATTTTTAACCAGCACTATGTTGTATGCTATGAAAGCAAAGCCAATTCTTTGAAATTTGTTGACACTGCACATTTAAACACTCTCAGGTATAGAATCCAATACAATATTTTGGCCATTGAATATTTTGCAGTTAGGATCATTGGCTATGGAATTTTTTTTCCTTATAGTTACTATCTTTGCCCATTTTGAAATACATTTATTTTGGTGAAAAGCGGTCATTCTAATATTCCCTCATTTCACCCTTTACTACTCCATCACCAACTGAAGGCCCTAGTGGCAGATGCAATTCCCTCTGGAGACCAACCGCATCACATTAGATTCATACATTTGAAATCACAAAAAGTACTCCTCTTCCTCAAGAGACATAGTGTACTGTTTTTTTTTTATAACACTCCAACCTTTACGGACACAGAAAAATCAGCAGAGGCATCTGTACCATATAAAGATTGAAATTACAGAATTAAAAGGTCCAGATTTTCAAAAGTAACTAGTGATTTTGAGTGCTCAACATCTGACACCTTCATTTTCAGAAAGTGATATTAAAATTAGGCCCCTTGAGTGCTAGTTCAGAAACCTAAACTGTGGTATTCAAATCATTAGTCACTTTAAATCTTGGCAAAAAAAAAAAAAAAAAAACAACCCCAAACCTAACACTCTCAATACTCTACAGTTGTAAAGGGGCAGATGTTCTATAAAATTACATTGATTTTAAAACTCAATAGCTGGTTGCAATTTCAATGCATTTTATCCATCGTATGTCTTAATGCTAACATTTGAGAAAGATTTAAATTGAAAGTTAGAATTTTAGAAATGTAACCTTTGTCCTACTAGAGCCTAATCAATTGTGAACTCATCTTGGGTAAAAGACACTCCAGTTCAGAAGGCCCGTACAAGGTCCATAAGTGATATCTGCAAGTTCCTACTAAGAAGATTTGAAAGGACATCAAAAGAACATTAGTTCCTACTAAGAAGATTTGAAAGGACATTTGTCAGACTCTCTTGAAGAGAAAATTTTAATTAAAATTAATTGAAAAAGGAAATTAACAAAGCTAGTCAAAAGTCAAATCAAAGCTGGTAGTAGGTATGGATTATTTAAGTGCTCCCCTAAAATACCATGTTTAAATGCACTACAAAAGACTGTGGGCTCCTTAGGGCTGACTGATGGGCCAGTCCTATTCCTCTTGTTCATCATGGTCCAGAGCGGAAGGGACTCAGAATATTGGCTTTTTGTGTGCTGTCTAAGAAGAGTGGTCCAATGGTTAGGTTGCTAGCCTGGGACTCCAGAGACCCAGATTCAATTCCCTGCTCCAAAGATCTCGTGTGAGACCTTGGGCACATAACTTGGTGTCTCTGTTGCTCAGTTCCCCAGCTGTAAAATAGGGATAACAGTGGTTCCCCTACCTCAGAGAAGCCTATTGAGGATAAATACATTGAAGGTTGTGAGATACTATGGTAATGAAGACCATAAAAGTACTTGATAGGGAGGAACAGACACTGTCCCTTTAGTTGCAGTCTAAGAATGGGGACCAGATCCCCTTCATGGATCGTTACACAGCCAGCATTTCTTCCCCACACTCTAAGACAGAGAATCTGCAGTGTGGGCTTCTCTAAGATGTATGGGAGAAACATGAAGGGAGTTGCACCAAAATATTTTTTTACACTTGGCACAGAGAGCTGGTCCAAATACCAAACACTCCATTATTTGTGGTTATGAGGTTTATTTGAGAACATTTTACTGTTTAGTTGGGTCCTAATACTATGAACATACGGAAGTTGAGGACATTCAGCTTCTCAAGAAAGGAGTTCAGCACACTGTAGGATCTGGTCCTAGACACTCATTTTTAAATAATTTTGTAAAAAAAAAAAAAAACCAAAAAAAAAAACCCAGAACATTCGAGTGCTGCCTGGATCTCATCTCACACTCTTTAACCTCTCAAGCAGCTTCCTTGTGTCAAAAACAAATTCTTTTTTAGAGACTGAATTTATGCTCCTCCTTCATCCTCAGTCTAAAATAGCACTTTTTATACTGAATTTGACTATCTGAAGGATGAATTCACACTCCTCTCATTCTCATTTCTTCATTCAGTCACCAGGCCCACCACACAGGCAGAGCAACCTGAAGCCAACTTTACCACCCCTAATATATTTTGTAAAATAGATTGGAAGAAAATGTACGAGAGAATGATTAGGATTCTGATACTGTAATCTTCCTACTCTTGACCGTTAGTGATTTAGCTAGTTTTCTTATCCCCACCAGAAGATTAGACCACATGCACACAAGAAAAAAGTCGCAGAGTGAGATGCTGATGCAGTGAAGTTCTTGCAAACATTACCTTTCATTTAAGTAGATATCTTGACTCCTGTGCGTTCTAAAGTTAGAATTTCCTGCTGGGTTGCTGCGGAGATGTGTGGGTAGTAGTGTTTTTGTATAATGATTGTTCTATATACCCTGTTCTATGGATAAATTCATGCTCATAATAATAAGCAAACCTACTGCAGGAAAGACTGTATAGATTACAGATTACTTTATCTTTGGGGCAAAGAGCTGATTTATTGCTATTCCCAAATTACGTATTTCATTTTTACAACTGTTTTTATATAATGAACTACTTTTCCGTTGGTACTTACACACGAGTATGTGTTACACCTAAATTCAATAACATCATTTGTCTCCACAGAATACTTGTAATTACGATTTAATAGGGGTATCATTTAGCTTCCCACAAATTATGTGCTTACCTGGTCCCTCAAAGGGCAAGAGTTTGGATGGAATTGGGTCCTTAGCACTCAGTGGGATCAGGTAGAGGTCCTTGACGTGTCTGTTGTTATTAGCTACAACACCAAAACGACCACGGCTGCTAAAATAGGAGTAGAGAGAAATATAGGCAACTTCCTCTTCTTCTGTTGCAGGGTGGAAACGAATCAAACATAGTTCCTACAATACAAAAAATTACAAGGGGAAATTGTTGATTTAGTGCTAAACCAGCAAATAAAGTGCTAAATGGGATGTTACTACATTGAAAAGTACTTCACTTTTAATGAAAAGAAAAACTATATTCTATCAAGTGTGACAATAATCAACACTAATTACCTACATCAGTGCAATATTGTAATTGAAATTAGTATCACTATGCCTAAACCCATTATTTTCAATTAAAAATTAAAATTAGTTTTAAGCCCTACACAATTTTGAAAACAAGCATTACTTGTGTATCTTGTATCTAAATACTGCACCTTAACAAATCAGGAGTCTAAGCATTCCAGCAACATTAATGAAGGGAATTAATATTGTACGGCATGGATTTTCCATTTTCAAAGAGTTTTTAATGGTAAGACCCCACTGCCTACATAATTGTGTTGTCCTTTTTTGAACTTGAATTTAAATACTTAACACAAATGATTTAAATTCTCTTGGTTCACCTGATATACTCATTTATTCAGAAAAGAACAGTAAGCAAGGCATTTGGAGCCATTCAACATCATAAAACATCAAAATGGTTAAGATGCTCAAAATACACAAATTTACATTTTTCCTCACTAAATCCAATTTTAAAAGTATTAACTTTTAAATATTTCCACTGGATTTCTGGGCATCATCTCAGACAATATTCGATGTTTAGCAAATTATAATTATATTAGAGCTGCCAATAAAGACAAGTGCAAAGCACTACACTTAGGAAGGAAAACCAAATGCACAACTGCACAATGGGGAATAACTGGCTAGGTGGTAATGCTATCTGAAAAAGGATCTGGGAATTTAGTGGATTACAAATTGAATATGAGTCAATAATGTAAGGCAGCTTCAAAAAAGGCTAATATTCTGGCATGTATCAATTAATAGGTCTGTTGTATGTAAGACATGGGAGGTAACTGTCCCACTCTACTCAGCACTGGTGAGGCCTCAGCTAAAGTACTGTTTTCAATTCTGGGCAACACGCTTTAGGAAAGATGTGGACAAATTGGAGAGACTCCAGAGAAGAGCAATAAAAATGATAAAAAGGTCTCGAAATCCTGAACATAGGAGGAAAGGTTAAAAAATGGGCATGTTTAGTCTTCAGAAAAGAAGACGGAGGTAGGACCTGATAGTCTTCAAATAAATTAAAGGCATTCATAAAGAAGATGGTGATCAATTCTCCATTCCACTGAAGATAGGACAAGTAGTCATGGACTTAATCTGCAGCAAGGGAGATTTAGGTTAGATATTAGGAAGCATTTTCTAAGGGCAGTTAAGCCATGGAATAGGCATCAAAGAAAGGCTGTAGAATCCCCATCATTGGAGGTTTTTAAGAACAGATTGGACAAACACATGTCAGGGATGGTCTATATCTTTTTGGTTCTGCAGCAGCACAGGGGGCTGGACTTGACTCCTTGAGGTCTCTTCCAGACCTACATTTCTATGATTATGTCTATGATTATGTTTTATAAAATCAGTTTTCTTCTTCACTGCTAGATACAGGATTTTAAGTGAGTACCTTAGAAAGGGAAGATTTGAGTTTGCCAACATAATCCCAGACTGTCTTCGGTGAGATCCTCCCACCAATATGAATTGTATCTGGTAAATCCTAAACAAGAAGTATTACATGGTATTATGAGAAAACTTCATAAACAGACAATATGTTCTTTAAAAGTAATGTAGATTGCCCCATCCCAATAGCCTGTTGGATGCTACACTACAGGAAGAGGAGGCTATAACATTATTATATTTTAGCCTCTCTTTTATGACTTAGGAGATGCACTGTATTTTAATATGAGACAGTTTATTTCTTAACTGCAAGGTGAGTGTAGTTATTGCACATTACTGGAAGGGTGCCAGAATATTACAAGGAAAAAGGGAGTCCAGAGCGCCAGTGACAGTTAAAGCTGAAGGACTTCCATATGCACCATCAACTAAATCTGCTCATTTACTTTGGGCAGAAAGCACCCTTCTCCATACACATGTGAATTTTTAACACCCTAATTTCCAGTATAGCAATATAGATTCTTCTCCTTACTTGTAATTTAACAGAATGACTACGAGCCATGCATGTTCTAGTTAGGTTCTGTCAGAATGCTATAAGAAATTTTATTGATACAAGTACTGTAAGTGATTACCATCATGGCTCCCATATTATAACTACAAATAATAAAGTCATGCTCTAAAACACACATTTGTTTTTGAAAGCGTCCTGACATTATTTATATTCAAATACAAAATAAAATATACTCTCAGAAAATGCTTTAAAAAGGGAGAAAGTTTCCAGTTTGTTCTGATATTAACAAATGCACACTTTTTCATAACATCAGGTCACTCAAATCTGCATGCTCCAAGAAATAAAATCTCCCTCTACCATTTATTTGTCTTCAATTAAAATTAGTTTAAAAAGTGCAATATCCCACTTTTCAGAGGACCATAGAAATTGCCATAGTGGATCCAGCTAATCTAACAACAGAAGATCATACTTTCCAAACCTGGTCTGAAAAATTTTTTTTTTAAATGATGTCTCTACGTAAGTTTTAAGCAGAGTCCATTTTTTAAACTGCTGCTTTTTCCATGCAAAGAGTGGCTTAAGACACAATTCACAAGATAGTTCAAAACATCAATTCAGGGACTGAAGCCAAAACAAAGCCATTTTTAGCTCTTAAAAGGATCCCAAGGCTTTTAAAATGGGCTTCTTGTTTTAGAACTACAGACCTATGTTCCAGAAAGAATTTTTATACTTTATATAAAAGAAATTTTATACTTAAAAAAAATATTAAGTATTTTGAGAGTGGAACAACACAGTTTATGCACATATTGCCATACATATGCACAGATTGCCATATATTTAGGGCTTCTGATTTGAGATTTTAACTGATAATAGCTAATAAAATGGCACCAATACAATAAATAAATAAATAAATAAATAAAAAGAAGTGGTGCTTATCCAATAAACACAAGAAAAATACCAGATATTATTACTGAGTACTAAGGGCTTGTCTACTCCAAGCAGTAATGTGAACTATGGAGGGATGATTTCTAAAATGCAAAAATGTGTTGCACATTAATTGGTCCGTGCAGACCATGCAGGTGTGTACTAAAGATTTCCTAGTACACTTTAAAATAGTGCTATTTAAAACAGTACTATCTTACAATACAATAGGGAACATTACAATGTATATGAGTAATGTATATATTTATTACTCAATACAGTATATAAAAAACCCTTGATTTTTAGATAGATACATAAAACTAAACAATTGTTAAAAATAACCCCTCAAAAATGACATTTACAAACCCTGAAAAACAGAAGCCCTACACATCTTACATATTTAGAAGTTCGACTGCCAAAAGTCAGGTAGATCAGAAATAACACTGAAAACTGGACTTTTAATATAGGTTTACTGGATCTACAACTGAAAGTTTCCAATTTTAGTGGGAGTCACATACACAGCTGAGGCTTAATTCAGTGCTCATTGAAATCAGTGGCTGTCTTTCTGTTGACTTCAGTGAGCACTGGAATAGGCCCCACGGCCTAATTTCTAGATGCAAGGTGAGATTTTAAAATTTTTCCAGAATTGGTCTTTGTTCCCAAGGAAGTCAATAGCAAAACTCATGGTTAAAATGCTTCCCTACCTTCAAAACTTTGACATTGGCATACTGAGCCAAACAGTTTTTCCTTTTAGCAACGTGATGCCATTTGGTGTGGTTATAATTTCAGTGTAGCGGTATTTAACAAGTGACCAGAATCTTTGTAACAAGAGAAAATATAGATGTATTCTATACATACAAATATCTGTTCTAACCTCACTAAGATATTCAAAACACCCAGAGACAGGATATGCTTTAGTGACAAATTTGGCCACACTCTGCATGTTAATAAATCCTTTCCAAATGGTACTGAGACGAGAGAGAAAGACGGAAGTATCTCCATCCTGAGGGGACCGTGGTTCTGTGATGCTGCAAAACAAAACCATGGGTAGGGGGGAGAAAAAAGTCAGAAATAACAAACACCTTCTCTTCTGCCCTACCCCACCTCTCAACTACTGCAGGCATTTTAAACAAGTGAATTGATATTCTAAGAAAATTTAAGTATCTAATTCTTTTAAGAATCCAGATAAGTGACAAATTGACCATATTATAAATTATCATCTAAATTATGCGTGGAAATTAACTGGATCCTAGTGAAAAAATGCAAGGAGCTATTGAAAGTAAAAGCATATATGCTGACACAGGAAATGAAGGGTACTGTGAGGGATATATTGTGTAGAGTCGGGTTACAATGTCAATATTATATTCTCTCTGACTCTATAGTCAATGTAATTGGATTAAGCATCTTCCATTAAATAAATGAAAGATACTGAATGTATGAAAATATCCTCATAGTAAAGAACTGAATATGACTAAAACTGATAATTTACTTTGGAAAAAATTGAAAAACAAAAAAACAACAAAAACGCATTTCATCCCAATTATAGGGTATGTTTGTTTTCCCTGTTATACGCATATTGAATATGAATGTGACCTTTGTCCTTTTACTAAATAGATCAATTAGTGAGACATTTTCCCTCAAAAAACTAAGTCTTAAGAATATTTTAATTTAGGATGAAATCCTGCTTTTAGCTATACTCATGTAAATCTGGAATAATGCCGTTGATTCTTTCCACATATACCAACGTTTATTTACCCACTTACCCACATACATAATGCAGGCAGAGTATCCCATTTAGGAGGACAAATGACGGAATGATAAATCAAAAGATTTTCTGAGTGAGGACATATACATTTTAAAATCTGAACTGCCTTTCTTCTTAATATAGAAAAAACCATACTAATATAGAAGATAGTAATGTCAAAGGCTCAGTAGCTTTGTTTACTATAAAATTTACGCACTTGGTATTTGCTGATGGTGGAACTGCCAAATATTTTGGATCCGGTGAGGATGATGGCTTTGTTAATATTGATTTTGGGGCCGTCAAAACAGATTTTGATATTTCCTGTCTGGATTCTCCGATGGAAACTTTGTCCAGTGCAGGACTGGAACGCAATGCTGAGGTCACAGTACTAGATGAACCACTCATTGCTGTTCTGGGGTCCCTGCCAGATACAGTTACTGTAGTGACAACTCCTGCAATGCAAGAGGAAGGATAAATGGAGACCTCTTCAGGAAAAGTAGATTCTGCATTATTATGCCCCTGTGTTGTAGGAAAGTAGGTTGTTTCCAAGATGGGCTGAGAGACTGTTTCTGTTACAGATCCAAGAGTTTCTGTTGTGTTTTCAGATACTGCTTCTGTTTCAGGTTCTGCGGCTGATGTTGGCATACAACTTTCATATTTTAGCTTTACTTCTGGCTTTGATTGTGTCTCCATCTTTTTAGCAGAAGTCATTGACAATTTTGATTTCTTTGGTGCTGGTTCATCATCAGATGCTGAAATCTGACCTTAAATTAGACAAACAAACATTTTATTTATTGTTACACACATAACAAATTATGCTGGAAAGAAAAAACAAATTGTTTGTATAGCAACTGGAGCTAAGCATTCTTTTCTCTCTCTTCCCCCAAAAAGAAAATAGAGTTTACTGCCCACACTGAATAAATAAAAAGTGATAATAACAATTAATTCTACACAACTACAAAAAGGACCAGTTTATTCAATTAACAGTACTATCAACAACATGGGCTTGATCCTAGCCCACCAAAGTCAATCTTCCCATTGGCTTCAGTGAGTGTTGGACTGGTCCTTTACACAAAAGACTTCTTGTGTACAGCACTAACTTGGTATTCTCATGGAACATTATGTATACCTGTACAGATTTTGCAGTTCAGGTCAAAAAGATGGGCTCGATGCTGACTTGTTGTGTCTTTTAACATACTGCTGAAAATATCCAGAAGGGGAGCACTATTTTTCTCTGGTGCATCTCGGATTGACTCTTGCTGCTCCTAAAAATGAACAAATGCAAAAATAAAAAACAAAAATTAGTGGTTGTTCATGAATTTCAAATATATCAAAGCTTTTGGAATCCATAATTTGAATTGTAGTTGTTTTAACAATAAAAACCCTGAAAAATCAACTGGGCTCATTAGCACCTTAGAAAAGGCATTTTATTTTGAAAACATTCTTTATACATTACCAGATCACCTGCATTTCTTCTTTGCCCCTCCAGTTTTTAGTAAGGACATATCAGAGGAAATAAAGAGCTTTCTTTTTAAAGAGTTGTTCTGCTCTCACTCCCCTTCTAACGTCAAAAATACTTCCTATCAAATCAGAAGTTTCCCCAGCAACCAAACTGTGATATTATAGATTGTGTTTTCATGTGGAAAGTTAGTAGAAAGCATAGATCAACTGTTCAGAAAGAAAGATTACTTCTAAAAATAGCCTTTTAAAATGAGCATCAAAATGTAAATATATAGCATCTGATTTTAAAGACTGTCTGCAATATTGTGCCCTTCATTACGCTTGGCGCACACCCCCAAATTAAAATGCAGATCCTTGTAAAACACAAATGGTTATTTGACATATTTAGAAACTATCGTTATTTGGTGATTGGTATGCAGTACTAGTTGTCATATCTTCCTCAGTGGCTCAGCATTTACGCAACTGCCTATACTTACATCGGAGTCAGACACTGGTGGAGAATCTTCCATATTAACATCTGGTATAGTTTCCTGCTTTATGACTGACTTCTTGCTTTCATGAGATTTACTTCTGGACTCTGTTACCTAAGAAAAGCATAAAATTATATTTTAACATCAAAAGCATACATATATACTTGTATCACCACTTTGCACCCTATTACCTATTCTTTCAGTAACCACTGATGGCTACAAAACATATTGGTCTGCCAAAATTCTCATCCTCAGCAAATAGTAACAAACAAATCTTTGTGCGAGTGACTCTGGAAAGTAGTTTATTAACATCACACACACACCAACAATTCCTATGTGAATACATGATAAAAACTACATTACTTACTGATTTGATTGGTTTCTCTCTCCACACAGACAGCTCTTTAGACAGAAGTTCTTCTGGCTTCATTCTCACTAGCTTTGACAAAGAAATTTCTTCACGAAGAACACGATGGAAGAGTCCCTGAAACAAAAATTTACTTTACTGACATGTTGAAGAGTACTAATAGAGTTAGATAGCTAACCAAGGAGATTCTTGTTGCAGAAGAATTAACTTTATTGTTTGATTTAAGAACTCCCTTTTAAAAGGTACTAAGCGTAAGCAAAATTGAAAGAACACAGATACCAAGGATTGAATGGGCATACAGATTATTTTCTCACCACTAAAAGTAATCCTCCAATGTAAGGTAAATTACATTTCCAAAGTGGTGTGAAGAAAACTTATACAATCACTACCCATGTAATACCTGTTCTGTGAACAAAAAGGCCCTCAGCTTCCTCTGCTCTCAAGTCTACATTTTCACAACCATTCAATTCAATTCAAGTTTTTTAAAAAAACTATAGTTCTGTTCATTGCCAGTGAATCTGTGGATCCACTATGGCCAATATCATCCAAAATGTGTTACACAATGCCATAAAGGTAGAGAGAGTTGGAATTTCTTGCAACCTTTGCCCAGTATATCATTAGAAGCAGTATGGGATTCTTAATCAGACAAAGGAACCAAGCTTGCTAAGTATTAATGAATACAAACACAATTTTTTTTGGATAACTGTAAGATAAAATCATTTCTTTCCAGTCAAGATATGTATGATTTTGGAATAACTTAGGATAAGTTCTACAGCCTCAAAATTTAGAACTAGTAGAGTGTTGCAGACGGAAATTAAAAATGTTAGTGTCAAAGAGGTTTCATATATTTTAGCATAGACCCCTGTTTAAGAACTACACAAACCTGATTTTTTGGGTCCTTGAGATTGAACATGATACTGCGATATTTACTCTTATATCGGTTGTCTGTAACTTGAAACAGGTTAAACATTTCCTTTTCAATATTCAGTGCTATCTTTCCCACTTCACTCTCTGTCATGACCAGATCGTCACTATCATTGACTCTGTACAAAACAAAAACAAAAAATCTTTATTATACTTCCTCTAAATACAGCACTGATATTAACTAAGTTTGGCAATCTAAATTGTGAATAAAATCTAGAAAAAAAAATTGTGAATTCAGTGTGGCTACCCACATGCAAGGTAATCATGCACACAAGTGTGTGCAAGTTTAGGGCCTTAGAGGCAAAATGCATCACACAAGTATTGTTTTCACTTTTGAAGGGAAACTAAAAGCTCTTAAAACAATGAGAGAGTCCCGTAGAACTTTAAAGACTAACAACTTTCTGCAGGGTTAAGCTTTTGTAGGCCGTAACCCACTTGGTCAGATGCAAGAAATAGAAATCAGAGTGGCCGGGAGTCGGGAGGGGGGGGGGTGAGTGTGTGTGTGAGAGAGAGTAAAAGAACAATGGGGAGGACAGCTTTCTCTACCATTCAATAGAAAAAGTGAGATGACATTTCCTTTTTGTGTGGCCATCTCTGATTTTATTTTATTTTAAAAATAATCATCAATAATTTGAAATTACCTGGTGCTTTAGTGTTTGTCTAACTGATTTCTGTTTTTAAATGGTGTGATAACTACTACTGCACAGAACTTTCTTTTTTCTTGGGGGTGGGGGTGGTTAAGGGAAGGGGTAAACCTAGAACTCGCAAGTGTCTATACTTTGGCAACTGGAAAGCGTATTCATTATACTACGTTCCTTTTTTTTTTTTTTTTTTTTTTTTAAGATTTTAACTTATTAACAACTGTATTATAAAAGTTTCTATGTTGTCATTTAAGATTTCATATTAAAATTCACTTCATAATACTTCAGGATCTTTTTCCTGCCCTTTCAGAACATTTACCATTCAATTTTGATTCTGTGCATTTGGAATTTTTACTTCTGACTGAGATATTACCAAACTTTCTTTACTTCATTTTAATGTTAAACTTATGTCAATTATTTTACTTGAAGTATGACATCACTGCCTCATTACCACCATTAAAGAGCAGTGCAGTCTAAAGTTTTATTTCAAAGTTTGTTAATGTATTTACAAAGCAAGTGTGTTGAATTCTCACCTCTTCCATAAAATTTCTTTGAGGGATCGTCGTATATTTTGTCGTATCTGAGAGTTGGGTTGTGACTGAATGGGGTTAGCTGCTCCTTTTGCTTGTGTGATTGCAGATGTAGCAGAAGAAGTGGAAGACATTCCAGTTTTTCTAAGCCCTCCAGTTAAACTGGAAGACACAACTGATTTTTTGGAAACAGATGGTGAAGCATGGGAGAGAGGAGAATGTTTTGAAGAGGAAACGGTGCCTGATGAAAGCCAGGATTTCTTAGGAATTACACCTTTGAAGCTTGCAGCAGAATATTTAGTTGGGTGTTTAGTTAGTGAAGTGCTAGTAAATGACGGGGACTTCTTTGGACCAAGATTTTTGGACAGGGAAGACATCTGTTTCTCTGCTGTAGAAGCTGAAGCAACCCCTTTCTTTGATGCTGTAGTAGGTTCTACTGGCTTATCCTCACTCTTCTTCTCTTCCTTCTGGGCTGTTAAACAGAAAAGCACAATAAAAATATGACTATTAAAAAGTGACTAACAATACCAAAGAAGCTTTATAAATATTTAAAAAAATTATATTACATTTAGTATCTTCATCTGCAACAGATCTGATAATTGTATTAGTACTCTGGACATTCATTTAGATGGGAAACATCCTCCTACTAATGAAAATCAGTTATTCACTCAAAGAACAGTCTGGGAAATGATGCTTCCAAGAGAGTCTCATTTTCAAACAGGCATCAACTTCAATTTCTGTCATACAGCCTATTACAAGCTCACAATTCTTTAATTTTCACTGGCTTTATTAAAATATGAAAAAAATGTGCATAGGTATATTTTACCTTGATTTGTAATAAAGTCAGCATTTGAACACTGAACAGAACTATTCCATACAAAAAGGAACCTGAGTATGGAGATTGAGATTACTTCATCAGACAAACTCTTTGTAAATTTCTCAAAGAAAAATTATGAGGATACATTATAAAATCTACACAACTTTTAAAACGCTATATCACCCTCAAATATTTCAACCTTAGATTTCATAAGCAATCAGATATTAATATTCAACCCACATGACAATTAAAAAACTTCACCAATGTTTTTTGAACATTTAATGTACCAGATATTACTATTTGAAATAAATCAATCTTTAACAATTTGCATATACTCATTGCAATCCAAGCAGTTGTCTAGATTTTGTAAATTTGAGAGATGAATTCAGTGGAGAATCATATCCAAGAGCTTGACTGAATTTTACTTAACTAAATGATCTTAATAGATCATTTTAAAAAATCTATTATTTTTCCTTTACAAAATATGTTTTAAGGACTGAGATGTGTAGTTTGTTGCAGTGAACTTTCATATTGTCTCTCATTCTAATCACTCCAGTTGAAAGGGAAATAATTTGATATCTCTAACAAGTTATTAGTAAGTTTGTATTTAACTTCCAGTTATGCTCTAGATTTAGGAAAAAAATATGTACATTAATAATCATGCATACAAGTCAAACTGTAACAAATTAATGATTAAAGGCCTTATTTCCAATGAAATCAAACACCTTCTGTTCACAAGGCATGAATTTATAGTTTAAATCAATCATTTTCTTCCATCACAGCTGAAACACAAACATACTTTGCAGAACACACATGTAAGTGGAATGAACACACAGTTTGAATTTAAATTTGGAGTTAAACTTTGAAGTATTGTGTTAACTGAAAATTCACCCATATAATCCAGATATTGGAGTATACTTATTTACATGATTAGAATAACTAGAACATTTCTAATTGATAACCTCTCTCCCTCTTCCATGCTGTAAGATATTAGACAGGCAATTTGACGTCAGGAAAAGGTATAAGATCATGAAAGTGAAGGCCCCAATTCTCAACTATGCTACAACTCCACTTGGGGACATGAGTGGTGACAAAGGTGTCCATACTACAATTCTTGGAACTGCCAGGGAATGATTCAGCACAGCAGGATCAGTAAAATCAGCAAAAGCAGGTAAGGACATTTCCACATTGGGGTATTAAATACAGAAATATCAATTACAGATAAAAATTCTAATTGCTACGCCACCATCTTGGACCTTTTTTGATACATTGAATAGTCTCTTATGTGAAGGACTGAGGATATGGGAGATTATTCAGGACCAACTCCTGAAATGTCATTCTGTTACTTCCCTCTGAAGGAATGTTAGGAAGACCAAGTTGTAGAAGTAACTAGACTGGTTAATGTGGACCCTTCTGATGACACAGACTTTAGACAAATAAGACTTCTAAATATAAGATTTAATCCAAGAAGCCAAATTAACCATAGAGGCTTTGGCACACTTCCTGGGCACCTCCCATAGAATGCACTCAAAGCAAATTATCAGGAGACGCAATACATGTTTTATTCTTTACTCTCCGCACCCAACACAGCAGAATCAGAAAGCAGTTGCAAAGCTCAGACTCTTGCAGGATAAGTATCTTTTAATCTCTTTTAAAATGGACTCCCAAGATGTGTAACCTCCTGGGTAAGAGATAGACTTTTGGACTCATTTGACACTATGCTGTAAAAGTTCCATTATCTCCAGAGAACACCAAAAGACAAGTCCACACCTTCTTTAGATGGTCTGTTATTGCTCACACTTTCATCATAACTCAGGGAACTGATGTTCTGATGAACCAAATGACACAACATTGTAGTTGGAAATAGCTATTGGCACATGAAGATAAGCATCTTGAAGATGCACACATGCTAGATTAGTTACCCTCGCTCAGTCTATAATCAAATTCCAAGTGGGTTCCTTACCGAGTCTTTTGGGGGCAAAATGTAATCATTTCCAGTTCAGGATAGAACTTTCTTTTGACATCTTGAGTGTGATCGAGTGGAATGAATGACTGAATTTTTCAACTGAGTGAATTAGAATAATTTTTTGTCTTGCAAATGATTCAATGTAATTATAGCTGATCCATTTTTCTGTGTGCTGGGACAATATTAGCCATAGTAAGGATGTATTGGAACTATGAAATAATAGTAATACCTAATTCTTATATGACCTAGGAAGTGAGGGAAAGGGCCCAGCAATCTAAGGTGATGAGCCTTCATTGACCCTGAAACATAATAAATTTGCTCCTAACTCTCAAGATTTAGTTCCTTCATTGGTAAGGATTATACATTCTCGAGTTTTCCGAAAGGACCTTCTTTGTGGTACCTCAGCACTTCCATAGTACCAAAATATATCTCCAGCCTAGAACTTAGAGGGAGAAAGGTTTCCTTTCTTTTCCATTTGGCCAAAGCAGGTTCATCAGAATTACTGTAGGCAGAAACTCCAGATATCTCATTCAACAGACTGGAGTCTTGGGAATAGGAGAGGCAAATTATACTCAATATATAAACTAACATTTTCAGCTCTTCTTTCTTGGGTTATTCCCCTTCTGACTCATTTTAAGTAGGTATCTTTTCTTATTTCTTTTAGTCAAAAGGCACAGAGGCATGTTTCTGTGACTCAGTACAAAGTGAGGCAGAGCACATCTGGGACTTGAAAACAAATTGGGTGAAACCTTGAGCCCTCAGTGCCAAGACCTTTGAAAAATCTGAGCAGTGCTGCTATCACTTATATGATAACAGTGAATGACTCAGCACTTCCTGACTGGTGTATTAGAATTGCAGAAATAAAAGAAAAGGCTATTCTGGAGAGATGTTTGTTTGCATTTGCTATATTTGTAAGTGTGGTGTTGAATATTTAAAAAGAGAAAAAACATATTTACCAACTGGACTCTTTTGTATGCAATTATAAATGGTTCATGTTAAGCAACTTTATGCAGGTCTTGCAAAGTTGCAGTGATTTGTGTAAGGATTTTCAGAACGCACATGAAATTCAGTTGCAAGTGTCAGCCCAAAAAGAGCTTCCATAATTTTATATTGGGTAAGATGTTATATAATTATAAAACACACACAAATATTTCTGTCTTCATTGTCCTCTCAACCCCCTCTAGTGCCATTTGTGTAACATGCTTTGCTTTATGTCTAACTTAGACTGTAAACACTTTCGAGCAGGGACAACGTGGTATGAAAATTATCCAGTTTTATAAAACAAATGAAACAATTCTGAAAGATGAATGCCTGTTGCAGAAGGGATTAATGTTATAGAAATGCCCTAGATATACCAGGCAAAAATGCAATTAATCATAACTCAAAGCAGGAAGTTGAACTCAAATCTTCAACTGCAGTTTTTCTAGAATCCAAGGAGAAAATTGAAGGAAAGGAGCATCATTCTGTGGGATAACCAGTTATCTTCCCCCCTTTACAAATGTTTATTTTATTTTGCAGTTTCTCCCATTTTTACAATGCTTCATTTAAAAAAAATGAACTATTAAAAACCCGACCATATCAGAAAAATGGCAAGTTCATGGGAAATTACGTAAGTATTATTAAGATATTACATTTAAAGAAAAATGGCCTATATATGCACAGAAATTAAATCCTAGAAATTTCAGCCAAAGAGATTGAGAAGTAACAGCAAGAATTAGCTCAAAATAGTGAGAAATCTAATATTAAAAGAAAGCATTAAAACAAACAATAGACCCTACTGCATCTCTCCCTGAATTCTAGCATTTCTGAAAGCTTAAGAGCTGTCAAAAACTTTGTCTTTTAACTTAGTAAAAAAAGACAGACATGGTTAGCTGTTTTTATACATTTTGCCTTTCTGTGGTTCACCTATTTTTTTTTTTAATTCTATTTTTGCTGAGGGAAATATTGCATCACAGAACCTCACTAGAAATGTGATGTCCACAGAAGAATGGAGATAGCACAAACATTTCTATGTATTAAAGATCCTCCTAAGCCTCAAGACACCACTTGGTCCGTATTTCCCTTAAGAAGTGCCTTTTTTACTTAGTTGTTAAAACAAAACAATTAAGTACAGAAGCTACTTTGGAAATGTTAGTCTTTTGTCCAACAGACATTTTAAATTAAATTATGTAACAGATCTTGACAAATGAATTGAGCTCTGATAAGCCTCACAAGGGAGGCTAAGACCTTTCTATTTTGGTCCAGACAGTATAGTAATTCCACTGAAATAATATCTGATCAGACTCAAAATGGAATAAAATCCTTTTACAATCAACATCATCCACAAAAGTACAGATATTTAAAGTTAAATCACCCTATATTAAACTCCATGTTGACTAGAATTTTCAGGGGTTTAAAGCAGTCAGTGACATCATATTTATATACTGCAAATGTCTTACCACTACAGCTATTAAAGAACTAAGTGAGAAATCTGAACTTCCTTGGCTTCTGTGTATCAAAGTCAGGTGTTTAAACACACACACGCCACCTACACCATAAAATGTGTCAACCTACACATCAGAGTTAAAAAGTAAGAAATGTTTCTTAGCTTTCATGGAAGAATGTTTAAATTTAAATGTTTTAAGTGCTTTTTTTCAAAGCAAGTATTTCAAACACTAGCCTCTGGAAGGTTAGTGATCTTTCTCCTTCCCACTATGAAAACTTTGGGAGTCGGGTATAAAGAATCATGATTTTGATGTAAGATTCATGATGTGGTATAAAGCTGCAATGACTCTGCATATCTCCCATGTAAGAGATAGCTGCTTTGTTTGGGATGAATTTAGTATCTGATAAGAGCAAAGGATTTTTTCCACTCCAGCACTTGGGGAATTTAACACTGAATGCCAGGTAATCCAGTGCAACGTTAAATTATCTGAAAAACCGTAAAAAGTTATCCAGCAATAATTATGGCAGCTCATTCAACAGAAAAAAATGTATCCTACTGCAAATTTTTCATCAAGTACTGTCATTTGGTTAAAAAAATGTTTTTGCAAATTTAGGAGCATGTTTATGCATGCTTATGTTTGTTACTACTATTGCTAAAAATATTTGTGATGTGTTATAAATGTACCAGGTTCAAAATGAACCAAACTGAATTAACGAGTCAGTTGTAAATTATGTTCTTTTAAAAATATATATACTTCAAACTAACGTTAAAAATTATCTCAACAGCTTTCAATATGGATAGATTTTATGCATGTATATAAAATCTCTGCAGGCCTCAGAACTTCAGTCTGGTTTTGCAGACTGTAATGGAGAAAGTCACCCATAATACGATTCAGATGCACGCACACATCCCGATCTGAGTTGTCATTATGGGTGACTTTCTCCATTACTATGGAAGTGATAAAGGAGGCCTCTCTCTCTACCACATATATTAACAGGACAGGAGCTAAATACTTGTTCATCTGCACTTTAAATAGAGGAAATACAGAGCTCAAAAGTTAATACTGTGCTCAGACCCTTGCTTCCCATAGTTAGGCTAACATCAGGTTGCTTACGGTGACCTGTTGCAGGCTGCCTTGGCATTATGCCAATGCAAAAAACAAAACCCCTAAAGTAAAACATCGTCAAATGTAAAACTTCAGCTTGTGAAATTGTTCAACCAATGCAGTGTTGTGAAAATATTAACTAGGGGTTATATATGTGAAAAATGTATCAATCTCACTGATTCTTCCCACTACCACCTGTCATAGCAAGCACACCTTTACCACCAAAAGCGCAAAGATCACAAATGCAAAGCCAGACTGAAGCTCCCAGGCCTGCAGGGAAGTAGAAGCAGTAAATGTCCAGGAAGAAAGATGCTATAGCTTTATTCTGTGGCATTGGCAATATTACTGAAGTTTTAGAGATTTCTGAGTTAAGAGAGAGAATGCTCCAGATCAGCAGACACCAGAAAATGTGGAAATAAACGACAGAAATTTCAAAATGTTTAACAATTCAGTCTACATCTTAAATTGTGGTAACTACCAATTTCTATTGGGGGGGGACTTCTTGATTATAGAACTTGAAGCTAACGATTTCTAAAGCACAACTTGTGTTTACTTTCTAATTCAAGTTTATACAGATAGCTCAGTGACTTGAAAATACCTACTAAAGATTACATTAAATACTTAAAGGACACTACACTAAATCATTTTGAGAAAAAATAATAAAAATTGTATTACAATTACCTACTAACTTCCCCCTGTGTTCTCCCCCCCAAGCTTCCACTCCTCCCATGAGACTGGAGAGGTTTTAACTGGCCACTTCACCTTGAATTGTCCCTTGAAATATGTTCTATGTAGTGTAGTTGTAGCTGTGCTGATCACAGGATATCAGAAAGACAAAAGTAGGTCCAATAAGAGATATCTCACCCACCCTGTCCCTTTAAAATGTGTGAACTATTTCTTCTAAAGAATCTATTCCACCTTGTATTTAGCTGTGACATTCTTGAGTACATTTCCCAGACCTAAAGAGATGTGTGATCTCAAAAGTTTCTCTCTCTCTTTCTCTCACCAACAGAAGTTGGTCCCATCAAATGTATCTCACCCACCTTGCCTCTCTAATATCCTGGGACAAACAAAGCTGCGACAACACTGCAGATAAGTTTTTCCATTTTTGTTTTAAATGTATTACACATCTTATTTCCC
The DNA here is from genome assembly GCA_007922155.1 of Mesoclemmys tuberculata. NCBI lineage: Eukaryota > Metazoa > Chordata > Testudines > Chelidae > Mesoclemmys > Mesoclemmys tuberculata. The sequence goes on from ML675625.1 coordinate 22,534,348, forward strand.
TCCCTGGAAAACTGGCCTTAGCAACCGACCTCTTCTGAAAAACCTCTGCATTCTTATTTAGTCAGGTAGGTCTGTGTGATCTCCATTCATGGTATTTCATTCGATAATCCCTAGGATTTTAATTTAGTAAAATAAGTGGAAACATCTAGATATTACAAGTTTTTAACACCAGAAAATAAAATTCACTTCAGCTTACCAGAAGAGGGGGAGGGATTGCTGTTTTTTTTCTTTTCATTAACTGAATCATCTAATATTCAACTTCTTGCTATAGTTCACACTGAGAGTTTTGAACTGTATGGCAGGAGTACAATATACACTTAGATACTGTGGTGAAGGGTCTATCATTCATAGACATATCCAAAAATGAGAATGTTTTTGCAGATTTTCATAAAATTTGAATCAAGCCCTCCCGCAGAACTATAAAAATACAAGAAATTACTTGAAAGAATATCTACAAATAATCTTTTGTGGTTGTGGAAGGTTTTAAGTTCAGTGCTTGATTATCATGCAGTACAATTCACCATGAGAAGTGCTGGGGAGATATTATTGGTATTATTTCTGGGTATTATTTCTGAATGTAGAACACAGGAACTTGGGTATTACTTTCTACTGCTGATTTTATCTATTCACTAGTTGTGACACCCACTACTTGCGGATGTGGATCACTTTACTTTAAAAAACAAAAGAAATGTCCCAGACATAGTCTACACTTAAAACTTGTATCAGTATAGCTACATTGATCAGGGGTATAAAAATATCCACATCTCTGCCTGCACAGCTACGTCAATGAAAGATTGCTTCTGTCAACATAGTTAACATTGTGCAGGGAGGTGGCATTACTATACTGACAGAAACTTCCTCTGCCAGTGTAGGCTGTATCTACTACACCAGGAGTTAAAGCAGGGATAGCTGTCCCAACATAGCTATGTTGGCATAGGTTCTATAGTGTAGCCGTCCAAGTATAGGAAGTAACACCACTACATGTCATTAGAGCACAGCAAAGATTGAAAATTCTTGCCAGCAGGCTTATTGTTTGGGTACCACAGCCAGCAGTTTGTGATCAGGTTGGACGGAGCTGTGCTTTTTGAACCTGGCCAGACTGGAGTACAGATTTGTCAAAAGTAAATTTCTAAGAGGAGAATTTAACACTGGAAATGCCACGTGCCTCTGACTCACTTTAACAAAAGTTTATTGGCATCCTGTGCAGAGAATCGTAATGTTTTCGCTGATCCATCTTGCTCGGTCAGGTAGCTCCATTATAAGTTTCCAAATTAACTTTACTATTGTGTGGTGCAGTAGTCTAGCTTAAATGTCAGAAAAGACAACAGATGGCTTAAGTGAGGTATACCATCTGGTAGGAAAAAGCACTGTTTTGGCCAGTGAAAGTTGGAAAAGACATCCCTGACCACTTAGCTGAGAATCCAGGGCCGCAATAAGTCTAGTAAAACTCTGAGATTGTTAACTGCTCTACCAATGGGTGGACAGGTGCCCTGAGTTTTAAATGTTCCTAGAATTTGCCATTTCCTCAAAAGACTTTCCTTTGCCACTCAGCATCATCTACATCGTATCTGGACTGATAGTAAGCCAACCCACTTTCAGGCACCTGTGCTATGCACATCTTCTTGCAGGAATGACTAATGATGGGAATAACCGTCCAAACAAAATTATTCTTTAACAAAAACAAAAAAAACTGCAGAACAAAGGCTGTTGAATTCTCAGGCAAGCTTTTTTTTTTTTTCTTTTTAAATAACAGAAAGGAGACCCTTCAATTCATTCACATACAGCTGAAAGCCAAACAAAATATGTTGGCCAGCTGGTGCTTTAAAAGTCAATTATAGAGCACGCCACAAAGAGAAGTTACTTACCAGTAACTGTAGTTCTTCCAAAGTGTTGCCTCTGCATAGTCACAATATTGGGATGCACATCTGGCACCTCAGAGCTTCAGAAACTTCTAGAAGAGACATACCTGCCTGCTAGGTGCCACTCAAGCGCCTTCCTGGGGCACTGAACATTTGGTGCCCAAGGCAGCCCACAACCACCTCAATTCCTTTTCCATGATCGGCGGAACCGCTCCTATGTCTGGTCTGTTTTTTGCCAGACTACTTGCCATTTCTCTCAAAAAACAGTTGTATATAATTAGCTTTTACTTGTTTTAGTGTTTTATCATTTTTAGGCAGTTTTAGTATTTGTGTTTTGTGCACTTGGGGATTTGGGCACGTTCCTAGTTTCAAAACTTAGCCAGAACTTAATAAATCCAGGATTTAAAAGGGACGCCCCTTACCCCTCTATCTTTCTCAAATCAGATGTCCATATAAGATGCATGGTCTACCAGATGTCAATCCCTGAACTGGTGCTGTGTGCCATGTCTTTTACAACCAATGTACAGAAAGATTAGGTAACTAGGCTCTAGGTTCCCTTGATTGAGGAAATATGGGGATGTAGGCCTAGTCTACACTGGTGATTTGCCATGCTTCAAGTCAACATACCTATGCTGATGCAATTCTCTAATGCAGACAGACAAAGCTCCCATGTGCTGTAACTTGTTCCATGCTTGAGATCAATCTTATAGCAGTTTACCCTACCTACATTAGGGCATTAAACCTGTGAAACTGACCTCCATGGCTGAAATGGGGGCAATACCTGCTGTAGACAAGGCCTTAGTTTTTCAGAACCACTTGTGTATTCAAGGGACATGATGGGCCATCTTCAGTTCCAAAGTCCTGTGCACCCAGATCAAGACCATCATCAGAACCCAACAGTGCAAATACAAAAGAGACCACCTCAAAGGACCCCTTTTATTTGGGGAAGGGAAAAGGGGGGACTACCCATTGGTTATACAACCAAGTGAACAATATTAGTAAAAAAAATGCAAACAGCAATATAGGGTGGTGAGTTTTTTAATCAAATTTCCATCAGTGTCGACGAATGAGTAGAAAAGAACCACCCTACGAGCCAGATTGTGCCCAACACTTGTGCCAAGCCTCTCCTTCCCTCTTGTGGCTCCTCACGCAGGAGGCTGGCCTTCTGCCCTCCAAGAGCCACCAGGGTGACAGCTGCTTGAAAGGGAGAGTAGGATGCATTCTCCGTCCTCCCCAAAGGTGGCAGAGCTCCAATATGTATCTCCCACAAGTTTTGGCAGAGTCCTCTCAGGGTACTCTGGCTGCAGGATGCCCCCTCTGCTCCCCCCTGAATAGTTACCACCTATGAAGGGCCATAACCCTCAATTAACATCAATAATGTATCACTGGCAATTTGCAGTGATAGCTCTGTACTGTGCGTTCTATTTCTTAGGCACTACTCTACATTGCTAGAGACTCATAGCTGACAAGGAATAAGAGATCCTCTTGAATGAGATAGGTTTGAATCAGGCAACTGGATAATCTCATTTATTCACTTGTGGGGACAAACAAACAGCAGGGTGGATATTCTTGCCTATCTGCCTGTGCAAAATGCATCTGCCACTAGCTCTTAGGTCTTGGCAACATTCAAACTTGTACTTATTTAACTAAAGGCATGTTTTTAAAATTGATTTAGTTAAATTGGTGTAAATTTGTACAAAGACATTCTTATTTCAGTTTGAGTGTGGCTTATTTTTAAATTAAACCTGTAAAAAAAATTAAGCTAAACCAAACTAAGCCACTCTTAAATCAAAATAAGCATCTACACACAAATGCACATGGGTATTACTACACAGTGTTAATCCCTGTGTGGACACTATTACTTAGGTTTAAGAGTAGCTTGTTTAAGTAAAGTTTAAACCTGTTCCTAATCGTTTAAACTAAGCCAAAATGATTGTCCACACAACCTTCAGCACTGGTTTAAATTAAATTTGTTTAAAAATCGCATATTAAGTTGAACTAGTGCAACCTTGCATGTAGACATGCCCTTAGTTAATATGGCACAAGTCTGTGTGTAGATAAGGACTTATTCTTTTCCCTCTGCCGGGGTATTACAGGTTTTCATCCCACCTTGTTACTCCCCACTCCCATTACGTGTACATTGCTCCTCTTCCATCCTTTTCCTGGTTTTTACATTATATGGTATGTTTTCCTTTTCCTCCCCACTCCCCATCTATATTAAAAATAAAATAAAATAAAAATAAAAACAAGTGAATTTTGCAAAAGAACACTTATCACATGCACATCAGACTTTTTGATTTTGGGCTGCCATCTCACTGCTGTCCCTTGACAATGTCTCTTCACTTTGTACAGCTGTGTAGAAACAGGAGCACCCAGAAGCCCTTTGTATCTGGAATCCTTTGATGACAAATTGTGTAGGATAACACTACTCAGCCTGTGGATAAGGCTCAGATCTAGACAGGGGGAATGGTTAACCTAAATCATGGCGGAGGCAAAGAAAAACGGAGGCAGGTAGTCAAAAGGAGGCTAATATAACCAAGGGCAGAGTTTCACAAATGTTGTTTCCTTGCTTCCCAATAGGAGGCACCATAAAGTTGTTTGTCCCTTAATCCACTCTTGTAGGATGGGAGAAGAGACGTATGGCAAACTTTAGCCCGATGGAGTCCCTTTCAATGAAATACTTCCACTTTAAAGTCGGATTAATTAATGATTTATAAAAAAGGCTATTATCAAGTAGAATACTGCAATTAAAGGCTATGAACTCATACTAAATTAGTAGTTACAGCTAAATCAATAGTTTATTGACTCTGTGACAAATCTTTACTTAGTGACTTGTATCACAAGAATATGAATTTAAAATAGTATAGGATTAGTGTACACAGTGATTCACCTAATGAAATATATTTACTATGTCTTGTGTGTTCTACTCCTACTACTACCAAATGGAGCTATGGGTTTATATAATTTATGTTTATAGTGACTCAGTTGATGAGTGAATAATCAGCACAAAATAAATTTTAATTTCTAATTAAAGTAGCCTGCCAAGCTTAAATGAGAAATTAAAAAAATGTCTGGGAATATCAACTGACATGTCTAGGTACTTTAAAATTAGGATACGGCAGACCTTTACCTTCAGTTTTCTCCTTCTGATTAATCTTCCATCTTGAAAACGGTGAAAGATTTGCAGCCGATTTCCACTTAAGTAAAAATGGCAAAAATTCACTCTCTTCCAAATGTTCTTCTAGTAACAAACACCCTGCACTGAAGACTTTAGCTATGTGCATGTTGACATGCTACTAAATGAACTCTGACACCAGCAAATGGCCCAGCCATCGCCCGCATTTTTATAACCAAAATATCTGATGTTTCCTCGAGTCTTCCTTTACCCACATGGAAACATAGATGGTCTCGTCTGTAATTAGTGACCTTTACAAAAGATGTTAAATGCCAACGAAGCAGTTTAATTTTTTTCCCTCCAGTGGAAGGGTAAGTTATGAATAAAAGTGTAACAGCTTGCTAATTTGTTAGAAAGTAACATACTTCCTGTTATTTACTACAGTACCAATAATGAGAGAATTACTATTCACCACTAACATTTTTTAGATCTGTTCTTCCTCATTCTGTACTTTAGATCTTCATTTGACAATATTTCTCTGAAATTTTTGTTGCAGATATTAACATGTTCAGCAGAAAAAATGTAAAAGCTCTAAACCCTTCAGAATATTCCTCAACTAAATATTATACAAGCAAAACTGAAAAATAAGATTTTTGCCCTCCTAGCCCACTTGACATATGAGGGTATCAAAAGGCTTAAATGACTAAAAGAAAATAGTATTTGAAGAAAAAAAACAAAACCATCAATTCAATACCAATATTAAATCCTTGCGGTAGGCTTTAAAAAGTAGTCTAGAGCATTTAACAGGACCCCCGCTTTAACAAAATATGCAGACTTTCCTTATTAAAAATAAATCTGGATCCAGAAGACATCTTTCATATGTGTTTCTTGTTTCAGGATCCCTCATTTTTCATTTACTGTGATCATCTATTTTATACACATTTTCAGATACATTGGGCAAACAAGGGGAAGATCACACTTTAAAAATATACATATAATTTACAATTTCCTTGTAAGCTGCATGACAACCAGATATATCAGTGCCATATGATCCGGAGCTCCATCTTCCATCTGGAGATTTTTTTTATGAAGTGCACTGACAATTGACTTATTTCATTTATCCAAGAAACTTCCCCTCCCCCCACACTATTTTTACAAACTTAATGCATGACATATTAAAAATGACAAAATTTAAGATCAATAGCTCTTTTGTAGAGCCAAGTAAGTAATGGATATTATCTTCTTTTGTGGTCCGATATTTTTGGTAAAAACCTGAAAATCCAGATTCAAACATTATGAATGAAATATCACACTATTAGGTTAAAATCCCTCCCTCAGTGTATGCATTAAAATTAATTCTTTTTAGAAATGCACTGTTACTATAAAACGTTGCAGCAAATTTTTAAAAGGCCAGAACTTTTTCAGGTTATTTTAGAAATATTGTTGGGGCTGTGTTTTTCCTGCTTGAAAGCTACCCACTGGATAGACATTTATACTGTCTATTTTGCTATTTCGTTTTAGTTTTAATTTTACTTTGACATGCCTCAAAGCTTGAGGACTTTAACACCTATTCAATATAAATGGAAGGCTAAGGGCATAGGAAAGAAACATGTCCAGGAAAAAGCATTAAAATACTACAGATTCTCTGCTCTAGTCCAAACCTGGATCTTTGAATGCCCTTGTTTCACCTCCCCCATCTCAGTGAGCTGTACCTTTCTAGCAATTAAAAATTACTTTTGAAATGTATTTTCTTTATATGTTGTGCACTGGATGCTATCAGTAAATGCTGCTCAGCTACTAAAATAAACAGCCCTAATTTCTGAAAAAGAAACAGTATGATATGTTTACTTTCCCATAGCTGTATAGCCTAAATACTGCCCTACATCTTTAACACATATAAATAAAATGTATTATTCTTCATGTGGCATCATATGTACACAATGCTTCCCAGTTAATTAGTACAGCTAAACCAATAAAACCAATGATTTGCAATCAGACCATTAAGATGTTAGACAGTGTACACCAATACTCATGTTGTATGTTTCAGTGGATTTAAAAAAAATTAAAAAGCCACTTGCTATTAGTGCCTAATTTCTCACCACAAAATAATATGAATCTGAAAATCCAGGGGAATCTTGAAGTAACTAATGTAGCAGGGATTGGGGTAGGAGGAGAAATCACTCATCTTTAGAACTGCGTGTTGCATGCTTCAAATAACCATGTTACAAGTGTGTCTTTACATTAATGTAAAAGAGATCATTTTTATCATACAAGTATACTTAATCCTACATCTGCACAGATTATTTGTGAACATTTAAAATAGGGCTAAAAGGATTCGATTCTCTCTGTCCTGCCATCCAGTAAAATTACTGTTGTGTACTGAAATCTTATACCCCACTATCTAGGACAACAATATTTAGCATAGTGTCGCTGCCTTTTATGCATGTGCTATATTGCCTGAAGAAAAGACTAATTTAAGATCTGAACAGGGACTGATCCTTCAAGCCTCAGTCACTGAGTTCACTCATTTGACTCCTATGGGACAAAGTGTACAATTAAGGGTTATTTGCATGAATAAGGATTTGCAGGATCAGATGTGGGTAGAGCACCTATTTAGGACAATTTCCATTTTAGTTCAGTGTAATGTAAAATATATAACTATGTACACTGAATAGAATAAAAAAGGACACTGCCTTACTTTTACATTTTAACAATTTATAAAAGTTCACTAAACAAAGAAGCTGTGACTGATGATAGTTTCTTAGGAGACTCTACGACTGACTTAAATCAAATTATTTTACCAAAAATGCAAGACAATATTTTCCACACAAAACAATTGTATTTGGTAGTTTAGTAACAGTACAAACAGAATCCAAGACATCTGTAGAACTTACCTTAATTAGAGCAATCTGAAATTCCATCCCTAATGGCTGATTAGAGAACTCATCATCAGGTTCACAGTGAATTGTCTTGTATTCATTAATAAAGGCCTGGTCTAAACACACATTTTGTACCAATTTAACTTTCAATTAGGAGTGTGCTATTCCATCAAAACAGTTAAATCAATATAGCCCCTAGTATAGAAGTAGTTATTCCTGTATAAAGGCAACTTATACCAATATAGCTTTTTTCCTTTTCCCTTATAAGAAAAAGCTATATTGATGTAAGCAAATTTATATCAGTATAACTGCATTCGCATTAAGGGGGTTGTACCACATGTAACTATAGTAGCATAATAGTATATAACTGTCTTATTGTTAAAGCATATTTGTGAGTGTAGACAAGACCTAAAAGTTCATAATGGGCCTGCTTTCACCTTTGATTTTAGATAGAAAAAAAATACAGCTTTTTGAAAAAATAAATTAAAACCTAGATTGGTAATTTAAAATGCAAGTTTATACAAAACAAGCATTTTTAGAGAACAGTATATGATATAGTTAGCAATCAACTCTATAGTTGTTATGGGATATAAAGTTCTGAAACCTATTCATTTAAAATCAAGTAGGTGGAAAAAGTAATCTATAGAACACTATAAATAGCATGTGTTACGGCTGTATTTCTAAAAGAAATGCATTAAAATATAAGAGGAAGTTTAAATCTAAATGTAATATACTACAGTATGACAGAGAATCGAAATAGTTGTGTTTAACGATAAACAGTAATTTCTGAGGGGAAACAATTGTGTTTCCTTGGTGTTTAAAAGTTTTCACTTGAACAATCTAAGTCTCAAGATGAATTTCAAAATGAAAAGTATTCACTTTTTTAAAATGTATATTTGTTAAGTTAATATATTATTCACGTGTTTAATAACTGGCTCTAGTTCTGAAAATAAAAATTAAATCTTGCTAAAAGGCAGTTAATAAAAGCTGGAAGAAAAAGTAACATTTGCATTCATTAAATTTCAAATTGAGAAAATAACAATCTCTAGACACCTATTTATCATGTGTTTTGTAAAAGTGAATGGTATGATTCACTTAAATTCCAATACTACTTTATTACATACTACATTACTACCCTATTTCACTGAAATCAATAAAAAATGTGCTGAAGTCTATTTCACATTACAAATCAATATTTACTTACCTTTATATGAGCTAACAAGAAGTTAAGGATGCTATTCAAAACCTGCAAAATTATAATATGTAAAGCAATATTCTCTGCCTAACTTCCCTTTAGATGTTTCCTCGTGTGTGGATAATGTGTGAAATACGAGTAAGACAGAGATAACAAGGAAATAAAGAGCACCACCCCCACTTAAGTAAAAAATAATCCTTAAATTATTCCAAAGTAAGTAAGTAAAACATCAGGAAGGAGCACTTGAATATATTTGACTGTTAAAAGCTGTCTGCAAAAATACAAAAGCTCTGTTACAAACCCTGTAGAAAAATCCAGTCTTGGCCCTAGCAATGCAAAACTTGAGAAGAAAGTCCCAAAACTAGATGTATGATAATAAAATTTAAGTTAGACAGTGAATTGTTGGTAACAGGTGCACTTTGTGTAACTTGTAATATTTTGAATTTAAGAAGTGTGTATCAATACTTACCTCCTCTCAGAACAGAAGTGATTATTGCCTTTGGAAAACATTTGGTAGCTTACTCAGCAAGTTTATATTCAGAAACCAGTTGTGTACAGACTCAGATATCAAAATTATAAATGAACCTTATAAAATTTCCCTGATATGCATGTGTGTGATTCTTTGAAGGTGGAGAGAAAAATTTAGTGTCATAAAAGCAACCCAAACTTCCTAATCTTACAGAGCCAAGAATGGATGGGTATTCAAATAAAATGTAAATGATTACTCAGGAATATCCCTATGTGATACATACATTTGAATAACAGTGAAGATGAAATGGCAGCAGTCTTTTCTGGCTTTACTGCATTGTAATTATGATCGCTTGCCCAGGATGGTGTGCTGTTTTCTGATGCCGGCTCTTTAGCAACTGGTTGGGTGTTTGCTTCAGACTTAGGGGCTGTCACCATAGTTTTCTTCATGTTAACCTCTCTTTTCTCAGGAGTTGGTCTCTTCTGGGTGGACAAAGGCTTAGTACCTGCCTGTATAATTAGTAAAACCTTAATTACTAATAATTGTAAAGACAGAGTTTATCATGATACATGCACTTAGTGACAAAACATGTGTCCGTATATCGTGTATAACTACAAATGCATTTCAAATTTCACAGTTACAATATAAAATGGGTTTCTGGCACAAGTCTCTAAAGATAGGAGAAATGCATTAACTTAGCAGGAGAGAGTGCTGAGTGCTCAACATGTGAGCAGACCCTGTCAGCAAACTGAACACGGCTGTATTTTTCACCAAATATACGTAAATCTGCACACCCAGGTGTACCTGCCAGTATAAAGCGGTTTTCAGAAGCGGAGAGCTAAATAATATGGACTTAAAAGGGCTTTTAAAAAATTCTCTTTCATTTCATTACAAGTGACACAAATCCTCCTTATCTGCATAGCCTGTCTCCCCGTAACAAAAAGAACACCTAAAACTTTTAATTCAAGAAAATATTAATGATTTTAACTTATGAATTAGCTTTAAAATTCAATACTACAGAAATTTCAGAAAAGCTGTACTAAAGTCTAGATAATTCTTTTAATAGCACCTGTACAAAGCAAGCTATATTGTATTTTAATCACCTATTCCTGTTTTCTTTTTTATCATCAAGATTTAGTTGAATTCTCTCATTCTTTAATGTCGTTTTAGATCAACAAAATGTCAAAATAAAGAAAAGCGTGAATCTCTACTGTTAAATCTTAGAAACTAAGTTTATTTCTGTCTGAAAACTGTATAGCAACAAGCCATTGTGCTTCAGGAAAATGCTGTTGCAAAGCTGTTTTTTATTCGGGAACGTGAGTTTACCTGCAGTTGAGATTTTACAATCGTGGATCTCTCGGATTTTGATTTGATCTTCTCTTTTGGCTTTGGTTCTTTTCCCACACTGAGAAATTTCATGGTGGCTGCAGCATGTTTGAGAATGCAGTCATTACTGCAATACACAGAATCAGGCTGAGCCACATTTGAACAGCCAGGACCAATGCATTTTGATGCACCAGGAGCTTCCATTACCTAAAGATAATAAAAGGTCAATTTTTTAACCAAATAACTGTGTATAACCGGTGCTGATGCCATATCAGCAAACAAAATTTTAGCACTGTCTTAAAAGCAAAACATAATTTTTCCAATCAATATCAGATTCCAGAGCGAATTATTGACACTATCCCATATCCTACCCTGTTGGTCTAAGGCAGGGGTCAGCAACCTGTTGCATATGTGCCAAACATGGCATGTAAGATAATTTTGAGCGGCACACATCAGGATTGTATAATTTCAGTGGCACTGAGCCCATGCCACATGGAAGAGGGGCGGGGAGCGAAGGGGTGGAGCCGGGAGGGGAAAGTAGCCATACACAGTGCCGCTTGGGGCCAGGAGAGGTTCCTGGCCAGCGTTGGCCCATGTCAAGTGGGAGAATGGTGGGGGGGGGGGAAAGGGGCACGGCTGGGAGGTGGGAGAAGATGCCGTGCAGTGCTGCTTGAGGCCAGGAGTGGCTCCTGGCCAGTGCTGATCCAAGTCACTTGGAAGAAGGGTGGGGGGAAAGGGTGGGACCAGGAGCAGCAGCTGCATAGCGCTGCTCGGGGCCAGGGGCTGCTCCTGGCCGATGGGCCCATGTCACATGGGAGAGGGGCAGGAAGAAGATTTGGCATGCCACTTGCAAATTCAACACAAAATCAAAATATTTATAATATCATGAAAATATAAATAAGCCATAAGAAGTCCTTTCCATTTATATTAATTAAGCAGAAAAGTATCACAGGTTTTAACACCTACTGCTCCTGGAGATATTGACATCTGAAATGGAAAAGACCTATTGCATTAACCAGGCTGTCTCACTAACAATGCAGAATTGTTTCCTGCAGCACATTTTTCTATAGTTTAATCCAGTCTCATTTTAGAAGTCCCAAGTGACTGGACTACTCCCACTTCGCTAGGGAAACTCCACCATAGTCTAATACACGTCACTGTCAGGATAGACATTTCCAATGCTCAATCTAAATTCTTAGTTTCATCCCGTTATTCTTAAGTTATACCATAATGTTTTACACGTAAATAATTCCTCATCCTCTTCAGAGTTAACATATACCAATCATCAGATAACACCCTTAAAAAGCCTAAAAATATTTGATCTCTGTGAGGTTTAAGTCAAAGAATTTAACTCCTCCATTTTCCCATTTGCAAAATTAGGATAACATCACTTATCCATGTTTGCAAAGCACCTTTTTAATCTAAAGATGAAAAGTGATGTGACAAACTGGAAATAGCCTGCAATATCCTGGACAACCCTTATGGAATTAGTATTAACTTTATTGAATTGCATTAAATCTTAATAAATTAGGTTTAATACTTTTGGAGTCCATTATATTAAAAATGCAATTGTGTAGGTGTTATTGAGAAATTGTATGCAACGTCTCTAGGGGGAGGGAGATGTTAATATAATTCCTCTGGTTATCAGTCCTTTTGAAGCCATCCCCTAGACAGGTTTCGCTACTATTAGTTCAAACTGGATTCTCCAGTGACTATCTAAAAACCCTTTCTTTCTCTGTTGAACGGCCTGGGTTTAAAGAGGCTCAAGGCCTGCCTCTTGATCTAGCAAATGGACAGCATCCTGATACACAGAGGGCCCCCAGCTAAGGGTTGGAAGGAATGGGCCTACAGAGGTCCCATAAGACAGTGTGCTTGCTCTGAGCTGAAGCTGTGATAAACATGAAATGACACGGAAACCCCTTGGGTAGGGTTTTGAAGGACTGCTCCTGCCAAAGCCCATGCTAGGGCTGAGGTGATCTCTGGCAAGCTTATCATCATCATCTTTTCTTGGTTTTTATGTTTTTTTCTGTAGTGCTTTTACCTTAAGAATATAACAGGCTTGCATAAGAAGTGATGTGTGTTACTCTGTAATTGTGATCAGCTGCTCTGTTATTAGTCTCTGAAGAGAAAGTAAACAGGCCTGCTTAGGCAGAGTCTTTTGCTGAGAAATCACAGTATGGTCAGGAGACTGTGCAGTCTGGAAATCCACTGGTCGGAAGGGAGTGGGACTCATGTCTACACTTGAGAGCGATAAAGGCTAGGGAGCCGGAAGCCTGAAAGGGGGCCCTTGCTGGGCCATAGAGGGGAAATACCAGTGCAGTTGCCCTGTGCTGACACACTACATTATTGATTTTTTCTCGTATATCCCCTGCTAATTTCTGTTGCTTTCTTCTCATATCTCTCCAGTTTGTCAAAAGTTTTCTAGTAATGTGGGGACCACAACACAATGTAGGATTCTACATAGTCAGAGGGAGAGAAAGAGGGACTATTAGCTCTGCACATGCACTGGCCTTTTTCACTGCCCTACCACATTACAAACTCTTGCATTAAATTGTAGGTTCTCCAATTTAGTCATATTTTGTCATGACTTCTGCCCTAGTTCCTAATCTCTCAGGACCTTCCCTATTATATCCTCAGTCCTCACTGGTTGCTCCCTCTTCCTGATCATTAGTAAAGATATTTAATTAGAACTGGCCTAATGTCCAATTTTGCAATACTCCACTAGCCAGCTCTCCCCAACTCAATATATTGTAATTTATATTTAATATTTGTTTATGGGTTTTTGGCCATTTTTCAATTCACATGATAGTGTTGCTACACACGCCAATTAAGATTTACTGTGCCACTAGCAGTACTTATCTATAACCCAAATATCGTATTTTGTAGCAATAAACATTATTCTTCAGGATAATTCTCTACAACACACCCAGTTTCGCATCTGATTATCTCCACACACAGAGGGGGAAAATTATTACAAGAATACGTAAGTACTTCCTAGAATAGATCTCACTTTTTAAATATCTAACAAGTTCAGAATTTAATAAAAGTTACTGGGTGGGTGTAATCTTGGCCTCATTGAAGTCAATGGCAAAACTCCCATTGACTTCAATAGTCAAGATTTCACACATTATTTTCAATAGAATGATCGGTGAAACTATTTGTAAATTTTACAAAATGTTGGGGGTACCATTAAAAGCAATTAAATATCATGATCCTAAAATTGAGAACCCCCTCAAAATGTATTCACAGGAAAATTTCTACAGAATTTTGTGCCATGGTTCACAAACAAAAATGGATTTTGAATTAAAAACCCAAGTTTAAAGAAGATAATAAATATTGACATTAAAAAAATAAAAGACATTAAAGAATCATCATATTTTCCACAATTCTCTCTGACTTTTAGCTTAAAAGGATAGCACAGGATAACACACATATACTGATTTATAACAATTCTTCTTTCTATATTTCAGTGTTAATGGTAAGATTAAGAGTTGTGATAGCTATATTTTTGCTTATTGGTAATTTATGAATAGCGAATGAGTACAAATAAGGTAACACTTAGGCCAACGCCCTGCTGCCCTAATTGTGGTTTTGCCAATTCTTCTTTTACGCAGACTTGCTAATCTGCTTTAAATGATGCTATTACTGATCGAACAAAGGTAACATGTCACGCCAGAAGTTTTGGGGTGAAAATACACAAACTTGTAATAACAAGAAGCCAGTTTTCTGGAAAGACACAGGTCAGGGTGACACAAACACTATTACACTGAAACTGCAAAACAAGCAGGAAAAAAAATGCAAAAGTTGGCTAACTGAAGCTTGTACATGAATAATGTATTGGTTACCTAAAACCCAAAAGGACTGATGTATTTAAAGCGAACTGGATAAAGATTAAGTAATCTGTAATGTAGAAATGTATAAAAGACCCAAGAGAGCACAGGCCCGAACTAGAAAACAAAATTAAGGACAGGACTGAAGGAATAGACCAGGAGCTCAGAAAAGGCCCAGTTCCATCTTGTCTGTTATTTGTCTGGAATATATGCATGTCCAGACACTGTAAATGACAATAATTCTGTCCGAAATTGTTTAAAAGCAAAAACTGACTAAGCATAAATTGGGTGGATCTGTCACTCAGTTTCCCAATTTTTATCCCCAAAACAAAATTAACATTGACATATGGGAAATGATGTATTAAAAATTTTTTAGTATTTTTTGTTAAATCTACATACATATATGCAGGATAACTGTAATTTTAAAATTGTATTATGTATCTGAAACAGGTTTTATTTGGTTTTTTTTTTTAATTTACAAGCATTTTGCCGAAGATGTACTTACTACATGCACAGAAAAATTTCCATGATTAAAAAGTCACTCCAAATTCTACAAGCCTTGTGCCAATGGCAGGTTTCAGTACAATTCTGATGCTTGCCAACATTTATAGGAAATGGTATTCCTGTCCAACCATTAAAACGCACACAAACCCATAAAATACACTATTGCAATGTGTTGTCAGCAAGTTTGTAAGATGTGTATTTTAAAAACTTGCTAATGATATAAAGTAGACATGACACTTAAGGAGGATGCCTGTACTAAAATAGCACCAGCAACAGAAAGGTCAATTACTATAGCATTAAAAGGTTTTAAATTCAAGTTAAGAGGCTGTTTGCCTGCATTTAGAATGGCACACAGACCAGCAAATATAAACAATAAGTTCCTGTAATAATTGTATGTAAAAACTGGCAAGAATTTGAAAGGACTTTTAAAAAAATATGTTTTTTAAAAAACGGCTCTGAACACAGATTAAAGTCGATCAATCCTGTTTTCTGTGTATGAAGAGCTTCAAAGAATAACAAGGTCAAATCACAACCTCAAAAATAGGCTGGAAGTACACAGGACAGCTTGACAGCTTGAATGTGTACAGTCACACAAGTTTGTCAATACTAACCTACAGTGAAAAATAAAAATTGATAGGTTTTAGAAAAAGGCAATTTTAAAATAAAGACATGCCAATTTCAGAATTTTCAGGGTCTTTAAGGAGAACAGCAATTCAGTTCAGTGCCTTGATTACCCAAACAACAGAAGAGTAACAGATGCATAACTGGGGTATTTTCCTTATTCTGATAGGTATGGTTTGTAAATTACTGTCCTTCAAAAATTAAAAAATATCCTAATGATTGTAGCATTCATTCAGGATCAAAATCTTTACTTATAAATCAGAAACACACAAACAGCAAATATCTAAAATAAGAATTATTCTGCAGTTTTGTTTTATATAAAAATATGTTCCAGCCCATTGACAAGCTAATGCCTCAAACATTCAATAGAATAAGAGACAACAACTAAAATACTTACAGGTTGAAATATCTTGAGTTTTTTCTTCCCACTTGGATTTGCAGCTTTTTCAATCCTACCCTTGATTCCTTGATCCTCAATGGACTTTTGTTCAACTGTTCCTATACTTGTGAGCTCAGTGCCATCCACGTTTACTTGCCTTGACTTAGTTTCTTGCTGATCTGTTTCTGAAACTGTCTCATCTTGCCCCTGCAGAATGGTGCAATTTGGACAGATGTAGTCCTCCCCATTTCTTTCCAATAGCCGCCCACGAGCCTCAGAAATCCCCACACAGTCACCATGAAACCATTCCTCACATCTATCACAACAAATCATAAACCTGAAAATAAAGAAAAAGTGGTTAAAGAATAAAATACTGAAAAATTCAAAAACAAAAATAAGAAGTCATTATAATTTAGTGCAGAATATCTTAAAAGCTTGTCAGGAAGCCAGCTGATCCACATAACATGAATTTTACCAACTGTATTCAAATTTCGTATTTATTAGCATACCCTATTATTTACATCCTATGAAACTGCAACAGAAAAAAAATTATATACACTGTAATGAAAACTTTGGTAGTAGGCTTATTTTCTAATCAAGGATTCTGTATTACTTGGACAGTATTTTTAGACAATAGTTTGCATATGTATATAGCCCACCTGTTGTTATGAGGCTGGCGACAGATACAGTACAGTGTATTTGGGTCATAAATCTCAGACTCAGATTTGCTTTTTATGAACTCTTCAGATTCTTCACCTTTGATCTCCTTTGTTCCCAGGACAGGTTTTATTTCCTTTTTAACCTGAGGATCTTCAGTATGTTCCTCAGACACAACTACTTGACCTTCAGTCTCAGTGCTATCTGTAGATTCAGGTTCTTGTTTGACAGGCAGCTCACTCTTAACCTGATTTCCTGCCTGGACATCAACTATTTCTGCAGGATTTTGTTCTATGTGTTTTTTCCTAAGGCGGTTCTGTATCTCTTTCAATGTCAGTTCTGCAGGTTTTTGTTCAATGCGTTTCTTCCTTAGACGATTTTGTAGTTCTTTCAGTGTCAATCCATCACTATCACTATCAGAGGTATCATCATCATCATCTTCATCATCTTTTGCACCTCTACTTTTCAAGACTGGCTGATCCTTATTGTCTTTAGAGTCACACTTCCGAGTGCCAGTTTTTATATCAGGAGTGCTCTCCACACTCCCTTCAGAGGCAGTCTCAACATCTGTAACAGGACAGGATGCTGGTTCACTTGAATCTTCAAGAGTAGTAGGAACATTTTTCCTACCTCTACGTCTTACTGTTGTAAGAAATTCTTCTACTCTTTCAGTACGTTTGGGTTGCCGTCCGCTACGCCGGAGGGACAGGCTTTGTTGCTGCTGTGGTTGTTGTTCACTAGTGTCCACATCAACATCTCCTACACCTTCTCGTTTGGCAATTGTAGTCCTTCGAAATCCCCATGTTTTCTTGAACTCCTTACTTGTGGGCTTGATAGTTTTTTGTTCCTCCTCATTGCTTTGCTCACCTTTATCATCCAAAACTGATGCTAAAAACAGAAGTAAAATCATGAAACTGATATTTCCTCATTTAGGATCATGGCTGACTTTTTTTTTTAAACAAATCTTTCAAAATGTCATTACGCTATCTTTGTGAGAGTAGATATGTTAAATGTGATCTGCTGGATAATTATGTAATAGATCTAAACACAAAAGGAATACACTTTTTCTCAAAGTTCCTACAGATAGGGATCACTAAAGTCATAGCGAATATAATTAAGCAATGTGCAATTATACACTTCATTTTTTGATCATGATGAAAATTAAGCCACCCTTTCACATCACAAGGACACTCAAATGTTCCATCTGACAACAGAGGTAGTCTACAGTCTTATCTAACACTAAATCAACCTAATCCAGCAGCTAGGAATTGCTCATGCAGTGCATCCTCTTCTTTCCTAGATTCTTATAACATTCCCTTTGTTGGCTTGGTAAAACGCAAGCCAAAACAGAGAAAGAACAGGTTAAAGAATATTTAGATAAGTTAGATGTATTCAAGTCGGCAGGGCCTGATGAAATTCATTCTAGAATACTTAAGGAGAAGCTGAAGCAACCTTGGAATGCTAGCAATTATCTTTAAGAATTCATGGAGAATGGATGAGTTTCAAGAGGACTGAAAAAGGGTAAACCCAGTACTTATCTTTAAAAGGGGGAACAAAGAAGATCTGGGGAATTATAGACCAGTCAGCCTAACTTCAATACCTGGAAATATACTGGAACAAATTATTAAACAATCAACGTATAAGTATGTAGAAGATAATATGGTTGTAAGAAATAGTCAGCATGGATATGTCAAGGATAAACTAGTCTGCAGCAAGAGAGTTTTACATTAGATATTGGGGAAAACTTTCTAACTATATGAAAAATTAAACATTAGAATAGACTTCCAAACAAGGTTGTGGAATTCACATCATTGGAGGGTTTTAAGAACAGATTACACAAATCCCCATCAGGGATGGTCTAGAAATACTTGGTCCTGCCTCAGTGTAGGAGAGCTGGACCTGATGACCTCTTGAGGTCCCTTCCAGCCTACATTTCTCTTTCTCCCCCCATTTATTCAAGATGTTTTAACAAGCTTCCAAAGCAGCACCATGTAAATATCAGAAACAAAACAATCAGTATAAAAGATAACTTTTGTTTAAAGAGACATTATACTGGAATATAGCCATCCAATCTTTCTATTTAATAGGGTGTTACCATATTACAAAGTGAGCATCGTTATGACACCTACAAACTGGTTTGCTAGAGATTTTATTAAATTGAATGAAATCACTACATACACACACAACAGTTCAAGCATGTCTATCAAATGTTAACATTCAAAAGAACTAGACAGATGTGCTCGGATTTTCTGCAGGTTGACGTACTGTCTGAATAATGAATAAAAGATAAGCAATTTATCTGTCTTCTCTATTTTCCTGGGCATGTAAGTGGTGTGCTAACTTTTCCATAACCACAACCTCCTATACTTTTTTTTTTTTAAACTATTCCTCTATGATTGGACTATTTTTCTTTTTCCAATGAGAGGCTACCAATGTTCGAGCAGCTAATAGCAGATGAGAATTAATTCTTCAGTTCTTGGGAGATCATTTCTGATAGGAACCCCCCTTAAGAGGATTACCAAAGATCATTTGGTAATAACCAATCATCCAACCATCTGTGGTATTTGGTTACAGACTGCATCCCAATATTCTCTAGTGACTGGATATGACCACCTATATGCCTAGGGAGGTTGTGGCATCTCCATCATTGTCGGTTTTTAAGACCAGGTTCACAAATACTGGTCAGAATGGTCTAGTTATTACTTAGTCCTGCCTTGAATGCAGGGAACTGGACTAGATGACCTACTGAGGTCCCTTCCAGTTCTACACTTCTATGATATATGGATACAAAAATTTCACCTCAAAGTCTCCAACATTTTTCCCCATTCAAAATATATATATATTTTTTCCTAACGTGACTGGTGCCAGGTATTATTGAAACAGTATTTTAAAGATTTTTTTGTTTTATTGTGCTACACACTGAGGTTGCTGGACCTCTTTTCCAGATGAAAACCTCACTACCCTGAGGTAATTTTTCTACCCCTGGCCTTTTCCCAGGATGTCATATACAAACTTTCTTTTCTCCCCTTAGGAAGGTTGTCTGCAAAGATTGATATATATCAGTTATTCTTGTTTCCTAACTGACCAGATGCCATCATGTCTATTAAAGTTAGCTTTCTGTATAAAACAGGTTTTCTAGAAAGATCAGAAACAATGTCTGACTTGAAAGTACTGGTACCAAGGAAGATGGGCCAATTAAAGTTAGCTTTGATCTCTAAATAACTCCGAAAAGTTGGTTTTACTGAATAGTTGGCAAACTGTCTGTTACAAGGCTCTCTCAAATTCTCTGGGCAGCGCTTTGGTAAAAATGTGGATATTTGCAATAGGTATCATAGGCGAGTGAAAAGATCTTTCTTCTAGTTCTATCCCATACCCATACAGTTGCCTTTGCTAAGGATGTGTGTAAATTTCTGGAAGCAATGATTTATTATTAATCCATGGTAGTCTAGCAATGTTAACACCGCATCAAATTTCTTGTTCAATAAACCAGCCCTACATTTCTATGATTCTATAATCTAAATCTCTTAAAAACCAATGAGTGAAGTCCCAGCCCCACTGAAGTCAAGGGAAAAAACTTCCCATTGATTTCAATGGGGTCAGGATTTCACAAGAAGTCTCCCACATGACAGCAGGACACTTCATCACTATGCCTTAAAGCCACTCCAGAAGACGACTAAAATAATACTTTAATTAATTAGGTAAATGGTGAATGGATTAAAGAAAGAATTAAAATATGGCTGTTCCATAATCAAATACCCATTTCTTCTTAATTTCTATCATTTTAAAAAACTCCCTTTTAAAACAGAAGTTTTTGTTTTAATTTGAATCAGTCTTTTTTTATTTTCAACAATAAAACATGAGACAAATGTATCAGATGTTTGAGACTTTAAATTATACTTCTAAATTAATTAAAAGAGGTAAAATAGTTTGAATCATTTGATGGCAGTATCATCCCTTCTTATCAGTTCTTCATAGCAGGAACTGCCCCTTATCATCATTTGTACAGCGCCTAGCATAACAGGCTTGGTTAGGGGTCCTAGGTACTACCATAATAAAAACAACAACAGTAGTGCACTGGTTTTCATAGGGCAGCAGAAAATCTAGAGCCAAATCCTGGCAAAACTTGATTAAAAACCCAGTCATGAATGTGATAGCAGCTCCAACCTAGCTTTTTGTGCGTTTGAAATCAATCATAGTACAGAGACTTACAATACCATTAACCTACAGATAAATGATGAATAACTAGTGACCAGATAATTCTTCATCCCACCCATCTTCACATCGCATCACTCCTTTTAGTGGCTATATGCCAAAATAACTTTTTCTTTTTTAAAGAGCCCGACTAATGTTCTGGGGACTCTACAAAAAATGAGCAAAATTCCATAGTTTAACAAAAACAAACAAACATATAAATGGTCTCCTTCCCAAAACAAACTACATCCTATTGCATCACTTCTACAACTAATTTGCTCTAACCCAATCAACTGCCACTTACACTGAATCCAGGCAAGCCTAAGAAAACAATAATCTGATTGCATGCTCTGAAGACCCCCAAATCCAGCCTCTGGTAGATCAAAAGATGATTAAGCTGAAGTCAAGGCTCCTCAATGAGATAGCCCATCTGCTAAGCATCATCTGCCTGAGCCAGAGCGTTGTTAGCATCAAGCCTGTCAGCTAATCTCAATTGCTGCAGTGTTAAATGAGGAGAAAGGCCGTTTTGCAAGTAACTAATATGCAAACCACAAGTCAAGAAAATTTAAAAAACAACAAAACAAAAACCACACCACTTTGTTATGACCAAGTATCTATCCAATCAACCAGTGAATTACCATTTGGATGTACTTATGTGTGTGCGTATGTCTACTACGCATTATAAATCCTTTAGGCCAGTGATCATGCCTTTCTCTTTGCTTCGTATCGAAAATGTCACACTGATGTCCTAAATAAAAACGTTCTTTATATTCTTAAGAGATTCCACACATTAACATATTATACTCCTCCTCAGAGATTTTTTTTTTTACACTATTTGCTCAAATTATATTTTGGTTAAGAAATATGCAGACTGGACATGTAAGCAAGATTTCTGCTCAACTTAAGGAAAGAAAAGACTTACCAGGAGAACTGTTTTCCATGTTGCCAAGACTGGATTCAGATTCAAATGCCACAGACCGTGAACTTACAACTTGCTCCATAATAGGGACACCACCATTCCCAAAGCGTAACTCTAAAATTAAACATAAGACTCAGAATTTAATTGCTTGGACCAGGAGAGCCTGTTGCATCTATTAACAGCAAGAGATTTCATGTAGAAAAATCTTTTGTCACAATATACTTGCATATGACTATGCAAACATGTAGCTAATCTAAATTTCTGACCCCAAATGAATAACGAAAACAGAAAGATCTCAAATTTACTCAAAGATAAAGTGCTAAATTGTACTACACGTTTTTAGATATAGCACACACATGCATTACTAACTTGGGTCAGAATTTTTGCTCATTTTTTTGCTAAACGAATTTGAACCGTAAAAGCTGAGATATGGTCAATCTCAGTGTTGTTAAAACTGCAGAATTTACACGATGACATGCAAACCTTACAAGACAAGACACTGAATGCAATTATTACCCCAGTTACAATCAAATCCCAATTTTTTTCCAACAATCTTGTCTAATAATCATTGTGTATAAAAATATGTGAATGGTGGAACCAAAATACTGAATTATAAACTTATCTCCTTATTTTTAATACCAAAACATGACAAGCATCCAGAGTTGTGAAAATGCAAGTGGATTGTCAAGAAGCTTCCAGCTATCTTGCTACTTAGTCCAGAAGCCGTTACTAATATTTTATAAGACCCTATTAAAATAAAATATAAAAGTAGGAACCATGTCAGTTGAAATGAGAAAATAATTAATCTCCCAGAAGACTATCCAGATTTCGGGTGAAGAAATGAAGAACATTAGTTTACTTCTAGAGTCCCTGGTTGTTATCTGTAAGTTTATCAGTACCTCATGGAGTTCATACATACAAAATAAACATTTTAAATAAAAACACTATTTTCTAAAATCAACTATTGCTAAAGCAAACTATTACTTTCTCTTGAACTCTGAAATCAGGATGAACTGCTACTGAGGCCTACATGCTGCACCAGCATATGGAACATATTAAAAAACAAGATAGGAGACTAAAAACACCGTTGACCAGATTCTCCACTTTGACACAGAAGAGAGAGGTGGCTGCTGTGACCTAGTTATGGTTCCCTGACCTTCAGATGTCCACTGTCAGCAGAAATTAGAGGAAGAGAAGGGTTACTTAGTTTCAAGACCAGGCATAGTTCATTTCCACCATGCACCTGCCTTGCTCATTACATGCCCCAACATATTCCCTATATCTTTCTACCAGCAGAGAGTAACCCTCTGGGGAATTGTCACCAGCTATCTCTAGCTATTTGAAAGCCAATTTAAATTACTATGGCTAACAGAAACTCATTCTGACAGACGGAGTTTCCCTGGGTAAGTTATGGGCCCTTGACTTAGTAGCTCTTTTTGGCATGTCACTAAAGGGAAGAATGATAATTTCAAAAGGTAGAAAAACCATTGTCTCAGGACCAGAATGGGTCTTAGTATCACTGATGCTGCTTTGAGCAAAATTTTCTAGAAGAAAGTAAGTAGGGAAGCACAGAAGAGGCCTAACAGAAAATTTGAGAAATGCATCCAGGGGGATTGCTGAGTCACATGGTATTATGAGTAGAATCTTGTTGTCTTGACATTTTTTTTGAGAGAGATCCCATCCTGGCTTTCATCTTTTTTATCAACTGATAACAGTGGAGACTCCATTCTGCTGGGTCCGCTTCTTGTCTACTTAACCAATCAGATGAGGTATTAAGATTGGCCTTGATATGTAGGGCCCAAATTAATCCTATATTATTATTGCCCCAGAACAGGAGAGACCGTTTTTCTTGTGCAGTTATGATGACCTGGGTCCTCTGTTTATATAATGTTGTCTGTTATTATAAATGAAACTCCAACATATCCTAATTTGTGTTGCACAAGGAAAGCTAGCCAAATGTCTCTGAGTTCTTGCCAGTTGATCTCTCTAACCATTTCATTCTGGGACCATCTCCCCAGTACAAAGTGATGTGAAAGATGTCCCCCGCCCAGCAAAAAGTGTGCTTTTCATCCATAATCATCACAGTTCTACCCAATTCATCATTTGGGTGTCCAGTCACAAATCACCACAATAGGAAAACTTCCTTAGGGGTCTTCTATTTTCAAATGGGGTAGCACAGATCTTTGAAGTAGATGTATGAGAAATTTTGCCAGTTCAGGAGATCTAACAAATCAGCTTACCTAGCAAACTTGATAACATTTTGAAAGCTAGAAGCTGTTCACAGACACACCTTTATTTTCCTTTATTTTGTTCTCTCCCTTTGGGAAAAAAACATCCTTTCAAGCTTGGTATTGAGAGTGACTTAAAATCATAGAACATTAGAGTTGGAAGGAACCTCAGGAGGTCATTTCAAGGTTCTAAATTGGTTTGAACTGGATTAAGCAAATGTTTTTTCTTAATTCACCATGAATCCCCTTACTTGAAAGAAATGGACCATAAAACTGGTGTCTGCCCTGTGTCTCAAGGATATTCCTATCAGGATGCAAATCTTTTTCAAAGGGCTTGTATAGAAACACACGTTACACTAATATAGTTAAAACAGTTGAATCCCGGTAGTTCGGACGCAGTTGTATCAGTATAGAGGTGCCTTACACTAGTATAGATTATTCCCATAAAAGAAAGGGAATAAGCTATACCGGTAAGACAGCATCCGCACTATAGTTTATACAGACAGGTTAAATAAACCAACCAATAAACCTATAACCAAAAAATTATACTGGTTTAAAACCTGCATGAAGTCCAGGCCTAAGAATTTCCATTCCCACAAGTAGTATATTTCTGTGCATACTGTTACAGAGTCATTAAGGTCAAAGCATAGGGCCCTCTATTGGAAATGCTTCTGGCCACATAAGAATATGGTCTGATCAGGATATGAAGGCAAACCTTCTTGAGACTGACAGAGGTTAGGAAACTAATCTAAAAATAGCTGTTAAAGTGGACTTCAGTGTTTTTATTTCGATACTTGTAATGGTTTCTTCACATTATTCCATATAAGAATCATTTAAAAATCCCTTATATTGGGACTAGGAAGATGAGTACATCTCTAGACGTCTCTATAGCTTTGATGTTAGTTTGATAGCTGCCATCTTCTGGCTGTGCTTTACTAAGCTCTGGAAGCCTGACTGAGTATTTCCATCACTTTTTGATCCAAAAATGTGTCATCCCTCTTGGCTGAGAAGCAGAGATGTCTGCTCAAGAGTCCCATCTCCTCAGATGGAAGACGACAAGTCAAACACTATTGTGGTTGGTGGAAGGTTATCAACCCAAGACGCTTCTAGATCTTTCACCTGACATGATCTGTTCAATTGCCATCCAATTCAGTCACTGTCTCATCTGCAGACTCTGCATGAGAAGAACTCTGGGGAGGACTGTTATTCTCTGAAGATCTACCTCTCTTCTGGCATTTGGCCAATAGCAACATTTTGTTGTACTTGTACTCAGTTTCTAAGACTCCTTTATCTAGGGATTCTTCAAACAGTTTGTCCTCTCTTCCTCCCCTCCCCAGAATAATATGAGGACACTTATGTTAGGACATTTGCCTTCAATACCCTGGGTCCATAAGTAATTCTCACTATTGCCACTGATCCTTGGATTCTTCTTCTGGATCCAAATCAGATGAAACGTAAGTAGTCTTAATAGAAATCATCTTGTATCAGGAATATCAGGATTCTGCCCAAAGGGAGCTTCCATGAACCCAGAGTCAGCCTAGACAAGTCCAGGATGGAGCAGAATTATCCTATTTTCTTTTTCTTCATGAGGAATCTCTATCAGAAGCCAAATAATCTTTCTTCTGGAAAAGACAATGGCCCAATGGGAAATAAATATCATTAGGCTGTCCAGAACTGCCTATCGCTTCTTGGGATCTCAATGGGGGAGGCAATGAAAAGAAGTTTAGAGAAAGGTGTTCCTGAAAATATTAAAGCAGGTCAGCCTCAACAATTTTAAGAATCCAGTTAAAGAAAGTGTCCAATGGACTGGATTAGTTACTTCTTGGATGAGAATTCCTGTCTGAAAGAACAGCAGGGAGCAAGTGATAGAAATAACATGCAGACATGAGGCAACTTTATCAGGATCCAAAATAAAGAACACAATTTGGGCATAAGATGATCTCGATCACAAAAACTGGTAACCATATGTGCTGCTGCATTTCAAACAAGTTGCATGCAGTGTGAATGCCCTGCTAAGAGAGAATAATAAGTTTTGTGGCCACTAGGACATGTACTGTTGTTGTGCAGTTATCACAGGATAAATAAGGATTTTCTTGCACAAACTGGTAAAATGGAACACTATTTTCATATACTTTCCTTGGCAAGGTTATGGAATTTTATTCTGTTTGACTAATGAATTTTACATTAACGACACATCTGAGCCACAATTAAATTTTAAAACCAATGTTAAAATCTGTTTCATACATGTCTCTAGACTACAAGCAACAGCTCCATATGATTCAATTTTGCATTTTGTAATTGTGATTGTTGAAAAAAACTGAACAAATTTCCAACAGCCTTAAATATACTCTCACAATTCCAATAGCCAATATGTGAGGAGCTTTTAGCATACTATCATTTTAAATCTCACTATTTTTACATCGTGCAATGTGCCAGCCTGATGAGATGGCTCCTGTTTCAAGTAGTGTACCAGAATACACTACATTTGTAACATAGGAGGCATGAAGCCCTCTAGAGTTAGCTGTAAGCAAATGATACTATGTTTTTGTCTACTTAAACTAAAAACCAGTGGTCTACAAAGTTCTCGCTCTTTTTTAAAAATATGTTATTTGGGAAGTAACAAAACTAAAATGGGAATTTTTCAAATCCACACAAGTGTGTAAAAACACAGCACTTACACGATTCTCTATAAGACAACTTCAGTGGGATTCTATTGTTGTACTGTTGATATAACCACCTAGATAATGTATGCTTGAGCATCTCTGTAAATGGTAATTGGCCAATAAGAATGTTGCAGTAAAAAAAATTTTAAATTAGTTTTAAGCTAAAAGGTGAAAAAAATGCTAACTCACCCTTCTAGCCTAGTTATTAGAGCATTCAGTTTATTTCTAAACGATGGAATTTTGTTAAGCTCTTTAGAAGACCACTTTTAAAAATAACATTACGTTTTTTTTAGTTTTAAGCATCTTATTTAGTTAGCAACACGATTATACTTTTAAAATATTAGAAAACTTAAAAATAATAATAATATATGGAACAAATTGCAATTAAAGAAGTTATGATGCAACAGATTAAACAAAATTTTCATCTTTGTTTACCTTGGAAGATGAAGAAATGTTAAGAGTACAGCAGAGGAAATCCAAATTCTGAGATTTAAATTCCAGATAAAACTTAAAGAAATAGGAAGATTCTTCAATGTCCTCTATATGCTTTACCTGACACAGCATTAGAGGTTGGGATGGTTTCTCCCTGTAGATCTAAATGAAAGGGAGTGCGAGAAGAGGGCAGCAGTCGATCAGAGTCATTCAGCATAACTCCTAAAGCACATGCTGAATTTGATAATTCAGACGTGCATGGTTCATCTTGATGACAATCCAAAGACTCAGATATCAATCCTCCAGTTGATGTAGGCTCCTGAAAGGAAAAAAAATTAAAAGTTTATATAGTTTATTCATTTGCTTTTCTACTCTGTATTACAGAAATCCAACAGATCAGACCACATGGACAGGTAAATTGTAGGTATTGCTTTAAATTGCTACAAAGTTCTCATTATTAAAAAATAAGAGTGTAAATTGAGATAGTTTTGATAAGAACAAAACAGATGGAAAAGTGCACCTGTAACACTTGAAAGCAACCTTCATATTTTGTTTCTTCATCAGTTTTTCTTCAAAAATAGACTGAAACAGGAACGTTATTGTAAAGGGGAAAATATAATACTATCAAAGTTTCATTTTAAGACTGATCTTTCAGCTTCCTAAGCATATATTCTGGTAAATTTGTTTAGAAACCATTAAGATTTTCATAGCAGAACAGTTTATTAAACAGGAATTTACCAAAACAGTTAACTCCTATAATATTATTTAATAGCTCAACAAGAGTGAAATAAAAAGATACAATCTATATTTAGATTTTTCTAACATACTAAGCACTGAAAATATAGAAAAAAATGTATTATCCTATTTTTAAAAACTTAGGCCAAATTTAAAATCATCACTAATTGAAGCTAACAAACCTAGATACATCTAAATAATAAACACCAACTTCAAATCCTACAAATTTTCCCTATAGTCAAATATAGATATCTAGTTATGAGTTACCAATTAGCAGGATACATTCTCTATTCTTTTTCTCTCTCAAGGTCTTGTACTGTGTTTTCAAGACAGAGTGTAATCAGTCAAGTCCATATACCCTAACTGTTAAAATATAGTGTATTTCTATGTCATCCTTTAAAGTGATCTAAAGCAAGTCAAATGCAAATTTACAACAAAATATAGGCCTGGTCTACAATTAAAAAGTTTTACTGGTATAACTATATTGGCAAGGAGTGTGATTTTTTTCCACTGTCACAGTTAGGCATGTAAAAACCTTAGTGAAAATGCAGTTATGCTCTTTTACCAGTTTGTTTCACTTTGCCAAACCAGAATAAGCGATAGACATATAACTGTCTCCATACTGAGGGAGGTTTCTCAGTTTAACTATGCTGGCATAATTAAATCAGCAAAATGTGTAAGTGTAGACAAGACCATATCTTCAAAGTTTTAAAAACTAGAAATTAGTGTTAGAAGTAGGGAAGAGTAAGAGTTCCAGATCAAGCTCCGAAAGTGAGAAATTGTCCCTATGACCATGCCATATAAAGATATCCAAACCTGAACAGTTTCCAAAATCTGTCCTTGAATAAGTTTCAAGAAACATGATTTTCTCAGCAGGCACTAGCCTGTGTGAATGGGGCAAAACGTTTTTTAATGCTTCATGAAAACTAGAGTAGGCCAAAGAAGGGCTGACAACCACCATTTGTTAAGAGATCTGCCTCCACCATAGTGGCTAACAGTGCTAGCAAAATCTTTTTTAAAGAGTTATTCTTGAAAAGCTTTTCAGGATCAGGGACTTACTTTACTACATGGACAAGATTAAATGTGTTGTCCAGAGGAAAGTACAGAAAAGCCCACCCCAACTGGAGTACAGTGAGCAGGCTTGAGGACAAGAGAACAGGAAGAAATGGAGCCAGGACAGAATCAATGAAGAATGTCAGTTTTGAGCTGAATTTGAAGATAAGTCACTGGTAACATGATTTCACTTCTTGGAACAACAATGCTGGCTATAGTTCTGTATCTCCAAGTTTTGAATTTAGGGATTTAGGAGCAATTACAAGGGTTTGTGCAAGAGGAACTGCAACAATAAAGTAAAAAGTGATTAAAACATGAATAAGGGTTTCAGCATGATAAGGATGAACTGTGTAAAGTCCCAGAGATGGAGATAGGCAAATTTAAGGACAAATTAAGCTATACAATCC
This sequence comes from Mesoclemmys tuberculata, assembly GCA_007922155.1. NCBI lineage: Eukaryota > Metazoa > Chordata > Testudines > Chelidae > Mesoclemmys > Mesoclemmys tuberculata. The sequence goes on from ML675625.1 coordinate 22,563,810, forward strand.
TACATGTTCCAACACATTCTCCTCACAATTTATTTGTTCAAATTGAACAGTCCACATTCAAACCCCAGAGTCTTAAAGCATATTTGCTATTTTTAACTATTTACTACTACTTGGGAAATGATCATCTCCAGATTTTCCCATGCTATTACATTTTCCAAATGCAAACAGAAATTTGCCATTCTTCTCAGCTGACACATGAAAAAATAAAGCAATCCAAACAATTTTTCTACACTCTAAACCACAGATAGCACTAGATAAACTAATGCTGCATGTGGACAAATTCAGGTCAACGTCCCGTGCTTTCTAAATGCTACCCATGTACATTGTTAAAACTTCCAAAAACAAAACAAATAAAATTCCTAAAGTGGTATAACCTAATTTTGAAAACCTTATTACTGATTATAAAGGCATTGGATACCTGCACTAATTTGTACTTTGCTTCATTGTCTGAATCAGTGGCTATATCCAAGGAGTCAGTGGTAGATGGCTGAAGACAGTCTGAATTTAAAGTGCCTTCTTCCACGAGGTTGCTCCGTAATAACCTCTCAATCTCCTTGTTCAGAATCTCCAATTCATCACACATCACGCAATTCTAAGAGATATGCCTGAAGGAAGACGGAAAGTCAGCTAATCACTACTTATTCAATTCTAATAAAATACCTTACTATTATTGTATAATGTATGCCACCGAATGAAAACTAAAAACAAAATATATATACCCCAATATATCTGATTGGAATTTTTCAGCTTGTAACCTACTACTGACTCTAGAATGTCCTCTGCTGATTGTGCAAATAAGTCCAGTTTAATATTTCTGTGCCATCAACCAGAGTCCAAAGACCATGTATAGAAAATCATGTTCAATATATTTAATCTTGAGGCACATATCTGATATTGCCCATGCATACTTAAGACAGCATTCAGTATTTGCTCCTGTTAAGGAACGCATTCTGATGCTTGAATAGAACACATTTTGCAATTTGTTATAGTTTTACTCCACCCAGTGGCAAGATTGCAAACCACATTTTAAACAGGGAGTGCTGTTTTAATTTAACATAGCATTTTAAAATGGAAACTGCCAAGTCAAACAAATGCGTATAACAAAAACACATTTTTGGTATTAAATAGGGATTATTTTACCATCTCCAGTATAGAGAGAAACCACCAATATGATTAGAATTTTAAGGGACATTCTTAGGATTGACAGATCTAAAATCTTGTATACTTGAAAAAAATGTGTTCATTATGTGCCTTCCCAATTCTGGAAATGCAGTTTCCCTCAAAATGATGGTTTTAACATATTTAAAATTGCAACTCTTCTACTGAACAGTCACATTGCAAAAATACTTGGTTTCTTCATGATTATGAAGAGAAATATAGTATGGTATCCCTGTTGTCTCCTCATCTGTTCTGCTGCAGCTGCTTTTGCTCTTGAGGGCAACAAGACATGGAAACAAATGTATCCTGCTCTTTAAAATTGCTCTAAGAACAGGATTTTTGCAAAAAGTTAACCACCAAACCATATCCATAATTTTAAACCTGGCAGACAAGATGGCCCTTTTAAAAAAGAATATTGCTAACACAAAATCTTTATTCAAAAGAAGGTACTTATAGGTGTCTCACCATCTATGTATATTTATAGGTTGTACCAATCATTATGATATATGAACAACATAAATTTTAAAGTGAACACAAGTAGATGTCTTTTTCTCTTTTCTCATTCCGTAGGGTTGGGATTTGTTTTTGTTTTTGTTTTTTTAGGAAGCGGGGGAACTGTTTGTTTTATTCTTTGTATGGTTAGGTATTTGGTTTTTGTTTTTTAAACATTTGATTTCAGGGAAACCTAGGTTGAAAAAGTGAGTTTTATATTTTGAAAAAACTGAGGATTATAGTCAATCAAATCTCTTCCAGAAGAGAGGTCCACAGTCATAGACCAGTTACAGAGAAAGCTGTCTGTTGAACATGTAAATCTCACTTTTTGAGATTGACCATTACACTGTACAAGTAAAATGGAGCTGTCAGGGGAAACCAAAGTCACCTATGCTACACCTAGAATGGACAGTCTTACAAAATAACCTGCCACGTGTTCTACCCTCTGGTTAGCTGGCCCTATGGGAGCCTTAAAGTATACATCTGTACTGCAAAAAAATCCCTACAGCAGCTAGTCTCAGAACCCAGGTTTGCAGTCAGACTCACGGGGCTCACGCTACAGCATGAAAAATAGCCATGCGGATGTTCCAGCTTGGGCTGGAGGTCTGGCTCTGAAACCCATCCCCATCCCCGGGCTTCAGAGCCCAAGCCAGAACTTCTACATGGCTTTTTTGTAGCACAAGGGTGAGTCTGTACATGTAGGCTCTGAGACTCATTAATGCAAGAGAGTGAGGTTTTTTGTGCAGTGTAGACATACCAAGTGTAAACAAGACACCTGCATTGGACCAGTTTTTACCACTGTGTTAGTTACATCTGCTAAAAAGCAAGCTGAATTAGCATAAGTAATAAAAACTGGACCAGTCGTAAGCTTTGTCTACTCTAGGGTTTTGAGCAGTTTAGCTGACTAAAAGAACATTTTTGCAGATGCCATAAACCTTGCATACCCGCCCTATTTAGATGAATATTTGTTAAAAAACAGAAACTTAAATATTTTTGTGATATCAAACTAAACCACTTTAGCTTATTTGTTTTTTTAACAATACATTACTCTAACCAATGAATTGCTGTTCTTACTGGACACTGATAATAACAGCACCTTATATTTGAGGAAACTCCTATCATCTTCATTATTCCTCCTTTTAGAGGAATCTTTTAGATCACTTTTAGAAGTTCTTTAATTAGACACACACAAATAAAGGACACAATTTCATTGATAGACAGCTGTGCAAAAGCTTTTTCAAAAGCTCTTCTGATCTGCTCAATGCAAAGAGCTCCCATGATACCAATGACAGGTGACAGTGTCAAAAAGTTCAAAGACCAACTGTAAATAAAATGTGTTTTAAATATAAGTCATAGCTTTAATAAATGTAGGCAAAAAATCTCTCAGGTTTGAAAATAACTTCAAAACAAATCCTAAATTACTGGTTATATGTGGGTGAAGAATGGAAGGGACTGGGGCACAATCCCTCCTCATATCAGGGCAAAGACATAGGGCTTCAATGTAGCACTGCCACAGCTACTACTCCAGTGTATGGTCTGGAAGTGCAAGCTACAGCCCGTGTGTATTATTGGGCCCTTACAGTCACTGGATCCATTTAACCATGAAGTCTGCAGCCTTTGTTCAGTTCTACTTCTGACCCTCAATTACTCCTCAGCATAAAAGAGACTAACACAGAGGCATCCTTCAGCGACATGCAGGAGAGAAGCCCCTTTCAGAGCTGCTCCAATGATGACTACTCCTAACCAAACACACTGCTAGTTTAAGTGCTGCAATCAGCCTTAACAAGGTTTTCATCCTTTTTCAATTTCATACTGATGGACTGAACAAAGTCACTTTTAAACAACTAAGCATGGTATATCCCCACGTTTCTAGTCTATAGGAGGGTACCTCCAACAAGTAAGTGCTCCTACAACTCTTACTTTGCTTTTTCAAAATGCAAATGTAACCATACCCAAAAAACAAAAACACTTTTTTATATAGCTCAGGTATTTTCTAATCACAAACCTGCATATAAAACACAGGATATCACAAATAAGACTATATATATTCCTGGATTCTCTTATTATATCACAATATGTTCTAGTTTTACTCTCATGGTTATCACGTCATTAGAACATCTCTATAGAAAAGGTCTAGTTGTTCCCTTATGTTTCAGTTGAATACCTTGAGAGCAGTATCAAGGAACCACACAAATTCTGCTGGCAAACAGTAAAAAATAACTAGTATGAGCATGTACGTTGTACTGCAAACTGAGTACAGAAAATCTACACCAAAAGGTGTCTGAACTGGTACAGAGATCCCTAAGAAAGAAAATTAGTAAGTAAGAAAAAAAATCAATCATTTTTTTCTTTTTGATCTTCTATACTAGTCCAGACCCTTGGACTTCTCCCAAAACACTTCAAGCACCTCAGTTAGGGAAGCATAGTACCTGACAGCCAACCGCAAAACCATTCTGCCTAAAAACACTTCTGCAAGCACCCGTATATTAAGGTATGTCTGATGAAGTTTTACATGCCTTACAGATCTTTAACACCTTAAAAATTGCGGTTTGCCTCAAATGGCTCAGATGCTACTTTCTAAATGGTACTTTAATCCATGCAGATCCATTATGTAAACCTGTGGTACCCTGCGTGTGTTCAACAATTGAATTTTACTCTGCTTAGCAATTTTGGACAGAAAGTGCAAAAAACTTTCTGCTTCAAGTGGAAGGTACATATAAATCTTTGGCCTTGATATGAAAGGATTATATGTATCTAGTTGAATCGGCCTCTGCGTGGTGGGAGTCATATTTGTTTATGCCAGTGAATCTTTGTATCATAAATGTTACTATTGTATATGCTTGTTCACTCCAAATCTATCAATTTATAATGATAAGGTTACTACGTTTAACACATGAAAGGAGCCTCTCCCTCTGCTGACAGAGTGAGAGTATTTTAACCTATGAGAGGGGTCTTTCCCCTTTGTTGTTAAAGTAAGAAGTTTCTGTTGATAAGGAGTTTTCTACCTTTGCTTTTGATAAGGAGTTTCTATCTTTTCCTTTGTTGCTTTCGTAAGGAGTTTCTGCCTGCTATTGAAGCCCTAAGGGAGAAACATGCAGGGTCTGGGATGGGAGCCCTGGCCAGGTTCCCATCACAGCCCCCTGCATGAGAACCAGATATCCATCAGGTGATCTGCACACAGTCACGTATACTTGTTTGTTCCACTCTATAAAAGCTGGACCCACTTGCAGCGACTTTGGAGACCTCACCTATGAGCGGACGCACTGCGTAGGGCTTCCCAATTGCCGGGACGGGCTCTCCAAATCCTCGCTGCAACCGGGGCTCCCCAGCGACTGTGGATCTGGATGATGGTATTGTATTAATAGGGCAATTGGTGATGTATCTTTCTTAATCACTATAGTTGATTTTATGTAGTAATGATCAGGTGCATTACCTTACTTACTCTTTCTATTGCTTATGTATATATTTCATTTCCTGTAATATTTAGAAAGAGATAGTAAAGCAACCTTGTTCTTTCTACTGGTGTCTGTGTTCTTTCTGCCAACCCTGTCAATTAGCAGAACAGGCCTGAATTCTGGTAGGGTCTAAACAAATGTAAGCAGGTGGAGAACTGATGCAAGACTCTCTACAAGACAGTACATATCACTGCTACCCTTCTGAATCAGTTTACAGTAATAAAAAAAATTGATCTTTAACAATAAACGTAATGGATCTCTCTACACTGTCTCTAAAGGAAAGTTGAGAGAGCGTACAATTTTAAATTCCAAGCATAAACCACATTGTGGCTTTACTGGTCTAAGACCGTGAATAGCCTTTGAAAACATTAGGTTGCCTACCTACCAGAATAGAATTAATCATTCTTCTGAATCCTACAATTGTTATCCCAATTTGGGGTAAAACCAAAATTCTTCCAGTCAGCAATTTTGAACACACTGTGGGTTCTTGCAACTTAGTGGGTGATCATCCAGTCGAGATTGTTAGTAATATCAGCTACCTCAGCTCTGTTGTTGATAACATGGGCAACATCAAGAAAGAACTTGAAGCCCTCGCTGCAAAACCGTCATCAGTAATGGGACATCTTAAGAACAACTTTCATAAACCACACCCCTGGATAAGTAGAGAGATGAAACTGAGGATATACAATGCTTCCGTGGCTGGAAGGTGTCAGACACCTGTCCTGCACAGACATTTTACCCAGTAGTGTGCCAGATTTGGCTCAGGACCGAACATTATGGAGGCACACAATACAGTTAGTGGCCCCTATGCTGTCCAACCAACAGCATGAAAACTATCCTACAACTGCTGCAAACTGAACTTTAATGTTGGTAGCACTCAGGCTCAAGTCCAGCTGGCCTTAAGAAACTCTAAGATGGCAGCAACATGGCAAGAGAATCTTTCCCTCCTCATGCCAGTCGCAGAATGTCCTCCAAATCCTCTAGTCTACCTACAACCGTTGATCACTAAAGTTCAAACACAGTAGATCTTTTATGAATTCAACCACCAGGTGAAAGAAAATCTTGTCAGATCCTCCTTATAAATTGTTCTGCTAATCAGAGGAGCTTGTATCAATACTACTATTATTGACCTAATCAAAGAAATACTCATTAATTCTGGCAAGGCACAGGAATATGCAGCAAGGAATGAATCTCAACCAGTCAAGGTTGATGGCAAAGATTTCTCTTCTCAACAGACTGGCTTTAGTTAGGAGAGGGGAAAAAAAAAAAAAAAAAAAAAAAAAACAGAAGCAGCTGCAGGGGGAACCTCTAATAAATTTGCCAAATAGCAGCAGCATGCAATTTAGCCGCTTCTTCCCAGGTTCAAAGTTGCTCAAGGAACTCGAAGGCCTGGTCTACACTTACCTGGAAATTCGGCAGCAGTTGACGGGCGTTACGCAAGCTACAAAAGAGTGGGTTGCATAACTCCCGCCAACTGCTGTACTTCTGTTCTGCGCAGTGTCTTCACTGCACTGCGCCACTTGAGGTGGCTTAACTAAGTCAACTTCCTAACTGATTGAGCGGGCCTTCTCTGAGTTCTCAATCAAACCAGAAAGATCGATATGATGGCAGTGACACTGCCACCATCCGTGTAGACATACCCTTAGAAATATCAATGAAATGGGACAAAATTTCAGCAATTTTCACTCTGCAAAACAAGCAATAGCATAGCACCGGAGTGGTTTGTCTAAAGATTCAGGAAGACATCATGGTCGCAAATTTGTATACAGTTCATGTTTGGAAGGTTATCTTCATAATCATAAGGGCTAGGTCAGACTGACTCTTTGGACAGTGATTAGTTATTGGTGGTTTTATCTGGTTATTTTAAAACAGTTTCTACTACATTATGGAGCCTGTTAGTTTATCATTTACTTACAGGGAAAGCCCTTTAAAACGTCATTTCCTCAGAAAACAAACAAGCCAAGCAAAAGCGACATTAAAGCTTTGGAATTTCAAAATCACTATTAATTTATAAAGTTATGTGACCACACAGTTAATGTAAGATAAACATTCTTAATTCTGCGTTCGTAACACCACCCACAACACAAATGAAAACAAGTACACAATTCATCTTCAAGCCCCACACAATTGAGTGATTCCAGAAAGAAATGAAAAAGCCATCTAACAATGCTCCCTCCTGCAAAATTTAAGCCAAAGGACATTAAATATTCCACTATAGCCGGCCTTCTGCAAAAGATAATTTTTTTTTACATTTCTTCAACAAAAGCACCCACATCCAGGACAATCACTTAGAATAATCCAGTATGGTTTCAAATATAAAAATGTTATACTGTAAAACTGCCTGGACATATAATTACCAAATTTGGGGCTACAATCCTCAAAAAAATTAGGTAACTGAAATGCCAATGATACAGTGCTGTGGGGGTCACACACAGGCACACTAGTCAAATAAATTAATCTGCAGATATCTGTATCTAAAGGATGCCAACTTCATGAAGACATTAGTAAAACTTTTCTTTGCAATGTCCCTCTCATACATGAATGGAGTAACTGTTATGGATGAGTGCATTTCCATACTTTCAAACCTAAACTTCAAGTGCTAGACTAAGGCCTTGATCCAGCAAAGTATTTAACTTTAAACACAAGTAATTCCATTAAAGTCAACTTCTCAATATTTATTAGTCCTAAAGAGGTACTATATGAACTCTTATTAAAATAAGAGCTTAGCACAAAGATGTAATAAATCAAGGCAGAGTTGGAACTTGGACTGGCCAAATGGATTGAGGCACAAGAGCACAGCAGGTGGAGGTACTGGCTTCGTCATTCAGATCAGAAGCTTGCCTAGGAACAGAGCAACCTTGAGGCTTAGACTCCTTTAAGAGGAGGAAAAAGGTGTTTCAACTACTAGGATTACAGAAGTAAACAAAAAAGGTAGGCCCAGGATCCACTGTTTTTATCACTGGAAGATGGAAAATGCCAGGAGTGAACCTGTTAGCAGATGGCTGCGTGTGAACAAGTGGGTTTTTGCATGAGTGGGTGCATGCAGTACACACATCTGAGCATGCATGTGAGTTGATATGTGTAGATGCATCAGTGAATGTAAACAGGTTTGTGGAGGTAGATGGAGTGGAGAAAAACAGAATGAATGGGATAAATTAAAGAAATACAGGGAGAGAGATGTTTATAGGAAAAAAAGGAAGAGAAAACATGCAAAAGAAAGGAAAGACCACAGTACAATACACGGAAAGAATATAAAGGGTGAAACAGAGAGAGACCCCTAAAAAAAATACAAGCACAATGTTATGTATGTTCTGGGTATTTTTAAGTTTCTTCAATAAAAACTGATTGCTAATGTTACAGTTAGATACAGTACAAATGGAACAAAACTGTTTCAATTCATTTAAATTGCAAGACCCTACTTCTCTGTCTATATGGGAACATAGCAGCATTAGTAGGTTTATTTTTTGGGCTGATAAGTCTTGGGAAATATTTTCAAAACCAGAGTGGAGTTCTTTATCTAATGGTACTGAGCTTAAGGAAAAGTTCCATTGTTTGAAGGTATTAGAATGAATGAAAGTAAATATTTACCAAAAAAGAAGATAAATTTAAGTTTTCAAAACTGAACAGATTTTAGAAATACTCGTCACTGTTTCAGTATGTCCAGTCAGTGACTAAAGATGGGTGGAACAAAGAAAAATCCCTTAACATGTGTACAGACTAATATATTTACCGTTTTTTCTCGCAAAAGTAAAATTTCTACTACAGTCTATTACAGTCTCCCACAGACAACTGCTTTTGCCAACAATAAAAGGTGCAGTGATTAGTATAATTGAAATGGATATTTAGGCCAAGTAATTAGATTAGGTATGTTAACCTCTGAAGCACAGACCTGTGTGGAAGGCACCGTTCTAGTGAACCTGTCTTTTGATGTCGTTATGGAACTATCTTTATTGCCTTGCACACCCCTGGAAGCCTGAATTTTAACCAGCATGCTATGGAAGATTTGGAAACCTTTCTTCCAAAACTTGTGTGGAGAAACATTAAATATTGTAGAGTTTTCTCCAAAGGCTCCCAAATTCTAATACTCATTAAAGTAAGAAGTGCCCAAAAATTATGTATTATGGTAAGTATAAAATATTTTATTCTTGTTAGTACTGCAGTCAGTACAGCCTCTGAACAGTGAAATGGACTCTTACTGTGGTTCATGCATCATCAGCAATCTAACTCAACTCCATTATTAACTGATTGGCAATGTTCGAGAGAGAAACAACCCAGCTTGACTTTCAAATTCCAAATGAGTTTACCAGGCTGGCAAGTTACAAAAACATCCACTTACTTGCAAAATTTCAAAAATCTAGAGTAGGAAACACCAAACATGAAAACTCCAAATGGAATTTTTTACATTTTTGCAGCTCTGCTCTGTTCTCTAGAGAAAACTATCCCAAAAATATCAAGTATTTGGACTGATCTAATTCTTACACAGAACAAATATTACTAAACTGCAGTTACATTCACTCAGCCTTCTGTTGAGTTGATTGTACATTCAAAGTCTGTGTTATATGTGTGTTTAAGAAATTCTTGATATGCTGATGTTAGAGAAGACAAAAAATGCACCTTGCACTTGGACTGGAAGATAGGGAGATCTGTGACAGTCCTTAATTCCTCCAGGATACATTCCACAGTTGGCCCCTCAGAAACTTGTTTCCTGCATAGATGAACTTTACCCTTCATTGTAGAAAGTTCCATAGTGCCAGAGGAGCAGAGTTGTTGGCCACAGTCTTCATCCCAGCTTTTTAATCAATATTTTAGATACCCTAGGCTCAGATGGAATGCCTTGAAAACAAGGCTTGAAACCTTGAACTGGATTCAATGGTCTTTGGAAAGCCACTATAGGTAGCACAAAATGGTTTTGGTGTGTTTGTGGCAGTCACTATTGCCAAAGAGACTTATTACACTGTATACCAGTTAGTTTTTCCTAAGTGATATAGGTAGGCCTCATGTCTGGTGTAAAGCTTTGCTGTAGTGCAGCCAAGATGTGACGAAGGCATGAATAACTCTTCACCAGGATGGGATGAAATCTCCTAGCTAATTGCAGATGGTAGAAAGCATTAATTTGGGGATGCTACTATATGCTTAGTGCCAGTGAGGAATTCAGAAGCACTCAAGTTATGCAGTGAACTGACCAACTCTAGGTACCTTCAACCAAAGGCGATCACACCACAGATGCAAACTTTTCAAATTTTTTCCTCAACCCGCCAACATAACCTCTGTCTTACTCAGGTTCATCTTCAACCACCTTTTCTTCATTCATTAGCTGATCTCTTCCAAGCCCTAAGCCATCTTGATCATGGTGGCATGGTCATATGTGGTGACAGACAGGTAGAGCTGTGTATCATCTGCAAGTTACTGACACCTGAGTCAATGTGACTTGAGTAGTTCATCTAGTGGCTGCATGAATAGGACCAGAGAGAAAATTGATCCCTGTGGTACTCCACAACTGAGGGATCTAGTGAGGTGCAGTTTTCCATCACTATTCATTGTGTGCATCACCCCAGGAAGGACTCAAAACCACTTCAATGCATTACTCTGGACCCCTGCTACTAGTCTCAAGTGAGAAAGCAGAAATCTCATGGTTGACAATGTTGAATGCTGCAGGGAGGTTCCTGGAGGATGAGAACAAATGTCCACCCTATATCCACTGACAGGAGGACAGCATCCATCAATGCTACTAAACCAATTTCTGAACTATGTCCTGGCCTGAATTCAGATTATGCTGAGTTTAGAATATTAGCTTCAATTTGGTGAGTTTGTGGTTGGCCTTTGGCTAGTTTTTTCTATAAACCTGCTCAGGAATAGAAAGTCTGACACAGAGATATTTCATTTAAACAAATATATCCAACACAGGTTTCTTCTAAACATACAAAAGTATGACCAACACTGAATTAAGAAGGGAATGTTCCTGCCCTGAATATGGCATTAGCTATTTCACTCATGTATGGCACCAGTTGCTCAGGACTCTCTTTCACAAGCCAGGAAGGGCATATGTTTTGGGTTGAGACTCCATTAGGTCCAGAAGTCCAGAAATTCTTTGAGAGTGAATATACTGAATTCCTGGAATGGAGGGGGACTATTCATTGATGGGACCAGATAAGGCAAACCTAGGTTGTTTGGGAAGCCTTCCCTAAATAAGCTTGATCTTTTCAGCAAAGTAGGATCATAATTATTCATAGTTCTTGGTACTTTGTTCTCATGCATGCTGTAAACACCCAGGATTGAAGAAGTGGTTAGCTCTCTGGAGCTAAAAAGAGGATGTCATTACAAACTCATACAACAATAAGTCACTAAGGCTTTGCTTGCACTTTTGGTCTACGAAAATATTTTGTGTGCTAGTTCATCATGTAGTTGTCTTTAAAAGATCTGATGTTTAAAATAAATGTTTACATAAACAATATGTTGCAATGTTTTTAATTAATTAATGATTGTGAAGTCCACAAACATTAAAGCTGTTACAGGAAATTTAATACTGTAACTTTCTTTGTAAAATGCTTTGACATATACAAGTGGAAAATACTACATAAATTCTAAGTGTCCAAATCCTCAGGAAAACAAGCCTTTCATATCATTTACTTTATCTAGTTAAAAATCACACTGTCAGATTTCTTCATATTCCCCCTATCTAATCAACAATTACTTCCCATGAAATAATGTCACACTCTCAAAGGCTAATAAATGCTTTACAATTTGCAAGAGTAAATGTAGATTTGGCAATGTGTAATTTAGTTACACAACCATGTTTCTCTAAAGCTTCCTCTCCTTGTCAAAAAGAGATGCCAACAACTTGCAGTTATTTCATGTTAGAGCTCACAGACATATGAATGTTAATATAGTGCTCTGTGATTGTTTTTAGGATTGTGTAGAAGTATCTTCATACTCCTAAACATCCTTTATATCCCTGGAAATTAAGATACATCATTTCAAAGAGAAGTTTTTTCAGTTGGATAAAGTTTTTCAAATAAATGCACAAATAAATTTACAACGGTTTCTGTTCTGTAGTAACACAGTAGAGCCTATTAAAAGTACTTTTATAAGATATCAAATATGATAGTACAATTCTGATGTCAATAATGGAACAGACCCAAAATTTAAATACCTGTTTATTTCAAACAGCCAACTCCTACTAGCTGCAGGGAACTTGAGACATGTCAAATTAACCATGAATACATTTTACAGCAAAATGAAAGCCAAACCAGCTTGGTGGTTTAATTTAAAGTAATTATCTAGGTAAAAAGGAAGTAATCTTTAGCAGTTAAAAAAATTTGCCCCTAAGAAAATAATAAATAGCTATGCAGATTGAGCTAATGTGTTACAGAGTAGTTAAGGAACTGTAAACCACTTCTTCGTATAAATCAAAGCACATTACAGCACCAGTTAGCACAATCTTCCCCTAGTGACTTAGCTGGAGCTAACGTATTCAGCAGTACCCTCCATAGGACCAGGTCTTCCATATCTCCATTTCTGTTATGGAGGTAAACATTAAACTGAGTCTGGCACTGGTGAATCCATGATCAAAATGATACCGGAGAACGGCTTTTATCATCGTCCTCATGCCCTCCAATCAAAGGTTTCTTACAACATGAACTTCTGAAAAGCAGTGGGAAAGCAGTCTAAATTTCAGTAAGAAGGGACTAATGTACAAATTATCATTATAAACAGAAAAATGAACTCAGCTGCCAATACATACGTTATTCCAACAGATACGCTTGTAAAAAAACTTACTAAAGAGAGGCAAAAAATAAAATTAGTCAATGAGTTTTCATGTTAAGTGTTACGGTCAGTAAATCACTACCAAATTAGCACTTAAATCTTGTTTGACGATCTAAATGGTAATCCTGGTAAATCTGCAAGAGCTTTGCTTCATACTCATCTTGCATAAATACGCAGGTCCATTTCACAAAATTATATTCAAGATACTGCCATGGGTTACATTGGTCGACAAAAAAATAAAATCCTAATTAGAGCAACTAAAAAAATTAATGTAAACTTCGCAGCTGCCCAGTCACACTAATCACCACAAATTTTTTTAAAAAAAATTTAAAATGAAGTTACGTTTACAAGCAAAGATCAGTGGTTTGGGTGCATGATTATTTTTTTTACAACAGGAGAGTATTTAAAAAAAAACGTAAATCAAACATTAGAAAGCACAGAAATACAATTTTATGGTAGCATGCCTGCCTCTCTCTCCCCCTTCCCCAATTTGTCTTATACTTTTATCCCCTCCTGAATTTTAGAAGCTGGAGGGAAGTTATGAAGAGGATACAGGCTTTTGGTCACAGGTCTTGCAAGGAATGGAAAGAACAGTTACAGCTAGCTGAAGGAGACTATGAGCAGATCAGTTCTACAGCAAAGGACAGGGAGATAAAGCACAAACTGCTTCCCTGCCTTCTACAGTGGGGGGGGGGTACCACAGAAAAATTAAAAAGTAAATTTTCCCTGAAACCAATTATTTGCTGCCTTTAAGACTACCTAAAATCTTCTGGGGCAAAACCTACAGAAGAAATTCTGACTGTACGCTGCTCTGATCCTGCATGCTGCAAGTCAGAAAAACAAATGAAAAAGAGAAAAGAGGATGTACTTACTATCAGCTAGAATGAGAGGAGCACTAACTACAAGTTTATTTTATTCTGACTTCACATGTTGGCAGACTTCTGTTGATTATCTTTAGACCAAAGTAAATTTCTCATGGCTGAGATTAAAGCCAGTTAAACAGTAATTTATAACAGAAATTCTGATACAATCTCAACATTTATGCTGCTATAACACCACACCAAAAACCATAAGCAGAATATGAAAAATTTACTCAATCCCAACTAGCTCAAGATCTAAGGTCTTGTCTACTACCTACACTAGAAAGTATTTGCCAGAAAACCCTCTTAGTGGAGAGAGTGATATTTTCCCCAATCCTAACCAACACAGCTATGCCAGTACTTACACACACAGCCTATTCCCACTCACCTAAGTCATACCCCTGCAATTTAAAAGAATAAAAGCTAGATATTGTTTAATGTGTAATGTATTTAAACAATTAACTATTCAATACGCTTTTAAAAACCTTAACTTACAACTAAGATCAGATCCACTGCGGGGGAAAAAAAAACTTGTAGAATGTTATTCAATTAATTTCACCAGCATTAGTTTAAGTATTCAAAGGCTAGTAACTGATCAGCTGATCTACAGAGCTAGTTGAATACTTCCCATTCCAAAGTCCCCCTGCTACTCTGAGGATAGGTGGAAGATCTTTGTTTTGTTACCAACTTTCTGGCTCTTGTAAACTGGGTTATCACCACTGCATTACCCCTTTTACCAGGAAGCTACTCCACTGTCTGCATCTACTGAGGCTCATAGCTTTCCCAAGCAGCAAGAGAGTGAAATGACCTGATTCGTATTAGTGTTGCTGCTGCTCCCAGGGTTCTGGGCAGCAGAAATAAAACTAACAAGACTCTAGCGAGTTCTCACTGGTCTGCTATTTGGGAAAACCATAAGAAGCATCAGACATATCTGAATCGTCTGTCTGCAGACTCTGGAAAAGAGCTTTGCATCACTTTACACAGAATAAAGAAAAAAAAATTATTTTTCTCCCCATTAGGTAAAACCTTTGATTCTGCAGAAGTTAATGATTGTTGTTCAGGAAAGCTTCCTACTTGCCCCAAGGAAGTAGATTTTTCATGTTCTGACCTTAAGAATGGTAAAATAGAGCTATAATTTACTAGCTGCATATCGAACTGTCACAAAATATTAATACTAGAAAGTCAATATACTGTAGTCTGAAGTGCTCTTGTAGCCATGCTGGTCCCAGAATAATAGAGGTGGTGTAATATCTTTTATTGGACCAACTTACAGAACTCAAGAAGAGCTCTGTGTTAACGTGAAATCCTGTCTCTCTCACTAACAGAAGTTGGTCCAATAAAAAATATTACCTCACCCAACTTGACCCTCTAATATACTGTAGTATTTAGCATACTTTCTCCGGTATGCTGCAAAAGAGAGCTTGCATACTGCTTATGCAATACAGCTTGTTCACTATTTTCCAAATTTAAACTATTTACCAGCACTGTGGTTGAGTACTACTATTGAACTTATCCTCATTAGCAGTATTGTTTTTCCAATATGTATTTCCACCAAGTGCCTAGTGAACAAAGCGCTTCAGCAACACTGATTCAGAGAACTTGGCACTCTTCCCTTTGAAGTAGTATTAACCAATTCTCCATTATGTCCTTTGGGGACACTATACTGCTGAACACACAGTGGTTGTTTTAAAGTAGAGGAAAAATCGGTGGCCCTGAGCATTTATAGCCATTAAAGACTATAAGAATGTTTTTGTTGGTTTTTCTGCATAAAAGGGTGGGGTGGGGGGTATTTTTCTGCACAAAAGGGTGGGGTGGATATTTTTCCCAAAATTTAGGTCAAATTCCATCTTGGATAATTAAATACTGCCTACCTACAATTCTCTTTGCAGTTTCAACTGGGCATGTTATTACTTCATGTACTAAACTTGTGTACTGTTCCTGTACACTGTTGAAGGCAATATAGTTTATTAATGAGTGAAATGATACGCATAATTATCGTAAAATTTAATAGCTCAAAGACTGATGTGTGCTAGAACCAGCCAACTGCTAAGTGTGTGTACTATTTATATGCAGAATTGTAGTATGTCCAGAAAACTAACTGGTCTCATGGCAGGTGCATTAAACCTTGGTTTTAATTTCTGCGTCCGTGACCACAGCTGTCATAAGAAACCAGAAAAAGGTGTATTTAAAGTATTTAAAATTAGAAACAGGCAAGATGCTTTATGTGAAACATTTTGATAAGCCACTTATTTTTAAACCTCCAGAGCAACATCACGGCATGGTAAACAGAGTTCTGATCATATTACTGTACAACATTTCTCGAAACAAAACCTGACTGTTTTAATAATTGTTTTGTTTCTCTGAAATATACCTGGCAAGAATTTGTAAATCTGTTAACTCTTCCTAAATATATAAAATGGTTACAAAAAAGAAACAAAAACCATCTCCATGGCACAGTATCACTACAGTGAGAGATGCTATTCCGATCTTATAATGAAATATAGACACGCTCAAAGGAAAATCTTAACCCCATTAAAGTCAATGGAATTTTGGCCACTGGATGCAATGGGGCCAGAATTTCACCCACTACTATAATAGTTTCTCAAGGGGAACATCTTACTTAGTTTGCACCTGTCTTTAATAAAATTATACTGGGCTCCACAGGAATCTCTTAGACTAGTATGAATTATTCTGTTGCTTTCAAACTTTTGTATGGAACTAACACTGATTTTTAAACCTTTGTGTTACATTAATGCAGCCTTTTGTTTTTAAATGGTATTTGTAACGAACATTCTGAAGTACAGAAGTCTGAAATGAAAGTTATCTTTATTCTTAACTCATCACACTGTGCTTAGATACTAAAAATATAACAGTAAAATCAGTGAAATATTTGAACACAACAAAAAACTAACTTCTCTGCTAAAAGTCACAATTCAGTGAGATAACTTGTACACAAAGTTCGTCTCTCAGAATATCACTTCCTAATTTACTGAAGAAGCAGATGACAAAAATTTGTTTGATATGAATATTAAGGGAAAAGGTAATGCCTGTGACAAGATTCTCCAGTCTGGAGAAAAAGCAGGTTATTTTAGCACTTCAACAAATTGGAAGCTACAGGACATAAGAAGCTTTAAAACCGTCCTTAGGACTTGTAGTGAAGTAAAAAATGCCACCATAATCGATGAAGTGCTTCACAAACTTACTAATTCGTAGAATAGCTATCCACTTTGGTGGCACCTTTCCATTGTTAATCTGATCTATACTATTTTCGAGATATACAGCAATACATAAAAACTACTCTAGGTAGTGCTGCTCTCCTGGTATACAGAAAATGCTTTCCACAGAACAATGAAGTGGGAACAATATCACTAAACTCTATTTAGCACAGTTTTGCAGTATTGATGATTTCTTGTTTTCATACTGTGTACTGATTTAGCATTAGTTGTGTTGGTGGGGCTGGTCCTGCTTTGACCAGTGGGTTGGACTAGATGACTGCCTGAGGTCCCTTCCAGCCCTAATCTTCTATGATTCTATGAATATTGGCTACATTTCTGGATTAAATTCCTGCATTTGCCACAGGCTTATTGGGTGGTATTGGACAGTTCACTATCTATAAAATGAAGATACTACTTCCCTATCTCATTGTGGTGTTATGAGGAGACAGTCAATGTTTGTGAAGCATTCAAATACTACAGAGACCGGTTTCATATAAGTTCCTGCATGGGTATAATATGTATCCCTCAAGCCATATATAGTACTCAACTACAGCCTAATTTTATGAGAGTAGATACTCTCCAAAGCACACTCAAGGAGCTATCCAAATATTCTTACATAGGGCTTCGGCTAGGCCTTGTCTATACTATATTCATTTCTTTAAATTTCCCACCACTGCTACTACCAGCATTCCTCTGCTGATGGTAGCAACAGTGGGAGCATTAGTTAAGAAATTCCACCAATGATTTATCTACATTAGTTTTGCCACCACTGGTTGCACCAGCTGTAAACTTTAAAGGGAGTGGGGAGTAGTCTAGTGTAGTCACAATCAGAAAGGAAGACAAGTCCCAAAATAAGAAAAATGAGGAAGCTGGACTAATTGCGCTTATAATGCTCACTTGAGAAAAACTGGGGAGAAGAGGGTGAGATTGCACCCCTGTAAGAATAGGAAGTCATCTAGTTAGCCTAACTGAAGTTCACTGCTGAACTGGAGAGTTACTGCAAGCTCAGAATCCAGTTTTACAACCATAAAAAAAAAAACTAGACAGCTTTTTTACTAAAGAGCCAAACATGATCCACTTCCTGAAAATAACTAACACTTTTTTTCTGGATAAGTCTCTCTTCTTATCTCCTGCTTATTTAATTAAAGTTGTGTCTTATGAATTCAGAGTTTTATGTAATACTTTGAAATCAACTGGTTCCAATTCCATTACTTCTGTTTTTAAAAAAGTACAACGCACTGCTAACACAGCACACAATTCCAGCTAAACTGTCTGTAAAACACACTGAAGATTACGAATACTGTGTGAAGTAATTAATTGTATTATTCTAGTCAATACAACTCATATATTAACTGGACACCTTCAAAACCTACAGCTCATTATATATATTCTGAAATACGTATATATTCCACAGTCCAAAACAAGTTTAGTAATCTCATTGTATCTCAAAACCTTAAACTTTTTAAAAACGATTCAAAACTCTAATCCTGCCATCATGGAAATCAATAGTTAATACTCCGTTCACTTCTAGATGCAGGACAGGGTCCCCAATGACTGAAGTCACAGCTTCAAAGAAGGCTAACAATAATCTTTGGTCTTATTCCAGGTTGGATCTAAGAAGCTTTCAGTGCAGTCTGTTTCTGAAACCCCCTTGAAAAATCTAATTAGCTATCGCTGAAATTTGTGCATGGAAGATACTGCTACATTTGTTCTTATCGAATGATCCAAAGGCCAACTATCTATTTCCAGTCTTCTGTGTGCTAAAAAAAATGACCATAACCTGTAATATATATTTAGGCTTGGAAGGATTCTATTTTTTAAATCAGTAATGCCGGTAAATGTAGATTTCACCATACACATATGAACCCAGGAAAATATATTCCACTGGCAATAAATGAAATTTACAGATAGGCAAAATAAGAAAAATGCTGCTTGAGAACCTACTCCAGTTTCAGTTAAGGATATTTACTTTGCATATTTTGACTTGTGATGTGGATAATTTGTGTTTTAATGTTATAAAGCTTAAACTATTTGAATCTCAACATCTACTGTCATTAAATGATTGTCTGACCCCCATACCCCTTAATTTCCTGCAACTGTGAAAATTTAAATAAAAAATGCTTAAAAACAGATGTCAAAATTATTTAAAAAATGAAATATGAATTCTGCCAAGCCTATATATATTACAATTAGTATGCTAAATTCTACACTTACACAGAAAAACTTCATGTTCAGTTGTATTTCATTTATTTTTCCTCAACCAACAATTCAATTGGTTGTATGGCTAATTAATTTGCTCCTAGCAAAAGTCAAGAAACAAAAAACATACTTAGAGACTAAACTAATTTACATTACCATTTACAGAAATACCACCTGTCACTAAAATAAATGAGAACGTTCTTTACAAAAACAAAATAATGTTCATCTTATGACCAACTGCTAAATGAACAATTTATTTGCATGGGATTATATAAGTAATTTTTTTAAAATGTTTTTTGGGGGAAATGAAAGATGGTTATCCATTAAGAAAAATACCAACCTGAAGAATTATGGTTTACATAAAACCCTTATGTTATACATAAAACAGTTCAATTTTCCCCCTGAAATTCCTAAAAGAGGGAAGCAGTACACGTATCTCAGACCCACACAGCAAACTAAACAGGGCATCATGCTATGTTAAAAAAGTTATCATGCAAACCACCGGAAAAAATAAAATATTATTTCATATATTACATGGCAACTTTTCACCTCAAGGGGATTGCAAAGCACTTTACAAGATCAAACTGATCAATTACAGAAAAAACTATTTCACCCATCACTAAAATGCAGCCATCTCTGGGATGAAGTAAAAAACCTATTCTAGCTATTTTTTTTAAAATTGGAAATTGAATCTGCGAGGCAATTTAGGAATGAGATTCTTGCAAAAAGTAGCACAGGATCCTTAACGGTACCAGGTAATCACGAGGTGAGTTTAACATCTCCAAAAGATGGCACCTAGAACCATTAGAACTGGAGAATGGAAAAATGTAGAGGCTGGGATGTCACTGAACACTTCAGAGGAAGCCAGAGAGTTTCAATTCCTTGGCACGTACCTTAAGAATAAATCACCAACACCAGGTGAAATTCTCCTCTATGTAACTCGCCAATAGAGAGTGTATTTATTTCCAACTCCCCAGGGAGAAAACAAACAACCAAGACCCAAGCGGCCGAACTCGGCTGAATTTCATTCCCACTCACCAAACGACCCCCGGTTCCAGGGTGAATCTCTCCCCCCACATTTCATCAGGCCCATCAAATGAGCGCCCAGCTCCGGGCGGACTGGACTCCCCCAGTCACACCCCTCGCCTCCGCTCTGCGGGGGGCAACAGCAGGGCAGAAAGGGGCGCCAGGCCGTGACGTCACAGAGAAGGGGTCTGACGTCGACTCTCGCTTATGATGTAGCGCTCCTTGGACCTCAACCGTCACCTTGTCTCCAACGCGGAGAACCCGCCTCCGCTCCGGCCCGACCGCGCTCACAGAGCGGCTCCTTTCGCTTCCCTCAGGGCGCCCGCATCGAGCCGCCGGCCTCCTGGGGTACCGCGCCAGGCCGCCCACTTGCCCGCAGAACCGGGCCGGGCCGACGCTCCCCTCGAAAACAGACCGCGCTGACCCTCCGGGAGGGGGCCCTGGAGCCGCCTGGCCGGGCCAGGCCTGCCCTCCTCCATTTTCTAGTCAGGCCCAGCGCCCCCGGGCCCGAGGCGGCCACTACCCCGTCTCCGCACTCCCGTCCCCAGGGCGGGCGGTGTGTACCCTCCTCGCCCCGCTTCCCCTCAAGCCACCTCCCTCACTCACCGTCCGAAGGAGGGGGCAGATCTCGCCGCCACCAGGCGCCTCAGCTGAGTAGCCGAGCGGCTCGAGCCGCCATTTCCTCCTCGCAGCAGCTCCTCAGCGCTGGGCGCGGGGCCTCACTCCGCCTCAGCGACCATAGAGACTGACATGGCGGCGAGGCGGGGCCCAGAGTGTCAACCGGCCGGCGCGCCACTCTCTAGGCTACACACTGATCCCGGGAGGACTCGCGGCGACCCTAGAGCGCGCGACGTTGCGGTCGCGGAGGAGGAGCGTCGCCGGAGCAAGGCGAGACGCCCCAGGCTCCGGGCGGGAAGGGAAGAGCCGCGCGCGCGCACGCCCCTCCCCGCGGGCCCAGGAGAGCGCGCGGGCCCCAGTTCTGACTGCCGTCACGTGGTTTTGGAGGACTCCATGGTCCATGCAGGGGCGGGCACACAGGGGAGGCGGCACGTGCATGGAGGGGACAGGGCTGAGCCCGCCAGTGCGGTAGGTGGACAGAGCCAGGGCAACCCCCCACATAGGGGGCAGCTGGGGCGCCCCCCTCTGGCTCCCTCCCTCCGTGCAAACACCATTGCACGTGCACGACTGTGGTGCAAGGGCGGGCGCTGCGTTCTTCTCGCTGGGGGGCACGAAGCTTTCCGTGCCTCAGTTTCCTCCGCTGTAAAGGGGGGATAATTCTTACCTCACAGGAGTGGAAAGCAGCTTAATTCATGAGTGGCAAAGCGCCTTGAGATCCTAGGCTGATCCCCTCTCTGGCTGTCTAACTAGCTTTACCGTGACTTATCCTGGGAAGCGAACTTGACTTGGTCATAAGGGTGTTTTTACACTTCAGTGGCAGCTTCTCTGCACTAACTGGAAACAACTGTCCAGACCCAAGACCAGCCCCATTCCCTCCTCCCTCAGAAGCCAACCCTTAATTTATTGTATTTGGTTGGAGGACACACACTGCAAAGAAGTCAGGAGACAGCATTTTCTTGGAGACCCAGCTGCCCACACCAGCTACATTTTTCGTATCTGTGTATTCGATGGCAATGTTCATCTTTCTTACTGTTATCTCCTTTCCACCTTGTTGTACCTGTAGTTGCACTTTAGCATCACTTAATCACTGCTGTAATTTTCTTTCCCTGTGACCATGTTATGGATTGCTGGAAAGATAAAAATCAAGAAGCGTTCATAGAACTACCTCATCCTATACATGGAAAATGCCTAACAAACTCCATTTTATTTTTAAATAATTTACTGTTTGGCTTTTTTTTTTAAATACCTTAAATACTGCTTAACTCTATCCTTTATAATACAGTTTGCAAAACCAGGCTAGGTGGGATTGGTGTGGGGGGGAGGCTGGTGTCAATGCTTGTGATATTAGCAATAAAAGAACACTAAAGCTCAAGAAACATTGTTCTATCAAATAAAGTACTTTGCCATATATAAATATGCAATGTATTACACAGCCAGACAGATGCTGTTTTTTTTGCAGTTCTCTGTAAGACTGATCCTCCAAGTTTCTCTTGGGGATGGATCCTTGTGGTTGCAGAAAGTCTCATTGATTTGATTTCTATGGGGCTCCATGCAATACAAGGACAGAACATAATCAGAAAATATATAGAAAAAATAGCTTAGTGCTAACGATGTAAACCTATTCATTTTCAATAAACTTATATTTTGAAGCTGAATACAAAAAAAGTTTCAGAGAGTATCATCTAGTGGTAAAAACTCTAGATGGGATGTTGGATAACCTGGGATCTAATTCTCAGTGCTATTAACTTGCTTTTGTGACACTAGATAAGTCTGCCTCTGTACCTCTTTTTCTTCAATTGTAAAAGGAGAGTAGTAATACTTACCTTTAATGGTGGTAAAACAGAGATCCCTGGATGAAAGCTGCTATGAAAACACAGGACATGATTATTATTAAAGGTAGACAACAACACCTTAATTTTGTTCTGCACCTACAGAGCTCCAGTAAACCGAAGACCTTGACCTATTTGAAAAAAAAATATTTCAAAGTTTTAGTACAACAGATTCTGCTGTGATGTAATCTCTAAAATAATTGGGAAGGCAGTGTAAATACTAGCATTTTGGCATTCATTGGATACACAAAACAAGTAATTTACACATCAAGGAAGTGAAATATATGTTCCAGAAAAGTAGTCATCAAGCAAGTGTAAAAAAGCATGCTCCACGCTCTAGCTTACACCCAAGTTCTGATAGTTGTATTTTCTGTTACATGCACCCTCCATATATTAAGTTATTCATTTTATACGCCCCCGGAAAGCTAAACTGATGCAAGTTAATTTACACCCAAAATGTAATCTACCTCATGCTTTACATCTCTTGGCTTAGAGGATTCCATGCTTTCACCACCACTGAATTTGGTCCATCTAGTTTCTCTGATCAGATGCCTCCATCACCTTTACCAGAGGCACATCTCCAATACCATATCATCATCAAGAGAGGTTGTCCAAATTAAGATTCTTCTATCCTATTAGAAATATTCTATAATCTCATCTGTATTTCAAAACTGCTCAATTTGCATCTCAGAAATTCCCTTTTTCCCAGCAGTGCCATCCCTCAGCAAACAATTAAACTGATATCCTTTTCAATAATTAAGTTATGAATTAAGTTATGTAAACTCTTGAGAGAAAGAACCATCTCTTCATTATGTTTGTACAACGAGACATTGGTGTATCAGTGCTAGCATACTACTACTAACAACAACAACGACAGGCATGGAAAATGCACTGTCGTCTCACCCCCTAGAGATGGTACCTTCAAATCTGGGTTTGGATGCATTCATAGGTAAAGGGCAAAGTGATCAGATAACTCATTTTTTTCAAGAGACGGGACTGAAGAAGAGCTATTGTAAGCTTGAAAGCTTGTCTCTCTCATCAACAGAAGTTGGTCCAATAAAAGATAGTACCTTACCCACCTTGTGTCTCAAATATCCTGGGAATGACACAGCTACAACAATATATCATTTTTTTCAAGACAGTTTCATTTTTCAATTGCCCAAAAATTTGGAGCCCTGGAGTAGGACAATTGTTTTACACTTGATACCCTAGCACACACTTCCTCTCTGCCGGGGACACTACAGCAGGCTCTGCAAAACCATTTTCAGCAGCCAGAAAGAGAAGGAAGATGGCACTGCTAGAGGAGGTAAGGATGGGGATGAAAGCCATGAATGAGCTTTCCCTGTATGGGGGAGTGATAGATGGTCCCCTTCTTCATTTTGATAATCTAGTCACTTTAAATATGAGACAACATGCATTGCTATTGCTTGTGCTCATGCTATACCTGTTCTATGGACAAAAGCCTTCTTTCTTTCCAGGGGCAATCAATCCAGCACCTCTCAAGAACACTAGATGATGGGGCTGATATTAAGGCACATAGGAGGTTTCTCCTTTGACAAAAAGGAAAACACAGGAGAGATGAAGGACAAGGAGCAAGTTTATTGCAGGCCAGGGGATCCTGCCTGCCTGTAATTGGCAATGGTCAGAACCAGTGGCTGTCAGGCCTATGTGGCAAGACCCTGCTTTACTGAGTGGGACTAGGTAGGAGAAGACCTGGTGCTCCTGTCAGCTGACATCCAGCTGCTTTGCTTTCAGGCAGGCATGCATTAATCTCAATTAATTCCCCAGAGCTGTTGATTCACCATCTCTCAAGCTCTAGATTCACACATGCATACAAAATGCTTGACACTCATTTTAATGTTTTTCATGTAAGCAAAGCCAATATTTAAGTGGAGGGTTCACAACCAAGAAAGAATTTTGGAAAATCTCTAGATTTTTTCCCAGGTTTGGTCTTTCACTGGGATTTTAGCCAAATTCTGGTGGAGTTCTGCTGAGATTTCTCACTTTGTTTTTGGCCCAACTTGATTCTGTTCCATCCTTTTAATACCAGATCTCATTGTAATACTCAAGGAGGTTTTTCAAAAATTATTAATAAAGTTAAAAATTAACCATAGCTGCTGCACAAAAAAATAAAATAAAATTCTCCCAAGCCACTCTTCATGAGTCCAATATTTTTATACTAGTGTACATACCCTTTTGATACTATTTTTTAAAATCCTTACAAAGTTGTAATTATTACAAGATTTCCCAGAACTGTGTTTTGGGATGTCTCTCATCATCTTGGAAACTCTCCCATTCCCAGAAAGCTTGGTCCTCTAGAGCAGAGCTTATAGCCAGAACAAGCCTTGCTGCTCAGACGGAAGAGTGCACGGCCTCCAGGGATAGAAGCTTGGCACAGGGACTTGGCTGACCCGGCTGCTAAAGATCTGGCAATGTTTCCAAGAAGAGGGACCTCAGACATTTTTAAAAAGATTTCTTATGACTTTTTAAAAATCTTTGATTAATTCCCAGAAACTGAGATATCATTCCTTCTTTCTCCTCTCTGCCCCCCCTTCCCATTCCTTTACTTTTTCATTCTTTTTATTATTATTTTTTGTTCTCTCCTTATATGGGAGAGGGGAAAATTCGATCAAATATAAATACAAAATAATAAAGATTGATGACCGGCCTTGCTGCTCTCTAGTTTCTGCAGGACAGTGTCACATGGGAGATGTGGCTATATTATTTGGTCCAGTCTCTTGCTTTCCAGGCTGGGAGCACATAGTCACTCTGAAATAATCTCTATAGACTACTTGTTTCTAAGCATTTTCATCCAGTCCTCAAGCCACAGAAGGGCTTTTTAAGAGCCTGGGACTTCTAAGCATCTCAACAAAGTTTTGGCAGGTAGGATGGGGGAAATGTGAGGGGTTCATCCCTGCAGTACTTATCATAGAGAGTGGTAGGGGCTTAGCATCTGGGGAGAGGAAAAAGAAATTCAGTGGGGAAATTTTCCTTCTTGCTTTCCAGACACCCTTCCCACACAGCTTCATAACTTTTAGACTCCTTTCTTCCTCTATTGAGAGCACCTATCTTAATGAGGGATTTAATGGCCTGTTTCCCACCTCCCATTTAAAACCAATGTACAATATGCCTTAGTGCTTTTAAATTCTATAGTGCTCCAGATCATACAGCACTAGGCGTCCCAGTGCCTCACTGTGCACAATTAACCAGCCAGCCAGCAGGCATTACACAGTGGGTGGTCCAACACTTACTCAACCTGGTAGAAGGTAGAGAGAGGAGAATGAGTAAATTGGCCAGCCAGCCATCTTATTTATAATACATTGAAACGAGGATAAAACTTGAGTCACTATAGTCAGTTAGGACACTGATCCTCCCAAATATCCAGGATTTTCTTCATAAACCAGGATGTTAGCAGGGAAGAAAGGCCGGCAATGCAGACAAAACAAATCAAGACTAATACAGATTTATAAATGATCTGCATCTTTAAAACTTACTTTTAAACCTAAGTACATTTACTAGATATTTCTACCAAGAAAGTGAGAGTTAACATGGACATTGGAGTTCAGTGCTAACTCCCCATTAAAATAAATAGGAAAATTCACACCTCTCAGAAGTATTTTTGTTTGCAAACTCATTAAAAAGATACTTCATCAGTTAACAGTCAAAACATTTTCTTTGCAACCAAAATGACTAGAAATGTTTCCCCCCTAATGAAAGCTTAAATTCTACAGGAAACTTAGGCATTACCAAAATCATATGGGCAGACATTGATTCTGAACATATGTATTACCAGCTGCCCAAGCAATTATCTATTATCATTTTATGCCATTCTATATTTTCACACCGAAAATAGCATGGTGGAGCAGCAAAGCATCACTGGAAGCAATAGTTGTAGTCACAGCGTCTGCTCTAGTTTTGATTTCCCTTTACATTGGTGAACATAAGTCAATGAAGGGGAAATTAATAATGTATTTGTTGTTTGCCTGAAACTGTGAAGAAGCCAGGAACCAATATTGTAGACAGATGCACTGCACACACCTGGTCAAACTTTTCCTTGGTGTTTTAATCAACAAGAAATTTTCATTTTTCCTGCTGTTATACCTGATTTTGTGATTCTTGTTTCCTTTTACCTGTAGTTGCAGTTGTGGTAGCGGTTGCACTCTGCTATAACCGTCTCTTCTTTTCCTGTGTTTGAGGTGTGGTTCTCTGTATAGTAGAATCAGGAAGTGGTCATAGGGATTGGACCTCCCCATCCTCTCCACCTAAATGGAAATCTCCAGATGAACTCCACCTTTTAGGGAGGAGTTGGCAAAGTCAGATAAATTGAATGTTTGGACAATGAAGACTTGAGTTAGGAGATGTTCTTCAATCTCACTAGCTAAAGAGACATAAGAAATAGAGTTCTATGCTCAGAAAGTACTGACTGGTTAGGAGCCAGAAACTTATCAGGTTTCCAAACTAAGGGCTCCTGATTAAGTCCCAAAGTCTGATGCAAAACCCACTGAAGTCAATAGGAATCTTTTTATTGAATTAAATTGACTTTAGATCATGCTTTCAGAGAGGAACATAGATGATGATAATGAGGTGATTAGAGACAAGTGTGGAGGGTTAATGTGGGTTGCACTTTTTCTGGAGTCACAGACTCAGGGTTTGTGTTATTTGTATCTCACACTGGTTGTATTTATTAGTGCTCTTCGATGGTAACTTTTAAGTGATTAGTAGCTCCTTGTTAAAAAAACTGTGATTACAAATATTCCATATAGACTTTTTTTGGAGAAATAACTTCAATTTAAAATGATTTAATCATGATTGTACCAAGCTGTAATAACTTGAGTGAGTTTTTGGGTTATGCTATTCAGGGCAAGGGCAAAAAGAGAGTATACAGGGAATAAATACAACCACTAATATGTGCTTTGAATGCAGGTAGCGGAAAGTGAAATCACCAGTTTTCCTGGAGGACCCTGTGCATGCTGTTCTGAAAACTTGACCCCAACTCTTTCAGGCTTTATATATATATATATATATATATATATATATACTGATTTATCTATTTCTGCTAGGGGCTGATTTAAACTGAAATAGTTAAATTGGTACAACCCCTCATTTGGATGCAGTCACATGGCATAAAGGTGCAGCCGCACATCTACACCAGTGTACTGCACCCACATTTGAGCACGAACTACACCAGCACACTTAAAGCCATACAACGTTGGCGCCGTGCAGACAAGATCAGCGTGAAACATGCGCAGCGTAATCCTCGTGGGTCCGGCTGGCTGTAGCACGCACGGGTGACCTCAGGGCAACACAATAATAATCACTGCACAACAGGGCTTAATCTGGGGTTCAGATTTGGGCCCTGGGTCCCGCAGGCTCAACTCGGTGCCTGGGATTCATCCCTCTGACTTCCCTGGGCCTAATCACAAGCTTGGCCTGATGTGAAAGGCCCTGGGCAGGAGCACTCAGGGCCTAGCGCAAGCCTTGTGGGCCTCCTCCTCGAGGCACTAGGGTGGGGGCTTGTGGGCAGGGAGGACAGAGGGCACGTCCATGCTATTCCCGCCTTTCCAGGTAGGCTGCTCTGGACTAGCAACAGGCCTCTCTCTTCCCCCAGTCTCTATGGTACTTCGCTGACCAGACCAGCCCAGCCCATTCTGGCCGAGGCCTGTCTTGTTTTCCGTCATCTCTATGGTGCTTTCCTCTCTAGGTCTTTTCTGGGTTTCCTTTTTCCCCCCACCCCCCAACTCTATGGTGCGGGCCCGCCCTCTCCCCGGCTCCGGCAGGTGATTGGCTGGGAGGCAAGTTCTCGCGAGAGTCCGCCCGGCTGAGGGAGGAGGAGGCGGAGCAGCGGCGGCGGTCTGGGTCCGCGCACCGGAGCCGGCGGCAGCGGCTCGTTCGGTAAGATGGCGCCTGTCGGCCCTTCCCTCGCCGGTGGTGTTGAGCCTCGGGCCCCTCGCTCGGGGCGGGGCCGAGCCCGGCGTTGGGGGCGGGAAGGCGCTTCGAGCCCCGCCCGGCTAGAGGCTGAGGAGAAGGTTTCGGGGCCCTGGGTCGTGAGGTGGCGGCACGAGCGACCCCGTTCCCCGCTGAGCCCAGGCGGCCGGCGCCGTCCGCGCGGGAGGCTCGGGGGGAGGGGGCGCCGTCCGCGCGGGAGGCTCGGGGGGAGGGGGCGCCGCTGAGGGGCGCGCGCTTGGTAAGGCCAACGTCTTGGAGGTGGGGCCGCGACCCCCCCCCCAACTCTGACTGGCTCCCGGCCCGTCGTGAGGGGCGGGGTAAGGCCCGGCTGGCGCGGGCGAGAGACGGGCCGTGTAACCCCCGGGAGAGGAGCACTCGGTGCAGGGGGTGTAATGGGGGGCCGACGGTGGGTGGATGGATGTGTGGGGGGGGGGGTCCCGCGGGGCGGGGGGGGGCGGGCGGGGGGGGTGAGCAGGTTTCTATTAGTGGCTGATCTCAAATGGGAAAATAATTCCGTTCCCCGTGCGGAATAACTTTCTGTTTGGCCGACAGCATTTATTGAGCTAGCGAAGAGGGAATGAACAACCGAGCTGGTGTCAGGGTTCTGATGGGCAGCTTAGCCTTCACTGGTCTTTCACCTGCTCGTCTGTGTGCCCCCTAAGAGACTTCTCCTTCCTCCTAGGGAAAGTCCAGCATGAGTTATGCAGAAAAACCTGATGAAATCACAAAAGATGAATGGATGGAAAAACTCAATAACTTGCACATCCAGAGAGCCGATATGAATCGCCTGATCATGAACTATCTTGTTACGGGTAACTGTCAGCAATGGATGCCAGAATTAAATTTAGTGGGGTGGTCATTTTTTAGATCTGTCAATTATCACGTCAATAAAATGCATTCTTCTTAGAATGAGCTATTATATGGGTGATATTAATAGATACCACTATTGCCTGTATTTTCTGTGATTTCTATAAAATATTTTTTTGAGAATTTGCAGAATATAGTTAATTATTTAATAAAAATAGTTAAAGGAAAAACTAGTGCAGTACTACCTTTGTACTTGTTTTATCAGTCTATAACTCTCACTCTGTTAGCAACACATTATTTTTGTTAAGTAAAACATTACAGAACCAAATTTTGTTGGCTTTGATTGTATGGCCTTTACAGGTTTTACCCAATATAGATCTATCTGTTTTAATCTTAGCTTTTCTGCTAAGAAGCTGTTTCCCTTATGGCATTTCTGGTTTGGAACACTGTTACATAAGAATGGCCATACTGGGTCAGACCAGTGGTCCACCCAGCCCTGTATCTTGTCTTCTGACAGTCCAATGCCAGGTGCCTCAGAGGGAATGAATAGAACAGGTAATCATCAAGTGATCTATCCCATTGGCCATTCCCAACCCCTGGCAAACAGCAATCCCTGCCTATAGTGGTTAATAGCCATTGATAGATAAGTTCATGGAAGATCAGTCTAGTTCTTTTTTGAACCCTGCTATAGTCTTGGCCTTCATAACATTCTCTGACAAGGAGTTCCACAGGTTGCCTGTATGTTGTGTGAAGAGCTACTTCCTTTTGGTCATTTTAAATCTGATGCCTATTAATTTCATTTGGTCACTCCTAGATTTTGTGTTATGAGCAGGAGTAAATAACACTTCCTTATTTACTTTCACTATATCAGTCATGATTTTGTTACTGAAAAGTGCACAGAGTTTAATAACATCTTTTATTATACTGTCTTCCTTAAATTGGGAAAGTGTGATGTCTTCTAATGTAACCTGGACAACATTGAATAAGCTATGTCCACTCTTTTTTCTTATCACAGGGCAGAAGGAATGATCAGAAACCAACTTCAGCTAATTTGGTTGAAAGATCAGATTAAATATAAGGAAACAATGTTCTCAGTACAGCTCAGGAAGACCAGAATATCTAGTACAGCCCAGCGAGTCCATAGCTGGGCAATGTCCCCTCCTGACCTCAAGTCTGATTTTTCAGGGCTTGATGTGCAGGGCCTTTATTTTCAAGGCAGGCTGAGAGACCAAAGAGTGCTGCTGGTGGTGACTGATGATGACTTCAGTCCTCTTCAGGCCAGTTTTCAATAATATATCCCTATTACTGGTTAAAAACCCTCCTATGTCCAGTAGTTGCTGCTAGCAATATATATGAAATGCCTCCAGCCTCCTGAGGTCTTGTTTAAGCAACATCCATGTTTCAAATCCATATAAGACTATTGGAAGTATGCAGGTTGATGAATCTGTTCTTTTGTATGTAATGTATTAAATAGAATTCAGAGGTGAAATATTTTTACATTTCAGAGGGTTTTAAAGAGGCAGCAGAGAAGTTTCGGATGGAGTCTGGAATTGAGCCTAGTGTTGATCTAGAGACGTTGGATGAGAGGATAAAAATTCGAGAAATGATACTGAAAGGACAGATTCAAGAAGCCATTGCACTGATAAACAGTCTCCATCCAGAATTGTTAGATACAAACCGATACCTTTACTTTCATTTGCAGGTAGGGCCCAGTGATCAGTTTGTTTTGTATCTGGAATTGTTTGGAGATTGAAGAAAGAATGTAATTGCAAACATGCATTAATGTGGTGGGGGATATGATTTTTAATGGTTCGTTTTTAACATATAGTTGGGAAATCTTACATTATGGCATGGAATGTAGTAGCTTTCTAAAGAGTGTTTTTAGTATGATGTATTTACTAATATATAAAACATAACCATATTCATCTTACCTATGATTTATAACTTTGAAATTGCTGATGGTTAGTCATGTTTTCTTGTGGCAATTATACCTAAAGTTTCTTTTTTAAAACCTGTCTTCCAGGTATCAAACAGCTCCAAAATCAGTTGAAAAATAGGGTTAACTGTACTACTATTAATCCATCAGAGTGTGTATTTGCGAATTTTTAGTACTGACAAAATACTGATTTAGAACAGCTTTGCTACTTAATATGTAAGAAAAGAAATAGAATGCCTAGATCCTAACACATTAAACATCACTTACACCTCTATTGACTAATCATGCTTTGTTCTTCACCTATATAGCAGCAGCATTTGATTGAACTGATTCGGCAGCGTGAGACAGAGGCAGCCCTGGAATTTGCTCAGACTCAGCTGGCAGAACAAGGAGAGGAGAGCAGAGAATGCTTGACAGAAATGGAGCGCACGCTGGCACTGCTTGCCTTTGATAATCCTGAAGAATCGCCATTTGGAGACTTGCTTAACATGATGCAGAGACAAAAGGTAATGTATGCTCAAATGAAGCTTTTTCCACATTTGTTTGTCCTAAGTGAGAGCTGATATTAAAATATGTTGTACATAATTACTAAATATTTATAAACTGATATGCAGAACAGAAGTATTTCTAAAGTGGAGACTTCTGTTATAATTTAACAGCAATGTTTTTAGATCACGCAACACCTTTCGTAATGTAATACCTTCTCCATATTGTTAAACTATAGGCTCCTTTTGTCCATCTTTTGATACAGTATCAACTTCTATAGTTTCCTCTTCTGCATTCTTCCTAATTTCCGTGCTCTGTAAACTTCGTGGTGTTCAGAAAGATGCTGCTAATCCTGTTTTGTTCTAGGAAGTAGGAGCATGTTTCCCTTTCACTGGCTTCCTATCCACTTCTGAGAGCAAATCAGAATTGTTGTCTTGTTTGGTTGTGCTCATTTTTAATCTTTTTCCACCTGTGTGTCTCAACTGCTGCTACTATTTGTTCTGTTGTTTGTTTGTTTGTGTTTGTTTTTTAAAACTGGAACTCCTTTTTATAGTTAGATTTAGGTAATACACTACAACTTTAATTGCTGCTTGATTTTGCTTAGATTAAAAAAAATGTAACTCATTGTTAGGAACTCATAGATCCTTAGAAGCATTAGAACAGTGCTTCCTGCAGGTGGGGGTTTGGAGAAGCTAAAATGGCTTAATTTCATCTTGCTGTTTCTTCTCCCACACTCTTCCTGATCCTGGAGGCTAATAGGATACGAAAGGTAAACTTGTGCTTTCTGGTGTCGTCCATTAGAATTGCCCTAGACAGGGAAAGTAAGACAATTGTAGATCTCCTTACAGGAGGTATATCAAGAGAGCTCTGTTCTTCCCCAACATATTTTTTACAGAACTGTTTAATCTTATATTCTGATGAAAAATGACAGTTGTTGCACAGACTGGTAGTCTAACTTCAGAACTTTTGGAGAGGCAAAAAGATCCCTACAATTAAGTAATCTTCTGTGTGGTTAATTTGCTCTAACTTGTGTTGGTGGAGTACAGTCCCCACTGGATTGCTCTACTAGCTAGGATCCCTGGAGTACATTGCATTTTATCTCCTCATCCTCAACCCTGAACTTCCTTTGCTCTGGGTGGGCCAGGAGGGGTTGGCATAGTAGCGTTATGCCAGCTGAGCAATTCTCAGCAGCTGTTTTAAGGCATGTTCCACACCTTGTGGCTGTAATAGTGTGGGAGAGGGTTTAAAAGATGAAATCTTCAACTCCTCTTGCTTGTTTTCAATGTAATGTGAGCCCAGTGAGGTGTTAAACTCAGCTTTTTCTAGCTTGTACTTTGTGAATTCCTCTAAGAATGCAGGACGTTCTTCTTCTGTTAATACATCTGATTACTACTCTAAGTTCAATATTTCTTTTGCAGGTATGGAGCGAAGTTAATCAAGCTGTTCTAGACTATGAAAATCGCGAGTCAACGCCCAAGTTGGCTAAGTTACTGAAACTTCTTCTGTGGGCTCAGAATGAACTGGACCAGAAGAAAGTAAAATATCCCAAAATGACAGACCTCAGCAAGGGGACAATTGAGGAACCCAAGTAAATTGTGTGCAGATGGACACCAAGCAATCTTAGTACTGCACAGTATACCTTTATATCAGTCTGTGACTGAAATATTTTTACTACAGTACAGCACTCAACACTTCAGATTTTTTTCAATGAACATCTTACTTAAAGGGAGAAAAGTCCCTTTTAAATGCTACAAAAACTGCATTGAAAGGCGCTGTATGTCTTTGGAAGTCTGATTTAGGCTATGCACTATCATATGTTTTTAAAAAATCCAATTAGACAGAAAAGAAAAAAATGGCATTTTAAAAAGTACAGTGCTCAAGATTTCTAATTGGCTACTGATGGTTAGTTTAGTGGCCAGTGAGTTAAATGGGGTTAACTATTCAGATAAATTCAACTGTCTCTCATTTGAAATGTGTATAAATCGGTAAATATTTTCTATGTTAAGTTATAGCAAGATATGCATTTCCCTTAAAACTAACAACTGGTCAGTTTTCATCTAAAATTTCTTGCTGTAAGTTCAACCTTTTGCATAGGAAATAGTGTATAAATGTGTAAATCATAATTTAAGGACTTTTTTCCTTGTTTCTGACTGACTCTCTGGTGCTTTATTTATATGGTGAGAGCTATGTTCACCGTGGATCAATGACCCATCTTTTCCAAAGTAGTATTGCTGGAAATAAAAGTTTCATTTTAATTTCAAGAATGACCAAAATGTCCTCCTGAAATAAGACTTTAAATCATATATTTAGTAAGTAGGGTTTTGTTTTTGATTATTCAGGGATTTTTCCCCCTCTGTTAAACTTCCATCTGTAATCACTGCAGTAATGCCAGCTGGTTACTAACCCTTAACAGCCACTTTAGTAATGCTGAAGTCTCCTTCGTGATATCAGAGGGAAGGAGAGAATAATAGGCTCTTTTCTGCAAGTATCCGCTCTTATGCAGGGTCTGTCGTAGAATAGCTTGCAGGATTTGGGCGTGGGTGGGTGGCATCATTTGTAGTGTGCTATGGGTAACCATTCTTTTGGCATATAATGCCTTGTATGAGTGAGCAGGGCCGTTACAAAACCCTTTTCCATACTCCCAATCACTTCATTTCTTTCTGAAGAGATGCAGTTCATTTGCACAGCTGTACTATTGTTGGTTGGGTGTTCCATTCCAGTTAGAAACATTATAACCATAATCCTTACACATGAGGCCCTGATTTTTTTTTTTGGTCACTGTATTGTATGTGGGTGTGGGAGGTTTTGCTGGATGTATGATTTAATCTTACATTATTACGTACTGGTATATCTGGTAGTATTGCTAATCTTGCCAAATTGAGATCTAGATCTTTAAAACCCATACATTGAGTTATTACAGAACTGCTGAACAAAGATCAATTTGGTGGAGGAAATAGCATAGTATCACAGTGCACTGGCAATTTACACTGTATCAGATACTGTGGATATCCTAGTCTGATAGTTTCCAATCAACAGGGTAATAGCTAGGTAGTTTCCACTTAATTTTCTGGAATATTTATGCATTAAACTGTAAAAGCTTTGCAGACATATGACTTAGACATACAACAAACCTGTTACTGATTTGATTACTGTGAACACTGTTTATTTGTGTGTAGCTATTTTATGGGGAGACGTTTGTCTCCTAAGCATCTATAGAGATACCTCAGTGCCAGGGTTAGTCTAGATGATGGGCATAAAACAAGAACTGTCTCATTTACTACTGGTGGTTTTCTTTGACATCCTGAGGGTTTCACCATACACAGCTCTTATAATTCATACAAAACTGTAATGAGCTTTCATTGGTCACCATCTGCAGCAATGAGCTGGCTTTATTTCACGCTCATTGGTTATTCTAACCATTTACCTGAATTGAGAAAATAAAAATGGTTTCCAGTAAGTTACTGGTTTTTTTTTTTAAAGTATGTTAGTTTGCAATCTATATGGCTAGTGTAATTTTGTTTATTAACAAACAGCATAAATTCAACTGTTTGCTCTAATTCCTTTATGAACAACTGATTATTTCTTCCAGTCTGACGCTTTTGTGTTCAATCTCATCTGAAGCTTTTCCAGGAGGAAGTGGAAAATGGTGCATTTTTGTGGCATGACTAGCATTTTTCTCTATGAGAAATGCAATATTACAGACCTGATTTGAAGAGCTCACCATACTTGTAGAATGCTGCATTAATTCCATATAGTCTTTGGGCAAAGTGCATAGATTGCTTATTTTTTTTCCATTTAAAAATAACGTTTTCTAAGGGATTTAAATATAAAATTTTAGTAAAGGATTATTTGAGTTTGTTTTTATTAATATGCCACATTGATAAGCAGCTTTAATCTGTAAAGCCTTTAACTGCAAGAAGAAAATCAAAAGCTATGCATTTTACGGAAAGCATAAAGATAGTCATAATGGTACTTTTAGGGATCTTTATATTAGCGTGTATATAATAGTTTGCCTATACAAATATAATATATACTCTGAAATATTCTTGAATGGTAGGGGCTGTGAAACATAACTTATGGAAATACTGTACACAGTAATTGCAGACCTGAGTACATGAATGAATTTTTGTCATGCATGAGAAATGTCTTTCTTGGTGACTACTAATTAATGGATTTTGTTATCCCCATCATTGTTAGATAACCACTTTAACAAGTAACATTAAATACCACTTTGATCAGTTTGCTGTTAGTGTAAATATATTGTTTTGTTCCACTTCACATAACAAAATGGTACAAAGATATTTGTGTATGAATGATATGGTAGCCTCTAAGTATGATCTGTTCTACACCCACTAGTGGCAAACAACTATAATAAATTGTGGTACACTATTCACATCCCTCAAAAGTAGATTTGCTTTATTAAAGATGTGACCACAGTCAGGATGTAAATTATTCTGCTTTGTAAACATATCTTGTCAAGTGTGTTCTGATTAGGATATAAACTTCCCATATTTTCATGTTGATTACCTACTTAATTGTTTCTGCCTCTTGGCTGTTCCCATTTGTTCCATTTTGCAAGTCAAATAAGAAAGGTAAACTTGTGCTTGCTGCTGTTGTACAATAGTTGTCCCTGTTGGGGGAGCCAATAGTGTATTTACATATGGGTGAAGTAGAGGGAAAACTGTTCTCCCACATACTACTTGTTGGGAGCTAGCTATTACATAGAAATTAGTAGACAGATTATAATTTTAATCTTGAATTTTTGGAGAGAAAATGTATATAGGCAATGTGATTAAGTACGAGGAAGCTACCTGAATAGCACAGTGAGATGAAGTTTTTAAAAGTTAAATACAGTCACATTTTATGTAACTTTTTTTAAACAGGGTGCTACTGTAGCTGTAAAACCACATCAGCAGTTAGGCAGAACTTATTTTCACCACA
This sequence comes from Mesoclemmys tuberculata, assembly GCA_007922155.1. Taxonomy (NCBI): domain Eukaryota; kingdom Metazoa; phylum Chordata; order Testudines; family Chelidae; genus Mesoclemmys; species Mesoclemmys tuberculata. The sequence goes on from ML675625.1 coordinate 22,600,542, forward strand.
TGTACATATGGTCACAGAAATATAAAACATTACTGACACTATCCCAGGGCGAGTTCTTTGCTTTAGTTGTAAATATCCTTCTGGTTTGTACATTTAAGAATGCAAGTTAAGAAACGCTTAACAGGATTGCTTGAGTATTAGAGCTATGTGTTGCTCTGCTTCTTTACAATACCTTAATACCCAACTTTGTAAGATTTTAAATTCAGTAGAATGATCCAGGATACATGTATCTGGGCCATTGTCTCATGCTTTTAAGAAACAAGGCTTTTTCCACAGTGCTAGTGTGAGATTAAGAAAAAAAAAAGCATAATACTGCAATTCATACACACTTTAAAATATTAATTAATTTGTTCTACATATGCTTTTGATATGGGCTATATTGAATTGTAAATGTAATCTTAAAGTGTACACCTTGTCCTCAAGTATTTACACCACGTGAAAGCTTATGTTGAGTGGATATATTCTGTCCTCTTTGCCTGCCTTCCATCTACCTTTTTCCTTGCAGTTTTACTAAATACCATAAAAAGCAGCATCAAGGTGATAAAATACAGTAAGGTTTCTAGTTGTCAAATAGAATATATTTCTGTGCTCCAGCTGAAGAGGTTCGTTGTAGGGATAAGAGAGAAGGAGAAAACATGGCAGATAACAAATTAGGCATAGTCCTACCCACAATTGTTTTTATTCACAAAAGTGCCCAAAAAAGGAGCTAAGCTGAGACCTTGCTCAAAATCAGGTCTGTAAGTGAATGTAATATTTCCAAGTAGTATTAAAGAGTACTAGGATGTGAAGTCATTTTTATCTAGTAAAACCATACACCATAGCCTAAGACCAAATCTCTTTATGGTGTTCTTCCAATATGCCTGAAACTTGTTCTGAAAAACCATCTCTAGAAATGACAATCACTTGTTTCATTAGGGAGACTGCCAATGGGCATACATCAATGAAGAACTGGATTGATTCTACAAGCTTTGCATGCTGATCACTGAACAGTTGGGACTTTATCATTACAGTCCTAGATGAGAACTAATAATGGAGAGGTAGAAGGCTTCCCATTTTAGTATCAGTCTGTTGAAATGCTCCCACCCTCCATTATTTGTAAAGCCATCACATCTCTGAGTTCAATAAGCTGTGGAGGGGTGTATGGGAAACCTTACTCCTTCCATGCATGTATGACCTATGCCCTGAACTGGCCCTTAGCTAACTATATTTTCTCTTCCAGTCCTGCCTTGGGAACACAGGACTCTTCTTTCTAGCCCTTGCTTATTTTCAAAGCAAAACTGCTTTTCACATGTCAGCAATGTTAAATCAGGCATTCACTGATTGCGTACAGTTTGTGTTTAAAAAGAAAGAGGCAGGGTGGAATCTGTACAATACTAAATTTTGCATTGCTAATAAGGTTACGAGTTTGCAGAAGCTTAACAAAATAGCTGATCTCTTCTGGGGTGGACTAGGTTCTCAGATCCGATAGTGCTGTGGACCATAAAAGTGCCTAAATGAATAGAAGGTAATGGTTATTTTTTTCCAGCACCGTTTTATATCCCAGGCAATGTTTCTCCAGTCCTGTAGAGGTCTGTCCACTTACATGTGTGCTGTTTATACTTGTCTAGCTCTAATTTCCCCCTCACCCCTCCCAATATGGAACTGTTGTTGCTTTTGGCACTCTGCCTTACACATGAAGTATTTCCTAAACTCCTTTACTATTACTTTCCACTCTTCATTTTTTCAGCCTGTGACATAGAAAATTTCTCATGTTTATCTTCATTTCTTTCCTCCTACAATTTAATTCTCAACTATATGCCCTCCAAATACTCTTTAAAAATTATATATTAACTTTTATTCTGAACATCCATATAACTCCTGACATCTTTTTACCAAGCTATGGCTCCTCCTTCTGGAAACAGAAACTCCAAGTTGTGAGCAGCGGATTTCAACGTGAAGTAAGTACTGGCATCTGCATCCTGGCTTGTTTGCACAGTTGCCAGCTTTTATTGTGTGGCCAAATAAGGTTAACAGTGTGATGAGGGGTGGACCTAATAGTAACAGTCCGTTCCTTCCCTCCCTTAACTGCCATCTGCTGTTCCCAAGTCAATATTATTTGTTAGTTTTCTCTGTCAGTACCACACACCTGTTGACCTAATATGTAGTGCTGGCAGAATCCACTGCGAAGCTCAAGAGAGTTGTCTCATTCATCCCTTGACTCAGAGTATTCAATTTTAAGTATGACTTTGCTTGGGTACATTCATGGGGCCTGCCTTTCCTGTGTTCCTACACAAGTATTATGCCTGAACCTTGACTGTAGAACTTCCCTGGATCTCAGTCACACAGCTCTACAATAATGTTAGCTATTCCCCCCCGCAACTCTTTAGAAATGGACATCTTATCTTTCTTCTAATCCCTAGCTCCAAAAGGCCAAAACTTCCAGATTACAAACCTATCGAGGTTCCTTAGTGTGAGTGAGTGACTTGAGGAGCAGTGCAGTTGCCTGGGGGCAAACACAATGAGGGAGGAGTTAGTCGCTGAGATTTATGGGTGTTTTGAAGTTGGATGTGAAGGAGGAAGGTGGGCTACTACCCTTGCGCTGCAAAAACTGGATAGGAGATGGGAGCACAGAGGCATGAAAGCAGCTGTGAGAGAATCTGCCCCCTTCCCACAGCCATTTATCTGCACCATGCCCTCTGTCCCTCTTAAAAAAAGAATAAAGTCCTTTGTGCTGATCTGTTTGTATGCATGTTTATTTGCTGAAAATGAGTAAGATTGTGGAAGTGTTCTACAGACTCAATTTTGCATGTGAGGCAAACAGGTCCTTACCCAGGTAATTTAGGAAATGTTGCTTCAACTTTTAGGATAAAAAAACTCCCGGATTTTATGCTGATGAATGTTTAAAGTACTGTTTTAAAGCACAGAGTGGAGTCTAAGTAAATGGGAACATTAAAAGCAGGCTTGGCCCAGAGCTGGGTGCACATGGGGCTAAATGAAAAAAATACATAAAATACATTTAGGCAATGGTAGAGTCTACTACTCCTGAGGGTGTGGGTGCGGCTTAGCTAACACTTTGCGAAAATACAGACAAACCCCTTAGTGCCACCGTGGGGGTGAGAGCTGTGTGTAAAGGCCGGTGGCAACACATAATGTAAAGGAAACAGACCTTAGGTGAGTATAGAAAGGATTGTCTTCATGGACACTTCTAGGCATTCCCCACTTAAGCAAGATTTTCCCAATGCTTTCTTTTTTGTGAGTTCAAGGGGAACCTGTGCCCCAGACCCTGCATGCTAGAAAGCATTCTAGCTGTGGAGGGGGGGATACCAGAAAACGGTGAACGCAAGGGGGGAGATTCATCCACAAGCCTGCCTCCGCCCCTGGTTTGAGTCTGCTCCTGTTGTGATCAAAACGGGCAGAGGCCAGAGAGCCTTGTTCAGTTCTCCTGGGGGGGCTGGACCCCTTCCACTGCCAAGTCTGCAGAGGCCGAGCCCAGCGCCTCCTGCTCCGCATAGCAAACCGCGTGCGTGTCCCTGGAATTGCTGTTCTCAGCGCCCTCGAGTGGGAGAGGTTTACAGGGCCAGGCCACCAGCGCCGCCCCAGGAGATGCTCAGAGAAAAAGATCTGGGTCGTGATCGGCGCTGCCTCTTCCTCCAGCCCCGTGTCCTGGAAGCAGGGCCCGCCACGGAGCTGCGACGTGGTCAGGTGCGCACGGTGCGCTTTGGGACCGAAACCGAGCCCCCCCGGTCCCCTGGAATAGCCACGAGACCGGGGCTGGGATGCACAAGTGCCCCGTCCGTGCCCGTCCTAAGCCACCCCCGCCTGGGCCAGCTGACGGGCTGCAGCTCGGCTGAGCGCCGGCCCCAGGGGAGCGGTTCAAACCGGGCCGCGTTGCGGCTCCGGGGGCTAATTAATGTCTTTTTTTACAGCGCGTCCCGGCCCGCTGCAAAGCGCTGCACGCTCGGCCCCGCGTGTCGCTTCCCCCGGCGCCGATCCGCCCGCCGCCCCGCTGGCTTCCTGGGAAAGCGCCCGCAGGAAGCGAAGTTGCAAACTGACACGTGGACTTTGCATTGCAAAGAGACAAACTCCCCCCCGAGCCCGGGCCGCCGCTGCGCCGCGAGGCTTTTGCAAGGAGCCGGGCAGGGCTGCGGTGGGCGGCGGCCCCCCGCTCCCTGCCTGGGAAGGAGTTTGCGGCTTCCCTGGATTTGAGCCGCTTCCCTAGGCGAGTAGCGGACAGCGAGGAAGCTTGGAGGGGAGGAAACGTAGCCCTCTTCTGGAGAGTTTTCCAGCCACCGCTGGCTGCGTTTGTGCAGCCGCTCCAGCATCCTTGCAAGAAGGGCAGCGCCAGCGCTGTCTGTCAGTGTCGTGGGACGTAGTGAGTCACCCTTGGGGGGAAAGGCTGAATGGCTTCAAGCATCAGCAGGAATGGGGTGCAGGTATATAGTTCTGACCTGGGCTCGCTCCATCACCACAAGCACCACTACCACCAGCAGCCGCCTGCAAAGACTCCATGTAAAGAAGGCACGAAAAAAGAGAGCACGGTGGATTCCTATTGGTCCAGGTAAGATGTATGGAGTCCCACTCGTTGGAAATATTTGTTATTCCTGGGGCTCAAACCGGCTTGCTATGTAGTTTTAATATGCAGGGTTTTCTTTCCAGTGTGATGGCTCTTTAATCTGTCATTTAAAACAAAAACCATCGGGAACACGGTAGGGTGTTGGAATGACAGTGTTATTTTGCAAGGTTGGTCCGGTGGTTGAGGATCCATCCTGGGACACAGGGAGAGCGGAGTTCAATGGATTGCTTTGCCCCAGACTGTGGGACTTCAGGCAAATGACTTTAATCCCTTTGTGTCTCACTTTCCCAGCTGTAAAACAGAGATAACAGCACTTCCTGACCTCGGAGCAGTGTTGTGAGGATAATTACATTACAGACGATGAAGTGCTCAGATACTATGGTCATGGGGGCCAAAAAATACCCTCATATAGATGGATACAAAGGGTCTGCCTTGTAAACCTGTGCTGTTTCAATCAGGCACTATTTTAATAACAACACTAGTGCAGAACTGCCTTGCAGAGAAAGAACATGGAACCACTACCTAAAATGCAAAACATTTTTTTAAAAAATGCACTCCTGAGCTGGTATCTGCCCTGTAGTTGGTTATTCAAACATGCCATTTTAAACATTAGGAGCTTTTTATCAAAAGGTCTCAGCAATTGTTTGCAATGCAGATAATAACTAATTAAGATTAAAAGGAGCTCAACTGCACAGTGCTAGGGGACTCTTGTGTTTACACAGTAATAGTTTTCTAAATTCAATAACTATTTAAAAAAAAAAAAGTGAACAGCTTTTTTTCCCCCAGACAAATTGTGCATTCAAGCTGCCTTTATACTGATTAACAATACTTGAGGTTAGCAATTACAATGTGCATTGAGAAAAAACACATTTTAAAATGGTTTAGTTGCCTAGTCTTAACTGTTAGAGGCTGCTGCAGTGTATGTGATTTTATTTTAATCTGAGTTGTTCCAGGAAGGATTTCCTAGCTCGTTTTATATTCTGCTCCAAGTGTGGAATATTGAAAACAGGCTCAAACCTTGTGTATGAACTTAGTTGTATAAGTCTGTGGCCCACGTTAAGTGAGTGGGTGACCTGTAAAATTGCTATGCTCTTCCCATTTTCATTACACATGAGTACAGTGCCTGGCACAATGGGGCCCCAATTTCTGATTGGTGCCTTTTGGCAATACCACAATATACATATCATACATAATAATAATTAATAAAAAATTGATGTTTTCTGAGGATAGCCAAAATGTACGGTCTTTGACAGTGGTGGCATGTGTAAATTCAGAGTTGCCTTGTGTTCTGTAGGAACCAAAGAATTCCCAAATTTTAATCTCATCTCTAAAACTGACTCTTCTCTGTGGCCTTGGGGAAATAGATGGGGATAGATAAGAACTGTGACTGTGACTAATTGGCAGAAGCCTTGCAAAACTGAAAGCTCATCATGGTGAGAATTCGTATTCTTACTTTTAAATGTGTGATTCATAGCAAATAATCATTGCATGGGTGGCTGATGAGACTGATCTGGATCCTCTAATCTGGTGAGTGTGGCTGTAACCCCGAGTCTTCCCCCCGCACCACATGCATTATATAAAGTCTTCTTATCAAATACCCATTGAAGCCAGTGAGAGTTGAGTGAATTTCATGGGCTTTGGATAAGGCACCCAGGAGAGCTGGCAAGAAAACAGAACAATCAATCTGAAAATTTAGTTGATTTTTTTCTTGGTTTTCATTGAAAACTGTATGCATGAAAAGTTTGCAGTCATTTTAATTAATGTTCTTATTGATCATTTATATTGTGGCCTCACCCAGACATTCCAATCAGAATTGGAGCTTCACAGTGCTACACTCTGTATAAGCAGAGAATAAAGGCTAGACACACAACCACAAAGAGTTTACAATCTAATTTAAGAGAAGTGACAACCTGTAGAGCTGATTGTAATTTCTCTCTCTCTTTTTTTTTAAACCAAAGCACAGTGTTTGTATTGGTCAACATTTTTCACTTTTTTTAAAGGGGTGTGGGGATGGTTCAGTTCAAAACATCTCAATGAAAATTGGCTTCATTTAAGGAAATCTTTGTTTCAAATTTGTGTCTCCCCAACTGTGCTTCTGTGCTTTGTTTCCCATGGGATAAAGTAAAAAAGCGAGAGTGCATGAGAATTTCACCACTGCTTCGTAGGGAAATGTTGACAGATTTTTGAAAATTTTCATTCCAAATTTCTTCAAAAAGAAAAATCTTTTTCCAAAAAAAGATTGTTGTGACAAACCTTAGGAAGAAACTGGGGGAAGATAACAGAAATGGCAGTAAGATCATCATTTGTACTGCTGTTGCACATAGAGGCATCAAATACAATCCGAGCCCTATTGTGTTAGGCACTGCACATGCACACATATAGATAAAGTCCTGTCCCAGTGAACAAGAAAGTCAATGAGTGGGAAGGGAAATAGAGGTACAGAAAAGGGAAGTGATTTTTCTATGGTCACACAGCAAGCGAGTGGCTGGGTTTATGCAGCTATGTAAGTTAACTATCTGCACAGGTGGATGCTTTCCAATCAATTATATATTTAAAATAACAGGCAAATAAATAGATATCAACGCTTCCAAATGGACCCTTTGCTCCTCATTCAAACTGGTGAGATACTGTCACAGAAACACAGGTTGATCAATATGGAGAAATGAAACAAAATACTGAAACAAAAGACACGCCAGGCAGCCTTCCAGATCCTCCATGCACCCTTGGTGCAGTGAGACAGATAACCACTTATCATTGCGCGTTTGCTTTCTGTCTTTGTTCTTCCTGGTTTATTCTCCCTCCTTTTTTTCTCCATATCTTCAGCTCACTTTTCACTTTCCCGTTTACTGTTTTTTCTCATACATTTTATCCTACCCTCTCCAGCTGCCATTCCTAAACTTTCAGGGAACTCGCCAGAGGTTCCATTATCTCAGACCATCCCTTCTCTTCCACGGAACAACACTCAAAATATTATGATTAGGGTGCTTGAATAGCCATAGAAGAAAAGGAAGTCACGTTGAGTAATAATAATAAGTTAACTAATAAAACCTAGCACTCGGAGAGCACTTTTCATCCGTACATCTCAAACACGGACCTGCAGGAGGTATGTAAATCATCACCCCCAGTTTACAGACGGGGAAATGAAGGCGTCAGAGAAGTGAAATGCCTTGCCCGAGGTCACACAGTCACTGGTAGATCCAGGGTACGAATCCGGAGCCTAAGGAGCAGATTTTGGGCTGTGCCTCTCAGGCGATGCAGCACAAATGACTCAGCAGTGTGTGAGGGCCTTGTGCCCCCTAGATTCTAAGCTACACCAGGGGCAAGTGTGGCCTATGGTATAAACTAGGGCAGCTGCTTTATGCAGAGGAAATGTAAAGAAGCTGTGATGGGGCCAGAATCTGGCTCCGAGTCACTTGACTGTCAGTTCTGTGCCCAGTTCCATGGGCTACACTGAGTAATATTCTATTCACGGCTTTCTGGTTATTGCAGTGCAAATCCTATTAGTTTCTTTTACTGTACAAGTCGCGCATCTCATTATTAAATAACATACTTGCTAAGACCCCTTTAGCTGAGGAGGTGTAGTCAAGCAGCCATCTGCCAGTTGTGGTTTTTTCAGCATTGTCAAGTGTTATTTCTCAGTTTCAGTGTCCAGCGGGTCTGTGTGTGATAACGGTTGCACCTTCCCACCTCCTCCATGCTGATTTAATAGTAATGTTCAGCTCATGCTTCTGGCTAGAATCAAGTTCTCTTTTTACTCTGCCAAAAGGAAGAAATGAAAAGAAGGAATGAACTGAAAGTGGCTCTTGGTAAATAGTACTTGTTGCCATCTGTGGCTCTGCTAAGGAAATCCATGCCCAGGAGAGATACATCAAGTAAACGAACTGTCTCCCCAGTGGAAAAAAACCCCTCCTCTTGGTCACTCTAATTGGTCATTAGCTGATTGATTTGAAAAATCAAAGCTATCTTTGATGGCTACAGATCACAAGGTGTCAGCTGGTGTAAGACAGGTTACAATCACTTTAGGGAAAAAAAGGATTTTCTCTTGACAATTATGAATCGTTTGTTAGGGCAGTGCTTATGGATCAACCAAGAATGAGGCCCCATTGTGTTAGGCACTGCACAAACAAAGTAGTAGCCAGTCCTTGTAGCGAAGAGCTTACAATCTAATTAGGCAAGGCAGACAGAGGGCAGGGAAGGGGTATTACGCAGAGAAGCATTAGGATTTTCAATGGTGGGAGCAATCATTTTTTTGAGAAAAAACAAATACAGAGAAGACAACTGTCAAGCTAAGTTAAAAATAACTACCCCCCACCCTTGGCAGTAGCTGTGATTTAACTTGCTTCTGTACAGTGTTATCTGTGTGACTCTGCTGTGTTCACTTCACATCAAAACAACCCTCAGCATGCTGTAAATTAAAGCAATGGACGGGTAAGCTGAAAAAAGTCATAGCAATAGGACCATAAAGCAGGGAGGCTTATCAAACAAGACTGGAGATAGGGTCTCCAGCAGCCCATGGAGAAAAAATAAAGTGACCTGTGATATAGGAGAGGGTTAGGTTTTTGAAATACTGCCTTAATTACCATTGACTGCAGTCAGAACACCTGATGTTCCGAGACACCGGAGCAGGTCAGTTTCTGTGCACTGAAAACCTGCAGCCAGGTCTAATTCTGAGCTAGTAACACTCACTCTTGGTTTCGTCCCTGTGAAGATGTGCATGAGGTATGTGAGCACACGGGCAGGCAGCTGCATCCTGAGGGACGGAGGGAGGGAGTGTTCTTGTCCCCTTTTTAAAGAGAAGGAAACTGAGCTACAGACATGGGGGCAGATTCATCAGAGACAGTGGTCTGTCTGCAGTGGTCCCTATGGACCTCATATGGACCTATGGCCGCAGAGCAGAATCACCAGAAGGCAGGTTCACAGTGGCTACACCCCCCAACTGGAGCAGCACAAAGCAGCATTAACAGGAACCAGGATCTGAACCAACAACTTCTCCCTACCATAGGAAACTCCCTTTAGAAAAACAACAACAAACTTCTGGGGCTACTGGCAAGGTAGTAGAGTAGGGTGAGACTGCTCTTAGCCTTGCTGTCTGAACATCACACTTCTCCCTCCTTAAAATACACGCCTATATGACCATTCTAATTCCAGCCTGAAAGAAAGCATTAAACTCAAAGCTAATGAGGGCTTCAGCTCCAGCGAATCCTTTTTAAAAGTCAGCTGAAATGGCTCTAAACAGACCGAATCACGAATTGAGGGAGAGGGGTAAGACTGAGTCAAGAGAAATGAAGCTGAACAAATATTTGCTCTGTGGCAGCAAGTGGAGAAATTCCTCTAGCATGAAAACACATTGAAAATAAAAGAACACTTTCCCTGAGCTAGAGTGAGGCTTGTTTTTTTTTTTTCCTTCCCCTTTTCCTTTTTGGGGCTTTGTGGCAGAGTAGGAAATTACTAATAACCATCTTCAACTAACACAAAAATAGAGGGAATGATGTTTGCTTTCACCTGAGCTATTCAGCTTGTCAGGGCACAGTCCCAGGGACGTGTTACCGAGGGACACTTCAAAGCAAAGCTTCAGCAAACAGCAGGAGAGCTGTGTCTGCTTTGATGGAGACATGGAGCTCATCACTGCCCTACAAGAAGAAAAAACAACGTTGTCAGCAACAGCTGTCTGAATGGAGGCTTGTTGGAATAAACAAGCCAAACCCAAACCTATGTGGATTATTGCAGCTCAAACACAGGAGCTGATTATAGGTGTGTCCCAGTGCTGGCCAATGCTTGGGGAAACAAAGGTTGCTTTCTAGGTAGTGAACTTCCCTGCCATACCAACTGTGCCCTAGATGCTGGGGGAAAATGACAGCACAGCAGGTTTCTATTGCTTTGTTGTGATTTCCTGTGTATTTGGGCAGGATTGTGAAGCTTTAGTGCAGGTAAGAAGCAGGAACATTAGTTGAGAGCTGTTGTGTATTCAATTCCCTGCAGGACCAGACATATCTTCTTCTACTTGTTTTGCTGAGGGACAGCTGCTGGAGCATGGAGATTGGAGAGCCCCATATGACAGCCGAGGATCTGGCCTATTGCCTCTCCAGTGCTCCCAACCCCTGGTCAACAGGAGTCTAGCTAGGACTAACTCTCACTCCAAAGTCTTCAGAGGAGTGAAGGCTGCTAACAGGCTCCTGAAGAGAGACTGGGACTGAAAACTCACCAAAACATTAGGACTGGGAGTCAGGAAATATGAGTTCATTCCCAGCTTGGCCACGTAGAACTTTGGGCAAGTCACTTAGACCTGCATTTTTGTCAACCAGTTCCCATAGCAGTTACATGCAGATGATGTTTTCTCACTTCACGTGCGAGGTTATTAGGCTGAATTTATTAACATCTCCTAGACGCATAGACTTCGAGGCCAGAAGGGACCATCATAACCATCTACTCAGATCTTCTGCACTTTGCAGGCCGCAGAACCTCACCCAGTAAAGCACGTTTAGCTTCTCAGTGCTCTGGGCATACAAAATGTTGTTTTATTTATTATTATTTGGTTCTTGAGCTACAGTCATGTCTCCTGTCCCTCCAGTGCCTGTAAAGAATTTCCTAATAACCTTGTATGTTGTTGTTTTGAACCGGGCAGAACCGTGACTCATCTGCAATTACAAGGATGACTATAATTAGGAGAAAAACGCTTCTACAACTCAGGCTCTCCCTCCGAACACATCAGTGCCCTTGCAAAGAATTCATTCATTCAGTGCTTTGGTGTGGATATGGACAGCTAGCATTTACATGTGATGGTATTGTTTTGGCGGATTTCCTGGCAGGAAATGCTGCCTAACAAGCTTGTACTGTTCTGGAGTCGTCTTCATACGTCTCCACTTGGTTTGTGTTTACATCTATAGGTAGACATTTAAAAAAAATCAGAACAATAGAAATAAATAGAACAGAACAGACTATTTCGGGCCACGTGAAATAATCTGCCACCTTTTTTTTTTTTTTTTAAAGAAAGGATTAAAAACTAAAGCTCATGAAAAAATGTCCCTTGAAATTTTGTCAAAACCCAGGCAGGGTGGGCACCTGTGGGGGGAAAATGTTGTCTGCTTTCCAAGCACCCTTATTGATGTTATTTCTCTATATTATTTATTATTTTTATCACAGTAGAGCCTACAGGCTGCAAACAAGATTAGGGTACCATTATGCAAAGCACTATGCAGACACACAGTAAGAGATAGTCCCCGCCCCAGAATGCTTGCCATCTAAAAAGGCAAGACAGACAAAGGAAGGGTTATCATCTCCATAGGACACTGAGAGATTAAGTGGCTTGCCAAAGGGGGCACAGGGGGTCTGTGACAGCACTGGGAATTGAAGCAATGTTCTTGAATCCCAGTCTAGTGCTTTAATCACACCACCGTCTTTCCTCTCACTTTCATTTCCCTCACTTCTTCTACCCATTGTTAAAATACTGTAGGACTTGAGCCTACACAGTGTGAGTGCAGCGTGTTACATGTGTATAAGCACAAGGTAAGAAATTCTGAGCTGAGGTAAGGAAGGCAGGCGACCCTGATTCAGTGTTAATGAAAGGGGCTCAGGCCAGCCACCCATTTACTCCTGCAGGAGTCACACCTAACAGGAGAGCGTGAGTTAAGCAATTCATCTACCTGTTGAGGCTCAAACACACTCATGTCTCCCTAGGCCCAGCCACTCCCTGTCAACACCCTGGGCCTGACTCTCCACTGCCTGGTGAAATCATTGATGCCAGTGAAGTGTCGGTGTAAAAATGCTACAATACTGATTTGAAGCAACACATAAGCCCCCTGCCACTGCTGAGGGCCAGATGCAAACCCCACTGGAGCCAAAGGAGCGTATCCATTGACTGTTTTGGATTTGTGTCAAGCCATTAGCACCTAACCTTACTTGACCCATGTGCAGCTTCTATTCACACTTGTATTTGTGTGAGCCAAAATCCTTACACCCTAGCACTATGCTCTCAAATGAACTCACACAGAAAAATGATGAAAGATTAAAAAAAAAAAAAAATCCCCATCAGCCACGGGCAAACACTTTTCACAAACAGTCACTCTGTATCTGACCTCTCACTGTCTCGTCCTCAAAGGCACCCTGCACCACCCCCTTCACATGATGTAGGAACTGAAATGCATAACCCTGCTGGACTGGTTTTATGGCTCATTACAACTATTAAGTAACACCTCTGCCTGCTTACCCTTAATTGCCCACTTTATTTAAGTGGTCTCCTACAGCATGTGGGTTATCCTTATGTTTAACAATCCGTCCCAGCTTGTATTTAGCTCAGACACACTGGTTAGCTTCCCTAGACCTGAATTAAAGCTCTGTGAAGCTTGAAAGCTTGTCCCTTCCACCAACAGATGTTACCACACCTATCTTGTCTCTCTCTCAACCTGGGACCAACATGGCTACCACAGACAGATCCTCAAAGGTAGTTAGGCTCCTAACTTTCATTGAAGACAAGGGACAGGAGGAGGAATCTTCCTCCAGCAAAATATATTTACCCTCAGTCAGGGTTTTTTTTCATTTCCATTGAGGGGCTGGGCCTCTGTACTCACCACGGCACAGACATGCAGGATCTGAGCAGTGCAAGGCAACATTATAAAGAATAATTAAGCTTAGTGGGCGTGAGCCCGTCTTGCCTTGCACCTCGCACAGCTGTTCACACCTGGAGACGGACTCAGCATGGTGGTATCTTACATCCCCTTTTCCACAGGTGCCTGACAGGGGGACAAACCTGGGGGGGCCAAACACACAAAAAACTTTTCACAACATTTTATGTCACAAATTAAAATAAGGTGGGTTAAAAGCAGCATGTTTGATAGACCTGGATGGCCCTTCTTAGGCCGGCCCCAAAGGTTCAGAATTTACAAACCTACATTTTTATTTTTATTGGCACCCGTTGACCATATTAAACAAACCTAGGTCTGGGCCGTTTCCGTCTGAGAGTTCCCAAGTGACACTGGGACTGGGGAGGGCGCTTCCATAGGCAGGTGAAAAAAAGGATTGTTTTTGGCTTAGGAGTGAATTAAACTTCCACTGCTGTGATGTCTCCTTTGAGCATAAACCTCTGAAGGGTGTTTTAAGAGCCTTTGTCACAATCGCTGTTTGTTAAATCAGTGAGGCAAGGTGAAGTATGGTTAATTATTCTTCTGGCCAGAATATGTCATTTTTTGAGCTAGTTACTTTAGTGTGTGTGTGTGTGTGTGTGTGTGTGTGAAAGGAGAGGGAGAAGGAACATAGTGCAGAAGGAACAGACCCCGTACTTCCTGCTAAAACTTGGCATCAAGCCTCTCCCCCGCCCATCCAGGAGATGGCAATAAATTAATTTCTAATGGGCACAACAGCCTGGCATGTTTTACCACTCATTGTTTCTTTATCTCAATCTGTGACAGGGCCCATTGACATGTTTGTAATTGGGCTTGTGTTATATTGGAATAACCGGACTCCTACATCTATCATAATTAACTCGACTGAAGAAAAACAAATATTCATTTACTGTACAAAAGATGGCCAAAGTCATTTCCATACTGAAAGCAGCTATGTTTAGGAGGATGGAGGGTGCAGTGGGTTAGTACCATGGTTCCATGTATTCCAGGATAAGCTGTTTGGGGTAAGGACTGCCTCTCTGTTACATGTTTGTACAGCACCTAGCACATAGGCCTCTACTGTAATAATAAAAATAAATAGCAGTTAGTTCCCCAGTCACTAAGGCCCTTAGTCTGAAATTTATAAAGCATAAGAGAATGACTTCATCCACGCTGAGGTCAATGGGGCTCTGCACAGGTACTGGGATATACTTTCATGTCATAAATTGTAGAATCAGGACCTAAATTTGTGGCAGAACTTTTGTCTTTGCTGCAGAATTGTTCTCCAGAATTGAAGTAGGAGCAGGTGCCATTCCTTACCTGCTCTCAAACATAGCATGCATACAGTGCAGAATCTGCTTCACCTCCTCTTGGGGATTTGGTATTCTTAACACAAAGCCTATCAATAATACATTAATAAAGTTCAGCTCAAAGCTTTCTGGCTGTGCCTTTTCTTGGGGATCCTCCCTCTGCACAGATCAGTCCACACCCTAGATCCTCTCTCTGTGGAGAGCGCCTCTCACTTCTCTTATCTTTGGATGGTAACAAGTCACCTGCCTCTGTGAGTCAGCAAAACCCACTTAGCTCTTTCTCAGCCTAATTAACACTTGCTGCCAAGACAAGGTGCTCCAACCTTTCATTTGTTATTTATATTTTAAAAAAGAATAGTTTCTAACCCTTTTGCTTCTAACAACAAGTCTTCCAAACCTGGACCAAGAGCAAGCAATGCAGTGACCTGTGCCTTCATCAGCAGACAGCATAAATCTGAATCCTAAAGACAGCAATTTACATGCCAACATTGCTAACTGTTTCATGGCTGGGATCCAAGCAGTGTTTGGGATCAAAGAACCGGCACTGGACATAAAGGCAGGAGCATGAAGCACTTTTTGAATGGGGGTGACAGGCTGTAGACATTCAGCTCTTTAAAGACAGACTTGCCTGGCTTGCAGAAGCATTCAGGGAAACATACCAGACCTGCATGGCAGCACTGTGTGATCTGAATCAGATGCTGGCGCACGGTTTGTATCAAAGCATGTTTGTTCCCCATCTCTTTCTTCATCCTTGCAGGCCTGAATCTCGACTATGGACTGTGATGTTACTGCTTGGGACCTGTTTACTCTATTGCGCCAGGGTGACAATGCCCATCTGCGCTGTGGCTATGAGCAGTCACTTCGATTGGGACAAGAAACAGTCTGGCATTGTCCTGAGCAGCTTCTTCTGGGGCTATTGCTTAACTCAGATCATCGGAGGCCACCTGAGTGATCGGTAACGGAAATTTCTCATTTTACCCCTTTGCTCAGTTTTTGCAATAAAAATTCTTGGCAAAATGACCTTGTTTTTAAACCCCCAGCCCAACTCTCACCATTAGCCACGGGGCGGCGGGGGGATAAACTACCTGTAAAGCCTGGAGGAAAAAGCATTGTAGGCCTGAGTCAAAGCCAATTGAAGTCAATGGGGGTCTAGCTCTGATCCAGGAAAACACTTAAGCACGTGCCTACCCTTAAATATGTGAGTAGTCCCTGTTGGTTTCAAGGTTGGCTCCCATCGTAATGTTCTACAGGTTCTGAAGTGCTAGGCTGGAGTGAGGCCTACGTGCAGCGTAGGAATTATCTACATGCCAAAGCTGTAGCTCTTCAAACTACAGCGGTCTAGTTCAAGCTGTACAACTTCCACTAGTGGGGACGCAATTCCGTCAGTAGGCGTTTAGACTAAGACAGCTTACTGCCGTAGAAGAAGAGGAATAAGCTAGGCCAGTATAAAGCACCTTTATTATTGCATCCACACTAAGGGTTGTACTGGTATAATTGTTTCAATAAAGACTCACAGCCCTAGCCAAAATAGTTATACCCGTACAAAACTTGTGTCTCAACTCTAGACCAAGCCGTATCATTATAGGATGGTGACAATGGCAATGTGCTTCCCATAGCCTGCGTTAGCCAGCTGCTCACCTCAGGTACGATCTGTTCATTAACAAAAGCTAAACACTGTCCTTGTGTAGATGGCAATATTCAGATTGGTTACTCACGCGACGAACTGGAGAGGGGTAACGCTCCCTTTTCTGCAGGGAAATCATCCTCTGTCTCATCTGTAGAATCTGTTTTCTCCCTCTTCATTCCATGCCCACATTGCTGCACAGTTTCTCCTGAGTTTTATTCCCCTTGGCAGCCCTGGTCGGGCTTGGGAAAAGCATGTGCTGCACTGTTTGATTGCATTAATTAAAAAAAAACAACTAAAGACCTAGTCAGCTGTATTGTGGAAACCCTAGTAATTATATGCTTGAGTTCTTTCCCCATACTGCTATGTCCTCGGGGGCCCCGGCTTTCCTGTAAAAGGTTGTGTGAGACATGCAGTCTCGGAGCCGCACATTATCTGTGCAGCATGCGGTGCTGTCGCACTGTGGTCTTTAATAGACTCTGAAAGCAAAGCGCCCGCAAGAAACAAGAGGCTACAGACAAGTGGAGCTACTGCTAAAGAGTGGATGGAACAGGAAATGCCGTCCTTCTTTGAGAAAAAGAGAACAGCGGCTAACTACTTCTTTTTAAAACTTCTCCTGCCTCAGGGGCTCTCAGCCCTGCCCTCGTGACCACGCCGCCCTTCTGCATGGCTAGCTAGGAAGGAGATCCTGGCTATTTGGGATGGAGATAGGCTCCCAATATAGAAAAGGGGATCCCGGCACTGAATAGGCTGAGAACGACTGCTCCCGCTCTGTTGTTTGTAAAGCTCTCTGTGTGGCTTTAAAATCAGGCTTCTCTTCCTGCTGATGTCACCCTGTTTATCTGTGTTCTTGTGTTTGTGAGGTGCACTTGTAATTAGCGTGCTCCTAGGTTTGTTTACTTCCCTGTGGGTGCCCTCGCGTCATCGAAGATGTAACTGTGTGGACAAGTGGAAGGGGTAATCACTTTCCCAAACGGTATGAATGTGCTGGGATTCAGTCACTTATCCCCTCTGTCTGTCTGCTGTGGGGCAGCAAATGGGGATTTTCTTTGGCTACCCCTTCACTCACAGTGCATTCTAGGGCCTCTCAAACATGCAGTTAAATGGTAGGAATGATGCCATGTTCCGCTGCTGCATGATGCCACATGCAACCCTGGCTATGACTCCAGTTGAGACGGGGAAGGATCTGCATTGCTGCTCACCTCCTTGAAGGAAGCAAGCACATGTGCTGGAACAATTTGTCCAGTGCGGATGCTGAGAGCCATTGAAGCAAGCTGTAAACCCTGGGTATGATGGGAACCACTTCAAGCCAGAGGGCCCCTAGTTCCAGCACGGGTGGGAGAAGGTGAAGTTCCCCCCCTCTACATAATTCTTGCTTATCTTTCAGGATTGGAGGAGAAAAAGTTCTCCTGCTCTCTGCATCTGCTTGGGGTTTCATCACCGCTATCACACCACTGCTCACCTACGTCAGTTCTGCCCACCTGATTTTTATGACCATTGCCCGATTCCTCATGGGACTCCTGCAAGGTGAGACGAAAAAATTGCGTGTGTGCATGTGTGTTTGTTCCACCTATCCGAGAACCTGCTTATCTTGAAACGCCGTCTCTTTTTAATTCAAATGAAAGTCAGAGCTGCAAAGTGTAAATTGCAGCGCTGGTTAGAGTGAACTTCGGTTTCTGCGTTGCCCCCACGTCCGGAAAGCCTATTATAAAAAGGAGTGGTTTTGGGAGCAGAGTGGCTACCAAATTGGGCTCACTGAGAAATCTGTCTAGGAGAAGGGTGCTGTTACTGTAAGAAGATTTAATCTGCCTGCCTGCTGCTGAAATGGTGAGCGTTCTTCAAAGCACCTGCAAATTGGGGAGGGGGGGTTTCTTTGGCCTTTTGTCTCAGCTGTGTTCATTTGGGATGATTTTCTCTTCCACTTGCGAAACTAGGTCTCGGAATTGTAGAAGCCTGGCAAGCGCCACCCAAAAGTTGTTTGTGTGTGTGACTTTTTCTGGTTAATAACCAATAAGAAACTCTAGGTTGTTTTCACTGTTTTGTTTCTCAGCTTCTGCCTCCACAAACGGTGGGTGCCCAATACATCATTATAAATGACTACATTTTTGTAAACTACCAGCGCGACGTAGTGATGGCTCTTTCCCCTGCTTGCTCCTTTTTTTCCCTGTCTTTCTTCTTACTCCTCCTTGTCTATGTAAGTGTTTATTATTTTATGGACACATGTTTATCCAGGTCTCGATTATCACCGGGTAGCATCCATTCCAGTTTTAACCGTATACTAATTAGCCCATATTTTAACAGCTGCAGCAGCTGACTCATCCTAGAATTCCCCTCTTTCCCTCCTCCCCGGGGGTGAGGGGGAGGCTCACATCCTCTCCTCACCTGTTTCCACGTTTCTGACATAGTGTCATGAATGTCAACCCCCATTGAAATCAGCTGGTGACAATACATTGCAAAGTCTCGGGATGATATCGCATATGACCTCGCCACTCAGCAGAGCTCACGATGTTGTCGTCACCAGAACCAGGATGAATCACCTGCTTCCCCACGAGGAAAAGGTGGCAACTCTGTAATAAGGTTTAAAAGCGACTAAAGTTTGTTCAACTCAGGGGGAAGAAAGGATCCATTCTGGTGGGGCTCAGCTGTTGTTTAACAGAGGAATGCTGGTGTTGTAGTTAAATGCCTGGGCCTGGGAGTTGGGAGAGCTCAGGTCAGTTCTCAGCTCTGCTCAGACTTCAGCAAGTCACTGAATTTGTCTGGGCCTCAATTCCCCAGCTGTAGAAAGGGGATCACAGCCCTGCCCTATCTCCCGGGGATGATGTGAGGATAAATGCATTCACACTTATGAGGTGCACAAATAGTACAATAATGGGGGGTCATAGCAGCAGCTACAGAGACGGCACCAATGAGCTTCCAGGTGGCATACCACGCAGAACGGTGTGATGCCATAAGTCATCCTGGTGTGCCATACAGTAAGGGCATTGTTTTGGGTACAGCAAAGAGCCCATTGACTTGTTTTGGCTTTTATCTATTGTTGGATTTGATTCGAACACGCTCACGTGGGAGTGTAAGTTTGACTGTTGCCTATCCTGACTGGCGCTGGCTGACTCCTTCCTCTCTGTTGCCATTAGGAGTCTACTTCCCTGCCTTGGCCAGCCTCTTTTCTCAGAAGGTCCGTGAGAGCGAGCGAGCTTTCACGTGCAGCACAGTGGGGACTGGCTCTCAGTTTGGGTAAGTTCCCAGCGGCAGATGTTCCACTGGGTTTGAGCGGTGAGTGACAGTCTCAGCAGAGTGCCATATGAGATACAGAGCCATTAAACTGCTGGAGGCAAAAACACCAACTCACAAAGTACATCTGGATCTCTGGGTGCTTGAGGGTATAACCCATTCCAAGTGAAGAACGCTCAGACAGTTGCTATAGAATATACGCACTCATTACTGAAGTCTTTGAGCCCTTTACAATGTCTCGTTCTTTCACGTGTGTTGAGGAGCAAGTGGCTTGAAGGAGTTGCTATTACATTTGATTTCCTACAGGAAGTGGCATGGTCCAGCAGGAAGAGCAAGACAGACAATCTAGGGTCTTGAGTTCTGTTTCTGACTTGCCCTGTGACCCTGGGCAGGTCTCATACTCTCTCTATGCCTCAGTTTCACTCTCTCTTAAATGAGGATTAATTCTACTTTCTCATCTTTGTAATGTTCTTGAAGAACCTCTGATAGAGAGGGCTATAGCATAGCCAAGCAGCAGTGGTGTTTTATGCACCATTTGTGTTTTTCACTCAGTTCCATCCTGTGACTGTCTTTTGCCAATCGATATATTCCTGGATACAAATTACGATCTTGCTGGAAGGATTAAGGGTCCGTCCACGCAGCATTAAATGCCCACGGCTGGTTCTGGTCAGCTGACTTAGGCTCCCGAGGCTGCGGGGCTGAAAAATTGCAGTGTCGACGTCCAGGCTTGGGCAGAGCCTGAGCTCTAGGACCCTCTGAGCGGGGGATGATACCAGAGCCTGGGCTCCAGTCTGAGCCCAAACATCTACCCGGAATTTCACAGCCCCACAGCCTAAGCCCCACAAGCCCGAGTCAGCTGGCATGAGCCAGCCACGGCTGCTGAATTGCAGTGTAGAGATACCTAAGCGGGCTAAGGCTCCTTTTCATTCTAAATGTCCCTGTGTCAGTGCATACAACCAGAGCGTGCATTAGAATGCTCTGCGGCGTCCTTTCTTTGGCAGGTCGCTCAGAAGTCGGTCGGAAACAAAGGCCTAGATCCGCAGCTGGTGTAAGACTGACCGTGTTCCAACAACTTCGATGGAACTGTGCTGCCTTACTCCCACTGAGGATGTGACCCCAAGTGTCAAATTAGGAAAGAGAACAGCTTCTTCTCCAGTGCGGGAGCACTACAATGACCTATTGTACAGTGGGAGGGTTTTAATAGCAAGACAACCTCTCCCCCACTCAGCTTTATCGAGGTAGGAATGATTAGCCAGTGCAAAAGTTTGATAAGATGAACAGGGCTTGATAAATAGCATTCAGTAACCCACAGCGTTGGCTCAGTAAGGCTTTTAGCATTGATTCATAGATTGTGAGTTTCTCCAAAGAACACTTTTACCGGGTTCATAATCACTCTGGTTTTTCTTTCCAGGACGCTGGTGATTGGTGGGGCAGGGTCCCTCCTTCTGGATTGGTATGGCTGGGAGAGTGTCTTCTACTTCTCTGGTATACTCACTTTGCTCTGGGTTTACTGCATGTGCAAATACCTCCTGAATGAAAAAGGTAACCCTCCCACCCTACCCATTGATACCGGCAATCTCTGATCACTAGGCTGTGCTGTGGATATGGCAGGAAAGTGATGTCTGGCAATTGTTAACCCAAGTGCAAACTGCAGAAGCAAATCTGTCGTGTAGTCAGGATGCTGTCAGACTTCCCATTTTGAACTCTGTGTATGCATATCTTTGAGTGAGATGAGATCTTTCAGGCTTGATAAAAAGTGCCCATAAGCAAATGCACCAAACCCAGATAAAGTGCTTTTACGGGTGGTTTCCCAGTTTAAAGTCCTATAATAAATTAATGTAAGCTTCAAAGGCTGACCTGACCCCCTCCAAAGTCTGAGCACTCGTACCAAGGGCTTGTCTTGTTCTTATTAAGAGCTGGCGGGGGTTCAGGACAGTGCATGATCTTGAAAGTGGATCAAGCGAAACAGAAACAAGGCACTCTTAGTCCAGAATCAGAATGTGATTCTGGAATCCCCATTCCAGCATAACTCCATGTGTAGACAAGGCCTTACACACAGGTGTATCATTATTAATTTTTTTTTGTATCATCATGCCTAGGAGCCCTAGTCATGGACTGGGACCCCAGTGTGCTAGGTGCTGTACCAACACGGAACAAAAGACAGTCCCTGCCCCAAAGAGCTTACAATCTAAGTATAAGACAAGAGAGGAGACAGACAGATACAGGGAGAAATATAAGGAAACAACGGGACAATGTTGGTCAGGATGATAGGCTGTGGTCTCAGCATACTAGCAGCGGAATTGACGACCACCTAACTTTTAAGCACCTAGAAAATCACAGGAATAGCCCTGTGATCCACAAAGCCAAGTTAGGTGCCCAGGCGCTCTGTACAATGTATGGGGAAAGAGAGGTGCCTTAGAATGTCATCCACAAAAGCTAGCAGGCTAGGCAGCTGACCAACGGGGGTTCCCTGCTGGGAGCTCGGTGCAGAGCCGACAGGCGATGTAAATAATGCAGGGTCTACACAGACACTGCGTCACCCTAACTACATTGACTTAAGCTCTGTGCCTCTCATGGAGGTGGAGTTATTAGGTCTGCGTAGCGATGGACTTACATTGGCGAGAGCAACGCCGTAGCGTAAACACTTACAGAATTAGGTCGACCTAACTCCGCAGGGCAGACCTGGCTTTGTGTGTTGAGTGAGTTTAGGCACCTACGGCGGGAGATTTGTGGATTGCAATGGAGTCAGAACTGGGATTTAGGATCTTAAGCCTCCGTCTTGGGCATTTCATGTACTGCAGCCTAGCAGGTGGTAATTTTTTTGGAGTCATTACAGAAAATGAGAGTTTTAAGGAGGATCTTGAAGGAGCCCAATTAGGTAGCTTTGTGGATGTTTACAGGGAGCGTCTCCCAAGTGTAAGGGAGAGTGTGGGAGAAAGCACAAAGGTGCGTGTCTGAAAATGTATCAGCTGAGCAATGGAGGCAGGAGTCCACATCTCAACAGTGAATGAGAGATGGTAGGTAGGGTGCGGAATAGGCCGTGAAAAGCCTTGAAAGGGAAGACAAGTAGCCTATGTTTGATGCAATAGAGAAGGGGAACCAGTGGAGGCCTGCAAAGAGAAGGGTGACACGGTCAACGTGATGGGCCGGGAAAATGATCTTTGCATCAGTGTTCTGAATGGCTACGAGCAGGGTAAGGTTGTATTGGTCAAGGCCACTTGCAGTCACTGAGACCACACAAGGGCCCTTTCAGGGTTGAGGTTCAGCATTAAATCTTGATTTTCTGTGTTCGGAGGCATGTACGTGTACATGGGGTGGGGTTTTGGAGGAACTTCAGTAAGAACATCACAGCTACTTGAATGTAGTTTTTGTGGTTCAATGTGCAGACATTCTGTGGTTATCCTTTTGAATGCACATTTTAAGCAGTTCTTAAATCATATGTTTAATCCCTAGGATAAAACAGATCCAGGGTGTATGTATAGACTATTGCGAAGCACAGCTTTGATTTGGTATGTTTCTTACCTACAGAACTCATCTTCCGTTTAGAACATTTAGCAAAGGATCTCTCGTTATCCAAACAGACCAAAGTTCTCTGGAAGCAATTATTTAAAAAGGCCCCTATCTGGTAAGAAAATGTCATGGGCGTGTGTGTTGTGCATGTCAGCCCCTCTTTCACGCAGAATCTGGTTTTGTTGTTGCTCAACTTTTGTTTCATTGGATTAATTGCGTCTTGCTTCTGGAGTTAAAGACCACCTTGCATTTCCAAACTTGTCCAGCAGGGGGAAGAAAGGAGGCTCTTTCCAAGGTTGCTATTTTTTTAATATATAGCTATTTATTTAGGAAGTTTTAACAGGTTTACAAATCATTGTCATGTAGATGTCAGAATCGAAACAATAATAATTACACCAATGAGCTTATCACTATGGAGTAATCTAATCATCGTCATTTAGCAGGGTATTACCATATTACTGAGCGAGTTTCTTTACACATCCCAATCCTCTGTGAATTACGTTTGTCAGTGTTTCTGTTTTACAAGCAGGGATTCTAACAGCCCAGGAGATAAAGCCACATTCTGAATTTAGAGAGACAAGGCAGATGAGGGAATATCTTTTATCTTTATTTACTTTATCTTCTGTTGGTGAGAGAGGCAAGTTTTCTAGCCACACAAGTGACAGTACTTTTCCCAAACTTGAAGAAGAGCTCTGTGTAACTCAAAAGCTTGTCTCTCTCACCAACAGAAGTTGATCCAATAAAAGATATTCCCTCCCCCACCTTGTCTCTCTAATATCCTGGGAATGACACAGCTATACAACTACACAGCACCTTCTCTGAATTGGTTGGTCAGAGGGCACTGGGCGGTGCAATCGTTGCAGAGAGAGACAACCAAAAAATGCCATTTTAATTGTCACTTGGACTTCATAACTATCTCAGGAGATATTACATCTTCCTAGTTTAGGGTTCTGGATTTAACACTGAAACCTGATCCAGCCCAAAGCAGGGGACTGTTTTGTGTTGCTCAATACATCTGCCTTGTGGCCATTTAAGTGACAGGATCTGAGGGAAAGCAGCTTTAAAAACAGTAGGGGGGATAAGTTGAGAAACGGGCAATACCCCAGTACTCTGGAAAGGGTGCAGAGGATGCACTAGCAGGAATGAAGCTATGTTGATGTGGACATAACATGAAGCTAGTAATTCTCCCGGGTACGTTTGGTTTGCAGTGTCCTGTCAGATATGATTCTGTTCAAAACCGCCTGCGTTATTGTTTAAATGCCAACACCACCCCAGCTACTATACTAGATTAAATCAGTTGCTTATTACTGCTAATTCCTGGGTTTGGAGAGACACGCTTGCTCGACAGACACTTAGCAGGACCTAAACAAAATCCCTGAGAAGGGCACAAGTCCTGCTGTAAGGAAGGAGCAGCTGGGATCTTTCATACTGAGACGCATTCCATGAGTTGGTGGTTATCAGCGCTGATTGTATCATAAACTGATATCCAGGCCCAATTCAGAGCTGCCTATGGTGGGAACATCATGGGAATAAACTGGTGCATTGCTATATTTTGGCAGTCAGCTGGGGTTCGTTATCTCTGATAAATCTCAGGAAGCTGCTTCAGTGTTATAGAGGGTTTATTTATGTGCCTGAAACCACCGCCTTGAAATTTTGGGTGGCTGAATCCCCTTCATTATCCAATGTGATCTGTCATCGTGATTGATTCGTTTTCCCTTTGTATATTCACAGGGCCGTCATTGTAGCTCAGCTTTCTACGGGCAGCACATTTTTCACCCTCCTCTCCTGGTTGCCAACTTTCTTTAAAGAAACTTTTCCTGAGTCTAAGGTACGTTGACACTGCAACAAAGTGTCTCCTAAGTCTCGAAGTTCAGTGCAAAAAAAGGCATGTAGCATTCTCCACGTGTTTACGTAGCTCCCGTTAGCATTGAGAGTCTTTGCATTGACTTCAGTGGGCTCTGGATCAGGCCCGAAGAAAACAGTCCTTTCAGTAGCTGAGCCAGTAATGGTAGGAGGTTGATTGTAGTACCCTTCACCCCTCTACATTTGATTTTGCTTGGTTTAGTCCTTCCGCATTGTTACGACGGATTCATTCCCATTTTCTGGTTTGCCCCGCCTTGCCGTGGGGATCCCTTTGAGAGTGTGTCAGGGAGTAACAGTCTCATTTGTTCCATAATGTCAAGCTGTCAAGAAGAAGCTGTTCCTGCACTGTCCAAAACTTCCTTTGTAGCCCAGAAGATCAAACGCAACCCCCTCAAAACACACATCTGGGCATTGGGATAGATGGGCACCTTTGGATTTTGGATGAGACAGGAAGACTGTCCGTGTAGGAGAAAAGCTTTTTCTTGGGATTTAGCATGGCTGAGAGGGAGAGGAGAGGGAATAGGAATGATTTCTGCCCCACGTGGACATGCTATACCCTTAGATACATGTTGGTTGCCTGTTTCCTTTATTTCTGATTCTTAAGAGAGGGTGTTGGCAAGCAGGGAGCGTATGCTTGATAGGTGCGGGAGTCCAGCTGTTTAATATAGGGGAATAGAAACTTGTACCTCCCACATGTCTCTTTTAAAACAAAGCTACAAGTATAGACCCTGATCCAGGCCTTTGGATCCCTGAGGGTGGGCCCTTGTATCTGCACATTGGCTTCAAGGGATCTGATTACAGTATCTGGCCATATTGTTCAACTCTGCGACACTGGCAACCAACAGTCCCAAGAAATAACACCGTCTGATTTGACCCTTGAGCAGTGTCAGACAGCCAGCAATCCATGTTTCCACGGGGCTTTGTTACTGTAGTGTCTAAGCTTCGAAGTGTGATATTGCTAGTTGTTACAATGATAACAATTTTCATGACCAATTCATGCACATTTTTTATTTGCAAAGCTCTGAAAAAAAGGCCTCTCTCTGCACAAATAAATCTCCCATTTTTCTGACACCTGGTTACAATTCTTTGTATATTTACAACACGATCTGTGCATAGAAATCCCAAGATTATCTTTTCTATAGTGGCTTTCTCATGGGTTTCTAGAATTTCCCAGTGCCACTTACATTCATTACATTTACGAGGGGCTTTATGACATACTTGATGTTTATATTAAAATCATGTAGTAAGCCGGCAAGCATATTGTTATAACAAGATTTGCAGCACCTCTTGTAATATGCTTGTGTAGCAGTAATTTAGCCATCTGTTAAGCATTTAATTCTTGTGCCCTTATGTAAGATGCTTTCTATAATGTTCCTGCATCTGGCCCTCACTGCATAAACATTAATAAAACATGGATTCATTCCATGTGAATTTCAAGGGCTGAAAATAATCCTTAATGTGGTAAAACTATGTCACCTACTGGCCAAACATACATGCTGCAGGTGAGCTGTTTTTCTCTTTCTAAACAGCTAATGTCAAATCCACTTAAGAGAATCATGCACCCTTGGCCCATGGCATGAAGTTTGCTATGATTTGAAAAGGGACCCTATCAAATAACAACGTGGCATTGTTCTATGTTCTAATGTTCTTATTGTATATTTTGGGCTACAGGTGTAGAGATTTTTGGGCACAAGCTTGATACGAGTGCAGCTCCTGTTGGAACCAGTGGTGAGCTGCAAGTGTTCAGCGCTTCTGCAAATCAGGCTCTTGTTTTCAAACTACCAAAGCAATTTAAGAGCCTAAGTCCCATTTTCAACAGCGACCAAGGGCCAGATTTTGAAAGGTATTTACGGGGTGCAAAAATGTGCCTCGTGAGGTTGACCAAAGCATCTGAACAGGTTAGGCGCCTAACTCCCATTGAAGTCATCAGGGGCTAACCTCTTTTAGTGCTTTTGAAAACCCCACTAGACACCTAAATGCCTCTGAAAATCTGACTCTAAGTCTAACAGAAAGGCAGTGGGATACAAGCTCCTAAATTACTTGGGTGTGTTTGAAAATGTTACTCGTAGTCATCTTCGGTGACATCATAGACTCATAGACTCATAGGTCAGAAGGGACCAATATGATCATCTAGTCTGACCTCCCGCACAAGGCAGGCCACAAAACCCTACCCATACACATTTATAACAACCCCGAACCCATGACTGAGTTATTGAAATCCTCAAAAGTGAGATTTGAAGACCTCAAGCTGCAGGGAATCCACCAGCAAGCGACCCATGCCCCATGCTGCAGAGGAAGGCGAAAAACCTCCGTGGCCCCTGCCAATCCGCCCCGGAGGAAAATTCCTTCCCGACCCCAAATATGGCGATCAGCTAAACCCTGAGCATGTGGGCAAGACTCACCAGCCAGCACTCATTTTTTTAAAAAACTGTAGACTGTACAATAAAAGACTTGCAAGCCTGCTTTCCAGTAAACAAAGGTACTTGAAGTTCAGTGGCTGCTGTGAGAACAAAACAAAAGGATTTCCTGTACCCCTATCACTCATCCATGGCAGCTTCATTAGCTGGTCCTCAACAAAATTTTCATTTAGCAGTCCCTATACATTTATCAGTCCCGTTTCTGTACAAAAAAGTCAACCTATTTTAATCCTATTAAATATTACAGGCTAAAAGTCTGTTCCTAACTTCTACCATGTAGCAGAGGAGTAAAACAATAGAGTAAGAATGCATGTTGTAATCCTAAAATCCATCCTTAGTACATTTTCTCCGTTGAAAAGACAAAGCAAGTTTTTCCTCTTTACCAGTCTTGAAAGCTCAACCCGGGCATCAGAAAATCCAGCTGTGTTCCCTCAGCTTCCTAGCAATGCTAGCTAATAATATAGAGGCTGATGTCTGAATTTAGTTTGCAGTTTTGCTGGTGACCCATGAGGCAGGATAGAACACCCAGTTTGCATGTTGGCTCTGTGCTGCCAAATCCTGTTGGCCAGAAAACTGCCGCTTTTAATTCTTCCTTACTGCTGTGGAGAGTAATTTCTGCCTCTCTTTGTCATGGGTGTAAAGCCAGTCAGACATTATGGTCCTTAACAATTCATTTATTTATATAGCACCATAAGCGTGCGCGCACATTACAGGCCTCAGGCCCCCATCGTGGAGTGCAGCAGAACTCTGTAAAGCATCAGTCAGAGTGTGTTGTGAGAAAGTGGCTTAAAGCTCCTATGTTAGATGAGTAAAGGCACCAGGAGTAAACCCTAATCTCTCTTTGCCCTGCCCCCCCCCAAAATCAAGTCTGTTAGCTGCAAAACAAACCCTGCTCTGCTAGCAGGATGGGAACGTTGCTTCTCTTCACTTTTCCTGGGAGGATTTTTCTCCCTTTCAGGGCTGGGTGTTTAACGTAGTGCCATGGCTGGTTGCAATCCCAACAAGTTTGTTTAGCGGATTCCTGTCTGATCACCTTATCAATCAGGGTAAGAGATGCTTGAGTTGTTCATCAGCTCTGTCTTTTCCTAATACCAAAAAAAAAAAAAAAGGACTGGATGGGAGGAGGTGGGTGTGATGGGAGAAGAGGGGCCAGCTTTGTTCTCTGGAGAAGCTGAGCTTCTGGCCTGGAAGCTGCATAAATATTGTCCTCTGCATGGCCTCTATATATTTGTAGCTCCCTTTGTCTTTTATGGGAGTTGTAAGTACCCAACTGAGAACAGAATCTGATCCTGGATGTTAAGTTTATCTTGTACGCACTCTCCTGGCATGAGCCCAAAGCGATGGGTGTTGAACTCTTCATTGAGAGGGGGCTAGTTTAAATATCTCCAATCATCTTCCTTTTCCTTTCCAGGTTATAAAACGATCACTGTTCGTAAGTTCATGCAGGTAAGAAGAAAATTAAAGCCTGTGAGTGAAACATCACTTATCTGGTAGGCTGACATGCAAAGTAGGTGTGAACCGTGGAAACCAGATTAGTGCTCTTCGGAAACTGGATTGATGGTCTTGGTTACCAAAAAGGAGCTTTTACAGATATGCAGATAAATTGGTAACCAGCCCTGATGGGAAAAGAAATATAGAGAAAGGCTGGGACCTTTTAACTGAGCTTTGACAAACCATTACATGTTAGCAGTTTGCCTGTGAGTGACAGCGAGGGTTTCTGGCATACAGAGATCGAGCGTGTTCTTTCCCACTGAAAGATGCTGCAGATTTTAGATGAAGGGAAACAACAAAAGAATGAACAAGAATAAAATCTCCAGGCCAGAGCATGGGGCAGCCCTTCTGTAGAACAGGGATTCCCAAACTTTCTAACAACTTTCTACTAACAACTGTATTTGGTCTTTTCTTGGGAGCCATTGTTGTATATAGATGTATAGAATCTATTATTTTTTAAATCTCGTGAGTGTGCAACAACGCTATCGAGTTTGTCAGCCCTCTGCTCCCCCTTCCCTTTCTCAGCCCTGCTCTTCCCTCACCCCAAGCCCCTTGCTTTCACTCACCTAGCCCTGTGCCCTGCTACAGTCCATGTTAGCCCCAGCTCCCTACAGCCAGGCCACAGTCACCACCATGCTTCTGACCATCAGCTCGCTGGCTCTGGCTGGTTCCTCCACGCTGCAGCTGCCCAGATCCTGTTCTCACGCTGCTGCCTGCTTTCCCGGCCAAGCTGAAACGAGAGCGCAGATGGGGGAGCACTTCTGGGGCCCAGGCAGGATAGGGAGTGGCAGAGGGGACAGGACCGGCAATCCCCCGAGATCCTTCCTGCGATCCACTAGTGGGTCAGGACCTATCATTTGGGAAAGGCTGCTCTGTACCTTGCTCCATCACTTCTGCCTTGCAAAAGGGCACGTGACTATACAGGCCGGCTGACACCATAGAAATGCAAAGGGGTAGTTCAGAGGAAAGCGAGTTACAAGAACCGCCCAGCTCTACGTACAGAACCATAGCGAGGCCCTCGTATTTCAAAGGAACAACCCGGCTGCAATAGGAGCTGCTTTTACCACTGCCTCTTACTGTGACTCTCTTGTGGTATTTCATTTTCTTTTTCCTTCAGGTCATCGGCTCAGGCGTATCAAGCATTTTTGCCTTGTGCATGGGTCAGACATCCAGTTTTTGCAAAGCTATAATATTTGCATCTGTCTCAATTGGACTTCAGACCTTTAACCACAGGTAATCATCATCATCATCGCTGTAACTCCTATCTCTGACAAAATACTTTTTCTCTGTGGTTCTCCAAGCACTTTATGCAGGAGGCAGTTATCGCTATCCCCTTTGGGGAAACTGAGGCACAAAGAGGTGCTGTGACTTGCCTAAGGTCACCTGCCTGGCCAGTGGGAGAACCAAGAATAGAATCCAGGTCTTCGGAGACGCAACCGACTACCCCGACCAATAGGCCACACTGCCTTTACCATTATGTATGCAGTTTATGCCAAACACCTTGCAGACAAATTGTACCCGTGTTTTATTTGTTACATGTGAAGAGTTCTGTTGGCCATCTCATCTAAGATCTAAGACTTGAGGAGTTAGCCAGGCTTTATTGAGAAATGGCTGTTCATAAAGGTGAAATGTCCAGAACACGAGTGCCGTAAGAGTCAGTAACTCAAGACAGCCAGCTAAACCCCACTGTAGGTAAATGTGTGACACGATTAAAATTCAAGGATTTTTCTCACCACCTTCCCACTAACTCAGCTTAGTTTTGAAACAGCCCAGCACAGGGCCAGATTTCAGGTAATGGATGACAATACTGCTTAGCAGATGGAGCAGCAACATCTCAGATCTGAAATGCATGATGCTTTGAGCAGGGGGTTGGACTAGATACCTCCTGAGGTCCCTTCCAATTCTAATATTCTATGATTCTATGATCTGCATGGGAGTAGCTTGCATAGCACTTTCCTTCATATGCCATCCTCTAGCGTATTAATTGGCAAATTCACCATACTGTTATTCACCTCTGTTTTATGGTCCACTTAGAACTTGAGATTTCTTCCCAATTTCAGCACTACTGTTTATTTGTATTGTTTTTTCACCTCTAGCTTTGAGTTCTTATAGAAGCAAGGAGAGGCATAACAAGAACCAGTGGCTGGAAGCTAAAGCCAGACAAATTCCAATGAGAAATAAGGCACAATTTTTTAACAGTGAGGGCTTTTAACCATTGGAACTAACTACCAATGGGAGTGATGTCTTCAAGTCAAGATGGGATGCTTTTCTAGAAGAGATGCTTTAGTCATACAAATTATTGGATTCCATACAGGAGCAACTGGAAGAAATTCTATGGTCTGTGATATGCAGGAAGATAGACTAGATCTAATGGTTCCTTCAAGCCATATAATCTGTTAATCTAAGCATCAGATATTGGTCATTGCAGGATATTGTCTTCATATCCTGGTACAGCAACACCTAGGCCTAGTCTAGCAGGTAGAAGTGTCTTGCCACAGTGAAGCTGGCACTTTCTAGCAGGATAACAATGGACACTCCAAAGAGAATTTGAATTTCGTTATAGCCCCACTGATTACTTTATAAACACAACTACAGCCATCTAAACAGCACTGCATATCTTGTACTTTCCCACTAATACTGAAGCTCTTTGGTTCTTTTGTTTTGAAGTCTCTCCATCCAGTTATTTTCCCATCTTGGTTCAATTTCAACCATGTTTGGGTCTCAATTCCCTCCTCCTCCTCCCCCGTGGGTTGTCTAGGCTTGGTTCCCTTCAGTTTGCAACATCTTGCTTATCTCGTGTAAACTCAGAAGAACAATCAAATCCTGTTTAAAAAAATAAAAGCCTTCCATTTCTCCTCTCTTTGTGAACAGTGGCATTTCGGTCAACGTACAGGATCTAGCCCCATCGTGTGCTGGCTTATTGTTTGGTAAGGGTGCATTTTATTGATTTTTTTATTTGCACAGAAAATATCTCCATGTGTGTGGGATAGTTACCAGGGAACTATGTGTAACCACAAGTAACTGAGGGCAGAACGTGGCACAGTGTGGACACCTCCTTGATTTCACTAGGGTTGCCGAAGTGTAACAGCAGGTAGAGTTTAGGTGTCGGTTTGTGAACATCCGCTACCCGGCTCTGCAGAAAGCTTGTCATGTAAGGGTCGCAGCAGCAGCGATGGCTCCAATCGGCACGTCAGAGAGAAATTAACAAAGGGCCAGATTGTGCCCGAATGTGCTATGGGTGTTCGTGGAGCTGAGTGCCTCCATGGGTGCATGGTGTTGGGAAGTGTGCAAGGAGTCCTCTCTCTCCGACACAGCAGCTGGACCCACATGCAGTCTCTCCACTCCCCTGGGAGAGCAAGGCACCCTGAAGGGGTTGGGGGAAGGTGGGCCATGCCCTCCATATCATGGACAGTTGAGCTATTGGGGTGCACCTTAGGGAAAGTATACACTTGTACTACCGGAAAGGGGTCAGCCATGGGTACGATCCCTCTGTGAGGACTTCCACTTCCCTTAGCTCTCCCCCACTCCACCCTGTAGGGAGTTGTGGCTGTGCCCTGACCCCCACACAGCGAGGTGGTGCCTAAACAGCATGAACAAACCCAATGGGAGGAAAAAGCCTCGGGAGTAGCACGATGCACATTCAGAGCTAGGTTTTCAACCCTCGCCCTCTCCCTGTGCTGCTTCATTTGCTTGCACCAGCCCTTGGCGGGTGCAAATCACTGCGCGCACGAGCCCTTTAACTAGTCCAACACTTGTGAGCACACGCAAGAGTCAGGCTATCGAAAGGGCACCTGCCAGGGTTAGAATGCCCCGCTGCCATTTGCCTCTGCCAGTTTTGCCTACACAGGAAGTGGAGGCAGCGTAGACGCCCAGAGGGAACGTGCATCGAAGTCCCTAGTTATCACTAACTGTGTGGTCCTGGATTCCTAGCAAGGATCTTATGGTTAGAAGCACTGTGTGTAAATTGATGTGATGCAGTGTTTCCCTTCTCTTTATAGGCGTTGGAAATACAGGTGGAGCTCTTTTAGGTAAGGGATTTTCCTAGAGTTGCCCCACACTTGGGGGATCCTCTGGGTGAGCTGACATTACAGGGCAGGGAGCTGGCCTAGTTCTATTTGATTTATTTGTACTCTCTCTCTCTCTCTATACAGGTGTCGTTTGTGTGTACTTAGCTGGGCATCTGATTGAAACCACTGGTTCTTGGGTTTCTGTTTTCAACCTGGTGGCTACAGTTAATGTCCTGGGGCTCTGTACATTTCTGATCTTTGGAGAGGCCCAAAGGGTGGACACAGACTCTGTGTACATAGATCTATAGGTCACTGTAAAGATGAATTCAGCAAAGGAAATCTGTCAAAGGGTTTAGGAATGTAATTTCTATTTATCACCGTTGTGCAAATGGTTCTTTGCGGAAGAAAATATTATTTCTGTGTAGAATTTAAACAGAAGAATGTTGATTAAGAATATTATGGGCCTGAACTGAACTCAGAGGAGGGAGGAAATCCACAGTTAAAACTTTGCTCAGGGGATGGCTGATGGGCTATAGAGCCTTTCAAATCTGGGTCACCAGTTTGAATCTGGCCCATTCACTGGTGACTGAATGAAGCAGCTGATGGCTTACGTGAAATCAGTTGGTGGCTCTAGTCCAGTTCCTAGTGGAGAAGTATCCAACATGGCAGAAAATGCCATCTAGTTGACACCAAGTGGCACTTTAGCTGGGAGTCTCAGCAGAGAGGCCAAGGACTGAATGGCTCATTGAGAGTGAACCCCTCTTTCATCCTGAGAGACGGTCCCTCCAGGACAGAGATGAAACATTGCAGACGGCCAGGCTGTACCTGCTCTGTGGTCAAGCAGAGGTCTCCCACTTCCAGGGCTGTCACTCCGTTCCTTTCATCAGAACTTAATACCAAGGACTATCCTTAACTTTCCCTTGTGTGCCTCAGTATTGCTGTCTGTATATGCGGTACAATCAGGGTGTACAAAAGAATGGGTTCAGCGTTGTTTTGTGGTATTCTGTGAACATATATGAAGGGTGGCTCACATTCTGGACTATGGACCTGTAGTATCAGTGCGTTCTGCTTCACTGGGTCCATTCTCAGTGTGCATTGAAAGCAATGCAGGAGACATTCCAAAGAGCCTGAAAAGTGCATATTACGTATTCACATTAATTGTAGGGCTTTTTTTCTGCCTTATGGATCCATACTGCTGAATGCTCACAGAGGAGTTCCTGTGCCTCTGCAGTCCATGCTTTTGAACCTGAATATGTTAAAAGTTATTGATCATATTTGAATTTAAATACCAAAAAGGCTTTGTCCACATTAGCCACTAAAGAGGTGATTCTGCAAGCTTGCAGAATCCTGGGACCTATCTAAGAACCTGCCTATCTCCCGGTGACATACCGCCACCGTGTCAAATCCCATCCCTATCAGAGAGAGGGCTGTCCTCTGTCAGAGCCCCTGGCCTTTTCTAGTCCCTTCCTCCCCAAGGCTCTCACAGCCTCAGTGTGCCAGCATTCCAGCCCAGCATTTTGCTCTTTCCGTGGGGATAAGGGTGGAGGGGTGGGCTGGGTAGTGGGGCTTGGCCTTTGGAGATCGTGTGGATGGGTGGATTAATTGCAGTTATATTTCTTTCGTCGCTGTGTGATGGAGTTGATCTGGGGAAACTGATGTAAATTGTCCAGGGCATGTTCAGTGCATGGCACAGGCCGGTGGTGCATTGGACGGACGTTCTTCTATCACAGTTTGTATAAATCTAAATAAATAAATGCATTTAAGCATAAGGCAAGCAAAACATACAAGAACAATGCCTGCCCTGGCAGGAGATGGGGCATGACTATCAAAGAGCACTTTTCTACCCCCTAGTTTCTGCCATAGCGAGCGTGTATTTGATTTTTTCAGCAAAAACTCTGGAAGGGCCTGATCAAAAGTCCATTGAAAGCAATGGATCCATGAGCTTTCAAGGGCTTTGGGGCAAGCTCTGCAAAGGGCAGCTAACATCCAGCGCTACATCAAGCAAAATACCTCTTTTCATTGCAGTTCCTGCGTGTCAAGTAATGAGGAATGCTCCATTTCAAACCTGACTGCAATAATTAAGATGTCTATTAAAGTCTTTTAGTTTGACTGCTTCATAATGAAAACCTGGGGTGGGTGGGATGCAGTTGAGGACCTCAAAATTCCTTCTGGCAGCTTGAAATTTCATCCCCCCCTTATTTCTCTGTGTTCATTTCTTTGCTTCAATTCACCTTGCCTCTCTTGATTTTTCATTTTTAATCATTTGTCCTCTGTTAAGACTGCCTTTTCTAGGTACTGACCAAGGAAAATCAAGGCCATCACCAAAAATGTCCTGGATTAGAGGCCATATTCCTGTCTTTTTCTCCCAGTGAATATTTTCCATTCTACCAAAAGGAAAATTAATTCCTGGAGTGGTTGATGACCATGTACAGACATAGGCCCTGATCCTACAACGTGATCTATTCAGGCAATGCATGGAAATCACTTTCTTTTTCTGTAGTCTGTTTTCCCTCCCACCTTTCTTCTGTCTTATATATTTAGATTGTAAACTCTTTGGGGCAGAGACTGTCTCTTACTATATACATGTACAGCTGGTAGTACAATGGAGTTTTGATCTTGGCTGTGAGTTACAGGAGATACCATAATAATAATATATATTAATGTAACTTGCAAGTAACAATGCAAATAATAATACAATATGCAAATAATAAAAATCATAATTAAGGAATAAAACTTCAATGAGCTTCCACAAGGGCACATCTCTCTGGCCATATAGATCACATGGCAGGATTGGGGACGTGGTCATTTTTATTCCAGTAATGAAAGGAAAGGAAACCCCATATAAAGAGAGACAATATTTTAAGATTCATTCTAAGGAATAAAGGCAAAATTTTCCAAAGTAACCTCTGTGACTTAGATGTCTAAATTCCATTAAAACCCAATTGGATTTAAGCACCTAAATAATTACTTAGGTGCTTCAAAAATTATACTCAACTTTCCAGATTGGAGAGGATTACAGAAAAATTTAATGATCTATGTTTGCGCAAGTGAATGCTGGAAAAAGCTTTAACTGGTCATTGGAATCTCTTCCCAAACTTCTGTCTCCCATTCTGTATAATTGGCCACCAGTGCAATTTACTGACAAGCCCCTGGTAGGCATTCAGCTCCAAACTGTGTGTAATCGCCAGGGTTTTTTCATTAACTAGTCTCTAATAAATTGTTTTTAATTTCAGCTCTCCAGGAAAAAATAATTCCAGTTTCATGGGAGACAGTGGAATGGTACATGTGTAGCAATTATCTGTATAAGAATTTTATACAAAGAATTATAAACCTACCAGAGCGTATCCTGCATTCTCATTAATGGAAAACAGTTAGCGGCTGGCAGGGGATTTTTCCAGTGAAACTATTAGGCTCGTTGCAGCTGTTAACTTTCTTTCATGTTTTTTTCTCCCCTACCAAGTCTCCTATAGAAACATTAATTTATAATCTCTCATGTGTGCACGTGTGAGCTAGAGCGAGATGAACACGTTCATAAAAATGATCATTGGGCCATTGAAAGTCCTGGCTCGGGGCCTGTTGCAGGACTCATCAGAACGAACTTTGCAGTTAGGAGTGACATCTCCCCGTCCAGAACATTTGGGTTCCATGGACTGCCCCGTTGCCCTACATAAAGAGCTTGATTCTGCTGCTTCGTATGCCGCTGCCAACCTGCTCTAATCCAGAGACCTCAGTGTGGTCACTCTTGGTTGCAGCAGAGTACATGGGAGGAAAATCATGCCCATGAACTCTGCATTTCAAATCTTCCAGTCCTGCTGCTTTGTCTTCCTGACACATTGCATTGCCTCAGGCTCCTGACTCTTTGCTTGCCTCCTGCATTCCCTATTCATGTCAAAGAGGCTGAGCTTTTTTGCCCGGGGACTCAACCCAGCTCGGTGTCAGCGATGGGATGATTCCCTGGTCTTGAGCTCAGTCGTAGGCAGTGCCCAGCAGTTTTGCTGCAATCACCTTCATGTGATTTGGCTGATGGAAACAAAGTCAG
This sequence comes from Mesoclemmys tuberculata, assembly GCA_007922155.1. NCBI lineage: Eukaryota > Metazoa > Chordata > Testudines > Chelidae > Mesoclemmys > Mesoclemmys tuberculata. Next base: position 22,637,177 of record ML675625.1, read on the forward strand.
ATTTCAGGTAACAAAAATGGATGCAGCTATGTGGCCATTTTAAATATGGTTCTAACTGCCTCCGGGCTCTTCATAGACCAGTGCCCTGCCCAGCTCTTCCCTCCCACTGCTCAGTTCCCTCTCAAAGCCTTTCTCGTCTGCTCCTTCCCCATGACGCTCCAATCTGTCACCTTCCCACATCTGTCACCCACTCCTGCTCGTTGTCACTCAGTAGCTGATGAGTATACACGGGGCCTGCTCCCCTTGATGTCAACTGTGATATCCCACTGGCTTCTGCAGCCGCAGGATGAGGTCCTAAGCCACAATACTCAGAGCCCGATGGTTCTCTAACAGCTGGAGCTGGCCCACCCCTCACTTTTGGTGTCTAGTCACAACCAGACCTAATGGAAATTGGCGATTGAACACCCAGAAGTTATTCTTCCAAATGGGCTCCAGGTCACAAAGCGCAAAGCTTGCTGCAAGTAGCTGGGTGTTGTGTGGAGCACTAAGAGGGGCAGGTGGGAGGCTGTGCAAACACCCCGAGGCCACTAGTGCAATCGATATTCTGGAACAATAGCTGCTACCGCTCTGCACCCTTTATGCAGGGAGGTAAGGCCACAGGGTCACGGATCCCTGACCTGCAATCATCCAGGTGTTGGCCAGAGAGAACCCCGCTGGAGTGTGCGGGGCATGCAGCAAGCCCTCTGGCATGAGAGATGTGCCTGCAGCAGCCCTGGCGTTTGAGCAGGAGGCTACAGGAACCAGGCCCCCTCGCTCAGTTTCTGGTGCTGATAGTCGTGGAAAATAGCTTGAAAATCTGACTCCTAAAGGCTCAAACATTAGATGGCAAATAAAAATGCCCAAAATATATTATTATTTTAAAAAGCTCATAATTTTTAAGATAATCTGATGATTTGGGGGGGAAAACGGGGGCTGACTCATGACCTTTGAACTCTTGGAGTTGGCAATTCTGTCAAAATCACGCTTGACATCGTATTAGTTAACACGACTCCTCAAGGTCATTTTCTAACATAGGCTAATTTTCTAGGGAGGTTTTTAAAGGCTCTGTCTGGTCAGTGTCAGAACAAAGAACCTGAGCAAGAATTCAGGAAAAAGGATTGTAACCTCTTTGGAGCTGTAGCTTGCAGAAAGGAGGCTCAACATAATCAGCAAATGCTGAGCCAACCTGCTGCATCTCTATTTTAAAAAAATACATACTTTTTTGGTGGATTTTACTTCAAATGATGAATTTTCAAAGTTATGCCATACCCAAGATTATTTGAAAATGGTCCAAGATATGAGATTAACGGTAAGTCATTTTTATATCAAACAATTACTCCTCATAACTCACTTAAAAATAGTGAAATCTGCATTCTTCAGCTGGATAACCACCTTTAATACCAGATTTACTGGCAAGGAAACAAAGAATAACCATACAGAACTCTATAGTCAAGGATCAGAGAAGATGAGGTGGGGCAGGGACACAGAGCAAAATAAATCACTTGGTTGTAAGTAACTGAAGACTATTTTTTTAAAATTTAATTTTGGCTGAGGTACAAATAGACTTTTAAAAGGTTTGTCGCCCCCAGCTTCCACTGCATGAGTCACTTGGAACAGGGACGTCTCAGAAATAAAATCTCAGTCCTAGCAGTTTTATGTCACATAAATCTATAAGCAGGACAAGTACAGCAGCACGGAGGGTGAACTGAGACACATTTACACACATCTAGGCTGACCTTTCTGAGCTCCTGACAGGCAGAGTGTGTAAAATAAGTGGGTGTGATTCTGATTTCACTGACCCCATGTAACTGTGGATACAAAATGAAAGGTGCATTTCACTGCTTGCTGCAAATGATGCACATCTAATGACTAAGCCTGGGGGGAATTTGGGTTCAGATCCAGATCAGAACTTTGGGCTGGTTTATATCTCTATAACGAGCCAAACTAACACCTCTGATGCAAACAACTCCAATCTCTGATCTAGCTCTCCACACTTTGAGATTTGGGACTAACTTTAGTTCTTACCGAAATGCTTTTTGGATAGGCAGAAATATGATTCTTAACTTTCACTATTGTGAACCTTTTTTTTTTTTTTTTTGGTTTGGAAAAAGTTACAGAAACTCAATCTGTGGCAATGCTGAACCAATGATCGATGCTGATTCGTCCTGCAAAGATGCTAGAGGTGGGCGAACACCTATCATCAAATTTCTGGACTCACTTAAACTCCGTAGGTTTGAAAGTTTGACTCGCCCTTGCATGTTTCCGCTTTGCATTCTTGTATGAGTGACTATAATAAAAAGGAACAGAGATGGGGAGAGAGAAAACGTATCCAATGAAAACACAGGGTAAAAAATGAAGCAGAGCAAGATGGACGTAGAAAAATAACCAATGTTCATTCATCACCCATTCCACCTTGAAAGCAAGAGTGAACGTTTTGTGTTCTATGGAGAGGGTGCTCTGTTCTGTGTCTGGGCAGCATCAGGTCAAACCCAGATGCCTTTGCTCATCTCCAAACTCACAGATGGATCTCTGTCCCTTTCCCAGAATAGGAGCAAATGAGAGCAGTATGTGGCCCACATACATTAGCTCCTTCTAATAACTACTGTGTAATACTAGGTTCATATCCCAGCAATGGAAGGTTTGAAATGCAGGGTTAAAGGACCAACACGTTTTGAAGAGTTTATATTTTAAAAGGGTTGTAGATGGAGACCCTTGGTAAAGGACCTGATTAGAATGCATGTGGGACATGAGTGATGCTGTTCAGAATGAAATCTGTGAGCTAGATTTTCCAACAAGTTAGGTATGCAAATGTATGCACAATTATTTGCACATGCAGTTGGCATGGCTGCACATGCAAATCAAATAGCCATGCCAGTACAACTGGCATTTGCACATGCAGGCCCAGTTAATCTACATACACATTAGACGTGTAATTGTGCAGCTAGCTAATTTGAAAAGCTGGTTTATAAATACAATCCTAGCAAGACTGCTGGAAATTGACATTGCTCAGAGCATCACTGGAAGTGCTCTGCACCTAGATGCTGTAGAGAAGCTGTCTGAATGGCAAATCTAATAAAGACTATTTCTTAAAGGTATATTACAGTATCATATGAGCACAAATGTAAAACAGGTAATACAAAAGGGAAATGATTATTCCTGTTCTTGAAGAAGCATCAAAACTCTTGTTTTTGGTAAAACTAAAAACCTCTTGTGACTTTAAATGGGTGTTGGCACAAAGCCAATAGCATTTTCTACCAAGCTTTGTTTTCTGCCTCTTGGATTTCAGCTCTGGCTCATACCATTTTATGCCAGGCATAGGTAGAACTAGAAGCTAAAAGTGACTTTGAGGGGAGCATATATTTTTACCATTGCTCAAGTGCTTCAGCATTTGTTGGCAGCACATTCAGGTACAGGTCTGTAAGAAAATACCATGCACATTAATGATATTTTCTTTCTTTTCCTTCAGTTCAGTGTCAGTTTTTATTCTGCTCTGATGGTGCCTATGCATCTCTACCTCCTCCTCCTCCTTCTTGGAGATATTTGGATTAAGGAATAGAATGCAGAATTGAATTGCTGAACGTGCATTAGACCAGATTATTCCCGTAGATTCGTCTGTCTCTGATGGATTAATGTTTTCAAGGGAGGGCATCTTGCCCCTTGACCAATACTTCTCTAAAAGTCTCCCAAAACATCCCTCGCCTTTGCAGAAAGAATGAGCATCTGCAATGAGATGAACCAAAACAGCAGCCGTTTGTGACACGAGCTGTCTCAGTCTAGGGCCTTTTGCAACAGAGGCTATTTCACCCGGTGTTTTTCATGCAAATCTATGAAAAATGTTTTGTGTGGATCATAGTGTATGCTTTGGTCTGGTAATGTTAAATGAATAGCCCATCAAAGACTTCAACTGGGGAAAGAACTCAGCTCCCAGCATCTCTGAGGTTTAATATAACTCCTCCATATAATATCATCGGCTACCAAAAGAAGCTTTTTAGAGATGGGACATGGTATTATAACAAAATCAGGACCTGTCAAGTTAATTAATTTGGTCTTCAAATCCTGCACAAATGTACCAGATCAAGGGCCTATTACATCATAAGAGCAATCTGTGAAGCTGTTTTAGCAACGTGTGGCTCTGAATCATGTTTCTGAGGTTAACAGCTAAAGCAGAAACTAAAGCTGCATCTCTCATGATCTGTCCTCTGTGTGGTAAAACCACCACGTATAATTGAGCAGAATAGGCAAACTGCTTCCCAGGAGAGGGTGTGGTGAGTCAACATTGAATCCTAATTGAGACCTCGGAGACCACCAGTCTTTAGATGCCAGCCAGCCAGACGAAAAATGGTTGTTTCTCAGTCACACTTGGACACACCACATGGAGTTCCCCTGAATCCCTGCTTTTACTGTGTTTGACTGGTAACCACAAACCAAACAGTAAAAGAAAATTGTTCAATAAAAAGCACTCAAATGAACATCATCTATCCGTCCGTCCGTCCATCCTTGTGCACACTATCTATCTTCTTGTAAAGGCACGTGTTATTATAGTAGATTCCCTATACAGCAAAATATACAGTAACTATTATAAAAATAGCCTACCGGGGAATAGTGTGTCCTTGATCTGCAGGTAGAATTGCCTCAACCTACCACCACTGAAGGCCAAAGGGTATGGAATGAGTAAACCATCATTATAGAATGGTCCGGTGGTTAAGGCACCATCTTAGGATGCTGAAGATGAGGTTTAATTCCCAACTCTGGCACAGGCTTTCTCTGTGATCTAGGATGAGTCACTTAACTTCTCTGGGCCTCACTTCCCCAGCTGTACAATGGGGATAATAGCACTGCCCTTCCTCACGGGGGTGTTGTGAGAACAAAGTCTGTACAAGATTGTGAAGCAGTTTGAGATCTGCTGATGAAAAACATTATAAGAGATAGGCTTAATAACAGTAATAATCTAGGTTTGCGTTGGTACAGCCCTTCCCTCTGAGACTCTCAGAGTGCTTTTTAACTGACCTTTCTTGAGGTTTTGAAACAATGGGACAAGTGTCTGTTTTTTCCCCCCTCCTCAAGCAGGAAATACTGAAATACAATGGAAGGGCAATTTTTCAGGATTGGTAGCCATGATCAGACATGTGTGTTTCTCTAGGAAGGAAGATTAGGGGAAATACAGCTATTGCCTGATTCCATCAGGCAATAGCACGGAGCTGTCTGCTCACAGGTGAAGATGCCTGGTGGACCAGTCAATTGCCCTGGAGGCTGGATTTAGGGAGAACAGGTCTATGGCATGGCATTCTGAGTGCATTGGAATGAGAGCAGGTTGCCCAGTCAGCACCTACAACTGCGCCAGATATTGGAGCAGAAGGTGGTAATCAAAGAACTGCCCCCAGGAGTAGGAACCTGGCACAAGGGGCTGTGTGGGATCCATGCAGGAGAGGCCCCATGGGACACTGGGGAAAGGGATACGTGTGGACACTAGGCCAGGTCTACACTGCTGGCAAAATTCAACAGCAGTCAACGGGAGTTACGCAAGCTACGCAAAGTAATTCGCGTACCTCCCGTCAACTCTGTAACTTCCCCTAACTCTCTGTCTCCACTGCGCTACGCCGACGGGAAATGCGTAACCGTCAACGCAGCGCTACGCTTTTTGGGGAGGTGGTTTAATTGACTCAGCTTCCGGATTGATTCAGCGGGTCTTCGCTGCTGCTCAATCAATCCAGATATATCGCTCTGACGGCGGTGAATTTGCCACCGTCAGCATGTACATACCCTGAGGAGAAGGGTTTGGAAACACGAATGAGCCTCTATAGGATAAATATAGAACTTTTGGGCTCTTTTCCATACTGAACTCTATGTCCCTGATTCTGAGTTTACTTACAGTAGGTCTATACTGGTGCAGCTTCATTGACAGTCAGTACAGTTATTCCAGGTTTACTCTAGTGTGAGTGAGAGAGGAATTTGTCCTTGAGCCTTTTGAGATTAACCTACTCCAAACTCCATTGTATATTTCTCTTTGCTTACTTCAGGCTGTCAGAGCTCGTGTTTAGGGCAGATAAATCGTTCTGGCGACCCCAGAACACTTGGCCACATTTATGTTCATGATTCTGTTCTTATAAGAGCCTATCATTAAATTGAAGTGCAGTGACAAAATAACTCGTTGACATTTTGTTACCTCCAGGAATGATATCACCATATTATCCAATCAGCCTTATCAGTGCAATACACAACATTGTGCTCTGATGTCTAAGCAGAAAGACAGTGCTTTCCTTTGTGTGACTTTCCTACGCACAAACGTAGCAAAATTGCTAATTGGTTGCAAACAAAATGTTTAGCACATGAAGTTTCATTCCATTTCTGTCTCTTGGCAAAAAAATGGATTTTCATTTTCTTGCTACTCCCAGGAGACAGCTCTTAGGAATGGTGCTGAGGAGGAGGGAAGAGACAACAATGAAACACACACAAACACCCTGGAAGAGTTTGGATGCTGAATTGCAGAAGTATGATTTGAGATGCAGAGTAAACAAAAAGTAAGTGACTCATTTATTGTGCTCATCGCAGGAAAGGGCCCTCAGCTAATTTATTAAAAATGCTCTGACAACTGCCAAGGTTAGTATTGGTTAATGTTTCACTTGCTTTCGAATAAGAACTACAATTTGGGAAATAGGTTGAAAATTCTCACTAGAGGCTCTATTATCGTTGTGTAGAGCTTGTTACTTTAATAAAGACACCTTGATGAATCACAATAGTATCGCTACCCCTCTTACAGCAAACCTGCTCCAGGAAGGACTAACTGTTCCTCCAGTGTTGGAAGAATCTCGGTGCCAGGTCACGCTTGCCTTTGCTACTTTCACAACTGTTCTAAGATTGCCCCTTTCGCTCTCTCTACGCAAATAGTGGAGTGGTTTGGGAAAGACTTTTTATTTTCCCACAAAATATTATGCTGAAAATGACCTTTTCCTCCCTGTTTTCACAGAAATATTTCATAGAAAAAAAAAGAAAAAACTGAAAAATGTCTGCTGCTTGGGCTAAAATTTTTTGTTAAGATGAACGTTCTGGCAGAAATTTAGAGTTTGAGGAAGAAGCTATTTTTCACCCCAAAATGTTTTGAATGAAAAATTTCAACCAGCTCGAGTACTTAGTTAATTAACAGATAAAATACCAGTAGATGGTGCTCAAGAACACATAGCATAATTTCTGGGTTTTGAAGGCCCAATAAAACTTGCTCTGTAAATGGCTTCCTTTATGCAGCTCTTTACATCTGCCATTAACAGCAACCTCTGCAATAATACAACTTGGTGATTAGGTTCTGCACTCAGAGATCGCTTCTGAATGAAAATTAAACAGGTTGGTCGTGAGCCATTAAATGTTTGACCCAGGGCAAAAATGCAATTTGAGGGTCTGCTCCCATTGAATTTTTACCACAGATTTCAGTAGGAAGAAGATCAGGCCCTAAACCAAAGCCTCGGAAAAAACGAGATGGGCAAGTATGTTTGAAATGCAGCTGTGGTATATAGTCAATCCTATCTCTGTGTAGCAGCATAGTGTGGTCATAGCCCTGCTTGATAAATCAGATTCCAGCCTGAGGTGTCAAAGGCAAAAAAAGAAACCAACTATTTTTTCCCCTTTCTTTCTAGTTATTTTTGACAAGCTGGGAAAGAGAGAGAGAGAGAGAGAGAGAGAGCGCTGATGCACGTTTGATATACATTTTTGATGGCGATTTTACTTTATTATGTTTAATTGAAAAGTGTTAAAGTCATGCGATATGAATATTCAACTGACGCCTTTTGGTGGTGTTCCAGGAGTTGTGATTGTGATTCTGCCACGGTTTCACAGCACGGAGCCCTGTCAAAGTGAGAGTGGCAGTGGGGAAGCTATTAATTGAAATAGCTTCATTAATTAGTAATTAACAGCAGGGTAATGACTATGTCACACATCGTATTTCAGTGAATGCCCTTCATGTGTTATGGGGCCTTTAATTAAAGAATATGCATTTTAATTAAAGGCAAGTTTGGCCCTTTGGCCTTTGGAATACAAAAGATGTTTCTAACTTTCAAAAATCACAGGAGAAAAGGTTAGGCCTCTTTATTTATTTATTTATTTTTCAAAGGCTAAAGTGCGGGTAGTTTCCAAGTGCAGTCACACAGACCGCAGCTGCAGGACTGTGGTTCAAGGGCTGCTAATAGCAGAACAGTCGCCATCATTCTTTATGGAGGATCGGGTCGGAGCAGTGAGTTTGACCGAATTCTGCACCACCCGCTTTGTTACCAGATCCAAGAGCTGCCAGCCCCTCCACCCTCTGCTGTTGACCCTCTGTCAGTGCATCTGGCTGATCGCTTCATTTATTCCTTTTCATGCCCCAGCCTTGTTTGAGGCCCACTGAGTCGGTGCAGCGGGAGGTGCTCCTTCGAAACCTTCATGAGAATGTAATGACAGAGCCGCCCGGCACGTGGCTTTGGAGCCTCGGTGGTAGGAAGGGGTGGCAGCTCTAAATACAGTAGGTGGGCAGAAGAAGTGTGGAGGGGATTAGAGACAGAAGGGAGACTGCAGAGTCCATAGAGAGCTGTTCAAAGCGCAGCAGTAAATTGTGAATGACATTTTGCTATCGCGCAGGAGCCACTGAAGATTCTTGCAGCTGGGGTGGTGGTGGATGCATATAAAGGCGAGCATCAGTATTCTGTATTTTTTGGCATCTGGGGAGCTGGGATTGGGGAAGTGAAGTGGTTAAGACAAGAGACAATGAAGGTTCAGATGTAGATTTCAGCACAGGAGGAGTCAAAGTGGTGGCATATATGGGCAGCATTCCCGATTTGCAGACGTAAGAGACGTGGTGCAAGGAGGAGAAATCGGGGTCAGTTATGACCCTGAGGTTACAGAGAAATAAGCAAATGGGACATTTGCTGGCCAGTGTGGACAGGATAGTGAACCTCTGGATCACAGGTCTGATCCAGGATGGCAACTTCTAGGATACCAAGTTACTATCCCATCTAAATTCATGGAGGAGGCTGAAAAGGTCATCCAGATAAATGACTAGGAACGTTGGCAGTAAATGCTTAGCATGCTGCAGATTTTGTGCTCTCTCAATTTGATTCCCCAGCACTGGGCTGGGTCCAGTTCTGATTTCTGTTGACTGTTAGCCAAGTTTATATTTGGAGCGATCCCCAACATATGCCTAGAAAGACGGTTCTGGGGATTGAGCTATATTAGCTATATGATAAAGATCAAGGGGAAGCTTAGGCAAACAGATGTAAGAGCTACGGCTCTATCAGAACTATTTAAATTGTCAGGCCAATTAAATAAATAAATAAATAAACAAAAACCAACAAAAGAGATTAAAAAATATTGATAAAAAGAATAGCATTTGTACTTTAAAACAAAAACTTCATAACCATCTTTTCATTTTCCTTTTTCTTTTTTTAACAAACCCTGCTCCCCTGATATCCTGATTTGAAAGAATGAAAAGGAAGTGTCCCAAATGGAACCTGGACTAAACGAGTGAGGGATTGCATTTCAAAGGGAAACAGCAGTTCAAATACAGCTCAAGTGCAATGCTGAAATGTCTGCCCATAGGGGCTCCTGCTTGGAGACTCGAGACTTGAAAAGGAGGAGATGGCTGCTGTTGATAATGCTGGGTATGACGTGGGGCTGCAGAACAGGCTTAGGACTGGATCCAAAGCCCATTGAAGACAATGGGGCTCTTTCCGGTGACTTGAGTGGACTCTGTAGTAGGTCTTTGATACAGAGAATTGTTTCGTCTTCATCTGCAGCACGGGGCAGGCACGGGTCGTTTGCAGGTTTAAATGAGTGTAAATCATGGATTCTCTGTCACTTGAAGTCTTTAAACCATTATTTGAGGACATCAGTGACTCAGCCAGAGGTGAGGAGTCTATTACAGGAGCAGGTGGGGGAGGTTCTGTGGCCTCCATTGTGCAGGAGATTGGACTAGATGATCATGAAGGTCCCTTCTGACTTTAAAGTCTATGAGTCTATGATTTTGGAAAACTGGTCCTCGAATATGTATATGTCAGTCTGCAGTGCTCTCAGATGCTGTGATCATTTCATCCGATGAACAACTTCAAGGTTACCAGACAACATGTCACCAGATGGTTCATCAGAAAGTCCATTCAAATCAGTGAGGTGCTAGGATGGTTGTCATATCTGTCCCCCCTTGATCCCTCTACACAAGGCCTGATGTCTTGTTCATGTCCTTTTCCCACTCAATATTCTCCACACGACCCCATGTGGATGAAATTCTTTCCTCTCTGATTTGCTAAGTCACTGCCCCCTGCTCATTCAACCCCCTCTACCAAATACTCTTTTTCTCTTGGGATTTCCATAAGAAATGAGCAGAGCTGGTTGAAAAATGGCCAACAAACCAAAAAAGAACATCACTGCCATTTTTTGCAAATTTGGAAACATTTTGAACAGTCCTAGAAATACATTTTATAACTGAGAACAAAGAGCAGAATCCATTATCTTGTCCCCAGCTCTGGAGGACTTTTGTGAGCCCTGTCATTTATATAGTAAGCTTCTCAAGGTAGGGACTGTCTTTATGGGTGTACATTGAGCAGTTCTCCCCACAACATTGGCACTAAACAAACAATAAGAGCTGCCTCTGTGGGCTTGTTAGGCTCTGGGGAAGTGCCTTTCTTTAGTGTGGTCAGACATAGCAGATGTCCTGCTATTCTATGTGCTGTACCAGAAACGCTAATCAAAATTTTTGCCAAGTTAAAGAGCCCACCAGCTTGAAAGGGTTTACAAAACTCATGTTTTAAAACTAAAATATTGTCATTCTTATTACACAAGAGTGCTGGAATCCTTTGAAGAGCGTTAGACTTTCATCTCTGTCCTTCTCACATCGTATGTATGCCCTTCCAAAGTCCCTCAGAGGGCAAACATGCATTCAAAATAACAATATTCCAGTGAAATGGCTGGCCCAGGGAGATGGTGGTAAGCTGGTATGCTATCTCAGGCAACCCTGTCAAATAAAATCCTGTTCATAAACTTATCAAGCTCCATTTTAGAACCACTTGGTTGTCTGCCTCCACTGTTCCTATTGGGAAGCTATTCCAGAAGTTCACTCCTCGGATGGTTAGAAATCTTCTTTAATTTCCAGCTTGAAATTGGTCACGGTCACTTTATATCCATTTGTTCTTGTACCAACATCATCCTTCAACTTAAGTAGCTATTCTCCCGCCATGGTGTTTACTCCCCTGGTGTTTTTATAGAGAGCAATCATATCCCCACTCAGTCTTAATTTTCCTAGATGAATAAAGATCAACTCTTTTAGTTTTCTCTCATAAGAGAGGCCCTCCTGTCCCTTGATCATTCTACTAGTTCTGCTCTGTACCCATTCTGTTCTGAATTCATCTTTCCTGAACATAAGTGACCAGCATTGTACAGTGTATTCCAGATGACGTTTTACCAAAATTGAATGAGTGCTGTTGCAACCAGGTGCTGTTCAAGTTTGCCGTGGTGGGGTCAAACCTGACTGGGCAGAAGGGCGGCCAGCCCAGCTCCTCAATGCAGCTGTCATTGGTCGTGCCCAGCACTGGCGACTTGGCATGTCTGCCAATGGTTTAAATGGACAGGCTGTATTTTTTCTAACATTTCTTTAGCATGTTTACTGGTGACACAATGGGTTTATCCTGGTATAATAGATTGCTATGTCAGGAAGATCTTATTTACTAAAAGGAAACAAACAAACAAACAAACAAAAACGATGTGTGGACTCTTTTTTTGCTTTGTTAAAGACATTCTTTAGTTCTGTTTCACAAAGTAAAATCTGAGGCCTAAATTCCAAATGAAGTGAGAGTGCCAACTGTGCACACACAAAACTATGTTTGCATGGGCACACCTAACCTCCATATGCATGCTGGATAATTGCACTAAAATATACTTGTGCTCACCATAACCTGATTAGTGTGGCTAAAGTACTAATCGTGTACACAAATCAGGTGTACATTTTGGGTCAATTATCAAGCCTACCACCTCCATATAGATTCAGTTTCCCAACTGGGTTTCATTTCATAACCTGTGCTGATGCTGCAAACCACTTGGAGGGGATAGTTATGCACATCTTCAGTGGACATCTTGGAGCTTGACACACATTATATCATAAAACCCTTCAGCTCCTCCACTAAAGTGTATTCGATTGCTAAATGCTGTGAATGCACTCAGCTCTCTAGAGAACATAGGGGAAGACCTGGTCTGTGTCCTGACTAGAGCTACTTGAAAATATTTGCACCCAAACTTTTTTGATGGAAAGGGATTTTTCAGCTGAACAGAAATTTTTGTGGAAAAATGTCCGTGTTTGTCAAGGATGTTCAGATTTTTGTAAAAAAAAAACAACAAAAAACCCAAACGCACAAAATATTTGGATTTTCGGCAACTGAGAAACCAAAAATTGATTTAACATTCTTTTTAAATGAAAATTTGGAGATTTTTGACAAAAATTGAAAAAAAATTGTTTTTGTAAAAGTATTTTATGGCGGAGGGTGGGGTGAGAGTAATTTCCTGACCAGCTCTAGTCCTGAGGGACCGAGTCTAGCTATTTTGAACATTTAATGGCTGGGATGATCAGAGCTGCCACAAATTCTATGTTATGGCATCTACTTTATGGCATGGAGGTATTCCTAGATATGATTACTTTACATTGCTTTTTTTTTTTTTTTGCAAGTGCACTTTTTAGTGGGGTTTCTATAATGAAAATGATGTACATCGTTAAAATTAGACACAAGGTTGGGAGAGAGTTGTCGGTGTATCTATGGTGTCTGTTATATAATGTCAGGAGTGTTGGCTGCTTTTCCCCTTGCTGGCATAGCAGTCGGATCCCAGTCTGGATGTGGATTCACATTTTTAAATTAGAGTGTGTGGTTTGGCTATGACTCTGAATCAAGGATAGGGTTAGGGCTTAGGTTCAGATACAATAGTACTGATATCTCTTAAGTTGTTCTCACGTGATTTCTGCCATTTGGGGACAAAACCTTTTGACAGTGTCTGTTCTTATTGAAACTTCAACCACAAACAAAGCCAGAATAAGATCCTTCTGGAAATGTTACCTGGAAACAAAAACAATAGGGGCATATTTACATCCAAAAGGATACCAGATAAAAGGTTCTGGTTTTGGCCAGTCTCTAGGGCCCAGCTATCTCGTGAAGCTGATGGGTTGCTTTAAATGATGGGTGAATCTTGGCACATGGGAGAACCTGCTTCATTTTATTCGGGAACCCAAAATCCCATTAAAATGGATTCTGGTATATCTAAAAAACAATCTTAATGAGTTCTTCATATGTTTGCTCACCTCTCTTAGTACTAAAACTAAGTACTGAAGCCCCAGGGAGAAAATGAAACTCAAGATTTAGCTCAACTAGAGCTACAAAGATAACAGTATTCTAATCTGCAGTGGGCACATAACTCTTAGGCTGGGTCTACACTGACAGCAGCAAATTTGCCGCTGTCAGTTCAATGTTTCTGGATCAACTGAGCGGTCTGTGTAGACCCGCTAACTCGGTCCAGCAATTGACGCAGGAAAACCACCCCGGTAAGTGGCGCAGCGCAGTGTGGATGGCACGCGGAGCAGATGCAGATGCAGCAAAGTGATTTACATCACTTGCGCATCTCCCATCGACTGCCGCCAAATCTGGAAGGTAAGTGTAGACTGGGCCTTAGCTACCGAGAGGGCTTGATGAGTTTGTTAGTTAGAGTTTATCAGTTAAAAATAAAATTAGATATAAAACAAAAACAAACAAACAAAATGAAGGAAGCCAAGAATTTTTGTTTTTAATGCAATGCGTTGTAGAATTTGCTGTACTAGTACAAATGGGGGTTGATCCATTCCCCAGGATGCAGATCCTTGGCAGTGGAAATTCATCTTAAAGGACAACTTAGGTGGTTGAAGTTAAGAACATGCTTAAATGCTTTGCTGGAACAAGGCTTAAATAAGGAAAATAGTTAAGCACATATGTAATTTTAAGCATGTGAGCAATCCTATCGAAGCGCACCGACATCAATGAGGCTACTCATGTGCTTAAAGCTATGCACATGCTTCAGTGTTTTGTTAGATCAGGGCCTTACGGCCTGATCTAATGTCCACTGAAGTCAGTGGAAAGACTTCCATTGGTTTGGATAGGCTTTGGATCAGACTCCTTAGGGGCCTCTAGACTGATCTATGCTCTGACACTTAAAGGTGATCCCTCCAGAAGAAGGTGTTAGGCACAGTGATGGAGCGCACACTGCTGCAGATGCTGCAGCTAATCTGTAACCTGAAACACTTGAACTTCCAAGGCCGTCCTACCGGAAATCTCTTTTCCCTTCTTTATGGTCAGATAAGGGGGGGAGGATGGAAAGGGAGGGAAATGGCTCAGAACGTAAGAAGACATTGTCATATCCTTTGAGTGTGTCTGGGAAATGCACCTCAATAAAAGGAATTAAATAAATAGTCCACTCACAGATATAAGTGGGATATAAACATCCCTGCAATGAAAAACACTATAAATGTCTGACCTCACTCCATACTGTCTCTGTTATAAAATTCCAGGAAAGTGTTTTAATCTTCTCTCTCCTTTTTTTTTTTTTAAAAAGAGCTTATTTGTTGTGTACTAGAATTTGCTTCATCATAGTCAAATCAAATGTCTTATTCCTCTATGCTTTCAGAAATTAAAATGTGGTAAGGCCTTTTTGTTTTGAACAGCAAGATTAAAAGTTGTTTGAAGAATAATGTTTTCCTAAGTTTTAACTGACATTCAATTTTAATGACTTTTTAAACAAAGTAACTATTAACTGTGCATTGTTTTATAGTTTCCTGATGTCTGACAGGTGTTTTTGCCCATGTGGGAAACAGATGCTAATAACATTTTCCCTAATAGCTCATAAATAATAAGCATTTAGCATTTTCCTTTGTATACTGCTCTGTCAATAGCCAATTTACTTTTCAGAAGCCACAACGTTTTCCTGTCAATCAGTTTTAGCCTCGGGCATTTTTTGGTGATTAGAAACCCCTTGGAGAGCCAAGAACTCCAAATTAGTTTTAAATAAAAAATAAGAATATTCATGCTGTTGAACATCTAAAGGTAAAAAAAAAAGAAATGATCTGGGTACATAAAAATCACTGGTGGGATATTAATACTTCATAGAAACTGAGTGACCAGCGTCTCTCTGGAGAAATGCAGCAGAGACGAGCACATGACACAAAGAAAATAATGAATGCAACTGAAAAAATAAAAACTTTTTTTTTATAAAGAAAGAAATTAAGGTAATTTAGGTTTCAAACTAAAAACCATCAACCGAATGAGGGCTTTAACAACTTCTTATATTGAAAATATAGCATAGTGTCGTATAGCATTTGGGTTGGGAGTTGTTTTGTTTTGGATCTAATCCTGACATTTTGCCTACTACATGAAAAGATTTCCAGAAGAGGAAAACATAAAATAACTTTCTCTTTGAGAAAAGACCAAATGCAGGCTTTGAAGAAGTTTGCAATGTGAGGCAAAAGGATCAGAAAGGAGCACCTCCAACAGAAGAGGAATTGCCCAGACAAGTGATGAACTTCTTCTTCTCCTGGTTTATTTTATGCAAAAAGCACCTTGGTTTTCTACAATATTGGGAAATGTCTGTTTATTTTCTGTCTACCTTGGGGGTTTATCCTGCCATCCATCATTGCAGTATCTGGGCAACTTTCCTGTAAAATCAAGCACAACAACAAAGTCCCTTCTGGACTTCATGGAGTCTCTCTGGCACGTCTCCCTTTTTGGGGGATGTAACAGGACTCCCTCACTGCAGGAGTGCCTCCTAGTGGTCAGGCATGGTGCAGTGGCTGTCTCCTTCTATGGCATCCCTGTCCGACTGTTGTTTTGTCACTGCGGAGGTCTCTTTTCCCACATTTGGTCCTCTGGTCAGGTCACACTTCAGTCCCACCTTCCTCAGTGGCTAGTAGGGGAACCTCAGGCCCTCCCTCTACTCTGGGTTCCAGCCCAGGGATCCTGTAGCTAGCAGCCAAGATCTACTCCCTCAAACTCCTGGCTATCTCTCTGTACCGTTTCCTACCTCTTCTATCCCCCAGAGAGTGCCTGCAGACAGTTTCCCTGCAGCCCCTTCTGCTGCAAAGTTCCTGGCTTTATAATCTCCACCCAGCCCCTACCGAGCTGGGCTTCATTATCAATTAAGCCTGATTTTCTCTCTCGCAGGTGCTGACATACATATTAATTGGCCTCTCAGGCCCACATTAACTCCTTCCTGACCCGTGTGGGGTACACACCTCATCACAAGGAAAAAACTTTGCTTGGGGTATTCTCTAAAGGCAAGCCTCTTGCATACATTTTGGTTAATTTCACTTTCATCTAATGATCTCAGTGTTGCTAAACTTTCGGCATAAGACATAAGAGAGGTAGATATAAATCCGTCTTAGTATCCAAATGTCAGTTCCATTTCCTCTGTGGATGGTGAAGTACTTTAGAAGGACAGATCCTCAGCTTAGCAAGACAAGGTGGGAGAGGTAATATCTTTTATTGGGCCAACTTCTGTTGGTGAGAAAGACAAGCTTTTGAGCTTACACATAGCTCTTTTTCAGGACGGAGAACTGTGTCACAGCTAAATACAAGATGGAACAGATTGTTTAGCATAAGTAGTTAACATGTATTTCAAGGCACCATTTAAGGAGAAATGGCCCACTAACTACCCTCAAGTCATAGGGGGGAAAAGAAGGGAGGGGAAAAATTACAGCGAGGGGAGGGGAGGGGAGGGGAGGGGAGAGGAGAGTGTTGTAGTGATTGTTGTAATAAGCCATAAATCTAGTCTCTCTATTCAGTCCATGATTTTTAGTGTCTAGCAAAGTTATGAATTTAAGCTTCCAGGCTCACCTTTTGAGGGGGTTGTGCAGATTTCCTTTGAGAATGAGGACTGAGAGGTCAGATATAGAATGAACATTTTCAACTGTAATGACTAATTTAACAAGGCCAGCCAACAACTCTCCAACACCACCCACTGCAAAGACCTCAAAGAACTCAAACCCGCACTACAGTTTACCCAGGAATTTAAAGATATTATCAAATCCTTCCCCAAACAATTCCAAGAGAAATGCTACAAACTCATCCTCCACAAACCCACCCCAAGGACCTTCTACATGCTTCCCAAGAGACACAAACAAGGGAATCCAGGTGGACCCATCATATCTGGCCATGGTTCTTTTATTGAAGGAGTAGGGGGACTTAGAGAAACCAGCCTCAAACCACTCAACACACAAAGTGCCAGCTTCCTCCAGGACTCAAACAACTTCTTCCTGAAATTACAACCTCCCTCAGAACACCATCCTGGCTACAATGGATGTCACTTCCCTATACCCCACCATCTCTCACAATGACAGCAGCGCTGCCTGCCTCAAATATTTACAAGACAATGGACAACACTCAGATATCCACCCCAAACACATTGCCAACTCATCCATAACAGTTTTACATTCAACAACAAACTTTGTCCAAACTATGGGTACTGAGGATGGCTCCCCAGTTTGCCAACCTCTTCATGGGCCACCTTGAGGAAGAATTTCTGGACAAATGCACCACAAAATGAGACAAGGTGGGTGATATACTTGAGATAAATCAATGATATTTTCATCCTCGGGACAGATGACCAAAATTCCTCATAGATTTCCACCACAACTTCAAAAACCACCAGCCATCCATTAAACTGTCTCTAGAATACTCCCACACTAGCATCAACTTCCTGGATACCACGATCAGCTTCAACAGTGGAACTTTACAGACAAGTATATACAAGAAACCAATGGATCGCTACAGTGGGCTTTCTAACAAGCCTGAAACCCACTTTATGATGGGGAGTGGTGCTTGTGCTCTAGTTTGTTTACAAGAACGTAGTCACATGTCACTTTTTTGGTTACTTTTCTTTAACTCGCGCACGTTTCTTGGTAGCTTTCTTCCACTGCATTAATACTTCCATTAAACAAACAAACAAATCAACCCACCCCAAACACCTTGTTATGTTGGAAGATAAGACCTTCCAGATGTGAATAAAATTCAGGTAGGCTGGGTTTTCTCCCCCCTTGATAACTTTGACAGTCTTAAAAGGACCAGGATGTCCTTTACATACACACACATTTTCATATGACTCCTTCTTGCATGTCAAAGCAACAAAATGACAGAAAGGCGTCAGAATAAGAATGGCGAGCTATTACAATGTATTTAATCCCAATTCTTTACACTGCTGCTCAAATCAAGAATAATGCCTGATTATTGCCTGTTATCCTCCACTCAGTTGCTTTTTTGGGCTTACTACGTACACCAAATGTTAAACTGTCCCACCATAGTTACTTTGTTAGTTTTTCTTCTCTGAGTGGTTGGGTTGGAACATATGCCATTAGGCCTAAAACCAGTTAAAACCCCTGTCACATCACCAAATATTTTAGCAAATAACATTTTTTTAAAACACGCGGCCAGATGTCCACGTTGACATAGTGCTTAAGGCGTTTGGCTGATAAAAAGCCAGGGCTCTTGGTAAATGGGGATTTAAAAACATGTCCTGAGGCAAGTGTGTGATATTAAAAACATCCTGGGCTCTTTTGTATGGAGATTTGCATACGTTGAGGTTTTTAAAGAGTGTGTCCATCTGTCACTGAGCATTCTCCCAATACAACAAAGCATTGATAAATATTTTGAACCATAGTCACTTTTTCAGCAGGAACCAGCCATGAAGCAGAATGGTTTCAGCTGGGATAGCCATGCTTTGTGCAATAAAAGGAGCTTCAGTTTCACTTGGAAGCAATGTTTAATATTTATGAGGATGACAGCTCTGTACAATTAGAGAATGCAGCCTGGCCCCAGAGTAATTTTATGGAAAGTCTCCATCAACTACAGTGAGAGCTAACACTTTTGTTTCAGAAAGTCTAGTCAGAAGGTTTAGTGCTATACACCGATTATGCTTCCTGAACAGTGGCACATGTTTTAAATATATGTGACAATGGGCCTGATCGAACACCTACTGAAGCCAGTGGAAAGACTTCTGTTGGCTTTAATGGGCTTTGGATTAGACGCAACTCATTTAAAATATTGCAGAAGTGAACAAACTTCACCATTCTTATTGTATGAGTTGGACAGAAAGGGCCAACCTCATGGCTGGTGAAGCCCCAATGAAGTCCGTTACATCAGGGATTAGTTTGGCCCTGTGTATTTAACATAGCATATTGTTCTAAGGCTCCACCCAAGACATAGATGGGCACCAAGCAGCAGCAGGGGATACTGAACAGGCTGTGTTCATTATTATACAGGACCCAGCATGCTGAGCATTTTGCAGAAGAAACAAGAAAGAGCTGGTTTGTGCCTTGAAGAGCTTGTAGGCTAGTGTTAGACACAAGAGAGTAACTTAAGATAGTTAAAAACATTTCCCTCTGAATTTTTTTTTTCTCAATGGAAACATTGAGCACCTCGTATCCTATCTTGGAGTTTTGCCCTATATATGAGTAATAAGAACTCAGTGAGTTTTTCTCTATACCATATGTATGTCTATAGGCTATTTTGGGAAAGCTGCATGAGTGGCTAGGACTCAATTCTTCGTCTGTGAAGGAGAGGCAGAATGATCAGAGAAGGTGAGAGAGAAGATAGCAAGAAAAAGCCAAACACACAGTCAGAACAAGCACTGGGAAGAGAAGTAAGAGAGAGCTTTTGGGCTAAGTGCTGGCTGAAAGAGGATCCGAACTGTGAGCAAAGATGCTGTCTCTTATTGTTTGATTCCTCCTGTGTTCAAGGAAACAAGGCTTTGTACTTCTATTTAAACAAACTGGATTGAATCAAAGACGAATCCACCACCAATTTGTCCTCCGAATGGAAACAATCTGGAAGACCATGGTAACCGCTCAGGTCTAAAGAGGCAACAATGCCATAGAAATAAAGGGCCAAATCCTGCTCATCTTACTCACCTGTCCAAAATCAATTAAAGTAATTTTCTAAGTAAAATAAAGTATGAGGCAAAGAATGGGATAAAGTTTTGTTTTGTGATTTCAACTAGCAGTTCCAAATTGTACTTGTGTTGCAGTTGCATGCGCAAAAATTTCCAGAGACTTCAAGAAGAGTTACATGTGCAAACAGTGGGTGGATTGATTTAGACGTATCTCAGAAGAATGATCTAAATCCACCTTCCGACTCTTCATGGCTTGCTTACTGCCAGCCACCTAATTTATGGAAACTGGTCATTAGAGCTGAATTAAAACCTACAATTAGCCACTCAGGAGTGCATGGCTGTAATTCAGACAGATGTGCCACTTAAAAATATTTACACAATGCTCCCAGAATAACTAGCACTCCTACAGGCAACAGTTACAGAAATAATGTAACTCAACGTATTTCTGTGAGCAATGTCACGGACTGCAAAACCAAAAAGTAGGCTAAACCAGTGTCAGTTGCCATGCACCCAAATCAGCACCAAAGTTTTCAAACCTTAGAGACAAATTTTTGGATTAAGAACACATCAAGACCTGAGAATTCAATGCCAAAGGGAATTTTAGAGAGGCAAGAGGGGCGAGGTTATATCTTTTATTGAACCAACTTCTGAATTCTGGAATGTATTCCTGTTACATCTTAGACTGTAAACCTTTTGGGGCAGGACTGTCTTTTTGTTCTCTGTTTATACAGTGCCTAGCACAATGAGGTCCTTCTCTGTGACTGGACCGCCTAGATACTATAATAATAACAGGAATAATAATAATAAATCATTCTTCTCTCAATGGATGTAAAGAAGACAATATTTCAGTGTGTTTGTTAGCCACATTTGTAAGACTTGAAACATTGACTAGCCCAGGGAACCTGACTGCTCACTGATCTGGTGTGGATGTATTATAAAAATGTTATTTGGTTTCCAGGCACAAAGGAAAAAATCTTTTGGTGACTTGGAGAAAGTGGGAGCCCAAACAATGGAAAATTTTAATACTCTTCGCACTTTACAAACATTAAGTGTGGGTGGGGGAATCCTTCCCCAAGCATGTGGGTTGGGTGAGGGAGGTTCATGGGGAGAATTCTTCCCCCAGGCAATGGAGGGGCAGATGAGTTGCTCTGCCAGTGCAGATATACCCTGAGTTCCTGAGGCTCTTGCATTTGCTAGTTGGGATCATTGAGGACAGTTTTCTGAAAACATCCGCTCAATGTGCAGAGGCAGTCCAAAAAGCTAACAGACTGTTAGGAACCATTTGGAAGGGGATAGATAATAAGACAGAAAATTTCAGAATGCCACTATAGAAAGCCATGGTAGCCCACACCTTGAATACTGTATGCAGGTCTGGTCACACCATTTCAAAAGAGATGTATTAAATTGGAACAAGTACAGAGAAGGGCAACAAAAATGATTAGAGTATGGAACATCTTCCATATGAGGAGAGATTAAAAGGACTGGGGATGTTCATCATGGAAAAGAGATGACTGAAGGGGATATGATAGAGGTCTATAAAATCATGAATGGTGTGGAGAAAGTGAATCAGGAAGTGTTATTTACCCCTTCACATAACATATGGACCAGGGGTCACCCAATGAAATTAATAGGCAGCAGGTTTAAAACCAACATAAGGAAGTACTTCTTTGCACAATACACAGTTAACCGTGGAACTCATTGCTAGGGGCTGTTGTGAAGGCCAAAAGTATAACTGGGTTAAAAAAAGAATTAGATAATTTCATGAAGGATAGGTCCATCAATGGCTGTTAGCCAGGATGATCGGGGTCACAATCTGATGCTCTGGGTGTCCCTAAGCCTTTGACTGCCAGAAGCTGTAACTGGATGACAGAGGATGACTCACTCGATAATTGCCCTGTTCTGTTCACTCCCTCTGATGCATCTGGCACTGGCCGCTGTCAGAAGATAGGATATGGGGTTAGATGGACCACTGATCTGACCCAGAATAGGCATTCCTATGTTCTTGTTTCATAATGGTAGATCTACCAGGCCCAGTCCACGCTCATTCCATCTACGCCCTTGGCACAACAGCACAGAAACTGGGAGCCTCCATGGAATTGTGCCCCATGGTGAAAACTTGTATCTTCCTCAAGGGCTTCCCAAATTCTGCAGCTGAATGTTTCTGAGCCCATGGAAGGAGAGGCAGGATTTGCCTATGTTAATTAGACCCCATTTGGAAAGAGGGACTAAGCAATTTGCTTCAATTCACAGCCAGCCAATGGCTGAGCCAGGAGCTGCATTCAGACTCCTTTTCTCCTGCTCTAACCGCTAGGCCTCTATATATCAGTTACTGCTTCGGCGTACATTAGCCCTGACTTTACTAAGCGTGCCTAATCTGCATGTGCAATTACTGTGATCATGCAGGCCAATCAGATATCTGTGTATTCAAAAGGCTAATTGTGACAAATTCTATGTGCAGACATCTAATCTGTGAGTACAATGGTGCTTCTTGCCTGTGCAAATTACGCACACAATTGAATGCCTAACTTGTTTAAAAATCAGGCCTGTAGACTTTTTCATGTTTAATTTGCACCTTTTGAGATCCAGATTATTTAACAGGATTCAAAGTTATTTTATTTACTCATTTTCCTTTCTCTCCAAAGCTCGCTCTTTAGCTGTATTCCCTTTGTATTTTAGTTTGGTTTGTCAGTGAGGATTCTTCGTAATTTCTTTATCTTAACAGACTTATGTTAGAATTTTTAAAGCAAGCAGGAATTCTGTTAAAAGGTATAACTGCTCATCTTATAAGCAAAGACAGAAAACTCCTGTGTTGCAAAATCTAAGACATGATGAATACAGGATCTTTGCAGTTCTTTGTAATTTATGAAATATTAAAAAAAAAAAGCTTTCTCTGAATGCTTTGTGGATGCTGACAAAAAGAACCACTTTAAGCAGCTTGCCTTGCAGTTTATTTATTGACCTTCCACTATGGTGCATTTCATTTTCATCTCCCAATTCAAGTGTAATTGATTTGCACACAGGTAAATTTGTTCAAGAAATGTTAGCATTCTAAGTTATGAGATGCTTCAGTGTGGTTATAGAAAATAAATCACAATTCTTCAGAAGGGGGTGTGGCTAGCCTTGGAGGCTAAGCGAGTTAATGCCTATTCTTCATAAGAATTGTTTAGGCGTACTGTATGAAATGTATTCTGTTGAAGTATCTGCCTATTCATCCATCTGTTTGTGTGTCTGTTTATAAAGTTGGGAAGAGCAAAATAATCATATTTTAAAAATCTAAGCCAGTCCATCAGCTGGTGTAAATGGAGTGACTCTTATTTATACTACCTGAGAATCTGGCTCTAAATATTTTTTTATAGCTTAAGAAAAAAATGTGCATTAAGAGTTATATTAAAGATATTAAAACGGTGTCAAGATACAACATGAGTAACCACTTGCTCTTTATCATTTTGTAAGCTTTGCTTAAGCACTGGTTCTTTTACTAGAGTTCAGGCCCAATGTCTGGTAAGCTTCTGTTGTATATGCCTCCTCTGGCATGAGCCAAAAGCTGAATTTGCACATACAAACTGCAAGCCAAGAGGTGTTTGCACATTTAATTATTCATTCCATGTGCAAATCCCTCCAAACTGTGCCCACCAATATTTTTCATGTAATGAAATATGGCTCTTTAGGTTTATTTCTTATGCTTGTGTAAATTGTTTGCCAGTTAGAACAGGACAAGAGTATAGTAGCTCAAACATGGTTCCATTAAGGACTTGTCAAAATATTCACAGTGGACAATTTATTTGATGAATTTTAGCCTTTTTGTCTGGTCACCAATTTGCCACAAACAGACTTTTAACAAATTTGTCCTCTGTTCACAGTAGTTTGTGAACTTTGTGCAAAAGAATTTCAGCTTACGGGATGCACAAAAACTGATGTGAGAATGCATTTAGTGTTTGCTATTGATCATTGGTCAGCAAAGTCACATGGTACTGTCTCTGCTTTCTGACTGGACAACTGTAACATTTATAGGTCTGGCACACAAACATATTCTTACACTCAAGTACATGTACTTGAATGCAATAAAAAGTATTCCAGCAAATAGGAGCGCCTTTCAAACATTCATCAGAACAAATCAGAATGTTCACAAATAGCTTATGACAGAGCATTGTGAATACTGTTGAATCAAATTCACTGGTTTATTTGCACAGATAGTGTGTGTGGATGAAGATGAGGGGGAGTATTTGCTCACCTCTGGTTTCATTGTACAATTTTCATTTTGATCAGTGATTCGCCTGAAAACCTTCTAAAATTTGATATACTTTCATTTTTAAATGAAAGCAGTTTAATCCAAACCTCATTCATCTCCTGATCTAAGAATTTAGAATATTCTAGCAGTAGGTTTGCTTTGTTTCTGCACAGTGGAAGCTACAAAAAATACTGCAGACCAATTTTATTGTTGCAGCTTTTATATGGGACATGAAATGTGCACTAGTTTAATACAAAGTCATTACTGCAGTTAAAACCATTAAGTTAATTAATATGGACATTTACTGCTACCGATAAAAGATAATATCCGGGGATTTATAGAATCTATATATCCGTATATTCACACTTCTAGAGCCTCTGTTAGGACAGGAGTTTCAGTGAGGCAGGGCATAATGTAATGGCACCTGCTACCACAGTTTTTGTTTAAGATAGATTAAGGGGAACCCTTTCAATGGGAATCATATAGCTAGCCCCACCCACAGCAGGGCTCCGAAAACAGACCCCCTAAATATTTACAGTTACAATATATTAAAAGAAGCACAAAGGTCTTGATGTTGGTAGCCCCCCGAGTGGCAGAAAGCACCATTATCATTGGCATTTATATCACAGTAATGCTTCGATGCCGAAGCCAGAAGCCTGTTCTGCTAGGCTCTGGTTCATGCACACGGTGGAAGATAGTTCCTGCGTGGAAAGGCTTGCAGTCTAACCAAAGAGTGGGAGGGGAACGCAGTCAGATAGGTGAAATGATTGTCCAAGGTCACAGAGCTAGGAATAGACCCTTAGCCTCTTCCTTCCAGTGCAGCAGCCTGTCCACAAGACCACGCTACTGCACAAGGCTGTGGCATTCAAAGCGTAAGCGTGAGCCTCTGTTCCCTACCCACCTCGAGTTTTGCACTGAAAGCAGTTTCTGGTCCCATGTCTTTTATTTCCCTAGTCCTTTTTATTTCCGTGTGTGATAACGCATTTGGATGGCACTCTGTGAGAAAATGTATTCTTTAGTCTGGTCCCTGGGTTTCCAAAGCACTTTACAGACATTCAGACTCTGATACCATGGTACTGAGCAACGGAAAGAGAGTGAGTGAGAGAGAGAAACGGAGAAACAAAATGACATCCTGGCCTTCAGGAGCTTAAGATCTAATGCCCCAATCCTGCAATTAGATCTGCCCCTTGTGTTTGCGAGGACCCCACTTGAGCAGGATTGGGGCCTTCATTAGACAAAGGATGGTAAGTGAATGGTGGCGATGGCGTACGTAAGGCCAAGAGTTACACTAGTGAAATATCAGGAGACTCAGACTCGTAGGTCAGAAGGGACCAATATGATCATCTAGTCTGACCTCCTGCACGACGCAGGCCATCGTTTATGTTACTGTGCATAGGAATATCGTTAATTCCTCTCTGAGTAATTCTGAGTAACTCGGAATTTTTATTCATATATATTTATTTGTGTATATTTCAATGGCATGTCCTCTTCCTACACCTTCTCTTCCCGTGACTTGTATGATGCCCTTTTCCCAGAAAACACAAAGCAGAAAAATGTTTGTCATAACTAAAGTAAGTCTCCATTAAGATTTAGACTCTGGACTGGAATCTCTAGCTAGAAAAACGTCACAAAAATCCAAGCTGTTTCTTATTTATGTTTTCGAGGTCTTTCTTGCTGAAAAAGCTGAAGTTGTCACTCTGATTGCTATTGGTCATGTAGTTCCAATGATGCTGGATAACATTTGGAAGACGAGGTAATTTACTAAAGCTTTGCAAATGTGGACAACTGCAAAATGTGATAGAGAAGGCTATATCAATCACAGTAATGATAGGCATTAGCGACATGCCAAGCATTTTGGTCTCAACAGATCCGTCACCGTTTTTGCAGTCAGTAGTTGTAAGTACGGTTCTGTGCCGTGGCCATTCTAATTTAGGGCTGACTGCAAAGCTGTCATTGAAAACGCAGATTTATTGGGCTGATACGTGTGATTTATGTCGGACAGTTTCAGCTTTGCTAACTTGTGTGCAACAATAGTAGTTAACAAGCAATTAAAATCTTTTTGGTACATTGTGCTCGAAGCTACAGCATAGTTCCCTGGAGCCACCACTGAACCATGTCCCCTTCTAAAAAAGCCTCATTTCTCAGGCCAAAAAGAATTTCAAGCATTACCCTTATGGGCACGGTGAGAGCTTTTTCTTTAATTTGAAAATATTTCCCCTTTGCTACTGGCAGTCTCTCAAGCAAATGAGTCTGGAGGATGGCCAACTACAAGACTGCTGTTTACTCCAATTTCTTCTAACTCCCTTTTCCCCATGGTGTAGACAGACACTGAGGCATCTCTGGACAGGAGCGTGAAATGGCCATGTGTGTGTATGCATGTGCGTGCACTTCTGAGGACACAGCGTACGCTGGGCTATGAGTCAGCTAACATGGGGTATCATTAGATTTATACAGCTGACACCCTCCTGGCTTGTAAGATCAAGCATGTCACCTTTACAATGCCAAGCTTTAGATAAAAAAAAAAAAGTCCTCAGTATCGCTTCAATAAATCCAGCTCTCCACTGTCTATCTAGCCAACCTGACTCCCTCCCTCACAGAGCTGACTTTTTAAGGCCTCTTTCTCCTCCCCACCTTATTCAACTCCGACTGAGACTTTAAGGTCAGAACTAAGGCCCTGTTGTTAAAGCACCCAGTGAACACATTTGAATGGAACGTGTCACACACGATGCCGGAGCAGCCAGAGATGCAATCCATCAGCAAAGTACTTGCGGGGGGAACGATTATTCTGCCATTGAGCTAACGAAATAGTCTTGATAATTTCAGCCAGCGCAGAGCCGGCAGCTCATCTTACTTCTGCAAACGGCACGGGTCTGCCTGCTGCAGTACTATAATTGCCTTGTTCCAACTTTCCCATCAGTGTGAATGTCAGAAGTTGCAGAAGCTGAGCTGCGATAACAACGCTCTCCTCTGCCTCCAAAGCCCGCTGTCAGGTCTAGGTTCTGAAGTCAGATGGGTCTGACTGAAGTGCAGCCAGCACAGTTGTGTGGCAGCATGTTGAGCCAATCTGGGTGTTTGCTTGAACCAAACTCTGTTAAATCATACAGTACATTGGAGATAATTAGCCCCACTGCATATATACAATGGCTCTTCCATGAATGATGTAGTCTTAATTACTAATGACAGGATTTTTCTCCCTGTTCCACAAACAGGAATGACTGTAAATACTCAAGTAAACAGGCCAGATACATGACAATTTTCACTTCACAAAGGCTGCTATCTTTTTTTTTTTTTTTTTTGATTCCTCGAGATTGGATCTGTACCTGGGAGATTAGGGTTTGTTTGTTTTTTTCATTCTGAAATGGGTTTAGAAAGCTGGACACAGCTGGAGATTTCTAATTGACTCTAGATACTGTGCCTGTAACCCAGTAAATGGGCAAATCTTTCTGTTTTCTTTATTTTAATGTACAAATCCCTATTCATATTAGTAACAATATACCATAGGCATTGCACTTCTGCAGCAGTTAAAGTCACCACTTATCCTTTAGCCTTACCACACAACGCTGCAGTAGTCACCCAGAAATTCACTGCCTGGTGTGTCCCATCACTTAAATAATGCCTAGGGTTTTACAGCTTGTAGTGTGATTCCCCTCCCTGCTTTCCAGTAGAGCATTTCAGTATAATCTCAGAGTTACAAACAGCAGCGTTACAAACTGACCGGTCAGCCACACACCTCATTTGGAACTGGAAATACGCAATCACAAAAGCAGAGACCAAAACTAAATCAAACAAAAAAGCAAAAAGAGACCAGTATCGGGTCAATTGTAAGCAACTAAAAAAATGAAGGGAAAGTTTTTAAAAAATTATTTCACAAGGTAAGGAAACTTTCTCTGCTTGTTTCACTTAAATTAAGATGGTTAAAAGCAGCATTTTTCTTCTGCATAGTAACGTTTCAAAGCTGTATTCAGTCAATGGCCAGCTGTAAACTTTTGAAAGAACAGCCATAACATTTTGTTCAGAGCTCCGAACATTTCAGAGTTATGAAAACCTTCATTCCTGAGGTGTTCGTAACTCAGAGGTGCTATTGTACTTAAATAGTGGAATGTCCAGTTAGCACTAAAACGTACTACTCCATGTACTTTCTGGGTACTCGCATAGGCCATGACTCCTGGGATCCAGTTGGAAAGAGCTTGTCCAGCTTTAGAAAGTGGGCCTCCTTTAATACCAGCCACATCTGTATGTACGTAAATGCAGCTTTTCCCTGAAACCCCAATCCTTGGACTAACCAACAGACCACAGTTTAAAAGATTTCCCTCCCCACACACAAAGTACTCGCTGTATTGTTCTTTCTCTTGGTCTGAGACAGAGGTAAATGCCCTGGGATAGTAAGCTCTGGAATATTATATGCTACTTAGCTGAGGTTTAGAATCTTCATGACCCCTAGCCCTAGCAGGCCTTTGCATCACGCACATTTGCCACGTTTAAAAAAGTGTTTGCAGCTTTCCTGGCTGGTCTTTTTTCTGCACAGCCCAAAGAAATCCTAGAAATGTCATGCGTCAGAGGGATTGCTGCTCTCTGAGGCCAAGAGAAACCTATCTTGCACTGCCCTATTTCTCTGGAACCAGGCTGGGCGGTTAGTGAGGTAATGGCAAGACAGAATGGTTTTCTTCTTTTCAGGGCAAAGATTTCTCAGTGCATTTGTTCCATCCATGCTATCAAAGGATCAGATTCTATGAACCCTTACTCATGTGAATAGACTTTACCCATAGGATTAGTCCCATTGAAGCCACGGGGGCTACCCACAGGCATGAGGATTTGCAGGACTGGGCCCATATCAAGGATAATACTGGCAGAATTTTAGTCTAACTATGCAAATGTAATTTTAGGAAACAGACTCCAGGCCTCTGTATGAAGAGCTGTGGATTACATTTATTTTCAACCTCAGCACCAGGATTACCTCTGATGTACAAAATAGGCTTAGTGTATTTTTTTTATTATAAAAAGCAACTCAAGAATGAAGAGAGAGAGTGCACAGAAACGAGACCTCATCAGAACCTACAAGTCAGTCCAAATTGCAAAGAGAGTCCTTGGGGTGGACCCTTCCATTTGGCATATTTGTTCAGCCTCTGAACTCTCTTGGTCAAAAATGGGTAACTGCTGGCGTGCCTCTATGTTTAGAAGTACCTGTACTGTTTTGTGCTGAACTGAACAGCTTTTAACACATACTTTAGGCCCTGCTGATGAAATAATCCCAGATTTGGCTCACTAGTCCTACCCCACGTCCCCACACCAAATCTCAAGACAACCTGAGGTTGTCTCTATACTGCAAGAGCTACAGGGGCACAGCTAAACATTAGTGGCGCTGTGACCCAGTGCACCAAGCCAGAATGTCACTCGTTCAGATTTGCTATGCCCGGAGCAGGGAGCCCAGCTCAATCTTGTTGAGGGTGGGACAGGCTCACTCTCTAGCCCCTCACCTGTTGGCCTCCCCTCTTCACCAGCCTGGGATTAGGTCTGTGGGGCTGGGGCAGCGTGCTGTTGCATGTGGTCAATGACCGTGCCCGTTCATCAGTTGAATATCGTGCAGCCATTGAATTGGGAAGCTGCATCCGCCCCTGGTCTAAGGCTGGGATTTCCAAAAGAGCCTGAGGGATTTAGGCACTTAACTTTGAAAACAGAAAAATTTGAAAATATTGGTCTGAATTTTCAAAAGTGACTAATAGAGGTGGTTAGACAACATGTTCTTTCCTCCCAGTGAAAAAAGGAGATAAAAACAAAAAATTATTTTCATTGAACTTTTCTATAGAAAATAGAGACTTTTGGTCCAAAAAAAAAAAAAAAGATTAAGGTTTGGGGGTTTCAGTTTTTCAATGAAAAAATCAAAAACATTTAAGGAAAAAAATGGTTTCCATGAAAATTTTAATTTAGTTTAAAAATTTTTTTGACCAGCACTAGTGACTAGTGATTTTGGGTGCCATCTTCAGGGACCATAAAAGGGCATGGTTTTCAGAGGGTAGGTTTTGAAAGAGGTCTCAAGAGGGGCACTCAGAACTGAGGGTACCCAAAATCATTAGTCACTTTTAAAAATCCAGGCTTACAATCTTACTTTGCGCAAATTAGTGTTTTTTAACACCTCTGTCTCCGGGATTTTTGTTTCGATCATGCAAGAGAATGACATGAGGTCAGAAGTTCAAAATGAGGACTGTCTTTTGGTTTACAGGACACGCATACACTCTCACACAGTCTCTCTTGTAGACTTAATGTATGACTGAGGTGACAGAGACATGAGCTCTGTCCACACAAAATTTCTGGGTCAGACTTTTGAAAGCCACAGTCACTAAAAGTGTTTAGGTGAGAGAAAAAAGCCCTTTTATTCTGGGTAATTTTCCATTCAAATAATTTGTGGTAAGGACCTTGTCTTTCACAAAAGGTTAATTTAAAAAAAAAATTGATGGATCTATTAAAGTTCTCCTGTGTGTCCTGCTAATCACACTCTAATGACATGTAAAGAACTTTTTGTGGCAGGGAGACCAATTCTTTCTTTGATTCCTACAAATATGTAAAATTAATTAATTCTGCCTCTCAACACCCTGATGAGACCAGCTGTGAGGCCTACAGAAATCTTGACAATGGATAGGCTGCCAGTGTACTGAAACCATAGCCTATGTCATAGCAGTGTACGGAGACCAGTCTGACTAATATCTTTATATTGTTTCTGTGTACTCTCCTGTCTCTCTGTATCTGTTGTCTCTTATCTTAGTTTGTAAGCTTGTTAGGGCAGAGACTCTCTTTTTGTTCTGTATTTGTACAGCACCTAGTGCAATGAAACCCTGGTCCATAACTAAGGTTCCCAGGACCTATGGTAATACAAATAAATATGATTAAAGTACACATTTTAGAGAGGGGTAAAATGAAGCACAGGAAGGTATGGGACTCAATTCTACCCTCTTACACATGGAATAGTACCACTGAAACAGAAGAGACTCAGGCCCTCAGATGCAGCAACTGGATGCTGTGATCTGAATTGCATCATAGGGGTATAGTGAACTTCACTTTAATGATCTAGAAGAGTGGTTTTCAACCTGTGGTCTGTGGACCCCTGGGGGTCTGAAGGCTATATCTAAGATTTCCAAAGGGGTCTGTACTTCCATTCGAAATCTTTTAGGGGTCCTCAAATGAAAAAAGGCTGAAAACCACTAGTCTGGGATACCAAACTGCAGCCTGTAAATCAGAGTTGGGCGGGGTAATTTATTTTTTCAGTTTTGCTTTTCTTTCTTCAACAATCTTATCCCCCGGCCAGACTATGGTTGACTAGAAGTGATGTGAGCTGACACTGGGAGTTGTTTGAATTACAATAACAGAGAGATAATATTTTGCTAAGCCTACCTGTAGTATAATGTGTGTCATTTAAAATTTCCCATTATGCTGAGCACAGGCTGCTATAAACCCAAATCACTCGGACCATGCACAAAAGCTCTCAGCAGTACTGTAACAAATACCTTTTCCTCCATGTTCTTTAGATGTCATTGATTAATTTGACTTTCAGTTCGCTGGTTATGAAGCGCAGAAAGCTGTCCATTGCCTGACAAGTGCAAGCACTGCAGAAGAAGGTGCGGGGCTGTTCTCTGCAGAGATCTTGTGACAAATCAGATTTACAAATTAGCTACATGGCAAGTCCTAAATAATATAGCTCCTGCCCTGTGATTGGCAAGGACATGTTCAAATACAACTAACAGGCCACTGTAACTTGTCACAGCTCTTTTTATGCCACAGAGCATAAACAGTTGTTTTATACATGCTTATGCTGAATGCCCACATACAACAAGCAAGAAGTTGTTCTCATTGTTTTCCTTTACAAAGAATTTTACAATTAACCTTTTACCAGATGATGTGCATGTGAAGGTATTTTAGCTATGTGCTGCCTTCATGTCAATGTCTTTTTGAATTTTGGCATCAAATTTAATATGTGTAATGTTAGGAGAAACAGGTCAGGGTTTCAGATTAACACCAATAACCATAATGAGAACAGATGCTTATATCCATCTGGAACATAGATTTAATATGTTAAATTCATAGCGCAGCCCATGAAACGCAATAATCAGATGTTTACTGGTCCCAATTTAATGAGCGATTTTGGATTAAACAGGGGCCAAACAACAGGCCACCGATCTATATTAAATCTCAGCAAAATGAAAATTGCAAAGATTTACTTAGGGTCATTACACAGGAAAATTTAATCACAACCTCATCCATAATGTCACATCGTCATCAGACTGATAATTGAAATGCCATGTGAGGGATTATGAATAACCCTCTGTTTATGAAGATAGCTCTCTGATTATCTTTATGTCCTATGAGTAACATAAAATATGATTTGTAATAATGTGTATAGTCCTTGCTCATAAGAAAGTCCATTGGAGGTTTGCACAAAATGTCCAGTCTTTACCACCACTGCTTGAGACACACTCTGTTTCAGAAATGAAAGTGTCTTTAACTCAGATTATACATTCTTGGGCTCTTTTAATGCTCTCTTGTAAAATGTACAGTGTATTTATAGTAGGTTTCTTGTCATAATGGGGTAGATATATCTTTTTAGCAAAATCTCTTCCTCCCTGCAGGTGTTATAAAGAATTATGCCGATGAATTTAGTAAGATAAACATTAGTTTGTCTAGAATCTAAATATTTATTTTTCACACTTTGGGGGCAAAAGTGTGCCTTCTTCTGCATTTGGTAAGGACCTTGTACATTTTAGGTGTTACTGTAATAAAAAAATAAATACATTTATTATTTGACATAAAAAAGGAAATGTTCAATATGTGGACATTTTATAATCATATAAGGTTTGTATTCTACATTCTCCCTCTCTCTCTCTCTATATATACACACACACACAACCACTGTATGATATATAATATACTTATATATAGGAATGTAACATTTAATTTTATACAATGAAACTTTAAATACAGATCCTGTGGATCTCAGGCAAGCAAACACCTGATTCCTGTTAGGAATTTTGGTTGCAAAGTAGTGCAAGATCAGATTCTTCTTTTAATGGTATTTTTTCATATATCTTGTCCCTCCAAAGCCAAAACATTAAATATCAGCAGAAGAAGAGTGAAGGAGAGAGGTATACGTCAAGGAGAAAAGGCATATTTGAAATGAAATGAAGTGACGCTGGGGAGAAGACATAGGAATATTTTTACACACACAGAGTCTGAGTCCATATTATTTGTAATGATATAAAGAGAAACTATATATTAAGGCATCAGGGGCAAGGGTAGGGAGGAACTTTTAATTTTAGCTCTGCATTTTCTGAGTGCTTGATTTCTTAACTTCAGCACTCCGTTAATAATACAAGGTGTCTTTTACATGGAATTTTATGTAATTTGTATACAAACATTTATGCTTGCATTGGATACTTAGGCACAGAATTACTTGATTTGCATCTACAAATGTAGGGTTCTGTGTACGTATTTGAAAATAGTGCAGGAGTAATTATAGAATGTGGCTGAAAACTTGGCCTAGTGGTAACTACTGCACCACGAAGTTGACAAAAAAAAAGAAAAGAAAAGATCCCTCTGGTTGTGAGCTTGGTACATTGGGGATTGAGATAATAATCTTAAAAAACAGGAGATTTTCTCTTTTGACAACTTCCTATACGTAGGAGGGTGAGAAGAGGGGCAGACGAACTTAAGAGCCCAACTAAATATTTATGTAGCAAATTCTAAGAAAAACTCCCTAACTTCCGAAGCCACGTAGAACTGAAGGTGATAGCATAATTTATTACAGAGTATTCAAAAGACAAACTATAATCACAAATAGATAATTGTAATTATGGGCTTGTGTGTGTGTGTCACTGTTGCCCTCTGCTCCCAGAATTACACTCGCCCAGTAATTTCATACCAAACTTGGTTGGGTTAACAAGTTCACAGCTGGATGAAGAAATAGGATGGTCCAGAGGCTTGGATGCTAGCAGACTTGGCTTCAGTTCCCGGCTCTGTCACAAGCTCTCTCTGTGACATCAGGCAAGTTACTCTGTTTCTGTGTGCTGCAGTTCCCCATCTATGAGATCGTGTTCTCAGGTTAAATACACCAGAGATTATGAGGCACTTAAATAGTGCAGTAATGGGGCCTATATAAATACTTAGATAGAAGATTCTTTTCTAAATCACTGGCACTGCAAACTAAATCTAAGATTTGAATAGTCAAGCTATGATCCCCTTCTGCCAGACTCTGTGAAGATTCTGCTGTCAGAGAGAGCTTGCAGCTTAGCTGTGAATTATCTGCAACATTTTGTTAATGGTGAAAGAGGAAGATTAGGATCTACTCAATTTTCCTGCGCTGGATAGCTCTGGCGATGCGAACAGGAGTTAAAAAATATGCGTTTGTTGCTAAAGGACGCAGATGTGGCTCTTAAGACATACAGGGCCACTGGTGTAAGCAGGCCCCACTCTAATAACTTTCACAGAGTGGCACCAACACCTGGCAACAGTGGAATGGGCCCATAGGGAGCAGATACATTGAGTAAGAAGGTGCCAGTTTTACTGAAGCATCGTTTGTTTAGATGTGTTTTCTATTCAGCTTTGCAGCACTGCTATGTAATAAGCCTGCAATATTCCCTTGTTAGGTCCGGATTCCTCAAAAGTACAAAGGGAGTGGGAGGTAGGATTTAGCCACTGATCTCCAAAAGCACCATTGAGCAGAGGCTTTCCAACCTTCACCGGATTCCATGAATTTGTTACGCTTGATTTCTCAACCTTAAAATTTCACGTTGCCTGCGAATCCAGACCCACCTGCAAGCTCTGTGGAGGGTTAAGATGTAAGTGGGAATGTCTGTTCTCCCTGGTGCATTGTCACTTTCTGCTCATCCGAGCAGCAGGATACTTCACATTTTCAGTGCACTGCACAAAACTGACAAATTTATCTCTCAATGTCCCCCCCAGTCACCCCCCAGTGAGCTACATACTATTTTCCCCATTTATAAAATAGACAAATAGAGTGTTGATCTGTAACCCCTCACCTGATCTTTGGGTGCAAGATTAAATTAGACATCATGTGCTAAATCATATTAAAATGCTTTAAAATAGTGAAATAGAAGCCATTAGAGCTGTAATGCAAAATGTGCAAGTAGGGAAACATAAGAATCTGTATAACAATGAAGGTAGGCTTGGCAATAACCTGAGGCATCATGGGCTGGATGGTAGTTTTGATAGTTAGCCTAACTCGCAAAAGAGTTAGCATGACTGCTTTTTTTCAGGTGAGAAGATTTAGCAATATGTAGTTTGTGATACCACGCATACCACAGAACCTTGAAATAATGGACTTCTAGGAGATTTTGAGATATATGTGACCATGGAGAAGCCACACAGATGTATCAAAACTATTGGGACATTGATCCAAGTGAGATATCACCTGTTGGAAGATTAGCTATGGCAAACTAGAATACCATTATCATTAGCTGGAATATCACACATGGCAGGGGCTGAAACCTCAGCAAATATGGTTGTGATATACAAAGGATGATTATAGTCATTTTAAGCACTAAGACTGAAACACAACTAATACAACTTAATACACATAAATGTGTAAAAACAAAAAATGAGGGAAATAAATTCTTAGTGGACAGAAAGGCCTTCCTTCCGATGGATAAGAGATGGGAGAGCTTTTGTGGAAAAAATCTTGCAGGATCGTTACCTCTACGTATCTATCCCAAGGTGGAAAGCAAAGGGTCAAATTCTGCACTTAGTGTACAGCTGTGCTACCCTTTTGATTTCAGTGGGCACAATTGACAGAAGTAACTGTGGTTGGAATTTTACCCAGGATGCTAGCTAACCAATTAAATGGCAGGAGACAAAGTGCATAAAGAGTATAATAATGGGGTGGACTCCTTTTATTAGTCAGACATAATTTCTCATACTCAAGAAATTGAGAACTAAATGTTTTCCTCTTGCAGGTGTTGGCAGTGTCCACAGAGAGGGGACATGATAACCGATGCAGAAGGCAGCGGGAGCACTACCAACACAGTGCCTTTGAAAAGTTACTATTTAAGGGGAACAACACAGAGCAACAGCCACAGTTCCAGGAATTACTGAAACTGTCAAGGTCATAAAGGCGACACAGAGGAATTCAGGAAGAACAAACAAAAATGTCGCAAAATATTTTCCACTCAGGCATAATACATATTTCTAGTGAGTCTCCTGGCCCTAATCTATGGCTATCAATGATAATTTTTCAGTGGTTAGTGTGAAAGGATGCAGAGCATGGCAATGACTTCAGCAGCATTTGAGCTGGGAGCAGTTTGGCCCCTTGTCACGTTATGTATTTATGAAGCATTTCATACATTTCTGAGGCACCTAAGTCATTTTAAAAAGTAATAATACTTATCTCTGAAGACGTTTCTCTATCAGACGATCCAAAGATAGACTCTAAAACCCAGGTCTTAAACATTTCCAGCTGCCAACGAAGAATAAAGGCCTTATTTTTAAAATGGTTAGGCACGCACGCAGCTGTACCAACTAAAAGCAAAATGTGCACGTGCAACTTTCACGACTGTGTGTGAATCAGGTAAGTGTGCATGCAAATAGAGCATTATAGTAATTTTAATGTGCAATTCTCTATCTGTGCAAATACCACATCTGCCTATGTGTGTAACATGTTTGTAAATATGCGTTGTGTCCCCTCCCCCTAAGACTGGGTCCACATATCATATAGCAGCCTACTACTGTTGTCAGCTAATGGGTAGCTACAGTGGTAGAGGTCTGTGTTTTGGTGTATAAAGTTCTGGCTTCAAACCTTACTGCTTACCTATGTTGGCAGTCATTATACAGGCACAATCACAGCAATTGTGCATGCAAATTGGGGGTCTCCATGGGTCCACTGACCTTTTTCAAAACCATGATATCCTATTTCATTTATATAGAAAATCAAATACTGGAGTGAATTCAGGTTTTCAATGCTTGCATGAGGTTATCTACCACCGAGCAATTGGGCTGCATGTGTTTGTCTTATCCCAAAAAGGCAAAATAGTGAGTCATTATTGATGGCTGCTGCTGGCATGTGTGCAGGGTTCAAGTGAGCCTACTGTGGGATGCAAAATATTTATCCCTATAAATGTCTCTCTACATTTATGCTTAAATAGAAATACAAACACCGATATAAATGTGGAGAGACAGCTCTCCCACCTATAAAAGGACTGATCACATGTTCAGACTGTTTTAGTGAATGCCCGCGCTGTAAAGGAGTTGGTCAAATGTGACAGCAGCAACAAAATGGAGGTGCTAAGGAGAGCTGACGCATCAGATAAACTTCAGCTGTCGCCTGCAGTCAATACCTCTTTTTCCCTCCCTCCTGTGGTCCTCTTCTCTTGGCTAAATGATGAAGATTAAGAAATGAGAAGCTTAAATAAAATGTTGAAAGTGGTGGAGAAATATTTTCAAAGGAGATTCTCTATGGGTAACAATGAGAATTGAAGTGCAGAAAATGGCAATGGCTTTTTGTGTAGGCCAGTGTTTCTTAACTTTTTTGATACCAGAGGCTGGCTTGCTGCCTTCCTAAACTGTGTCAGGGAGATCTCAGGGACCAGCACCGGCCCATGGGTCAGTCATTGAGAAACACCGGTTAAAACATGGTTTTTCTCTAAAATGTTTGTAGTATTTCTTTAGGATACATTTATGCATCTCACAGGCTCACACTGATGTAGTCGCTGTGTCAAATGCTTGTTTTTTCCCTCCCAAGTGAAACAATTTCAGAGGGACGACAGTGGCCAGATTTCAGGATTTTTTTTCTTGTCCAAGAGAGTCCTAGGTAAAGGACTATCTCTGTTGCTAGTTTGCTCATCCTCTGATCCTGTCAGACCTTGCCCTTAAGGAGGATCAAAGTGAGGTCAGCATTTCAATGGAAGATCTTCGAAGAACTTCTCCCAGTAGATGGTACAAGAAGTGATGTTGGCAGTTCAGCATGTGGCCCTCAGCTCTCTGAACAAATGCTCCAGTATGGTTTTAAGAGGCACCGTGCTATTGAAGGTGTCATCTTTCAGGTGAGATGGAAAACTGAGGTCTTGACCACTCACAGGCACTGAAGTCATTTTTTTCAAGTACGGGGGATGTTGACACCTATATCTGGCCCAAATTTCAACTCAGGTAATGACATATTGCCTACCTCAATCCATCCTACAATTCTAGATGGATAAGATATTCTTCACTTCTCATATTCAACTGTTGGGTAGACCAATGCTCAAATTGTGTCGGAAGGCTCCAGCATTTTTCTGGCTGCCAGAATGGGACTTGCAGTACTTCTGGTACTTACGTTTCATCATTTCTTTTTTATTTTTTTCGGACTGGAGCACTGCTGCAGGCCTTTCTTTGTTTCACCCCTCTGCTGAACAAAGTGACTCTCCCCTGTGCTTCGTTTGTAAAGCACTTTTGGATGGACGGGGATTGAGGCAACCTGGGTTCTTTTCCTGGCTTTGCCACTGATAAGCTGGTCGAGCATGGGCAAGTCATTCCACCTCTCTGTGCTTCAGGAGGAGACTGATCTGCTGGTGAAAAGTGCTCTCATTATTATTTTATTCTTCTTCTTTGGGCTAAATGGGTATTAATGTGCAAGTTATTGGGCCTCAATTCTTCAAAAACTCACACACGTGTTTAACTTTGCCTCCACAAGATCACTCCCATAAATCAAGTTAAGGGTTTGTGTATAAAGTGTTTGCAAGATCAGGGCTTAGTACTTAAATATGCTTTTTAAATGCACAAACATTCATCCTCCTTCTGCTGGAAGCATGTCTTTGTTAAATAAATATAGCCATGTTCGTGGCTATAGCTGGGCACTGATTCCTCTCAAACCTGTACTTTATAGTGCATGGACATAATGTTTATTCCTTCTAAAATTCAATTCCAGTCTTGTCGCCGAGGTGCCATGGAGGATGGCCACTTAAGCATGGGACAGATATTGTCACTAACCATTAAAGTCCTGATTTGATCGAAATAAAACATGTAAATGATGCATCACGTTTTGTTTTGAATAACCCACTGTGTAGAAGTCTCATGAAGAAAACCAAGCAACTGACACAGCCTTGTACACCAGTTCCCTTGACCTTGTGTTTTTCCCTCTTAGTAATTATTTTGGCAATGTCCCTGTTCTTACCTTCACGAACAACAACAACCAAAAAAAAAAAAAAGTTGAAAGTGGCACATTATCTTTTAAATGACATATTTAGCCAGTTATCAGACTATAATGAAGCCGCTTAATGAAGTCAATGTCCTTGAAAGTTCTTCATCAATTTTTTTCTCATCTGTCAGCATATCTACTTGCCGACACAATATTAATTAAACACAACATTTCCTGAAGTGTTGAAGTGAAGTCCCATCACTGATAATGAACAGGTTTAGGAGAGTCACATCCCAACAAAATTACTTTTTAAACCAGCCTTATTAAGCAGAAAATTAGACCTAAATCACCCTACAACAGCCTCATTAAAAGCCATTGATCCTTGGCTGCTTCTATGTTCTAACAACTTTAATTAGCAAACTGCTAGTCTATCTGCCATGATAAATGCTATTAATCTTACCTTTCATTTGCTTTCTCTTAACCTATCATTTGCACACTTTGGGGAGACACATGTTTCCACCAGAATTCATTTTATTTTGTGTCCTTGTAAGGATGAAAAATGTTTTAGCTATGGGTTAGACATAGTGACACCCCCCCTCTCCCTGGCCTCCATCGTCTGGGCCGCGTGAGTTGTAGATCTTTTGGATGAGGGAAACAAAAATATGATTGTTATGTTTCTTGGAATACTAAGTATGTTTTCTAGCAGATACTTTGACCTTTAACTTGTCAGTCTTTGGTGGTAAAATAGAGTTACTATAGATCATTTCCCTAACTGTTACTGTACTTAAAAGCTGGTAATTGTAACGGACTCTCATTAAAAAGTCTTCCGTGTATCTGAAAGAAGGCTCTTTCAGGAAAAACAATGTTTTAAAAACATCACTGCTCTTTTGAATTCCAGCAGCTGAAGCTATAACCTATAAGTAGCTTTGATACAGTGTGACAGCTTCACCGCTTCCTTAATATTTGTCCACAGAAGCTACACAATATAGCAGGACAAATAACATACTGTGTTAGGTCACTTTCACATTATATTAGTCATATGTACACATAGAATGGAACACAGTACAATGTATTTCAGAAATGCATTATTAATTACCATGCACTCAGGTGCAAAATACAACCTTATATATGCAAAATGAGAGGCCTTTATTTGTCCAGTGTGTGGTAGTGGTGTTAATCTAAATCATAGCATTTTCAAGATGACATTTTCGCTGTTCAGTTGTGATAGATAAGGCTGGTTGATTTTCCTACCATCTATCCCATCAGCCTCATCACAACCACAACAGTCACCATGTACAGCTTTTTCCACGGCAACAGTAGCCTCTTCTCCAGCCTGATCTTATCTAGTTCGCATCTTATGTAAGACAAAGTTGGGCTGCTCTTGCATATCTGTGGTTTCCACAAGGCTTTTGGTGTTCCTTGGACGTCTTCCCCAAATATAGGTCTTGATTCAAGAAAGCACCAACACACCTGCTTCAATCCCATTGACTTCACTGGACGTACCTATGTGCTTAACCACCCTTCCCTAACAGGGATGCTTTTTTGAGTCACAGTCTCCATTCCCTCTACTACTAGACCTGCCTTAGCGTATCTACACTATGGAGACTATACTGGCACAGCTATGTAGATACAGCCTACATCAATGGAAGGGGTTCTTCCATCCATGTAGCCACATCACCTCTCTGAGCAATGGTAGCTAGGTTGACAGAAGCATTCTTCTGTTGATTTAGCTGGCAGAGCTATGGCGCTCAAGGCTGTGGATTTTTCACACCCCGTAAACAATGTCGCTACTACGTCAATCTAATTTCTAAGTATAGGTCAGGCTTTATAGTGGTCCTAGACAACTTACTCTCTCACTCTGATTGTTTGCACCATGTCTTTGAGTGTTGGTGGCAACTTTGCTTTTGTCATTTGCTGGTGTTTTCCATGTCATTCCATAGTTCTCTGGATAATGGGCAACTTCTATACAGTGTTCTGGACAGAACGCTTTCCACCATATGCAATGGCTGTAGAACTTCTTTGCAGTATACCTTCCAATTCAGAAAGCTTGCAAGCTCAGTTTACTATAAGTATCCTAGCAATCTCTTAATTATTTTCATCCCAGCATATTTAGTTGTTATGCTGTTTAGCCATGTTTTAGACACATGTCCCCAGTTAGTTAGCTGCTTTAATGATAACTGCTTTTAATTATACACCTTTCCACTGTTATTCTTATGCTGGTGTGCTACTTTTTACTGAGTCCAGCTTACTGTAAATGGTGAGACAAAACAATCTTCTAAATTCTTACCTGAGGGTTTGGTTGTGCCATTAGACCCTTTGTGATTTTATTGGTCTATGACCCATATCTGAAGTGGCTGAACTATGGAGAGAACGCTTTATGCTAAAATCAGATTTCTGTAACTATTCTTCTGTAACATGATCTTTCTGTTTCTCAAAATATGTTTAATGTGGGGTGAAGTGCCATCTCATAGTATTACAGATTCTTTGAGCTACCTTTCTATCGGTAAGTTATTTTCACTCAGGCACAAAAATATGCAACATATTCAGTCACTTACATACTTGCCAAAACATAACTAAATAACCACTGTATAAAATAACCAAGCTGTTTTTCCTACAGGAGAGAGAATCCTGGAGACCAATTAAAAAGATGTGTTTTGCCCAAATACATTTTTACTTTAAGGCAATTTTAAAAATTCTGGCCCAAATCCTTTGCTGTAGCTCAGTTGTGGTCAGTGCAAGACTAGTACAGAAGGACAACAGGCTTAAAACCACCTTTACACTTCTCCGATGGGGACGGTTGGGAATTGGTTGGTCTCTGATGTAAGTTCAAGCAGCCTCAGGTCTGTAAGGGGCTATTCTAGC
Source organism: Mesoclemmys tuberculata (assembly GCA_007922155.1). Classification (NCBI taxonomy): domain Eukaryota; kingdom Metazoa; phylum Chordata; order Testudines; family Chelidae; genus Mesoclemmys; species Mesoclemmys tuberculata. The sequence goes on from ML675625.1 coordinate 22,679,245, forward strand.
ATAAGGGGATTGCTGAGACACAGGGTCTTAGTGACATCCCCTTTTTCCTGGTCATTGCTGCAAAGGAAGCCACGGGGTGATGTGTGTGACACAGGATCAGTACAGTGGCTTTATTCTACCCCGGCAGAAAGAGAGAGAGAAAACGATTGTCCATTTCAATATTATTGAAAAAGCAGCGTAATGGACTGCTTATAGCAAACAGCTGCAAATCAAAAAGGTCCTGGGTTCAAATACGTTGAGCCACTCATTCATTCATTGTCAGTGTGCGGCTGTCAGCAGACTTCTTGATCTCTTTATGCCTCAAGCCAAAGCAGTCGGAAACTAAGTAAAAAATAATAGGACATTACTGAAACTCAGATACTGGGTATGAGCTCAGCTTATCTGAGAAAAAGAAATGAGAAAATATATATATACACACACACACCTTTGAATTAACAGGGGGAACCACAACTACTCAAATGCAAATATTTCACGTTTATCTTGAAAATCTTCCTTTCTCTAGTTTTGTTTCTCTTTAAGGGTCAGGTTGTGAACTCCTTACTCACAATGGGGCTGCTTGTGTTAGTAACTCCTCACCACTGTAAGTGAAAGAGTTCACAACCCTCTCCTGTTTGAAGAGGAACTTTCTGCTGTCAAGTTCTAATGAAGATTAAAAATAAGTAAAAGGAAAGTTGCCTCAAGAGATTTCTCCCTCCTCCTTCCCCCACCTTGTTAATGAAATAAAACAGAAATGGGTCTCAAGCCCTAGACCTCTGAGAATGAAGGAAACATTCCATAAATATGTTCTGTTAAAGTGTGCAGAAAAAAAAGTACCTTTTCATGAACTGCTGCAAGCAAATCTAGTGTTTCTCTTTGCAAAGGCCTGATGAAAGATGTGAGCAGTACAGGAATGAACTTGCCCATGTAGTGCACTCTCCTGGCACCTGTATTATTCCACACAGTGCCATGTTTAATCACAAAAAAGAATGTTAGAAGTAATAGAGCTCCTGTAACTAAAATGTTTCTGTTCTCAAATCTTTTAGAAGCTGAGTGAGGCAAAAGCAGGGGGGGGGGGAAGCCACAGGGAGAAAACTTGTTATAAGTAAAAGTGTATTTTCTTGGACACTGGAAAGCATGTAAACTAACCCAGAGGCCTCCAAGTCAGCAGCCATTTTAACCTTTTGTGGGAGATTTTCATCTTTTCCCCTCCACAGCCTCAGTTCTTTTGTAAATACTGAGCATGCCCACTGTGGCTGTCATTTGTTGAGCCTACTTTCCACTGAGGCTGCCAGGAGATAAGAAATATTGAAGGCAGTATAATTCTCAAATCTCTTGTGACTAGCACAATGCGTTTCAAGGAATATTACCCGGTGCCCAGTGACTAAAAAAAAAAAGAGACACAGTTCAAGTATTTGGACGCTGACATTCTGACAAAATAGGAGACATTAAAAGAAGCCCAAAAACAAGACTGATTTTCTTAAAAGTGAAGTCAAAATGTTTAGAAATAATTTATTTAATCAAAGTCCATTTTCTCCATTATTGTCTCACATTGTTCAGTCTAGAGCTGTTCTGAAGTAGGAGGTTGTAAGTATCTGCCATTTATTAGTCTCTAGCATCATCAAATTATATGCTATGCCAGATTTAATACAATACCATAACAGACTACTACAAAAACAAACCTAAATGAAAAAAGGCACAGTTCATGGATATACGTAAATAAGTTATAGATACAGATCACACCCATACTTACCTGTGTGTTTATACAAGTGCTATGTATCATAACTATGCACACACATTATGTTACATATATTTTATATATATGTGTGTGTGCGCGCGTATGCATATACACACACGAATACAGCTGAATTTATCAATGTAACCTAGATTTTTTTTCCTCAACAATTGATTGGCCTGCCATTTACTTGAAGGCAAATAAATGATCATTTCTCTACTGGTATCACTGAAGAAGAGGAAACATTTCTACCATATATAGAAAAGTTCAGCACTAGTAAATTCTTACAAACACCATTACTCTGATTACTGTTTCTGCAGAGATATGCCTGCCTCATTGTCATTTCTGATACTACATCAAGCAGAGGCTGGTGGATTCCCAGTGGTGTTGTCGCCCAATCGAATATGACCTTTTTTGGGTGACCGCGTTCAGGTTCTGGTGGAGATTTTTCCTTCTCTTTTGTGAGCATGTTAATAATATAAAAAATTAGGGTGCCTAAGACGCTAAGCAAAGTTTAAAGCACACAAATTAAGTGTGCTTTTTTTATTAGCTTTGCAACTTTTGTGTCACTTGTAGTAAAAATGAAGGGGCTAAATATCTTTGGATGTGGCAAATTTTAAGCCACATAATGGTGGCGATAAAAATCCATAATGTCAGTTGCCTTGTGGCAATCAGCAAACATTTCGCATTATGCTTGCATCTTAGGGTTTGCGGCCAAAAAACAGATTTGCCTCTGTCTCATTAAAATAACGAATGCAGTCCGAATGGATCTGCAATGATTCACTGTACGTCACACTAAATCACGACGCTTTTTGGAACCAACTGACTATGGCCTCATTACTTTAGACAAAAGTGGGCTTGGAGGAAAAACTGTGGTGATGTTATTTTGCTCAGCCATGTTTTTTCTCTTTGAAATACTTAAGGCAAAAGAGCAGATAGATTTTCCCATTGGTAACTTATGAGGATTGAGTTATATTAACTCTAAAATTCTGTTTTAATACAGATAAATTAACAAAACACTAATGTTAGTGCAGGAGATTAGAGGTTAGTCATATACACACACATTTTATTTCTTAGGCTAATTTTACTGAACATGAAACATTATGATAAGAGCTTTAAAAATGTAATTAACTTGTTTAAAGGATACAAAACCAGAATGATTCTGTAAATGTAGTAAGTTTGAATTCTTGTTTGTTCTCATTTCATATTATGTACATCCTTGGATAGCTGTGGTTAATCTTGTGTTAGGCTTACATCTACCAGTTTCCTTATCTTCCATGAAATGTAGCAGAAGCATACTGCAAATCTGCAAACCAATTTTGTTGTCTTTATTTGCACAGATAAAATTATTATTTAGACAAACATGTTTGTTTTAGTTTCTATATTAACATTTAAGAATGTAAGCATGCTGCTTTTATGAATTTAGAGAATAAATATTAAATTAAGTTTTACTGTTTGTAGAGTTGATTAGGAACATTTTAAAGGTTAAACTGGATTACTTGAAAATTACCACACACACACAATTTAGAAATTAGATTTTTAGAAATGGGCATGTACTTATTGATCAGTGAATACATTCCAGCCTTTTTTAATCAGGGGAAAAAATTAACTAGTGTCATCATAAATATAATATTTTGAAGATTACTGTAATTAAACAATATAGATGTGAAAGCATCAACATACAGTAGCATATTTTTTCCATGTTGGTGACTGGTTTCTTCTATAAATGTATGCCTCAATTTAATGACAGAATACTATACCTTGATACAAACTGTTCTAGTTAATTACAAGATATCTGCAGTTTAATCTGAGGAACATAGGTTTCTAATTAGGAAAATATTCCGTTATGTTTATGTAGGGAATTTTATATTTCAGATATAAGAATTGTATGAGAAGCATCCATGGAAAGACTGGTTTAAAACCCTCTTTTTCATTTAATAAATCCCTCTTTTTCATTTCCCATTGAATAGGATACTGAAGGGGATTAAAGACTAAAGATATATCACAAACAAATTTACATTATCAAAATTACTGTAATCAGAGTCTTTTCTGCATTAATCAGGATTTAATAAAACTTTTCTGCTTTGCAATACCAATCAAAACTCTGTCAGAAGATAGACAGTGAAGTGAAAGCAGATTATTAATTAAAATTATTGTTTTGTGCATTACACTGCTTTTAAAAAAATGTGTGTGTTAACTCAGGATAAAACCGCTCTTTGGATGTTTCATATACCATAAAATTACATGCAGGGAAACAAAGCACATGTAATAATAACGTATATTAGTTTTAATTATGCAGTAAAACCAAGCCTTTTATGTTTGGAATCATGGTAATGGAAATTTATTTGTAGATTGTATGCAAATATTTGCACTTTTCCAAATCCATGCCATCTTAATGGCAACTAAACAACCATGTTTCATTTTGCAGAGGAGATGCAGTACTCTTCTGTCCTGTTAATGTGAAAATCTCTTAAACCACAACGTAAGTACTATATTTTAGAGAACTTCGTTCATAGAATGATGCAAATACTTTGTAGGCTTCAGTTCATTATTATCTTTGGTATTGAATATTAATATGTACAATATTTTACCTTGGTATCTCCTGGTGTTCTGCAGGATGGTCTCTGTGCTAAGTATCCTACTGTGCATTTGCTTTCCCCCCCCGCCTTCATAACAATGAATGCCTGGTTTTGGCCTTGCAGACTGAGTCATTGGAAATAGTCTGTGTTTTGGAAAGGGAGGCCAGGAACTTCCCAGGCTGGGACTCTTAGCTTCCAACAACTTAACTACCACTCAGCCAGGACACAACTGGCAATACCTGGGCTTGTTCTAAGGAACTATGCGGAGATGGTACACTAAAGTCTACATCCACCAGTGGTCCATGCTTTGTGCAGGTGTAAAACAGTAAAGGGATAAAAGCTGTAAACATTTTCCTGCTCCTTTTGATTCTTTTTACAATAAATAGGGTCGCATTGTATTGATGTCAGTCACAATTTGAGTTCTGTAAAGCACTGGCTCCATTGTAGCCAATAGAAGTTTTGCCAATTACTTCAATGGGAGCAGGATTCAGCCCTTTATCCATTGTCTCCTTATAAAAAAATCACTTTTATTAAAAACTAAAATCGTAGAAATTTATACCAAAAGAATGACTACAACAAAGATCTAGAATTACAACTTAACATATGATATGACTGACTGCTTTGGGAATTCAGAGAAGCACGTCAACAATGCAGCACCTTCAAGATGCCTGGTTTCTAGCAGCAAACTGGATACTGATTATGGTTAAAGGATAGTAAAATGCTTCATTTCCTTTACTACATTCTACAAGTGGTAACTGACTGGGTTTCAGCAAAAAGATTAAAAGAAGATGGCTGTATGCTGGACTCTCCATCTTCAAACCTGTTGCTTCCCTGAATTCGGTTAATCAAGTTTTATTTTATAATCTAAAGAACACTTCAGCAAAGATTTGACATTAGTAATGCAAACTGACAACTGTTTCCTCCTCATAGTTAATAAGATTTTACTGATTAGCAAAACATTAGTTTTGGTTAGTGACTAACATTACATATCTTAAAAGCGACAGATACTTGAGAACCATTTCCTTCTTTGCTTGTCTTTCTAACTGTTTCACACAAACTGCTCTTAAAATTTGGAAAACTAAATGCAACAAGAAAACAATACTTTGTAATTAAAGCTGGCAGTCAGTGTGTTTTCTATTAAATTAAATAGCACAATAATGAGATCATTAATAGATTCATACACACAAGTTGCATTTCAGTATTATTGAGTATACAGCACAATTAATATTAAAATGAAGGCTAGGCAAGATGGGAACAAATTTATGAACGAGGGGTTCTCAAAATTTGAAAACCCTCCTTTTGCACCTCCCTAAAAATTGCTGCCAGCCACAGATTGGATTCTCACCTGGCATACAAAATAGAATTTGAACTAAAAAGGCTTTATTAAATTACATGCAAAGGGGAAAGTCCAATAACAAGCGGTAGGCTGTCAATGCATTGCAAGGTTAACCCTGAACATACTGTATGCTCAAATGCAATATTCTAGCATAGGTATTTTTAGAGAAGTGGGGATACAGCCCTATTTCTTTCATCCAAAGTTAAGAATTATCCTCATTGAGGCTTTAGTAGCATTACAAATATAAGATATAAATTAAACCCAAACAGACACCTTCTGGTTAACAAGAAAACAGAAGAAGGGTTCAATATGTGTAGCTTCCAGTTGCTTGTCTGTGTACAAGCTTGTAAGTACTGTAGACACTGTTAGTTGGAAACAATTTATCCTAGTGCATAGCTTTCAGACTAAGCACTAAATAGTTATGGTTTACTTTGTTCTAGCTAAATGCTATACTGGTGCTACATGCAGGAAAGAGAAAGGAGATAAATGGATTTTCTCTATTTCTGAATTATAAAGCTCACCTTTCTTGAAGTGTATTTTAACAGTCTCTTAGAAGTTATTTTAAGGTAACTGGTGAATTCCACACTTGTTTTTGAATATCCAGTTTTTAAAAAGTATTTAGACACTAACTTTGCCACATTTCCACATAATTTTCTTTATCAGAGGTTTTATCTTCTGTGTTCAAAATTCCATTTCTATTCTACTGGGTGTGAGAGCATTTAATTCAAACTGGTTATGGATATCTCAAGGTCCCTTAGCAAGCAGATTTTTAATCATATGACAAATGAAAAATATGACAAAGCATTTTTTTAACTTGAAAAATGAGAGAAAAGATAGTCAATAAGGTTATATCCAAAGGCATTGTCCTAAAATACACCTTATATCTAACACCATGGAGACTTCCCTAAGCTCTGCAGTTACAGAATCAGTCTTTTCTGTCATAATTATCAGAAAAAGAAGCAATTGTAGACCACATTGTTATTAATGAATGTCTCTGAATCAAACAAACTTGTTTTTAATATGAAACGGTTAAATACTTTATTCTACAGCTCTTTTAATAGGAGTGGAAACTTAACAATTAAACTATTCTGCATTTAAATAACCCCAGCTCCTCCATTTCCAGCTAGAATAAATGTTTATCTTAAAATCATGATTTAATGTTAAATTGAACCTAGTTTAAAATCATTTCTGGTACCGACTCAGTTTGCAGAATTTTAAAATGATCGTTGCGGATTTGCATTTCCCAGTAATTTTTGCTTCAAAAATGGTTCTTGCCTTTAGTTTTGTGGGAATTTTTTAAACATACATCTCTCTCTCTCTCTCTTTTTCTTGATATAAAAAAAAAGAGATAAACTGGTCTTCTGGAAAAAAAGGGGGCGGTGAATAAATAAAAATGGAAGTAAGTAGAAACCAGTTTTAAGCATATGTCTGTAGGAATGAGGCTTAATCACACACACTTCATTTTGCAAATACAAAAGTCTTTAAAAAATGTATTAATTAAAATTAAATACTACAGACAAGCAGCTTTAGAGGGACTGCAGTCCTTTTTGAATTAGCATAACACTGGCGACAGCCATGGAAATTGGTTTAATAACCCTAAATAGTTACACCCTATTCCTAACACAAATGGCCATAGACAGGTCTAGCCCCTCGGGCTGCTACTGTACCAGTTTACATGGTCGCTCTGACATTGGGTGGTGGGTATTCCTATCTGAACGCAAATCACAGAATGCATCTCAATTATTATTATATAATGGCTAGTGAACCCTACAAGGCATCACAGCATTAAAAAATCCCAACAGGTTAGGGACTAGCTACAGAGCTCACTTGGTAACAACTTGAACCAATGTGACACATACTTGGAGAGAGCTTTTAGTTTAGTGACCAGCGTGGTACAAGCTGCAGAGGTATTATGGGATCAGGTGGTTGCAGGTATAATAGAAAACCAAGCAAAGAGCATAGCAATGATTTTAAACAATCCCTTATAGTCTTCTCCAGCATGTTTTAATTTGGGTTCTGTGCATTAAACTCTTATAAAATCACTGCCAAGGAACCCCCTTCTAATAAAGTTGCAGGTTTGAGGGCAAAGCCTTCAGTCAAGTATCCAAATATACAAACCCAAACCATCCTATCCCCAGACTATTTCACTTTAAATGACATGAGTAAACCACTCCCCCCCCAAGATTCGTGGGACAAGTTTAAATTCCATTTCAATCTACTTTTTATGTCCAATAGATTTTTTTTTTAAACTGACTCACTCACCCAACTTCCACCAGTCTAATCCTTTCCAAATGATGTTCCTTTACACCTGACATTGACTCCATCATTTATTTTGCTTATACTGCCAACTGGTGTAGAGAGATGTAGGACAGAGAAAGTGGTTATTCAGGTATTTTATTTGTTATAAATACATATAAATACGTTGAGTGACTGTATGCTTTGTTTACCAAAAGATGAGCAATGACTTTGGAAAATCATCTGGAAAACCCAACCAAGATGAGAAACAGAAAGAAGCAGGCAATAAATAGTGTACAATCAAATACTTTTGTCAGTCCAAACTGGGTTCTTAACTTGAAAAAGAAACTCATATAATTTAAAAGCTTCCATGGTTTCACCGACACTTAAAAAAACAGAGCGGATCAGATGGCATTTTAGCTTAAGTCTTGGGCGCTATCTATTAGAGCTGGCTATGTATTAAATTACCCCCCCTTTTTTTTAATAAGTGATTTTGCATTCCGAAAGCATTGCATAGTTTTTACCCAGGTTGATCAATCCAAAGAAAATTCACTGAGATTTCCATTTCCAGATTTTTCTGTGTGTGTGTTTTAAAAACTTTCTTTAAAGGGACCGAGAACTTTGTGGGCCAAAGCAAGCTGATAGCCAAAAGTTATGCTCACAGTTAATCCATTAGCAGGCTGGGAAGAAAAGTAAAACGCTACAGAAGGTGGCCAGCAGCATGATCGCATTAAACCGTGGAGGGGACGGGCGGGGAGAGGGTGGTACAGAATTTTAGCTAAATGAAGTTTACAACGGTGGAGTTGTTTTGTCCAAACGGCTTTCAAATATTTCCCAACGAAAGAAACAGTAATTATTTAAAATATATTATATCTATATGTACACACACAAAAGAAAAACAAAAAACTTAACTGATGGCTGGAAGCCAGGGCGGATGGAGTGGAAAGAAAAGCGGAGAGGCAAGAGAAATCAAGGCTTATCGTTACAGTGTTTGCAGAGGGAGGTTGTCCCTGGGAAGGCCGCGCATTTCTCGGGGCAGCTGGGCAGCGCTGTGCCCGAGAAGGGATACACGGCGGACTGTCCGAAGGGGTTCAGGGTGGCGGGGAGAGGGGCGCCGAGGTTCTGCCCTTGGTTCAGATAAGCCACCAGCCGCCGCATCTCCTCCAGAGCCTGCGCCTGCATGAGGATGTAGTTCTTGGCCAGCAGCAGGGTGGCGATCTTGGAGAGTTTCCGCACCGAGGGGCTGTGCGCGTAGGGGATGACCGAGCGCAGCCCGTCCAGCGCGTCGTTCAGGTCGTGCATCCGCCGCCTCTCCCGCGCGTTGATGCTCAGCCGCAGCGAGCGCGGCTCTTTGGCCTTCTGGCCCACGCCGGGCCCCGGGGCTTTGCCGTCGCGCTCGAAGGCCGGGCTCGCCCGGGCCGCCTCGAAGGCGTCCTCCTCGTCCCCGCTCTGCTCGCCGCTGCTCTCCGCCGACGCGCCCCGCGGGCCGGGCTGGAAGGCGGCGGCCGCGCCCCCCGGGTAGCCCCGCGGGCTCTCCGCCGCGCCGCGCCCCGCGCCGTAGGCGAAGGCGGCCTGGCCGTAGCCCTGCGCCAGGGCCAGGTAGGGGTCGCCGCCCAGCGACTTCAGCCCGGCCATGGCCGGCTCCCCGGGGCCGGGGAAGCGCTCGGCTCCCTGCGCGCCGCTCATGGGCGCCGCGGTCGGTCCGTCCGTCCAGGAGCCGGCTGGCCCCGCGCTGTGCCCTGGCGGCGGGGTCTGGCTCGCCTCCCTTCCCGGCCGCCCGTTATATAGCGCGGAGAGGGGCCCGCTGGGACGCGCCAGCCGCCCAATCAGAGAGATCGCTTTAATTAGCGGGGCCGGGGCCGAGCCGGCGGGAGACGCCAAGGTAGCGCCCGGCCAGGTTCCCCTCGCCCCCCGCTTCGTGCCACGCCCGCTGCCCGCAGCCGCGTGGGAACTCTCCCACGCGGGGCAGCGAGCGCCGCTGCCGCCCAGCGGCCCGTTCCAAGCGGGGAGCGCGCCCTGGGAACCGGGCCCCACGCTCGCCCTTCCCACGCGTGGAGGGATGCCAAGGGCGGTCTCCTCCCTGGAGGGAGAGAGCCCGCGCTGCTTGCGCCGCCTGGCATTAGAGCCGCCCTCGGCCACAGACGGCGGCGTGAGCGCCCGCTCGCCTCCCAGGCGGAGGCTGAATGGAGCAAATCATCGGGATTGGGGAAGGGCGCTTCAGCAGAGAAGGGCGTGCTGCCGAGCTTTGCCTGGCACAGCCCCAGCTGCTGAGGTCAGACGGAAGCCACCCTCTTCTCCCCCCATTAGGAGAGGGAGTCCGCTGAAGTGGAAACCAGACAAGTTTAAATATTCGTCGCCTTGTTTGTTTGCGGCTCCAGCGGAAAGTTTGTGGCGGTGAGAGGCAGCCCCTTGCGTTAAGCGACCTTTTCTCTCATTCCTCTTTTCCCCTTGCTCTGCGTATCCCCTGATCATCTGCTGCCCCCTACCACTTTTCTTTAAAGTTCGCGGCAGTACCGAGCACGCGGCTCTTTTCAGGGCTTCTCCATGGCTAACAAGCCGAACACTGTCCTGCTCTTAAAAGTGTCAGCCCCGTAGAAAGGCGCGGTGGCTGTAACAAAATCTAAATGCATAACCGAGACTATTTATATAACCCCCAAAGAGCCCAGTTTCTGGGTGCACATGAGTGTTTGACTGTGTAGCTGTCAAAGACGTATTACCTGAGATCCTTCATTAATAACCGAGTATCTCTAATCGCATCATTTTTATGGGTACAACACAAAGTCTTAATCCACCTATACAGAACAAAAATCAAGGACAAACCATTCTCCCCACCTGCCCGCACATAAAATCCCTTACCAAAACAAAATCCAGAGGTGTGAGTTGAGTGAATATTTTAAAATGGTCCAATATAATAATATCTCACCAACAATCATTTATACAGACTAACCTCTGCTTTCTGTGAATTGTTCCTCAGAAATGCCTACTGGTGGGAGGGGAACGGTTGGCCTGGAGTCCAGTAATAGGTTATGGAAACTTTCACCTCTCTCACTGGTTTGAATCAGACTTGAATCATTAGTGAACCAAAATCATGACTAGCTGATGGTTGTGCAGTAGCCCCTAGGAAATAAACTGGTGTTCTCAGTCCAGTTCCTAATGGGGACAGACATATACATATATCACCAAAAGGAACAGGGCACTTGTCATAACTGAATGACACCCTCTGGGGTCTGATTATTTGGGCCTTACACATGCAATGCCCCAGTGAAATTAACAGACATTTTGCCTGCATGAGGGACTGAAGGATCAGGGCTTTGTTTGGTTATCTCAGAAGAGGGGCAAAAGAGAGAATGGGAATGGAGACTGATTAACTCTTTCAGCTTTACCAGTAGTCTGTCTTGGTTGGGACCTATGCTCCCAATTAAGCAGAATGGAGAAAGGTTACACTAACAATAGGGGGCGTCAGCATTTTGGTGGGGTTAGTATGCGGGTCTTGGGAGCTGTCAGTGTCCTGTGATATAGGAGAGGTCAGACTAGATAATCTGGTGCTCCTGTCTGGCCTTAAACTCTGTGACTCTATGTCAAGAATTGTCAGACCAGCACAATTTACAGGCAATAACATCACTTTAATTTCTTTGGGGTGACGTGGTTCCATCTATCAACCAGGCGAAAGAGATAGCAACGCGGCCTGAAAATTTGAAATAAAATACATACACTCGGTGGAGCGTTGAGGGCTGATTTAGGCTTTCTAAGATGGACACATTGAGTTTCATGCAATTTACCATGGGAGATGAGTTCTTAAAATTTTGTTTTTGTTGTAACGTGTTTTAAAAAGGGAAGCTTTTAGTCCAGGCCTGGCGCTACCCAGTAATTGTCAGCCCAAACGCACACACCTCAAGTCTCGAGTTTCCCATGGCACTTTTTATAAGACTGGAGGGGTTCATCCCAATATCTTTAGGCCAAAATCTCCTCCTGCAACCGGGTATGCTATAGTGTTGTCCTGCCACCTGCAGCTGCTGCCTCCCCCGGAATTTCAGTGGTTATTCCTGTATATAATCACACAACTGGTCTGATGTGTATGACTGGCATGGTATGATATATAAACTTAGGATATTATTAATTCAGACTATAACTATATTCAAACTATAATGGGTCAAATTCATTCCTAATGTTGACTGTAATGGAGTTACATTAAGGATGTATTTAATCCATCTATAACTTCCATAAAGAAAACCAAATTGCATCTAATATTTGTTTTGATACTTCTTTTATAAACAGAAAAATGCACAGAGATTCAGTCCACGGAGCCAGACCATGGCTCATCTAAGGAAGGCAGCTAAAGAGGATTTTCAAATTCTGAATTTGGGAGCTCAGCACTGAGGGGCCCATTTTATGCACCTCAATTTCAAATTAAAACCGCAGACAATATTTGGATGGGTACCCATGTCTGGATCATAGTCGCAAGTGCAAAAGAAATGTAGACTTATCTATATATCTACTTTATCCTAATACGCACATTAATATGGTTACAAACACACCATTTTGTTGTATGACCCTCCAAGTTAGAATTCAAGGATCAGATTGGTGGCTCACATCAAATAGAAGGATTCATTAATGTAAAAAAGGGTATACACATCTAAAGCAGATAGCAACTAGTCCATGACCCTCATCCAGCCTCTCTGTTAAGTTAGCAAGGAACAGGAGGATGGAAGAAACAGTCAGGAGCTTTCTCTTCCAGCCAGTCCAATGTGAAGAAGCGTTCACAAGACAAGCACTTGGGAAACCTAAGACATAAATACCCTGAGCTCTGTCAAACAATCCACAGAGAAACTGGTACTTTGTACTTGGTTCTGATATTGGAAAAAGATGAAGTGCGACTCTTCTGTGCACATGGAGAGTTGGTGAGGTCATCTTGGTACAGGGAATCAGACCGTAGTGGGCAGCTGAGCATCCGTTGTGCTGAGCGATGTCACATTTTTGTTTATTTCATGGATTCACTGTGAGTTTTCATTTTAAATACAATAAATAGGAAACTGATCTTTGCGGAGTCGGCTGGTATTTAGAGGCCTCCTCCAACTGCCAGATGTTTGAGAATATTTTGGGGGGTATATTTGGGGACTTCTGTATGCTTTGAAACCAGGGTTGACGCGATAGTTCCTATAGTTCACACTGTACATGTGGTCACCAAGAGCAGCAAAATACAAGGGGCAGCAAAATGTTCAAGGGTGAACACTGGCATTATTATTTATTATATGTATCGCGGTAATGCCTACGAGCCCTAGTCACAGACCAGGACCCCACTGTGCTAGCACTGTACAAATAGAGAACTAAATGATGGTCCCTATTTCAAACAGCTTACAATCTAAGTATACACCGAGAGACAGATGAATACCGCAAGACAGATGGAGTATACAAGGAAACAGTGCAACTGTACTGGTCATAGATTCATAGAAGATTAGGTCTGGAAGGGACCTCAGGAGGTCATCTAGTCCAACCCCCTGCTTAAAGCAGGGCCAACCCCAGCTAAAGCATCCCAGCCAGAGCTTTGTCAAGCCAGACCTTAAAAACCTCTAAGGATGGAGATTCCATCACCTCCCTAGGTAGCCCATTCTAGCGGTCCACATGATAGGCAATGGTTTTAGGATACCAGCTGCTGAATCATTGTCAAGTCTTTTGTAGGAATCATGGCAAAGGAGAATCTCAAGGAGGGATTTGAAGGACGACAGTGAGGAAGCTTTGGGAGTGATTATGGGGAACTTCTCCCATAGGTGAGGAGAAAGCACAAAGATGCTTGTTAGAAGGCTTAACAAATGGGCCATGAAGGCTGACATCTTTGGTCAATCGAAGGTGGGAGTCAACATCTTTATAAGTGAAGACAAGTAGCTTATGTTTGATGAGATGGAGAAAGGGGAAGCTTTCTAGAATTCCTAGAGCTAGTTCTGTCTTGAGACATTCTAGAAGGAGTAACTTCCTTAAACTGCTTGAGAACCACTGAAATGAGGGGGGCAGTGTGGTATTAAACAAAGCAAATGAGTAGTATGTGATAAAGGGTCAGGCTTTGTTTGAGCTACACATTTCTTACCTTGCTTGGATTTCTTTTTCTGTGTGACCTTAACTCTGAATTTCCTTTGTTTGTAATGCTTTTTTTTGGAATAATTATAACATCTCTGAAGTGTTCTATGCCTTTAAATTACAGACACATATGCTTAACCTTAATTATCTTTTAACAGGGATTTTATCTGTGGATAAAGAAAAGTAATGAGATTAAGTAAAGGAAAAATGTAAATTGAGTAGCAAGGGAAAAAAGGCTTGGTGGTGCCATTGATTAGTGTGGAACAGTCTCTCCAGCCCCATCCCAGCAGACAAAGCACTGAACCATCAGCCAACTGGTCGGAAACTTTTTGCCCTCAGACGGATCAGCTGTGAATGAGATCATTTGACATCTTTCAGAGAGATGGCGAGTTTGTTTCTGTGGCCAGGGCTAACCCAGACTGATATTAGAGACTGAGCTAGTCTCTGCAGGTGAAAAGAGGCTCAAAGAGAAACAAGGGGGGCCAGGACAGAAATAGGGGACAGAAACGAGGACCATGGGGCACAAGCGCTGAAGGTGAAGAGGATAGGGACAGGGGCTTCCCTTTTTGCCTCCTACCCTGATTCTCATCTCATTCACTTTCACCATTGGTAATGCTAGTCCTCCTTGGAGCCACTGCCTATTCCCCTTCCACCTCATCCCTTCCTTGTTAGCAAGGCACCCCTGAGACAGCTGGTGGCCACTTCTTCTTTTGCCCCTAGTTGCCCTCCCTAGTGCTTCACGGTGCCTGGGTACCAGCAGATGGAGCTCTGAGCATCGCGGAGGAGAGACAGTCTCCCTGTCCTGAAGGCCAGCAAAATTGCTGCCTCCAGCAGCTGGGAGGAGTTATGCAGGAGAGCAATTTTAGCTGGAAGCTAGGAATTTTCATGGGGAATTCCAGGTAGCCATTTGTATTTGCTAGGACTGTAAATAGAAGGGTCATACAAGAGTTTCATGCCTTTGCCAGATGCTGTATAGGTCTGGAGCCTGGCCCTATAGCTTGAGAAGGCCTGAGTCAGGACATAGTCATTGAGATTAGCAAGGAGGAAACTGAAGTTATCATAATGGGAGGTAATAAAAGCATGGTGAGGTGAGGCTGTGAGCAGATGGAAACCTCAATAAGGCAGAGGCCTTATTGTTTGTAGGAGCTTATTTGTTTCACTAAATGACAGCTTGGGAAGAAGGGGGATGCCAAGCTTTCTGCTGCGTGTGACATGTTTTCACCAGGTCCCTATGAAAGTATAGTTTGCGTGTCCTTTTCCCATCACCTCCCCTTCCCTTGTGTGCTAATGTGAAATGACTAGCTTGTCTCCCTTCCTTCTCCTCCACATCATAACCAACACCACTGAGATACACAATGACACATGCACACTCTCTCCCAGTAGCACTATTCATGCAATCTGAGAGCTAGGGTGCTAATTTTCTCCATGAATTTTAATCTGAAGGTCACTTTGGTACTCTTCGTGGTATGTGTCCAGGTAAAACTTCACAATCCCGTAGGCCTAGGAATGTGCATGGAAATGTGGAGAGTGGGTAAAAGGACACACTATTTCCTTGTAGCTCACCTCCAAAGGCTGAATCTGGGGCAGTTTCTATATATAGTCACTCTTTTTCACTACCCTTCTCACAGATTTCCATCCCATTAAGAATGTTTACGTGCTTTAACCACCTGATTGCTTCGTGAGAGCAAGACATCTGAAGTACTAATTGAACAGATCTGTACATTAACCTTTTTCAACCAATGATTGCTCTCAAATGCAGACAGGCACCGATTAATTGATATCTGTAGACAATCCGGTTTTGCAAGTAATTATAACAAGTAAAGATAAGTACTGAAAATTACCTCTAACTATCAGTAAAAATCACCCCCATGAAAAGCAATGTCACAACATACACTCATTTAATGAGTTATATTTGCACAAAGACATGTTACATGCAGTGCTGGAATTGGAAAAATTAGACATACCCAATTAAGCTACCTCCAAGGCAAAGGAGGGCCAACAGTGAGAACTAAATGTCTTTATAAAGACATCATTGTGCAGCTGGCAAAGGGGAAGAAATCTGGACAATAACAAAGACCGTGGCTTCAAAAGGATGTGTAACCTGTCTTTAAGCTCATTTGTGTCAATAATTGCTATGTAGGTTTTATATATGGCTCAAGTCTTCAAAAGGTTAAATTTCCGCCTTTTGACACTGATAAGTGGAAGGGTAGCCTTATCAATCACAAGAGGAGGGCTCATTAGGATTTGACACACAGAGGCAGCACATGGGAGGGAGGGGGCACACGGGGACACGTGCCTGACCTGAACCTCCCTGCATACCAGCAGAACAATCAATAGTTATGCATTGCCTCTGTTTGACAGTGTTGCTTTATGTATTCATAAAAGACCCAATTGAGAGGGCAATCTGGATGCTGTTTGAATTTGAGCTAAAATCTTGTTTAATGTATTTCAGAAAACACAACGCAAAGGGTCCAATCCAGACTTCTCCCTCAAAAATCATCTGCAGACCACAGTCTTTGAAAATATTTGACACGGTTTCTCATGGAAAAACCGACGTAGCTGTACATTGTGAAACAGAAATGCTGATCTAGGCTTTAACATGTTGGACTGGAATAGCAATGAAAGAGGAGGATTGGTAAAAAAACTAACAGGGGAATGACCCATATGGAGAAATGTGTGTGGAGATGAGGTAAACTCTTCCAAACAATTTGGAAAGACCAGACATCCTCACAAGTTAAGAGAGTATTTCATATTCCCTTAATAGTTAGAATAGAAAATAATGTAGTATATTGGATGCTGTATACTACCCGCTAACTTTTTAAATACATCTTTATATACTTCTGTACATCTTCAAGACTCTGTAAAACAGTGGTTTTCAATCTGTGGTTCACGGACCTTTGGGGGTTTGCAGACTATGTCTAAGATTTCCATAGGGATCCACATCTCCTTCCAAAAATGTCTAGGGGTCCGCAAATGGGAAAAGGTTGAAAACCACTGCTGTATAAATATTAAACAGTTAATTGTAGGCAATTAATCTTTATAATGGTAAGCGCCTCAAGATAGGTCTCTTGCCCTGATTGTGTCTGGTACAGCACAAAGCCCGCTATAAATAATAACTGATTATAATAATTTGATTGCTTAAGAACCAGTTTCTACTTTGTTACCATGAAGTTCTCTTTGATGCCTTGAATATGTGGGGCTGCCTGCAAACAGTCATACTCGCTACGTGAATGCGTAGCCATTTACATGCTAAATAAGACAAAGAAATCAGGGCTGCACAAGCAAGTCACTTTCTCTTGGGTGTACTTCAGAACCACAGCTCTCGGATTCCACTGCATCTCCCCCAAATGACCTCCTCACAATCTGGGCATAAAAAGGGGTTTGGGACTTGTAGTCTCACCGGTGATGGTGATCATCACTTGTTACCATAGCAAGAAATTGAACAACTTTATTTTCTTTTGCCGGGGGAAAAAACCCACATTCTTAGAGTTTAAACATTTATCTTTTATATCTTGAAAACTGGGGCCTCAAGAAAAAAGTAAGTAAAATCAAAACCAAACAAAAAGCTACCCATCTGATATCCAACCAAAGGGAAAGTAATAGAATCACAGAATGATAGAATTATAAAAATGTACGGTTGGAAGGGAACTTAAGAGGTCATTTCATCCATCCTCTTGTGTTGAGGCAGGATAAAGTTTACATAGGCCATCCCTGTTTGTCTAACCAGGCGAGTAAACACCAGGGAGAGCAGGGGAAGAGCTATTGAAGCTCAAAGACAATGTTGGCACAAGAACAAATGGGTATAAACTCGCCGTGCATATATTCAGGCTGGAAATTAGAAGAAGGTTCTAACTGCCCAAAGGAGTGAGGTTCTGGAAAAGCCTCCTATTAGGAGTCATGGGGGCTCTTATAATAATTGGGCTTACACATTTACCTGAATTGTGAGCTCAACGGTGATGTGTAAAAAGTTCACAAAATGCCAAAGTAGCCTATTACAACAAAGGTTGATGGGGAAAAAGTGCCAAAAAAGAGAAAGAGACTGAAGTGGCTCAAACAAAATGGCCCTAGTGATGTCATTCAGGGATTGTGCGATGATCACACTTGGCAAACAACAACAGCGTGAGACCAGAAATCAATAAACCAACTTGGTGCATCAGAAACTAGGCCTAGCTGGTGGACAAAATAATGAGGGGATGGGAGTATTTCACCCATCATTTCCTGTTGGGATCCTTTAAAAACCCAAAGAAAGGATGGGAGGAACTGTGAAGCGGACTGATTGAAAGAAGGGGAATGAGTGAGTTTCACCATTGTGGCTGCCACCCCCACCTCCACTGTGCCTGGGATGGTGGATCTCCTTCCTCCTAATCTTGAGAGATATCCTGACCAGACTGGGCCAGAGATGACATCCCCACCTCCACTGGTTCCGGCTAAACCCCGACCATCACCACCACCAGTGATATGAGACGTTGTCACCCCTTTTGCCTCCTCCCCGCACACTGTGTGTGTTCTTTTCTTTCTCCACCTTATTTCTTCTCTTTCCAATCCCTTTTTCCTTCTGTCTAATAAATCGGGTTTAACTGTCCAAGAATATATTTTGCAACACTGCTCTAAGCCTGTGAGCAAAGAGGCTGTTATAAGCAGTACCTTAAACCAATGGTTCCCAACCTGGGTGCGGGACCCTATTGGGGGGAGGTGCCAAATTACAGGGGGTCCGTGAGGCTTCAGTAATATTGAGGTCATTTAGCCCCCCGAGCTCCATGCCAGGTGCAGCCCCTGCAAGCTCTGCGCTGAAGAGCAGCCCCCCCGCCCCAGCCCCGCACTGGCCGGGCACCTTGTCAGAGCAGAGCAGCCCCACGCTGGTGGGAGCCTGGAGCAGCCTTGGCCAACCCACCAGGGCCCACCTCCATTACTCTCAGTCCAGGAGGGACGGGAAGAGGTGGGGCTGCGCGGGGTATGCAGTGGCGGCTGCACCAGGGAAGGCTTCTTGATCAGGTAAAGTAATTTATTATTATTATCAATGTAATTTAGTGTTTTTATTATTATCATCATGATACGTGTTTATAGGGGTTATATGTGTTTATGGTTGGTGAGGGGTCGGGTGAGGGGGGGCGTGTGTTGTAACTAGTGGAGCTTTCACTCAAAAAGGTTGGGAACCAAACAGCTCAAACCTGTACAAGTTTGCCAGGTTTCAGAGTGTCTAAAGGACAGTGTGCTAGGCCTGCGTTTTTCCAGCACTGAGACTGCAAGTGAGCATCAACACCAGAGACAGACACTGCATTTTCTATCTCCGCTGTTTTCTCTGCTCCTCCCTTTTGGGTGTGTTTGTCTTATTTGTCTGAAAGGCAGGCGGATTGGACTTTAAACAGTAACAAGAACAGCTCCAGCCCAGCTCAGCTCACCGTTTCTCTTTGTCCCTCTCTAAGTCAAGAAACTCAGACAAGAGGCTTTCGCTCTAAAGACTCCCTCCAGCTAAAGGGAAGGGGAACAAGGAATGTCTTCAAATGAAAGCTTTACTTAGCACTTTCCATTTCAAACACATTAGCTGTGGTTCTTTCTTTGCTGTATCTTTAATTCAACAGTAAAGATTTTTAATCATATGTTTGCCATGGCACTAGGCAGGCTGAGGTCTCTGTGTACCAGACTTTGAACTTTGTTTAAGTTTAATTTGTTTAAACTGTTTAATTTTGGACTGGGACTGGGTCATGTTTACATCTTTGACTCTTTGGGTCCCATTATTCCAGCTAAACTAATACAACAGATCAAACAACCTAACTCGTTTTAAAATGGAGCTTGATAATTTTATGAATGGGGTTATAAAACGGGGTTGGCTGAGACAGGTAGGAAATGGACTCGGTGATCCAGAAGATCCTTTTCAGTCCTGCATTCTATGTTCCTAAGAACAAACTTACTATAAGTGAAGACTTGTCACTTTATTTAAAAAGAAATCTGGTTACCTGTTCCAACCCAACTTCAATGAAGTCTAGGTCAAAAATGGGTATTTTTCCATTTGAAAAGGGAAGTGGAGAAGCATAGAAAAAAATAGCAGGAATTACTTAATTGTTTGTTACACTAACAACAAAACACAAAGAGAAAAAAGAGAAGAGAAAGATTACGACCAGCGTGCACTGAAAAAGGGTTTTAAACGTTTGCATCCGTGTGGTCCAAACATACTGTGCATTAAAATATAATTAGCCTTTTACTGTATTAAGATAAAAATCCATAGCATTTTGTGTGTTGTTCTTTCTCTGTGGTTCTGCAACCGATGTTCTGTATCTTGACTGAACATTCAGTGGGGTCAGATCTGGAAAAAAACCCACCTTTTGTAACTAATTTACAGGAAACTGAGCACATCTTATTTGTAAAAGTCTTGTACTGACACCTAGCTTCCATTTGCTGGATTGCACTTTTTTTGGTCACATGAAAGAATGGAGAAGACAATTCACACTGATGACCTCTGAAATTTTAATCATTATAAATTAACCTTAGACTCCCCACATCCTTTTCATTATGTGAATGTGCAAGGGTGATCCAGAGATTATAAAGTGATAAAACATCAGATAGAGAACCAAAGGGCAAGGGGTATTGTAACAAGTCACCCTTTTTAGTATCTGTCTTAGGGTTTTACTACTGCCCATCACTGCAGTATCGGAGCATCTTCCATGTAAATCAGTGCCTGGTTTCTGAAAGGCAGCTAGCATTCTAATAAACCAAGAACCTCTTCCTCTTCTGCAGAGCAAATGGGTGGATATCAAGAAGAGAGAGAAGTGTGAGGTCAGGGATGTGGGGCAATCGTCCCCTCTGGAGTGAGAACTATAATTATGCACTGTGCTTAACCAGACAGAAATAAAGAAAGTGGAGCTACTGGTGATACAGGCATCTCTTTCCTGACACCTTTTGGCATGTGCAAAAGAAAATCAACTATGGAGTTAGCAAGGGAAAATGAGCAGAAAAAATATGAACCATTACCTAATTAGACATATATGGTGGTGGCTGAATGCCACTTGAACCAGCTATATCCATTGAAACCACTTATTTTTGCAAATGTCTTCACTGTTCTACAGTTCCCCACCCCTGTTTATCCATTTATTGCACATCATAATCCTAGACTGTGAGCTCTCCAGGGTAGGGTCTTTGTTTTAATCATTTGTACAGTGCCTACACCAATGGAACCCTGATCCCTGGTGGGGGGCTCTAAGCCCTGCCACAAGAATAATAGTCTGCCACAATGGAGAAGAAAGAGGCCACTGGGCTCTTTTTATTCTAGTAGCAAACTTCCTGGCTTGTTTTTAATGGAACTCACATTTTTACCTCTGGAGGAAAATCCCTACCATGATGTGATACAACGAGGGCATGAATGGGAGTGTCGTAGGAAGGCATAGAAATACTTCACATTATCATCTTCAAAACACATATTGATGAATTAATCCTCACAAGACCTCTCTAAATCACGCAAGGGAGTTTTATCATCTAACTTTTACAGAGGGTGAAACAAAAGCAGAGAAGGAATCAGTGTCAGATACTGGGTTAGAACTAGATCAGGCATTTCTGGTGTCCTTTTCTTTTCTTGCACCTTTGTACCATGGCGCTTTCTTAGAAAGAAAGCAGCTGATTTGAGAAGCTTGGAGAGAAACCGACAGATAAGTCAAAAACATATTTATTGAGTAATTTGTTTTGGAAAATGTGATTTTTTCCTCATAATATATAGCTAGATCTACTGATGAAAAATGCTAGTTGAGAGTTAGTTATGATTCTATATGACAAATAGTGATTTGATTATTCACCCCGTTCGTGTTGGGAATATGCTTGAATTTCACTTTCATATTCAGATGAATATCTGTGACTTATGTTTTGTGCTATTCAACAGCCCTAGTATTGGGTGCTCTCCCTCCTAGACATCCTTGTGAGCTTGGACACTGGTTTCTCAATTTTCAAATGGCTACAGAACTTTGTTGACGGTGGTGGAGCTGTTTTTTCTCAGTTCCTCTCCTCCCTGCCCATTTCGAAGCAGCGGGTTTTCAGCGGTGGATCCAATTCCTTTTCTACATTGGTTTTCAGAGGCATTTTCTGGGCAAATGGACCTGCCAAGATCTCAGATTTATTTTAAAATAAATTAGCCTTAATACATCTCTTTTGTGCCTTCTGCTTATCTCACTGGGGTCTAGAATTAATCAGTCAATGCTTTTAACTAATTGACCAGGCTCTTGGCTTAAATTAACAACCCTTTGTGCTGCTTCACCACTAAGGGGACTCAAAGATTCCCTGAAAGGGCAGCAGGAGATTTTCCTGTCCAATGGGAAGCCCCTGGTAGTAGAAAGCCCAAAGATCTAAGTCAGCTGCTTTCCTCCTTCTGTGCACAGGTACATGGGCCTCCAGGGAGTATGATCAGAGTATGCTATCCTCTAGTTGTTCCCAGAAGATGGAACCATCCCAACTGGTGCAAATTAGAGCAGTCTGGGTTGCTGTGACATTTGGCTGGTTCTCCGGCCAGCCCCAGGATTGGGGGAGATGTAAGGGTGGTGTAGAAACACCTTTATCTCCCCATCTCTTAGCTATACTGCGATTGCATTTGGCACCACTGAGGATTAAGCCCCGTGTGTTCATTGTTATGTCATGTAAAGAAATGACCCAGCAAAAAACCCTCAAGCATGTGAAAGTGGGCCAGATCGGTGGAGATCACAGCTAAGGAACCGTGTGTGAACCACTTATAAGTGGGAGAGCACTTGAGGTGGTGAAGCCGTTTCTTTATAAAAGCTTCTCAACAGGGGCAAGACCCAGGGCCTCTTTTATGATGTTTAAAACAAGAAGACTGCACACTTTGGGCCAGAAGCATTTGCTTTTACAATGATGAGCTCTGTTGCTTTGATTCAAGTATGATCATTTGGCGCAAAACTTTTTACTCCAAACTTTTCTGGTTACAAGTTAGTGCAGCCTAAGCAGAGCGACTGTGCATGGCATCGAGGTCCACTCACCTAACACTGACCCTGCTTAGGCAAAGCTGCCTTTGCCTCACTCATTGCCTTGTGAAGGAGATTTCAGTCCCTTTTGCTGTGGCAACTACAGCTTGGCCACTCTTTTAAGTAGCCTCAGTGGTCCGTCTTCTCCACTGCCGTTTGGTGGCTCTCCAGTATAGCCATAGTCAGCTAGGAGTTCAGCTGGCCTCTGGTCTACATGTGGTAAATCTGTCACTTCTGGCCTTTCCAGCGGACATTCTCACCTCTCCTATCCCCAGGCAAAGGTCCTCAGGCTTTGTCCTGGCCCAGGTATCCTGCCGTAAAGCCTCTTCTCCTGATTTCACCATAATTTGTCTACAGCTGGCTACAAACGATGCTGCTGGGGCGATTCTGTGTTGCACATAACAGCTTCTGGCTCAATTACACTTGTTAGCAGAGTCTGGATTAGCTTGAAGGTGTTCCTCTTCACTTATTCAGGTTCGGAATTGCTGATCTACTCCCACTATTGCACTGGCCTCCCTTTAACTGAACCATGAGTTACGGCTACTGTTCCATTCTCTCTATAAATCCCTGAAAGACGACGTATGCTGTCACGCGTTCACTTCCAGAAAGGGTGGGCTTGTTGTTAAGGCACTGGACTGGGAGACAGGAGATTTGGCTTCTGTCATCAGCTCTGCCACAGACTGTGACCTTGGGCAAGTCACTTGATCTCTCTGAGGCCATACATAAAAAGGGGAATAATACTTCCCTTCTCCTGCTCTTTTCTCTTTTGTCTAGTTATTCTGTGAGGTCTTCAGGGCAGGGACTCTGTATGTACAGCACCTAGCGCAATGGGCTCTGATGCTAGATGGGACTTCCAGGCACTGCTGTAATTCAAATAATAAAATATTACTACTACTATTAATTCGCTCTGAGGATGACAGTGGAAAATTCCCTTGGTTTAGCATAGCACTAGCATAGGATGAGAACAGAAATCCTTAGTTTCTCCCTGCAAATGTATTCACAATTTCCTTGAAACCTTTTATAAAGTGCCTTGAGATGTCTCTGCACACTGAGTTGCTATACAAAGTAAAAGTTTTGTTACTGATCAGAGATTCCTGATGACATCTGTCCTCAGCTGTCTCTCAAGGGACTGAGACGTTGCTTAGTGAAAGCCACCATCCAACACAGGTGGAGCAGAATCGCACACAGAACCTATGGGGATATTTTCAGGCAGTCTCTTAAAGTAGCAGGAGGTTAGCTAATGAGCAGGCAGGCTCTTGATGTGTACAAGTTTCACTCTGGCACGTACAAGGCTCTTCTTTCCCCACTAGGTGGCAGCAAAAAGATGGTTATGAAAATATTGTGCATTTTACAAGGTGCCTAGAGTTTTTAATTTTCTCCTTTTTAGTTAGGTTTTCCCTAGAGAGAAGAGAGATGGTGAATCCTAGGCATTGACTTATGAAATAGGTTCAAAAGAGGAGTGGAATTGCCGTTTGCTTTGCATGGGCTGGTGGGGGAACAGGTATATCTTAGGTGCCCTGCATGGTTCAGTACAGTAAGTGTGTGTGTCTATATATCTGCATGAGCAGGAGGTTATTTGGTCTCGTATTGCCCTCTGCTGGTTAATTATGTAGTTGTGCTGAATTGATTTCAGAAGCAGCCGTTCACTTGATATCTCTGTTTTCCTTCCCACCTTTGCATGCCTGGCTCATTTAGACTAAACGCTTAAGGGCAGGCGCTGTTTCTTGCAATGCCTGTGCACGGTACCTAGCACAAGGGGGCTCTAGTATTGTTTAAGACCTCTAGGCTACTCTCATGCACACAACATCCCGTATGTGCTTTCAGGATACCTCATTGCTAGTGCTAAAGAAAGGGATGCGCTCGGATGTCTGTCAGACCAACAGCACAGAAGAGAAGAGGAAAGGCCCTGTATTTGTAAGGGGTTCTTAACACAGACTTGTGGGGAACTTGGCTGTAAAACAGAAAAATCAGTGTCAAAATACTCTGCCCCTCTATAGGCCGAGCTCAGATGCATCAAGGCCTCCCTCAGCCACAATCTAAAATCAAGGTTAAAGCCTGGCCTGCTTCAGCCAGCTCCTAAGCACACAGAAAACAAAACCCACTAATCCCTGTTCTTTTCTCATCCCTAAAGCAGCTTCTGCAGCTTTCAGCAACTCTCTTATAGGATGTGTGGGAAATTAGCTGATGGCCTGCAGCTGACCTGGCTGGGCCCGGCCCAGCCCAGCTCAGCACGGGCAGCTGGGAGCCTTCCTCCAGCCAAAGGGAGAGAATTAACCCGTTCCCTGCCATCCTCTGGAATGAGGGCTATATATCTGGGCAATGTCAGCTACCCTGCGGCAAAGGGTAAAGTAATAAACAAACTGCTGCAGTAGCAGCCTGAAGGGGTAAGAAGGGCGGTGTGTTCAGTAGGCTGAATAGTTGTGGATTACATTCCATAATATTCTAGGTGGAGCAGAAATAGATTTGCCAGGCTGCTCCAGATTGGGAACCAGGAGACCTGGGTTCTAATCCCAGGGATGATGTTAAGAATTCCCTCGCCTAAGCCTGAATTCCAGAGGCAATAAGGCAGATGTGCCAGACTTGCCTGAATTCTGCCGCCTTCGGGGTGGGGCATTTTAACTGGATTCTTTCTAGTGGGTGAATGTGGCATTTAGCGGCGCTCGGGCCAGGTTCATGCACACCCCACTCTGCTCTGCTGGCCATCTCTGCGGTGACCTGAAACACCTTCTGCTCCTGGCAAAGGCAATGAGACCTTTCCTGTTGATTACAATGGGAGCAGGGCCAGGCCCCTCCTCGAGGCCTCTAGGGCTTGACTCATCCCTGCAGAGCCCAATGCAGGGATTGAGGGGGACTGGCCAGTGCCTCCCCTGTCTTGGGGCTGCCACGGGCTGGTCTGGGTCCACCAGGCATGGGTTAAGGCAGCTAGTAAGGAGTGCATCCTAGCTGCCATGGCTCCTAGGGGCTTTATGGCATTGAGGAATAGCTGGCCTGGAAGAATGCCGTACTCCAATGTGCTGTGGAGACCTGACAGCTCATTTGTGGCCACTTTCACCAGTGTAGATAGTGTAGCTGAGAGCTGAGTCTGGCCCAAGACTGTAGATTGTAAGCTTTTTGGGGCAGGAGCTTCCTTTTTGTTCTGTGTTGGTACAGCGCCTAGCACAATGGTGTTACCAATTGCAAGGGGGAATTAAGGAATAATGAATATCCCACGCTCCCACCCAGAGCTGACAGGCCTTTACTTCCTCCTAATTCATATGGATAACCAGTCCAATATTTATTTAAAGCACCTCTACAGGTTTCCTCTTTCCAGCTTCTTTCATCCGTGGACGCACAAAGGAAGGGAATGAAATGTATATAAATTAACAATAGCAGATTGATTAATAAACCAGTACAGGACCAGCGGCCCCAGGCCAAAAGCTCAGGAACCCAAGGTATAAATGCAGGAACGGGGTAACTGGACAAATTAACAATAAAGATTTCCCAAACTTGCACCCTCTAGGCCCACACAAACGGGGTGGACACACATGAGGATCGATCGGGTAGGTGCAGGAGTAGGAACAGGAGCAGGTGCAGATGACTGGGAATGGATGAATGGGAACAGACGACCAGGAACAGGGACCAAATCAGAAACAGGAACAGGTGCAGTGGGCAGGTAAGTTCTCCAGATGTCTTCTCTCTTGATCCGAGGCAATGGGAAAATATGGGCTGCCACCTGGATGGACAGCAACCCTCATGTGGTGCGGTGAGTCTTATATACTAATTGTTCCAGCCAATCGTTCCATTTCCCCACATTTGCACCCAGTTCACTGATTATGCACGCATTACTAGAATATTGTGCACACGACACTACAATTTATGCACATGGCGCCTCGGCTATGCACATGTCCCTTAAGGATGTTGAACATGGCCCTAAAATTCACATGTCACATGTCCAGGCCTACCTTTCTCAAGATGAGGGCCTTAATGAAAGGATACCAATTATGAAATTTGAGGTCAGTCAGGGTCCTTACCTTGGTGGGTTCCCAAAAGAGCCAGAAGTGGAGGACAATGGGGTCTTGCTCCATGAGCAGGGCTCAGACCTTCAATGAGACACTTTTCCCAGATATTCCACAGAGGAAATGATAAATGCTAAAATGATAAATGATAAATGTCCTTTCCTGTCCTTTCCTTTCCAGAAGGTCTTTCCATTATTTTGGGATCTCCACTTCAACTGGAGCATCCAAGTGTCAGCAGAGTTTGGGAAACCCGGCTGTTGTAATCAGACTGGGGAGCTCTTGAAAATGGATTAAGAGGGGATTGAATGTGTCTTGTGAGAGCACATTCCCTCCCATTCTGCAGAAATGATTTTTACACTGTTTGGAGATTTAAATATTAATAAATTGGGAAAAAGAAAAAAAAAGGAGAGAGGAATGAAAGGCCAGATCCCAAGGCCTCTGTTCACTGCACAATCAAAAGCAAATGAGTTATATTTGTCATAAGAGTTTATTGTCTGGAGTTTTATGAGCCCAACGTAGAAACACACAGGGTTGTTGTGAGATGAAGATGATGGTTTTTATGGGATTGTGGTAGCCTCCAAGGAGACCCCCATCATTGTGCAGTCAGACTCAGTTCCCTTAGTCTGTTCATTATTTAAAGTGGGGCGATTGGCAGTGAAGGATGCCCAAGTTGTTTTTTACGTCAAAGATGTTTTGTGTCTTGCAAGCACTGGACATCTAGGAGAGCGGCTACCTCTCATGTCCCAAATAGCACCTTAGAGCCTGTGAACGAGTGGATCCCAAAGACATGTGTTTGCTGCAGGAGAAGAGCTGACAGTATTTTCATGGCAAACTAGAGCTACTGCTTTATACAAATCTTTGTAGGAAATCTGTTGCAAAGGCAAAGCTCCCCACTTTGAACTCTCTTCTGGGCTTTGCATTTCCCTCCTGCAGAAGATGGGCTCTCACGCCAGTAGAACACAAACATGGCAGAACGTGAGTCTCTCGTCTAACCTCCGCAACACCAGTATTCATTCTGTGGTGGGAGTCTCATGGAAAATACAGATGTTTGTTTGGAAACATGGTATGTGAGAGATAACACTCTTCAGGGGAGTCTTGCCTATGCCTCTTAGAAGAATGGCTCAGTTAGGGCCCACAACTCTGGCTGAAGTGTGTGTGAGGGCGTAGAGGAGTGCCTCCCATAATTTAATTGTATTTTCTTCCAGCACTGGGGAAACTGTGTGTCATCACTGTATTTTAGACACAAGAAATAAAAACATGAACAATCCGCCACACATTTCCATTCAGAAGCCTCCATGCTGGGCCCAGGAAGAAATTTATTTCTCTCTCACCTTCTGTCTTTAAAATTCCTACCTCTTCTTTCCAGCACAGCCATATAAGTGGGCGGCTGACCTCCAACCCTATGGACTCCACCAGTCTACCCTTCTCAGGCTTGCCTGCTTTAATGTGAGATTTTTTTTTCTATCCCAAGACACTGCCTATGAAACATCAAAAATGATCAAACTCAGATGATCAAGTGCAGCATTTTCCTGCATTAAAAAATCCAAATCATAGCAGTGAGTCAAACTCTGTCCTCATTAGCATCACTGCAAATCCAGAGCTATGCTACTGATTTCAGTGGGAGGCTCTGGATTAGCACCAGTGTAACTGAGGGCAGGATTTGGCCCAATGAATAACAGAACTATATTGCATCACCATTTTTGCACCACTGCCCATGACAGAGTCAACATAGGAGCCCACTTCCTTCCCTTCTAAATCAACAGTTCTCATACTGAGTAAGGTAAATGGTCATTGCTGGACATCCCAGTCAGTCCATCCTTTGGTAGGCTCCCTTCCATCCATCACTGACTGTGGCCAGGGGCAGATGGTGGTATTGTTAATTTCTTGGGGCCCTGATGCAAAGCTTCTCAAAGAACTCCCATGGACCTCAACGAGCCCTGGATCAGGCCCTAAAGCGAGTGTCTCTCCATTTCCCCACATCACTTCTTCCACCGAAGCCCCATATCCTGCTCATTGTCCTCTCAGCTAAAGAGGACCAGCTGGGGTGTGCACATTCATAGACTATCAGCCAAATCCTCTGGGACAAAAACCCTGCAGCCCTTGCTCAGTCCTTATTCAGGTGAGATGCTTGTTGACTGACATCAACTGGCTTGGGAAGGGTGGCAGAATGGGTCCAGCTATGCTTACGTGCTGCCAATGACTAATTTGCATGAAACACGTGTGCTAAAGGCAGATTAAGACACTGGCCAACGCTTACCAGACCTAGGCTTCTTTTTTTTTTGCCTTGTCACAAACTCCGTGTGACTTAGGATGAGGTGTTCGGGGGTGGAGGGGAGGGCGCTTCACAAAGGTATTTGAGCACTTAACTCCCCTTCTTTTCAATGGGAATTAGGAACCCCAGCTTTAGTCTCTCTCTGTGCCTCTGCTATCAATGGAGGATAACAACAGTGTTCTACCTTACAGAGCTGTGGTGAAGATGTGAGGTGCTCAGCTGTGATGGTGGTGAGGACAATAAGTACCTACATAGATACAGATCCCCATAAATAGCCTCCCGCATTGCGCAGTGAACTGTTCAGTAATAACATGCGAGTAAACCCCCTTACTAGCTATATAAAGAGAGCGTATGCAGATTATGCCCCGCGTCACACCTAGGTTTAGAAGCGACATATGGTGTCTTTTTACAGACACCAGGGAATATTTAGAGGATATTCTAGCTATGTATAATAGAATTGCAGAAGGTGTGAGAAAACGGTACCTCCTCCCACCCACCCCCATACGGGATGCAAATTCTTTTCCGTCACACTGCTCCCCGAGAGCTAGAACTTTAGCAAACAAGGGCCTTTATTAAGTTGTTAATAAGATTTCATTTTCTCACTAATGCCGCAGTGCCACATTATTAATTTAAAACTGTATTTAGCCTGACATGCTAAAGTGCTAGGCCTCATTATTAATGCATAGACCCATGCCTCTGTTGTTTAATTAAACACCATGATTATGAAGTTCTGATGTGGCTTAATGATAACAGGCTAGAATGGAAGCACATTCCTGAGCGCGGGCCCCCACCGCCTCCCTTTATTTCACTTTAAAAGCACAAATGCCGTTGTTGTTCTACTGAATAAACATTACATGAAAAATGATGTTGAACTTTCCAAGGTGAAATAGAATTGCCAGAGCCATTTTTATTTTCTTAGGCTTAGCTTCTGATTGACCTCAGATTTCAATCCTCTTTTTTATGGCTGTGAAGATAACCTTGCTTCCATTTCCTCAAAGACCTCTCAACATCTCGGGTGAAATCCTGGTGCTATTGAAGTCAATGGGAGCTTTTCCATTATTTCAATGGGGCCAGGATTTCACCCCTGGAGGGATTCATTTGTAGAGAAGAGACCTTGGCAATTTGTTTTGCATCTCTGTGTTGAATCTTTGCTGCTCAAAATGGCCTTGTAATGTCTGATACTTCTTGTCTTGGAGAGGCAGCTCTGTGCAGTGTATAGCTCTGGACCAGAACTAAGGATATATGCGTTCTTCTCCCAGCTCTGCTGTTTAATCGTGGGCTGGGCCCTGATTCAGGAAAGCCCTTTAGCATGTGTCTAGCTTTACACATGTACTTAAATCCCACTGAAGTCAAGGAGACATAAGCACATGCTTAAAGTTAAGAACATGCTTAAGTGCTTCTCTGAATTCGGGTAGATTTAAGCATGTGCTTAAGTGCTTTCCTGAATCATAGATCAAGACACTCCCCCTCTCCGTGCCTCTGTTCCCCTTCTCACCTTTTGTCTGTCTTGTCTATTTAGATTGTAAGTGCTTTGCAGTGGAGCCTGTCTTCTATGAGGCGTTGAATCCTGACACCACTGAAGTCAAAAGGAGTTTTGCCACTGACTTTATGGAACCCGGATTTCACCCCTTGTGTTTGTACAATGCCTAGCTTGACAGAGCCCCAATTTTGCCTCTAAGTAATAACAACAACAATGAATTTATTTCAAATGTTCCTTTCAGGGCCCTTGATTCTTTTCAAGGTAATTAATAAAAAAATGGTGTAAGATACAATACCACTTTTTCCCCCCAGTTCTTAAAATGGATATAACTAACTTTATATATATGTGTGTGTGTGTGTGTGTACGTATGATATAAATAGTACCATATTTACTTTCCTTTTGTTTTAACACCATACAAATTATGCATTTAACGACCAGATAAAATGGATTACTCTTTAAATGAGTTTTCACAGAAAAGCAACCTTCTTTAAACATACTCTCACAAACAGATGACCTTTTTGCATCTATGAAGTGCCTGTTGGTAGGATTTTGATCTTTCCTGAAAGCTGTTATTTCTCTAAGTACAGGAGAAAATGCATTTTCATATCCATTTGTGTAAACCATCATTTCCTACTGTTCTCGGCTTGTCTTGCCATGGAATCATAATGTGAGGTTCAGTGGCTTTTGAGAGAAATACATTCCAGAAGTACAAGCAGAAACTGGGATGTCCTCAGCTATGTTTACTGCTAGGGGAGGGAAGGAGATGAGGGAAATTGCAAGGGTTGGTTTCTGAAATATTTAAGGATTCTGAGTGCCACGGTTGCTCAGCTTCTACCATCAAATCAGCTTCAATTTAGGGGGGTCATGCAGGTATTTCATAATCGTACACAGAAAGAAACCCACGGGTAGCTGCAAAGATTATATATGTATTTGGTGGTAGCATCAGTATCTTCAGGCAGCCACTTTGCTTGGATTTAAGCGGCTCCTGTCAAGCCGTGATACTGGCAAGTAATACCAATAATTTAATATCATTCTATGTACAATAGTGATATTACAAGTAATACTATTAATACCTGATGCATTAGGAACTACACTGCTTCAAATGTAGTTGGCCGCAACAAAAATAAATGTGATAGTCGAATGCACATGAGTGCAGATCACTTATAGGCATAAATGTATTAACATCTTCATGTCACTCTTCCTTAAGTTTCTTGAATTGTTAATTTTGTTGAGTGTGTGAGATTCTAAGAAAAATTATAAAGAATTGTTTGACCAGTTTCAGCTCTTTTTCTCTTTGCAAAATAAGTGCAAGCAAATTTTCCAGTTTCTTTGTTCCTTGAGAGTGTTCGCAAATAGTTGGCTCATTGCAGATCATTTGCCAATGGGTCATTGCAAATATTTGAAATTCTTGATTCCTGTGTTGATGAGTTCTGTGTCACATAGCATCATTTCTGTTCCCTTATTGGATGACTTGCATATTTAACCAAGAACAATGCAAATTTCACATACAGATTTGAGGGTCAAATTCGTTGATAGCAATTTGAAATTCTCAGTTGTTGGGTAGTTGGGAAATTTGCTCCTGGCAAGCGTTAAGACATTTGAGTTTAAAATATGCTTTGGGGAGTATTTAGGCTAGTAAAACTCATTTGGTAAAATATTTGCAGAAAGACACAAATGGGAGTGAACCCAGGCCAAGCAAATTAATTTAAACATTCAAATAAATATTCAAGGACAATTTTTTTCTGTATTCATACAGCTCTACTGCCACAAAAATGCATACACAAGTGTTTTTTCAAAAAATTGTCTGCATATCAGCAGTTCCAGGAGCAGATTTGTGGGTGCCAACATACAAAATTAGGGATATAAAATCAGAAGTGTACTTCCCGGGTGAAATCCTGGCCAGAGTGAAGTCATTGGCAAAACTCCCTTACTGGGATAGGATTTCACTCACTGTCTCTGTGACCTACCCTTGGAATCTCCACTGATGTCAATGTGAGCCCCATTCATAGAACAAGAGGAGAGTGGATCTCATAGATTTGTAAGGGTGACATTACCCACTGTAATGATATATAAAGATAGTCACAGTTCATGCCATCATGATGAGGTACCATTTTAACTAGTGCTCCAGTAAGCAACCATCTTTGACTGCACTGTGTCATCAGATCATTTATTGGTCAGACACATGAACTTGCTTGTCATTTGTGCCTTCCTCTCTCCTTGGCTTGATAATCTGCAACCCCCTTTACCATGCCTTCCATAAACCTTGGCTCACTGGACTCCAACATGGACCCCTCTCCTAGCTATTTCTGCTTACCTACGACTGACTTCATTTAGAATGTCCTTCTCTGGTGCAGCTAACATCTGGAACAGTCTTCATTTACCTCTCTGCTTCATTGACCTGCTGTCTGATTTCAAATCTCAGCTGAAAATAAGTGGTTACTCCCTTCTCTATAGCTCTTCCTGTGCTATTATTTAACGCTGTAAAGCATTTTGGGATACAGTTTGCATGAAAAGCACTATATAAAATAAGGCCGCAAACCTGAAATCAGATCTTCTGGTATAACATCTGTGCCTGTGAGAAACACCATTATCCTGAAAGTCACTGGAGTGCCAATTGGGACCAGTGGTCTGTGCTAGCAGATCTAATTCCAGGATCGAAGCTTTAAGTTGTAAGCAATTCTGCTATTTGGACATTATAGGCCAAAAAGTCTCACATGTAGTTCTTACTGGAAAAGGAGACCTTGTATATACTGCAGCTATGTGCTGGTAGCATAGGCATTCAAGGTGAAAATTCAATTAAGTGCAACTTTTACACTATTTCTTAGCAAAACTGCTATTCAGACATTTTCATATGTTGGCTAAACATTTTATTAACATGATAGTATTTCAGATTGTTACTGTCAGCTCTGTGTTCTTGGGGAACCTGGGCACAATACCCAGCCTGTCTGACTCATGAAGGATCTTTCCGCTTCCCCCACAGCCTCTGCTTGAACCAGAACTGATCAGAAGAAAGACTTACAAAAAGCAATAAAAAGGCAGTGGGAGATGCACCTAAACTCCTCCGGACAAGGGTGACAGGATTAAGGTAACGCCCCTAGCCTCATCTACATCGAAGATGTGAGAAGGAGGCATTTCCATTAGCACACCAAATGGAAAACAGAGAGCCTCATTTGCATCAAAGATGGAACAAGGAAACATCTCTATTAGTGTACGGAATGGAGAACCAAGCTTCAAGGCAGGGACCGCACTAAACTCTGGGATCAGCGAAGCAGGAAAGCATGGCATGATGGGAGATCTCTTCTCCAGATGGTAATAAACCCACACCTGCACACACCCAGCTCGGCAATTATCAGACAATTCTAGTCATAGATTCTTTATTGATATCTAAAACACTGCATCTGCCTGATTACACTGTGAGCTCCCTCCAAAGAACATTGCCCATAGCCAGTTCCTATCGTCCAGCCTAAACAAAACAAGTCTGGCATCCTCCCTTGAGTCATCGTTTCCCCATAAACAAACCTAGTGTTCTCCCCTGTTTCTTCCCTACAAAAACCCTTACCCAAGCTGAAAATTCTGTTCTGATGCCTGGATCCAAGTGCTGCATCAGCTCCACTGGGACCTCACCTTGTCCTGACTGATCTTGTTGGGTTCTCTGCCTGTCTCAAGCACTCCGGACCTTAAGCTGAACAGCCTTTCTCGTGGGAACCTTTGACTGGTTCAAGCTGTGCTGACTGGTGAGAGCCCAACTCTCTCTCTCTCTTTTTCTCTCTCTCCTCTGCTTAAGCCCATTTTCCCCCTCAGACCTAATTTGATCTCTCTCTCTCTCTCTCGCCCCAGGTATAACCTGACTTGTAATCAAACTTGGTCTAGATTTCCTCCGTACCCCAATTGAAACCATGTAATATTGTAACTGTCCCTCCTCGTGTGGCTATTACTCTGCATACCTGGCAATAAAATAACTTGTATAATCAAACTGGTTGCCAGACTCTCTCCAAACTTCATTTACTCCTTTGTGTTCTCGGCTTCCCTATCTTGCTTTGCAGCAACGCTTCTTTTACCTAGGCCCCAAATCCCTGTAACACCCAAAAATCCTGTGGGGCATGC
This sequence comes from Mesoclemmys tuberculata, assembly GCA_007922155.1. Lineage (NCBI taxonomy): Eukaryota > Metazoa > Chordata > Testudines > Chelidae > Mesoclemmys > Mesoclemmys tuberculata. The sequence goes on from ML675625.1 coordinate 22,713,980, forward strand.
TCATTAAAGGGGTTACTAGCAGAAAAACTGTAGCGTGAAAGTGCGGATAATGACGTGCTGAACCTGTGGCATATAAGGGTGGCAGCTTGAAAGTGATGTTTGACCCAGCCTGTTGAGTCCAGAGATATATGAGGGTGTCAGTTTAAAAGTGCTGTTTTGATCCAGTCCGCTCAGATGTGCTCTGTTAATCTGTGAATGTGTGTGTGTGAATGTGGGTGTTTATTTGAGTCTGGGGCTGGAGGAACCCAGCCCTGGGAAACTACGGTCCTGCAGGGTATCTCCATTGGGTGGGGACTTGCAGAAGGGACAAGTAAAGCGCCCTATAAAAACACAAGTGATACAAGCAATACATTAATAAAACTACAACCCCTCCCCCAAGGAAAGTAACTGTAATAAATGAGCATTCCCCAAGATGACGGGCAACTCTGGTAAAAAGATAGAGGCCAGCAGGAGCTTAAACAGTATCAATCATACAAAAAAGTCTTTGAATAGAATTTATCGCTAGGGAATGGCACAAAGTCTTGGTGTCTCTTGCTGTGCATTGAATGCAGTAGCTTCAAACAGGTCAGTCAGATCTGTGGAGTAAGTGGCTTTAACTGAAATAGGTCTTCGAGCTCCTCTCTTTATATCTCTCTGTTTCTCTCTCACACATGCACTCAGTACGAGCTAGGGCAATTGACAATTTCACTGAAAGTGAAACGGCTAAAATTAATCAAGTACAAATCCCTCCTGTCTGAGAGACCAAGAATTCAGCTGGATCAGAAACCCTCAGTGAAGCAGCCCCTGAAAGTCTATCAGAAATTTATTAATATGATAATTTATCTGGGTAAGTGCATAAAGAAGCTAATTGAAATAATCATTTTTATGCTTTTTAGAGACAGAAAGTTTTTTTTCTAAAGGAAGGAAAGTGGAATTGTTGCTTCTGTTTTATAATTTCCCCAGTGCTTCAATTTAAAAAAAAAAAATTAAAATGTGAAGAACAAAGAACTTGATACTCAGAAGATTCCTGGCTCTTGCCATGTCTGGTTCTGGTCCTGATGCATGGAGATAGATTGAATTAATCAAACTTCTTCACACTGCTATTTAATCGGGTTTACAATTAGCTGAGGGCTGCAGGTCTCCCGGGCCTATCAGCTTCACCAGCAGAAGCTGTAATACAGCGGCTCTGCAGTCACACACTGGGAGTGCTTTACAGACCAGATTGTCATAATGTGGCATGAAATTAAAGCGTGATGTTACTTGACAACAGAATTTCAATTTTTCCCCCTTCTTCGCCTTTAACAAAGTCTCTACCTAGAGATAGTCCACACATCAAGCTGCCCCCACCTGCTCAGAGCTACACATCTGCTTTCAAAAGAGTTTCTGATACTATTAAACTGATCTCTGTTCCATTACAGTCATTCTGATATTCTTCCCTGTCCGCTTTCAGTGGCAGATTAGTTTGCTGTGAGGAGCTAATAAGCAGAGAGCTCTTAACTTGTTTCAATTCTTACGCAAATGTATTGATTTCCTATCTCCCTCTCCCTCTCGTCTCACAAGAAGGATGTGCACTTGCGTCTGTCTTTCCTAAATAAGCATGTGTATTACGTCAGTCCCTCTCACCCACCCTGCATATGTTTGGATTTATTAAATCCAATCGCATTTTGATAAATGATAACCACCCTTCCCAGAAGTATAATTTTGGACAGACATTTTCTTTTTCTTTTTTAAAATTCCCCTCTTGCAAAACATCCCAGGCGAGTGGTCAAGAAATTGGGTTAAATCCTCCCTCCCTCCCCCCGCCACCTCTAACAACCTAAGATTTTATGAACAAAAATAACAAAAATCCCTGGGTTTTGATAAATGGATTTGGGTTATTTTATTGAGATCTGTGTTGAGAACAGCAGCCACAATCGCCGAAGTGGTGGGGAGGAGGGGAGGATGAGGTCAAGATGATAATGTGGGTGCTGTCCTCATTTAACTGAAATGGAATATAATCTAATTCAGCATACACTTTAAAATCAATGGCTGGAGAAGAGAGAGCTCCCTGTAGTTAAAAGGAACATACAGGGAAAATGTTCCCAGTGGTGAGATCAGACTGTGGAATAGTTTCCCAAAGTACAAAACTTGAACCATTGAGAGCTACACTCCAGCAACAGCACGTACGTGGCATAGAAAAACGGTGTGAAAAAGCGCTTGCAGTTTGTTTGGGACAAGAAGGGAGGGGGAGGAGCACGTTGCATCATGGGAGGACAAGAAACATCCCAAAAGCCTCTGTGGCTAGTTGTACTGCGGATAGCTACCCACGGTGCACTGCTTTGAGTGTCAACCCATGCATGGCAAGTAGGGACGCAAGAGCCGGGCGCAAGGAGTGTGGTGTGAACACACTCCTGCGACTTCTAAAATTCAGCGGGTGAAAGTCGAATGAAAGTAAATCGACTTCAGTCTGCAGTGTAGACATACCCTTAATCCAGCGACCTCCATTTAGATGTCAAATCATAGGAATGAAAAGAGCTTTGGTTAAAAAGGAAAATTAACCCAGCAACAAGCAAACAAAAAGCCTTTCTTTCTTTCTTCCCCATGAACACAACAATCGCAGTTGCTGCAGTTGTCTCACAGACTGCAATGTACTTAACTCAAAAATGGTTGAATGGATTTTACTCAAGTCTTGTAAGATCACCCTTACAAGAAAAGCAGGGTGCCTGGAAATGCGTCTCCAGCCAGAGGCCCAAGTCCTGCAATCAGACCCCTGCTTGTCAGTCCCATTGATTACACCCATTTTCTCTTGGAGCACAGTGTGGTGTCTTTCTTGGGAGGGGTTTGTTTCCTGGCTGTAGCAGGACCCCACACAGGTGGAGGGGATCCACCTGCATGGATTGAATTACAGGACTGGGCTCGATCCAGTGCGGCACTGAGCATCTTTGCAAAGGACTGAGCAAATATTCTAAGACTCGGTTCTGCTCCTATTGAAATCCATTGCAGAACTCTCATTGAAATCAATGGGCATACTCAGCCGTGTTGTCAATGGGAGTTGAGGGCATTCAGCACCTTATACAGAGGGGCTTTTAAATCCCTCTAGTTGGTTTGGACAAAACTTGCAACTTTTGCTAAATTAAGGCTGCTGATCTAAGCTCTCCTCCCCTGTTTTAAAAATGGAAGTAAAAAAAAAGGCATTTTTCTAATTGCGAAAAATCAAACAATGAAATGCCATGAAATCATTGCCTCGGTTTACTAGGATGTTTTCAATTAAAGAGCAGAATATAACTTCCTGTTCGCAAATCACTGTAAATATTTCCACAACTCCCTAATTTGTGGTAAAAGGGATGGAAGCATGGAGTTTGGGGTACTACGCAAAGATCATTCCAGGGAATTCAAGCTCTTTGTCTTCTCCTGTTTGTGCTTGTCTGGAATCTTTTGGACTTTACAGAAAAATGTAAATATATATTTATAGCTGAATATTTATGAAGAGTTAGCTAGTGACAGCCCAGGCTGGCCCCGCAGGGCCAAAGGATTTAATGTAAATTCCAGTCAACCATGAAAACCCACTAGAATTGAACTGTATTTCAGCCTGGTGGATAAAGCACATCAAAGAGCAGAATTTCTATAAGATAATTACACACAATGTAACTCTAATCACAGAAAGATTGTGGATATTGCTGATAAAGCGTAATAAATCTTTTATGACTATGGTTTGTTCTCCTGAATCAGCTTTCTGTTCCGTTACATGAAACTCCAGCTTCTCCCCTTTATTTATATATTTTTTATTTTTAAATGTATTGACTAGCAATGTACTCAGAGGTTTCATGGGGTATTTTTTAACCTCATCAAAGTGTAAGGCCAACAATAAAAATTCATACCTTCCGCCTTGTGAGTTTAAGAAAATAAATAGCCAAACAGCTGGAAATCTGTCTCTGTGTCATTGTTTTTAAGAAATTGCAACAGTTTCAGTGTAACCAATCCCATGTTTTTGAAAGTCGGGAATCAGCCACTTCTGCTCCTCATCCCCAGATTACAAGATTGGCTTAAAATCATGAGATTAAAAAAAAAATTGTATTTGTGTTTTCAGCTGTTATGGTGCACTCTGGTCAAATTTTCAAGCTTTTCTGCACACATGTTATGGCTAGAAGCTTACTTTTTATTTTAAATGCGAGCTGTGATTCTCTCATCACCACATGACTATGGGAGTGGGGCTTTCAGAAGAACACCAAACATTGGGAGATTTCTGCTAAAATTGGGAGAACTGGTGTGTTTGTCAGCATTAAAGGGGAAAGGCAGCGTCTGTTCCTAGCAGTATAGATTAGCAGAGCAATAGTGTTTAAATAAGGGTTCGATCGTGAGCTCGCCTAAACAGCTGCAAAGGGGAGTAAGAGAGCAAAAGTCACACCTTTACACCCTTGCCTGGGTTACCTTCATTGAAGGTAACAATGTGGATTGCGGAGACCAGGGCACTAGTCCTGCCCCATGGATGTCTGTGTGGGTGGACAGGCGGGGCTGGGGAGTGACCAGCCCTCGGCCTCCATGACCATAACGATGGGCCAGCAGCACAGCTGAACCACAGTGGAGGGGAAGTAATCTACACCAGGGACAGGGCCTGAAGCTGGTTACTTCTCACCCTGGAGCAATGGGGGAACTGGGAATCTGACAGTAAGTGACCCTGGGGCTGCAATTTGGTTACTGGTCTGCTACCAGAGCCTTCTTGTGGATTTCCCTTGTGCACTCCTGTAGGGCCAGGCACAAGTGGCTGCATTGATAGATGGCCTTTTGCATGTATAGTTTATTAATCAAGAAGCCCAGTGTTTGCACCTTCTTCATAGGAGCTTTGCCCTTCATTTGTCTCTTTGGTATATGGGCAGCAGAAGGGCTCGGACTTGAGTGAAAGAACCTTACATATGGTTTAATTACAGTAAATTAACAACAAAGAAAAGTGTTTGCAGAAGGCCAGCTGAATAGCATTCCTGGACTCACTGGAGTAACACGGTGTTTCAAATCAGCCTAGGACTTGCATGCTTGTGATTGGCATAGGTTAATTTAGATCCTGGTGTTCAGACAGAAGACAACCAGACTTGGCAGGTTCAGGTCTATGACAATCTAGCTATGGTACTTCTATGTAGAGCGGGGCAGGAAAGGATTTTTCCCCAGTTCATGAATAGTTTCAAGAGTTTGAAAATTTGGTCTGTCCTGAGTTGGGCCAAAAGGTCCAAAGCCCAAAAACGTTCCTGAAATAAATAAATGAAACCTTTTCATTTTGGGTCAGCCGCAGAGTTTCATTGTGATAGTTTTGAAACACTTCATTTCAAAAAGGTTGCAACCTTCCTTTCTTTGGACCCTTTGTTCAGTCTAATTACCTCACATTTCAAAATAAAAAAGGCATTTGGAATCAGCAAAGTGGGATTTTTCATTTAGAAAATGTTGAAATGAAACATGGCAATTTCAAAACGTTTTTCTCCCAACATTTTTTTGGAGTGGGGAGATGCATTGAAACGAACCCTGCTTCACAAACAGTTTCAATAAATAAGCATTTTTCAGTGAAAAATATGTGTTGTCAAGTCAGTTCCTGCCCTGCGCAGGTTACAATGGCATAGTGTCTGAATAACCCAGCCTTTAATGTATGTAAGCCCTGCACCCCCTTCTGTCAGGTAGTGCGTTGCTATTATTCCCATTTTACAGGTGGAGAAACGAGGCACAAAAGCAACAAATCTTAGGTCATGTGGGAAGGTTACGGCAGAGCTACGATTGAGCTCAGATCTGTAGCGTCCCAGACCAACACACTAACCACTAGACAAGTCTGCCTTTTAACAAAATCAGCAGGGAAACAGAGGTAAATGGCCTTGCTCAGCTGCATGGGGAGAGTCCAGTGAAACCCTTTAGCAAGATAGACAAGAAAAACTCTGCAGTGTGCTGGCAATCAAAAAAAACAAACAAAACAAACCCCCAAAATATCCCAAGCCACATGTGTAAAGCAATATTCACGCATGCACGAGTCCCTGACATTTGAGAACACGTGGTGGTGGTGCAGAATCCTGCGATTGTGTGTGGGTGTAGCAGGGGTTGGCAGCCACCTAGGTGCCCCCTCCTGCATGAGTGTTCCTGTTTTCCCCTTCTTCAGGGCTCCTTAAACCAACTCCATGCTCTCTTTCTCCTTCAATCCCAGCCCCTCCTCGGGGGCTGGTTTTTTTTATTATCACAAAGTTCCAAACACAAACGGAATCTCCCACCAGCCCTCCTCCCCCAGGTACTGTCCATGCCTGCTCTCTGAGCAGCTGGAGAAGATGCGGGGCCCAGCCTGCCTTCTTTGCCTTTTCCCAAAAGAAAAACAAAACTTTCAGATGGCTCCTCTTACCAGGGCCAACTCTCTTCCTCCGGGACTATTGCAGGAGACCCTCGCTTCCTTCCTCAGGTCCCCTTCTTGCTCTGCCTCCCGGTCGTGCCTTCTGACCAGTTATAGCCCCACATGCAGCCCTGTCCCCTCACCTGGGAGCACCTGTTCTGGCACAGAGGAATTGGACCTATTTTAATCAGAGGGGCCAGCCACCCTGTGACAGTGCAGGTGGACATTTACTTGGAATTACATTCATTCCCAAATGCGTGATGACACTGACAAACTCCTGCCCCAGCGTATTTTACAGGCGCCTTTAAGGAGGCACTTTAAAAATGTGTGTTCTGTGTTGGCAGGGAAAGGGGCTAGATGGCTTTAGAGATGTTACCTATCTCTAGGTTATATGATTCTATGCTAATTTCAGATCACCCACTTATACCCATTTGTTCCTGTCTGGCTTCTGGCTAAGATCAAGTGGCATGCGTTGAATGTGGGATGATATATGCTTTGTCAGGTGGCCAGCTCCTGTTTTCCATATTTGGCTACTGTGCTTCTATTGGCAGGTACGCAAAGGTGATCATAGTACATTTGGAGCTTACTCCATCTCCTTGTAAAGCCGTATTCATATTAACTAAATCACCCTAGGTCTCACCGAATGGAAAGTGCTTTGTGCATTCCAGCTAGATATGAAGACATAAAAGGCCACATCAGGACAGCGGAGAGCTGCAGAGGATGTTCTTCTTTTCCATGATTTACATCAGGCCTTTGAAAGCATGTTTTCCAACCCACCCCCTACCCCCACCCCCAGTCTGAAGTGAATAAACAATGTTCCTGGGGAAATGGTGTGCAGTGTTCAAACATCCTGCTGAACTTTAATGTGCAGTACATTGTAGGGAAATGACTACAAAAACCTTTGGAACAGCAAAGGAAGAAAATTTGCTCAAGGCAAGGTGATATTCCCTCATTAAAATATATTTGTGTAAAGTTAGGATGTCAAAGAAATCTCATTTGTTCCAAGAGGGTATAAAGCCCATGCTATTGCTGATCAGAAGGGGCTTGGGGTGGAGGGGGGGAGGGAGTGTATTGTATTTGTGCATTTTATGCTACTCTAGGAGAATAAACTAATGCAATGGCTCTTAAAAAGAAAAAAACTTTTGTGACCCGAATGCAGTAACGTCTAGGGCAAATTCTTCAAAATGTGGCCTCTGATTTTGCAGGCACAATTCTGCAAGCGACGTTTTGGTATGCACAAAGGCTCATATATAGAGAACTGAACGTTCAAATTTGAGCCTAATCTGACTCCACTGAATTCCATGCTAGGTGTATTGGCTGCACAGATATGATGCTTCCAAGAATATTTGAGTTTTATGTCTACGAAGATGGTACTTACCCAAAATCTGCAATGATATAGGCTGGGTAATAGCACTGCTTAGCGTTAAACTTGCCTTGGCACGTCCCATTCTAAGGTCACTGCTCATTTTAATGTGATCACTGCCTTTTAGATTGCGTGCAACTCTATGGGCTAGATTCTCAGCTGGTGTAAACGGGTGCAGCTCTGTTGACTGGGTTGGAGCTACACGGATTGATGCCAGTTGACAATCTGGTACTCTATTTCCAGCAATGTGTGCATCAGTCAGGCGATGAGCTTTCTGAATGCAAATAATGCCATCTATGCAGCACCATTAGAAATGGTATGTGCTGATGCCTGTACACGTGAACGTCCAAAACTTCTGATAATTTGTTCTTTTTCTTCCAGTGCACCTCAATTGCTTTGGGTTATTATTTCTCCTGGGACCCAGGACCACATTCCCGTTATTCACTCGCTTTCCGCTCTCTCTACCTGTGTCTGCTACCATCAGACACCGCTGCCTCTGTGCGCTGCACAATAGAGATCTGGCACATCTGAGCCCAATGCTGTAGTTAAAGATGACCTTTTGTGTTCTGGGTCCTCAGGAGCCATGACTGAAGGTGTGTTTGCAACATTTGAGTAAATATTGCTGCTTCATTATATAGAACCTTGCTGCTCACCTTGCAAATTTGAATGGAGTTGAGGAGATAACAGGGGGATGTTTACACTTTCCTGGGATGGCGTAATTTTTTGGAACATCTTTTTTCCTTTGCATTTAATTGGACTCATTATCTATCAGAACATGGAGAGTGTTATTAACTCATACTCTAAATTAGATTAACACTTGGATGAGGTATTAATTATAACAGCACCATTAGGTCAGTTAAAGACCATCAGCCAAGCACACAGTGGGTGTAAATCAGTGTAGCTTCTATTTACCCTAGCTGAGGGTTTTGCCCCCTGGGAGCACATTCTGTTGATGGCATGTATATGTGCACTTGTATAGAATGGAATTGCTTAGAGATATATATTTTAAAGAAAGCTGCACGGTCAGCTTGCCATTAACTGCTAGAGAGCGGTAGGGAAAGTCATTCTGGGTCTTTAATTCAACACTTTATGGTATATTAACCATCTGCAACAGTAGGCTAAACCATTACATATACTAGTTTGAAGTCTCCGAATAAACTTGCCTCCAGGAGAAGTAGCCTCAGTTGGCGTTGTCAAAAAAAAAAAAAAAATCCATTGCACACAAGTGCTGTCAGAACGCAAAAAACTCATCGTGTTTCAGGGCTCTGTGTACCAGTGAAGATGCTGTTCAGTATCTCTTTCCCAGTCCGTTATTTCCCAGTGGGAGCTGCTGCAGGTTCACTGTGTGATCAGATCAGCCGGTCCTGCGCTGGGGGGCAGCTGTTTTGGGTGGGGGAGGGAATGACAGCAAATGGGATTGCACTAATGCACATGATAATGAAGTTCGTGTAGCCGAGCTTACTGCTCCCTGGGGTCCAGTCAAAGCTTGGATTGTTCCTTAAGTAGTATTTGCTCAAAATGTACATAGTGCTCAGCGCAGATTTCTTTCCCTGGGAAATCAGCAGAAATCTCCTATCTCTGCCTAGGCCAGCTTGTCCATCTGCTTTGATGGCTTCTTTTATCACTAAGCAGCCATGTGAAGAATGAGCACATTGAAAGGTGCGGCTTTCTTTCTTGCCGATAGTGGACAAGGCCTTCCCCAATCTTGCATGAATGTAGTAGGAGTGACGTGGCCATAGGCTGATTGCATTTGCTCGTGTTAATCGTTTAGGGGCCAGACAAGGTGAATAAGCAAACTACATTTTATTCAGTGCGACAGAGGGAAGAGCAGAATGGAAAGGGTCTTTCTGTCTGATTGCCACTGACCTGTATTAATGCTGTCCCTGGTGTTGAGAAATGCCGAGGAGCAGATGCCTGCATTTATAGGCTCTTCTCTGTCGAGGTGACCCTGAATCAGTCGCATATCCAAACACCTCTGAACTTTGGAAAAAATCTCATCCAGATCTTTGGTTTCAGGATGTTCTGGCAGAAACCCACATCTCATTAATCAACTGTAATTCATAAATATCTTCTTCATCATAATATTAAAGTGGTGCCTAGAGGCCACAGTCAAAATCAGGGAACCGTGGCACTAGGTATTGTATAAAGAAAAAGGGCCTGTTTGAAGCACTTCCAATTAAAGCAGACAAGCCAGACAAAAGGGACAGAGGCAAGGAGACTTGAGCAAGGTCACACAACAAGCCAGGAGCAGAACCTACATTTTCTGAGCCGCAGTCCAGTGATCTGTCTACAGGACTGTTGTCTGTGTGTCTGTCTTAGGACCCACTGTATCCCCAAGCCCCACTTTCCCATTGTGAAGTCACAACAGCGTCACTCATGGATGAGAGCTTCACAGGGCAGTGGAGGGGAAAGAATGAAGATAGCTTCCCCAGAGATACCACAGCTCACGTCGTCCGCCCCTAACGAGGGACGGATTACAAGAAATGACGAGTGCTAAGATTGTGAAGGTTCCTAAACAAATCCCTATGGGTACCTCAATGCAGTACCTGAGTGATACAGTTCCCAGCATGGGGAGATGTACACGCACCAGCGTTGCTCAAGGGAGCACCTAAAAATAGTAGTGTGGCCGCGGCAGCGCCTCGGACTAGCCGCCTGAGTACAATCCTGCCTGACCCCTGGGCACGTCCTGGCTCGCCCCTGCCGCTGTTACAGCTGCTTGCGCTAGTGTGGTTGTGGCTTCCCATGTTGGGAATTACATCTCCCAGCTGCTGTGCAGGCGGACCCTGAGACAGTGGTGAAACAGCCCATGCTGCGTGTAGGGAGAGGAGGGGGAGGGATCACACGCCCACGCGCCAGGATGTGGCTAGTGGAGAGGAATCGGCTGTGCGGGCCTTGTGCCTCACAACACACCAGTGTCGTAGCCCCACCTTGCCGTGAGGTCTTCGTCCCACATCTGACGCCCATGTGTTACTCTGGCCTATGCTGTGCTGTTAGCTTCCAGGAGTCTTTGAGTGTATTTTTACAGTGGGTGCAACAGGAGCAAATATTTAAGCAACTGCTGAGACAGGGCTTGCCCAGCAAAACTGCCATTAATGATTAATTATTGATCATTAATTGCCATTACAGCCAGATTATTATAATTAATTATATTATATTATATTATAATAAAGATTATTATAATCGTTGCTAGATGGGGAAGGGTTAAATGACACAGGTAAGGGCCGGTGTGTTAATTAGCTATTTTCATTGGTGAGCCGTGACTCATAAAAGCCATCCAACATGTTTCAGTGGATCTACTTGTGTGGGTCATTGTTTGCCAGGCTGAGTAAGGAGTTCGTAATCTGTCCCCACAGTAATTGCCCAAGGTTACACAACGGATCAGTGTGGTGGGGTCAGGCAAAGAATTCAGGGCATTTTGTTGCCCAATTCCCAGCTGTGACCATCAGGGAATGCTGCCCGTCTTGCATCACACGAGTACTTGGTGTGAAAAAAGTGTGTTTCAGTGTAAACGTAAAACTCGTGTTGTATGTGGCAACAACCGTAGCCAAAACGAAGGGGACGAGGACGTTGTGAGTGCCGGGGAGAGTCTTAGGAAAAAGTAGCTGGAGAATAGCCAGGAAGGTTGCGCCACATGTATGGCATAAAAGCGAGAGGCAGAAAGTGAGAATGATAAACCGGGTAGGCAGGGCCACTGATGCAGAGATGAGGAGCTGAGACAGAGGACACCACAACTCTATTCCTGTTGCTTCATTTTCCATATCACACTGCTCTTCTCCATTCAAGATCTGATCAAGTCTGACTATTTTCACCTCCTTTTGCCGTAAAGATGCCTATTAGTGTTGACAGTTTAGATGACTGGGGGATGTGGCATTAGTGCTGACAAATGCTGGTAATTTGCAAGCAATGTTTTCCCTCTAGCTCCAGTGGGAAATCACCTAACCTTTGCCAATAATTCTCTACATAACTCATAAAACCTCATCTTCCATCATTACGAGGAACAGGATTTCTGAAAATTTTAAGCCTTTTCTTGAATCCATCCACGCTAGACTATACAGAGGATGTGGATGTGATATTAATCAGTATGTGAGGCCGCATGTAGTATGAAGGATTCTCTTACAAGATCTTTTTACCATATGCTGACTGCTATTATGCTTACTTGATTATGCTTTTAGATCTCCCACCTCCCCCTTTCTTTAGCGGTGCTTCGTCGTTTGGCTTTTTATCTGTTTTTTGCATTGATTTTTATTTTACCATAATGTATTTTAAATTGTGCGTGCTGATCATTTGTGTATGTGTGTGCTTTACAATAATATGAATTAGTAAATTAATAATCACAATGGACTGATGCAATTCTAATCATTGGGGGTAAATCAGCATCACTCCATTGATGTTGATGGCTCTGATCTGGGATCTGTATATTTGAAACATAAGGACCTGATTTTCAAAGATGCTCAGCTCCTAGTAACTCCCATGGAGAATCATGGGGGCTGCTGGACGCTGACGTCTTTTGAAAATCTAGCCTTTACTATTCAGCCGAGCCTATGTACAGAAGAAGACACACACACACACACACACACACAAAGCAGAGAGATAGAGAACAACACTCTTCAGAAGCAGATTGGAGCCTCCAATATTCAAATACAGCCTCATCTCTCTCTTATTTTGCAGAAGCTGTAGCAAAAACAATGCTGATAGCAACTGCCTTTAAATTGAAATTAAAATGTAATGAGGGTTGGAGATTGGGCCAAGCCAGTATGGACCATCTGAACTGTTGCAATTCTAGAATTCATCAGCACCGATGAAAGTGGAATGCGGCTGTTGTGTTATTGATGTGGGGTGGGAGGAGGAGGAGAGATTATTGCATTACCGACATACAGTAGGTGGAGAAAGATTACCATGTGAGCAGTGGTACAAGAAGTGAGATTATCCGAATGCAATAAGCCATTGTTACAGCAATGACATTTCCCCTTCACTCACCCTCCACTGCATAACATTAAAGGTCAGTAATATCCAGACAGATGGCTGGAGGTGAGCTGGTGACGGGGGGCTGCTGCTTTCTTTGGTCATTTTCTGGAATGGTGTTTGTGCTCAGAAAATATTTTGGTTTTCCGACGGGGGTTGCATCCTAATGCTACAGGGGGGAGAGATGGAATTTGGGTTGGAATATTGCCCCTCTTGCATGCATCCACACTCTCCTACATTATGGATCAGAGATGGCAGGGGCACTCCAGTTACAATCATAGCCACATCTCAGGCACTCTAATAATTATGGATTTAAAACCACTAGATTTTGGCTCTATTTAATCAACAACGTCTGTTGAACAGTTTTCTGATGTGTTCTTTATGTTATAGAGGCCTAGTGAGCCCCTTGGGGGAGGAGTTGTCACTCTCCTTTTACCATAGGGGGTTATGTGCCATACCTGTTACAATGAGGCTCTGATTCGTGACCAAATGCATTTATGTATGTCAGTTTCGCCTGCCTGTTTTCAGCCGTAACCTGCCTCCTACAAAGACAATGCCATTTACACCTGTTCTCTGCTTGGCCCCATGATTTAAACTAACCCATGGTCCATCTTCTTCTGCATTTGTTTTATCTGTTGTCAAAGCCAACTCAGGAATGCTAATCTTAATTGACCCACTCCTGAGAAAGTATCTGATGATGTAAACTGACCTCCCTAGAAAATGAAACAAACAGTGTTCATTGGCTTGATGCACAGCTCATTGAACTCTGTGGAAAGATTTTCATTGACTTCAGTGAATTTTGGATCGAGCCCCAGATGTTCAGCTCATATCCTTGTGGATTTAATTGGGTTACAGGGGTGACTTCTGATCCCTGATCCCAAGGGATGAGGCCCCAGGGAAATGCCCCGACTTCAGCAATCTCATCTGTCTGTAGTCTCAGGCCAGCAGAGAAGAATGGCTGTTTAATCAGATGCACAATCTGAAAATGTCACATTATTATTTATGAAGTGTTTAATAATCACACTGCAATCATCGAATGCACTGGGGTGGAAAGTGAAAATGCATTTTTAAAAAAATAGTATATTTGGATTGGCTACTTGGTGAAAAATAATAAAATAAACATTTTCTTTTAATTTGAAGAAGATAGGCCATTCTCGTTTTGTAAAGATACCTAATTTATGTCTGGCGTCAGAAATAATAGACAATCAGGACAATTTCACTTTCTGTAGCTAGAATCAACTATTGGGCAGCTCTTGTCCCTTTTGCTGTCTAAATACATAGCTCACTTTTGTTGTTGTTGTGATATTACACAAAGATTGTTTAGTTCCATATGTAGCAGCATAGCCATTAGATTATCTCTGAAGAGAGACACATCTCTAAAATTCACCCCTGGAAACGTCTGAATAAATATTCCATGAAATATAAAAACAATAGTTTAATGGCATTTGCAGTTGCGGTATGCAGCGTCCGTACAAAGCTGGGTCTTAGCTGTCCAAAAATGGTGGCCAAGTAGAAGTTCTGCATTTTGATCATCTTGATTTTGATAAACCATTTCCATGGTGTGTGTTTTTCTCAGGAGCAAGGTTGCATCTCATCAGGAGCATGAGATGGGCCATTGTACCTAGTAGGGGATAAAAAGAGAAATCCAGTCTGTAGTGCTTTCAGACAGTCAGCTGGAAAAAAATACATCAGTATAATTTTCATTTATTGTGTGTCTGTATATTGGTTTGTGTGTATGCAGCATGTATATTTAATCTGATTTACTCTCTCTCTTTTTGGCGCCTTCTTTTTGTTCCCAAGGAACCACACTGAAGGAGAGGGTGTGGTGTTTGCTTAAGCTTGCAAAATTATTCTCTCTCACAGTTTTCTCTTTCCCTCTTTAGCAAACTGGTATTTTCTTGCCTGCGTGTTCAATGGGTAGGAGATTAAAATGCATATATTTTAAAATCATTCTTTTTATTCAGAGGTGGGCCCCCTGAGCACCTCCAACTGCCAGTGAAGAGAACGGGAGAGGCGCGCACACCGCATCCCACAGGACTGGGACTTTTGCTACTTCCTGCTTCATCTGTCAGTAGCATTAGCGAGCCAATGTCACGGGCCTGGGGCGCCGGCTTTGCTAGTTAGTTTGTGCTCCCTCTGTTGGCTACCTGAGTCTGCAGGGGGGAGAAAAAAAATAGCAAGTTAAATGTGGGTCGTGCACAAGCAGCGTCTCTTTCCTTCTGATGGATCGGCAAAGGGGGCGGTCGATTTCGGAGGACGAATGGGCCTGATCCTCCAAGGTGCTGAACCCCTCTTGAGCAGTCTCAGGCCCCGCTGAAGTTAGGGAGTTGTGGATGCATCTTGCGGGGCGGGGCCACGACATGGTGAAAGTCGGTGACCCTGGCCCTCTGCGTGGAGTGGAGAAGAAACTGTGCTGGGGAACAGCTTGAAGTCACTTTAGTACTCATGTATTCTGGGGCCACAAAGGGGCCTGCTCGGTCCTCGGTGTAGCTTAAAGCAGCTTCAGAGCTGCTCTAACTTACGCGCTTTCTCAGTGCCGTCTGCGGGTCCTGGGAAGCAGGGAATAACTGTAGTGCCAGCATGGCTTTGCTCTGTCCTCTGCACAGGGCGCTGGGAGCAGAGACGGTGCAGATGCTTTACACTGATTCTACACTGCCTGGGGAGGCTTATTGCACACAGCTATTCTTAAGGGGCCATTTGGACCCTATTTAAGACACCTTTGAACTGCCAGCAGGGTATAAAGTGGCATTCATGAAACTGAGAATCAGGCCTAGAGTCCAAAATTAACGGGGCAGAGTATCTGGTAAACACTGCAGCCTTTATGCTGCTCTGGCAATGCAGTGTAGCTACAGCATATTCGGGAATCGGGCCCAGTACCTCATCTGTGCCCGTATCAGTTAGTTCAGTTCTTTTCAGTTATGAACATTGAGAGCTGGGAAGTTGAAGCTTTTCCATTTTCTTTTGGATCAGCTGAAAGCTGCAGCAGTTTAGAACATCAGTGGCCTTTGAGCTGACACTTTTTTTTTTCGCATGAAGTATTTTTCTGATCTGTAGTTACAGCTACATATGCATGCATCCTTCTAAGCACTTATTTACTGGGAGCCTGGAAAGCGTCCCTAGTGGAAGCATGAATGCAACAATTGCCAAGCCATTGTTTTTAGATGTCCATCACCATTTCATAATTCTCCACCTACTCTGCGCGCACTCTGCCTGGGTCTAAAAAACAACACGAGGTGCATGGAGAAGCAGGCCCATATAAGTACTGTATATATTATGTATAGCTTCCTGTGCGTGATCTCTGCAGATTAATGTAGCGCAATCAACACAGTTTAATATGTTACTACTAAATAGGTTAATTATATTATTCCTTTTCAACGCTGCAATCACTAGATTTTTATGTTTTGATGCCGAATCGAGTAAAACTTTAAATTACGGTAATTAAATAATTAGCCATAATATGTGACAAGTTAACAGAACGATTGCTGTGTTTTATTATTTAGCCATGACATGGCTGGTTTTGTTTTTACTAGACAACCTGTGTTTGCAAGGAAATATGTAATCAGTGATATAATTTTACTCCAGAAGCAGAGATGCCACCAGAATAAAGCTTGACCCGTTAGCATTGTTTGCATTTTATTTCCTGAGTTCCAACAGTACCTCTCAATGTATTCATGACTCCTGTATCTTTAGCTCCCCCTTCTTCCCTACAAATATTTCCTAAAGCACTACAGTCATGAATAGATCTCTTCACCCTACACCTTAATCTAACACTCTAGTGCTCTTGTTTAGACGTTTGTCTTTGGTTCAGGGCTCTGACTGCTCCCGCATGCCTTTAAAAAATCCAACTCATAGCATATCCCTGTCACAACTAACAAAAAAAAAAAAAAAAGAGAGAGAGAGAAAAGAAATACTGCCATTTCTGTCTGATGAGCTCCTGGAAGGAGCCAATGGGCTTGGTGATGTTTAAAAATGCAACAGTGACAACATGAAATCTAGGAAACAGGACAGCATTGCAAGAGAAATAGATTTGCCACTGCTGTGTCTTGGAATGCTTAGCAATGAAATATAAATTTAGATGCACAGGCAAGTTGACAACCAGAAAGCCTCCGTGCACTCTCTGTCTGTCTCTCCCCTCATCCTGCCCCTTGACTCCCAAATAGATACAGGGTTTACTTAGGAAATTTTTTATTTTAGCAGTTGTTGCCCTCTGGGGACAGCTATTTTGGGGGCACATTTAGATTTTCAGATGAATGTGGAAATGGTAACAATATTGGGGATTGCAGTAGTCAAGAATCGATGTTTTTATCAAGGCATTTTTTTGTTTTGCACCCCCAGCTGTTTTCTGTTATCTGTTTCAAGATGTCATGAAGGCAGGAAAGCCTGATGCTGTGCATTATTGGGGAGTAATTCATTCTGGTGAGAAAAGGAGAAAACTCTCCATTTTCTAAGTGGTGTAAACTTGGAACACTCTCACTCATATCAATGGCATGCTGCATTCACAAATGCAAAGACCAGAATTTGGCACTGAGAGTCGTTGCTAGAGCCAAGATGACAATACAGCAGCTCTGAGCTACTGGTTTTGTTACTCAGACCACTAGACCGCACTGCTCCTTTGATAGCTGGACAATGTCTGAGGGACTCAGTCCAACTCTGCTTTTTACTGGGCTGTCCCTTTACTTAGCAAAGCTCCCTGTGCTTGCCGTCTTCCTCTCCGGAGCAGGTGGACGTTGCTAACGCTCCTGAGTGGTGCAGTTCTCAGTCGTCAGTAACACCTTTCAGCAAACTCACTGCTCTATTACTCCATGGGGTTCCTGGCTATCTCACTTCCTTCTGGCCTTATACTGCCATACTTCAGAGAACGCGACTGAGGACAATCTCTGCATGTTGGGAGTGAGGGGGGGAGCTCCAGTCACATGAGCACCCACTCTCTTGCCTTCTCAGGTGAAATTCATTGTTGTGCAGAGGGCCAGCAACAAGACCTGCTTAACCCACCAAAATGGGATGTAAAAGGGACTTAAGAGGTGCATAGGCCTTTTGGTCATATCTCTGCACAGGGGTAGATTTTTCCCAATATAAGTAGCTCCCATTAGGATCAGTGCTGGAATCAGGACCCAGTGCCTTCAGAGTGACGTTCCAGTTCCGTGTTTCCAGCTGATTTTTGAGCTATTGAGAACCGCAGCGACGTGTTTGACAGACCCATGGGCTGTGAGGCGAGGTGTCAAGATTTTCCTGTAAATATGACTCTAATCACATGAAAGTGTAAACCCCTTCGGAGCAATCCAGCTGACTTTCACAGGCTTTGGTAGGGGGTCTGACTTCTCTCTCCCCCTTCATTTTACATCACTGCAATTTCTGGCAAACCAGCCGCATCTCGCTGGTTCCGGCAAGCATCATAGTCTCAATAAACAGACATCGGATCCAAATTAACAATACATCACATTAAGAGAGCAGATCACAAACCAGCTACTAATCCTCAGGCCAGCCCTCTCAGCCAGTGGCATAAAACATTATCACCCCTATTTCAAATAGGGGTGGACACCTAAGCAAACAACATCAGGTTAGCCCTGGCTGCCCAATAACATCATTGGCTTCCATGGAGTTACACCAGGGATTAGTTTGGCCTAGCGAGATTATGATTTACAAATTTTAAAAGGCAGCCTCCAATTTGCATGTGCTCATCCTATGTCCACATTTGGTAGGTGCAAACACCTGTGCCTAGTCTGCCTGCACATCAATGTTGCAATGTGAAGCTGCAAACCCCGTTGTCCCCAGTATTATTATACAAATCGCATTACATGTATTATATATACATTACGAGCATTGTGCATTATCTGTATACATCGCCAATCATGGCTCACGCAGATGCCCCTATGAATACTAACTTCTGCTGGATTCCCATGGACACGTTCATAAAGTTACCCCTCCTCACCTCTTCAACTGGATTAGTCCAAGAGAGGAGAGATGGGGAGCAGACCTGAAAAATAAAAGAGAGAAAATATTTTTAAAAGGTACTTATTGTTCAGCAGAGATTTTTACAGTGAATGGTGCGGGTTGGTTTTTTATTTTGGTGTTTGTTTAAAATACAAATACATGAACATGGCTGGTCTGATTTTGATCTCACAGTTACACTAGTGTCAATCCTAATAATGCTATTGGAGTCAGTGAATTATTTTGGATTAACACCATTCTGAAGCCACCATGCTATGCCCTAACCATTCGACAGGGCTGGGTCTTTCATTGTAGGATACAGCTATTATTGGAGTCAATTGAGTGACTCAGGAGGACTTATATGAGTGCAATTGAGATCAGAATCTGGTCCCCAGTCAGCCCATTTATGACATTTTACTGTCAGGTTGGGCATTTTGCCTATTGCAGGACAGGCTATATATAAACTAATAGGGTCTATTATCCCCTCACTTTCTGGGCTTTTCTTATGGGTAGCTTCATTTCACACCAACTGGCGTTTTGTGCATAAATCCCCTGCCACTGATAGGAAAATCAGCTCCAATGCGTGTTAGCACAATATGGTATGTGTCTGTATATAGTAGTGTTTTATAGGCTTCTGGAAAGATGCCATGTACTTAGTAGCAGGTGAATGGAAAGAAGAGAGAGTCGTAATCAGCTTTGTGACGTTTGGCAACTTGGATCTGCGTGTCAGGAAAACAAAGCATCAAACTATACAGAAATCTGGCCACCACTCAAACATATTCATCAATATATGTAAACCAGGAGGAAGAGTTATTTCACATTTGGAGAGCATGACACGGATTTCGACACCAGCCCCTGATGAAAGATGCAACCTTCTGAACCAAGCCTTTTCTGAATACATCATCTAACTTATCTTGCAGAGCAGCCGTCTTCTGCGATTCCAAATGTCACTAAGTTTTGGGAGATTTCTGAAGGAAATGTGCTCTGTATTTCTTCAGCTGTTTTTATTAATTGAACCCAAAAGGGAACAAGTGGATACAAATGGTTTCATTTGACATGCGGGACCCATGGATTCTGGTATTTTATTCTGAGTGTCTTATTAGCCGGAGCAGCAGCAGAACCAGGTCTGGATAGCGTTTTTATACAGCATGTGTGAATGTTAAGGAAAGCTGGCTGTGTTAACCGTGAATCCTGCAGCCCATATGAAGACATAACTCCTAATGGAGTCAATGGATGTTTTGTGTAGTCAGTGACTCCAGGATCGGGCTCTGAAGAGGGCGAGGGAATCAAAAGGTGGCTTAATGTAACAGCACAGTTTGCTTTTATTCTGCGAATGCTTTGCTCTTCCCTCCATCACTGAGTGTCGTGCAATATAACTGATAGGGGCTTTTGGTGATAACACAGTGGGCTTACCACACTAGCCTTTTTCTAAAAGACGGGTTCAGATCCTACTTACGAGTGAAATGCTAGCTGCAGCTACGCCTTCAGTTCAGAGTCCCCTGGACCACTGCAGTCCACCTGGGCTCTGTGAACAAAGACACAAGTGTTGGATGGAGCCTCTTTTATAACTCTGCTTTGGGTATGTCTAAAATCCCATGGTGATGAAGATTGCAGAAATGCTCCAAAATTTCCATCCTCTCAGCACAAGTCTTGCTGGAAGAGCTTGTGAATGTTGGGTGCTATCAAATCTGAAACTGAATCAAACTGTAACCTAAATCCGGTTTGGCCTCAACTCCAAACCATGAATCCTAGCCTACCCTAACTCCAGATCTGGATCTGAATGCAGACTCCTTGGCCTGTTTATACATGAGAGAAATAATGGTGAGAACTGTTCTGGCCTATGTAACATGTAACAGAGGGAATGGGAACAGAACTCTTTGACACACCTGGTTGATTGCGCACTTTGCTGCAAAGCCCCTAACCTGCTAGGAGGACTAGGGACCCCACCACAAAGCAGTAGCTTGCAATTCCAACACAATCCTCAATATACCACACATACGCATGTAAGCTGGATCGAACCTCCAGGATGTGGAGTTCTCTCCATATATTCCAGCTTTTATGCTGCCTTATTTTGTTTACTTATTGTAAACAGTCTCTCTGAGAATAGACCTTGTTGACTGTTTTCTGCCAATGAGTCATCCCACCAGTGAACGGGTGGTTTGAAAAGATACATTCTCAGGTGCGTTTTACACACCCACTGCACTCACAATAACACACCCCTGTTGCACCTTCCAGAAAGCATACCCACTGCACTCATGATAATTTGCATTAGTGGCTGCAAACCAGCACAATAGCTCCACAAACAAATGATGCACGTTACCCATTTTGTAATTGCAAAGGCCAATTTGCATGCACACATTTAAGCTCTGGCTACAATGCAGACCTGTGCTTTGTGCAGACTTTGTATCCGCCTTTGAAAATGCACGCCATTGCATATGGCTGGGTGATACCGTCCCTTGTATTAACAGTTTGCAGCAGCCTAATTAACAAAGGGTGGAGAACACCGGAGGCATTCTAACTCCTTTTATTTAGGTTGTTAAATGCTATAGGAACATGTTCTGCTTTTACAGGAGCTGTTTTTAATTATTGTGCTCAACTAATTAGTCGTTTTTCTTTATTTATCATTTTTTAAAAGCATGAATCATTAGGAGGTTATAGCCAAAAGCTTCGCTGCTGACAGATGATTCATGGAACAGAATTCCATCGTGATTTAAACTGCTGCTAACTTTGGGAACCAGAAAGCAAAGGTAATTTTCAGACTGCTACAATCTCTTGAACTGGGGCTGTGTATCGATAAATTACGCAGTCTCGCCATTCTCCTCCCCTATGGTAGCTTCTGTACCTGTGCTTTATGATTAACGTAGGAAGATGGACCAGGTAATATTAAGTGTGAAGGAATGTTTCCTGAGACAAAGAGCCATCAAGGGGAATTTCCTGGGGCAGACTGAAGGATTTCAGAACTCTCTCCCTTGCCAAGATGATTCATAAAAGGGTCTGAGCATTGTCTGATTTGCATCATAGGGGCTAGATGCACTTGAATGCTCTTTAAATGTAAAGAGAATGTCTCAGCACTAACACTGCAGTTTTTCTTAAAGCTTTTATTCTGATATTTTCCTGCTTACAGGCCTGTTCCTGCTCCCATTAAAGTCAATGGCAACATTTCTAACTCTCTGTTTCAGACACTTACATGGCCCCCACTGCCATATTATACTATGCAGCCTCACAATCTTTCATGTATTTATTCTCACAACACCCTAGTGAAGCAGAGCAGTGCTGTTATTCGCATTTTACAGATGGGAATCAAAGGCCCAGATGCTCAAAGGCATTTAAGTGCCTAACTCCCATTGAAACCAATGGGAATTAGGCACTTAAATACCTTTGAGGATCCAAGTCAGAGAGACTAAGTGACTTGCCCTAGGTCACACAGAAAAATCTGTGGCAGAACGTGGATTTGACTCCAGGTCTCCTAAATCCTAAGCTAGTGCCTCCACCACTGGACCATCTTTCTTTTTAACTGCAGTGGTGCAGATTGAAGCCTAAGAGCAGACATCAGCTACAACCAGTGCGTGATACTGAAGTTGGAGGAAAGCAAATTTTCCCTGGAAGCATCCCCCAGCTTTACTGCAGGATGCTAAGAAGGGTCTGTCTACACGAACACTTAGATCCTGTCATGCTGGGGTCTGAGTCTAGCATGGCAGATGCCAGGTGTCCATGTGGCCCTGCTGCCACATTCTAAGAGTTCCTTAGTGCCCTTTGGTCCAGGCCCGTTTCAAAGCAAAGTAGATGGATGCACACTCAGGACCTGTTAGTGTGTGGCAGCAGGAACCACATCGACAGTGACCGTGTGGTCGAGTCACACCCTGGCTTGCCGCAAACAAAGTGTTCCTGTAGCCAAGCCATAGGAGATCCTTCCCACACCAGATCCCCTGCCTTCTGCATGAGGCTGAGCATGGCGGGCTTTTTAATATAGCGAGGCCCTGTCCCAACGAGCTGACTTCAGAGGGAATTGCTGGGGCTCAGCATCAGCCGGACTTGTGTCCTAAGGGTGTGTCTACCCTGCGCGCCAAGCCCGGGTATATGGATCTGGTGTTTCCTAGCCTGTGCTTGAGCGTTCACACTGCGTCCCAGAGCAGCGCGAACACATCCACACTGTGCTACGCAGACCTTCCGACTTGCACTTTAAAAGGACGGAGTGGAGCAGAGTCGCAGTGGGTCACAAGCTCTGCTCAACACCATAGCCGGGTCCTAGGACCTGGGTCCTGAGTGCTGGTTGATCTGGATTAGACTGATTTGGGTGTGGATGGACTTGGGGCTTGAGCTCAACCCTGAGTCGGAGCCGGGTTCAGAGTGCAGTTTTCACTGCTGTCGTCACACGTGGGGAGCAGGCATCTGTAGTCGCTGCTCTCTAGTGCACACTGTAGGAGCAAGTCACTGACGAGATCCAGATCCTACAAAGTGCTGAGCACCTCTGCTTCCATGGGAGTGGATTCTGCCACCTTTACTCACATACAAAAGTGCCTTTCCAGTAACCCTGTTGATGTCAGAGGTATCCCTGAATCCGAGCAAAGGCAGCGGAAGCGAGTCCAAGAGGAGGAAAAGATGCTCAGCACCTTGCAGGATCAATCCTTTGGTTTGTAGTTGTCGAAGGGAGGAGAGACTTGGTATATTGTAGGTCAAGCAGCAGGCCAGATTCTGAGCCGCTGTGTTTAGTTCTATTGTCTTCAGTGGAACTTCTTCCATTTAGAGAATCTGGTGGAAAAATGGCAAACCAGTTTTCAAAACAGTAAATAGGAATAATTCATCCTAATGTGTAAGTCGAGGCGCTAAAAGGGCTCTGACGTGGGTGAGTGAAAGCAGGTTGGAATCAATGACCCAGCTCAGACTCCAGCCGTTCCCTGTCATTAAAGCGGTTCTGGTTGGTAATGCAGGGTCAGCGCCCCCCATTATCGAATCAACCCAATGTTTCTCTGTGTTAACACGTGTTTGAATAACACTTCCTTGCTAATTTTGGTGTCACGGCCACTTGAACGTGGGAGCTGAGGAGCGAGCAGAGAGAGCGTGTCTCTGTGTGAGCCCTGCTGGAGGAGACGGGGCCGAGAGGGCAGCCTCGGTGTCTGCGCCTCAACGTGTTCAATGCTGGGCGTTAGATGTCTAAAAGAGTGCTCCGCAGCAGTGCGTCTTCTCCTGATTTAGCGCAGCACTTTCTATGAGCTCCTTGAGATCTGACATCCTTTGAAATCTGTCATGCTGGTTAAACAGGGCAATGTTTATTAAAAGGCTTAAGAGAAACAGATGCCTGAGTCTTTCCGTTGCCAAATATAAAACTAATTAGCAGCTACCTTCCAGGTTAAGAATTATCTGCATTCCACATGGTGTGTTCTTGTCTCAGACAGAGCCTCACCACGCACCTGCTAGTGTTCCTGCACGCTGCCTTCCACTGATTATTCTGAGATCATTTGGCAACTTCACCATCAGCCTTGCTTTCCAAGGGGGTTATAATTTGGCCATTTGAAAAAAGGACACAAACCATTAACCCTTTGTGGCTGAAATCGGGCAGCTGTTGCACCCCCCCCCCAACTTTCACAATTGCCACGAGGAGTTAAGTGGCACTGTTGGGGACCTCTGGTGAGCAGGCCTCTGTGTTGATATTCTGTTGGCGGAGTTTGTTTTATAGTGATTTTTTAGCTGCAGCCTCAACCTCATAGGGACTGCACGTGAGCGGGTAGAATACAGGACATGGACCGTTTGGCGGCATCATTAGAAATATTCAATTCCCACTGATGCAATATGCAAAACAACTAAATGAGTCCCATTACTTGTATGCCAGTAATTTGTAGATGTAACCTTCTTTAATGTGCATGGACACAATGGGCGGTCTCCTGGCTGGAATGGGCCTCTGCAACTATTCTGTCGATAATCTGTGGATGAAGAGACTAACAGAAATCATTAACCTGACAGGTCCTAGCAGTTATGAGAAAAATAAGTTACTCGCCATGGGTCTAATCCTGTGTAAAAGAGCATCCTCAGCTGCCGTTGATGTCGTTGGGACTTTAGGGGCATCTCAGCACCTCACCAGAGATGCTGAGTGTCTTCTAGGACTGGGCCAAGTTGCATCAAGAATCTGCTGATTGAAGATGTGTCTGATGTAGCAACCGTCTTGAGGGATTTTCTTGCTTTATTAAGCCTTTTTTAAAACCGTCATTGAAAATGTCCCCACAAAAGCCATTTACATATTTGATCATAGTTATTGAATAAGCCAGGGTGAGCGCCTGAAAGGCAAGGAGAAATGCAAGAAAAGCATTTGCTCCATTCTGAGCTGTATCTGCAGCTGGTCCCCAAACGTGGACGGTGTAGCATTCTGGTGTGATGTCAAACATTGAAGTTCTAGCTCTGCCTTTGGTGGAGTCCAGTGAGACTCTTAGGGATGCGTCTTACCCCCACCGGTGGTGCTGAGGAATTGCCCATTCCCATTAATTACATCTGGATTTTTCTGAGACTACAAAACTGTGGCGATTGTCTTCTAGTGCTCTGCTCTAAACAGCTTGTCAATATTTTAAGTGCTTTTCATGAGCCTGGGTCTAATTAATTAAAGGGTTATGAAAAACCATTAGGTTTTGATAGGGATCACCTTCCTTCCTGTCCCATGTCTGTGCAGAAAACAGAGAGAGGTTGCAAAAGCTCAGATTGAAATTTAGAATTGCAGTGAATAAGAGAATCCTCAGATCCCAAATGGATTGGGGAAATTAGGATATTTGGTGCCAGATTGTCTGACTAATTAGATTTCTATCAACTCCTAAGGGACTGGCTGATGCAGTATTTTAATTTAAAGCAGCCACAGCTCTTTTTCTTCCCCTTGTGTCTTTTATCAAGTTACCCACATTTGCTTCACCATGTAACCATTTTCTTTTAATGCTGTACCTTTACAAGACCTAACCCTTCCTGTCCTGGGTTTCACTGCACAGGCTTGTATTAAAACTGCTGCCGCCTTCTGAAGAGGGAGAATCTCTCTGTCTTTAGGATGGTTTTTCCTATCAGGGGTGGACATGTTATTACTTGACAGACACTCAACAAAGAAAATACAGGGGGTAGAGTGTAAAGATGCAATGGAAGTGTCTCATAATGGCCCCATCACGCTGGCTTAGTTGTAATATTGATAGTTCACTTTAAAACTGGGCTTTTGCAATTGAGGATGAGCCCAGGAAAGAGGGACTGTCTGCCTGTTTATCTGTGTACTCATGCGGTTGTCATAACTTTGCTATGTAAGTGCCTTATGATGGAAAGTAAGTCTGGGCATCTGAGGTTTAGGTAAGGATTTGGGTTTGAGTTGAAATCATGGCAAGTGAGGCGGGGCTTCATATCCAAAGGCAATGGCATCTTGTGAGCTGTTCTCTTGACATATCTGCCCATGTCATGGGAATCTCCATGTCAGCTAGCCTCTGACCTAATCCTGCAGGCAATCACAGTTTCACGGTGGCACTCCTGCTGACTTCAGTGAGAGCAGACTGGCGCCCCGGTGAGATTTCGTCTACCTTGGTCTGAAATCTCTCGAGGCCATTGTTCTTGGGAGGTGTTTTACTGCATCCAAACTGGAGCTGGAAAACAGATGCCTTTTTGGTTTGGGATCCCACCAGGAGCTAAAACCACAGGGTGAAGTCCAGATCCTGGGAGCTGAAGCTGATTCCCCCAGAATGAAAGTTCAGTTCTAGGCCATCTCTAATCTGCAGAGGGCCACACAATGTTCACCAAAAGTGCACCTACCTGGGGCCTTAGCCTACCTTTGTAAGAAAGGGCTGCATGATAGGGCCCTATATTTGCAACCACACTCCCAACCATCCAAAGGGCTGTGCACACAGACCTATGTGTGCTATTACTTAATCTGCACGCGCCAAGGTGGGGCTCACTCAGTGCAGATGAGTGCACTTGCAAATTTAGCAGGTGCAGTTTTGGAGGCAAGTTGAAGATTTGGTTCAAAGACATTAAGGAAGATCATATAATGCAGAAGAAGTCTACTCCCTTGCTGAGAGTATGTTTAATTGCTTTCCAAACAGTGAAGGGAACATGCTTTTTGGGGGAGTTTGCCTTTTTTTCCATCAGATGACAAGTATGGATTTGGATAGCTGGTGTTATCATTGGCTAAGATTAATTATATACACATGTATAATTATATACCTGATTTGAGGAGGTTGTCTATGATTGTACTGATATATTGTTATATATTTAAGGTTACAATTAACATCTTGTTCATTTCTTAGCTGATATTTGTGTGTGTTATGTTGTGTCTGTGTGTGGGATCAATGACACGGCTCAGAATTTGTGGGGATCCTTGCACAAATTGATCCTGAATTAGGGAATTGCCCGGTCTTTGGGTAGCAGACACCACAGTTTAGTGTTAATTGCTCTAAAATTAGTTAGCATCGTTAAAATAGAGTAAGTGGAGTTTTTAAAACCATTTCTTTCTTGGAACTAGGAGACTGCAAAAATTCATATGCCTTAGTTAATGAAAAATTAATATACCATTATTGCTATTTTATATGATGGATACATAATTAACAGAGTCTTTAGACTCTTCCTCTCCCCCCCCCCATTTTGCTGTACTGCTTCTTCCAGATTATTTTTTCAGAAAAAGATAATGGAATTATATTACATCTTCTGCTTCAATGAGACTGAAAACTATTATTCCTCTCAATAACTGGACCCAACAATGTCGACCATTTCAGTGAATATTAAACACAAAAAATACATTTCAGACATATTATGAATCTGCCACTATGTCTTTAACTCATTGCTTTGTGTAAAGAAGCAGAGCAGCAGAGTGAGTTAAAATGAAGCGACAGCCACTAAAGGCTTTGAATTTCCTAGCTTTCCTTGATTGAAACCAGACCTTTAACATTACTGAAAACGTTTCATTCAACTTCATTTCCCTGTTGTTATTGTGTTAGGCTTTTATGGAAGGTTATGCAATGCTTATTTACCTCTGTTAAGCCTCCCTGTCCCAAGATGCTAATAGCGATTTGACCACATTGTCGTTTAATCAAATGTCTGCCAGAGAAGGCAACGGGAGTCTTGACTAAATAAGGATCACCACATTGAGCCTGGGAGCTTTTTTGTGTTAAGGAGGAACAGACACTAATTATTAGTATTATTATTTGAATAGTACTAACACCGAGGAGACCCAGATATGGACCGGGACCCATTGTGCTAGGTGCTGTACAAACAAAGAACAAAAAGATGGTCTCTGTCCCAAAGTGACCAGATTTTCAGAAATGTTCAGTACATTGGTAAATGAGAGCGTTTGAAAATCTAGCCTTCAGTGACACAAAGGGTGCTTCAGATTCTGAACTCTTCTGAGAATCAGGCCCTTCGTGAAGTTCTGAAATGGGAGCTGAGTGCTTTCAAAAATCTAATGCTGGGCGCCAAATTTCCTTAACTTGTCTTTTTAAAATTGCCCCCACAGTTTGGCTCAGTTCTTCACCTGTAAAATTTGGTGCATATAGAAAGAAAACTCAGAAGGCTGTGTGAAACTTGCACTTGTCATTGAACTTCCCAGCGGCTGTGTGCAAATGCAGTTTGGGCATCCAAATCCGAGTGTTAGTCTGTATGCAGACTTCATGTGTGAAATAAAATCTGGGCAGGCACAAAATCCCAGGTGCTATTTCAGAAGTTGCTTTTGAAAAAGTTGTCCTCATTGTCTTAGATAAGTCATTCATATTATTTTGGGGGTGCAATCGTTGCAATATAGCAGTAGTCTGAAATGGTTAAAGGAGATAGATGCACAGATATTATGGTGATGAGGGCTGTATAAATGCCTAGATAGATCTTGAAGATGGTTATGAAGTGGTAATTGGCTGCTCTGTCACAATAAGAATATATGCTAGACTGAATGTGCTTATGAGCATACGGAGACCAATTACAGCAAGCGTTTTCAGTGAACAAGTCAGACATTTGAACTGGCTTTACAGCCACTTTTTAAGTCTATTCAATGCTCACAAAAGAGATTTCACTGATAGCCTTTAAAGGACATTGTCCCCCTCTACAGAACCACCACAACACAGGCAATGGCAGTTAAAATGTCCATAGGCTACCTTCCCACATATCTCAAGCCTGGCCTGGAGGGAATCACCTGTGTGTGTCGGAGAGAGCGTAGTTCAGTCTCTATGTCTATTCAGTCCTTATTGTCTCTGTTGAGTCTACTTCATTGTGTGTAGATGCCCTGGATCCACAGATTCCCCAGAGAATTAAGGGAAACTGCAGTCTACGTCTGTCTCTCTCTCTTATTGCCTGTTCCCTCTGTACAGCTGCGAACAGCTACATCGAAAACTTTCTGTGGTGAACTGCACAGCATTTTTCCTATGAATTTTCCCTCTTGTTCTGGGGAGTGAGGTGACAACAAGGGCCAGCTTGCTGTCAGGTTCGATTTATATGGATCCCTCAAATAAGGAGTGACAAGGATTGCTTTACATACAACTTTGTTTTACTGACAACAATCTATACATCAATAATTACAATTTAAAAATCACCATTGATTCTTATTTAATACAACAACTTAACTACTTAAAACACAATCACAATTACAAATGTACAATTATATTTACAAAGCTAGCTTATACTATAGGGTTATACTTATACTATTATACTTACACTGCACCAGTGAGATTTGTCAGCAGCAAAGCAGCACTCCAATTCTACTAGTACAATTCCCGGGTTTACATCTGAGTGGAAAATTCTGTCACACTCAGGTTACACAGCCCCACACTCTATACTTAGGTTTGAGTGGCAAGCTGGGGAGAGACAGCAGGTAGATCACACCTACATGTAGAACTATTCTGTTGTTCTTCCAAAGATTCAGGGACATCTCCAGTTTACTTCCTGTTTGTGACCACCTTTTATATTTTTCTTCCACGCAGCAATATGCCCACTTAGCCAATTAGAAGTTTCCAAGAGCGATGAGGTAATTGGGGACTGCACCCCAAAACAGCGAAACTGACAGAGAAACCCGATTCTATTCTTCTTAATTGTCCAGCTATTGTTTGCTGCTGACAAAGAATTACCCGTTGCAATACATGTCTAAACACTATTCAAATGCAGTTTACTGAGTTTCGAGTCACAGAGATTTTGCTACACTACATGAATGGATACTGTTCAAAGGAAGTTTCTCAGAGATTGATACTATTTAGATGAAGTTTACTGGGTTTGAAGTAACAGGTTTTCCAAAGGCTACATTTTGATTACATTGCCTTTAGTATTTAGCGCCTGCGGACTCCTCCCGGGGCTGGTAAGTTTCACAGAGATTTTGTTACAATAGGTGGCCGGCTGGGGGTTGATACAAAGCAGTTAGCATTTTACATTTTGGTCCAATGAGTTTATATTCCTATTAATTTAAAATGGAGTTGGGTCACTTTAATTATAAAATGAAACAATGTTACAACAGGGAGGAGGTGGTTTACTCCTATTCCTTGCTAGCTAAATGCTATGAAAACCCAAATCTGTGTCCGCAAAACATAATTCCTTTAGTTTGAAAGAGTCAAAACATATGATCCTTTTAGCATCGGAGGAATGGAATGGTGTAAGTATTCTCGGAACCCTCCCTGTTACCAGAGATCCAGACTAGATTTCGAATTGAGTTTTGAATTGGTGCTAACCATATGGCCATGCTGTGACTGATAGTAAAGAGAATTTCTGCTGGTCACTGGATAGAGAAGGTGCCATGATAGAAATACCTAGATTCTTTGAAACCAGGGGTCCAAACTCTGGTAGTGTCAATCCAGCCCAATATCCACCCAAGAACATGAAATCAAATTCCATGTAGCTGACATTTGAGTCTCGCTGAATATTACCATATGCGGAGCTTAACAAACTTTGAGGTAGTTTTCAGTTAATTCAGGGTTTGTCTCAGTGTCCTTAACCAACGTATCCCTTTTCCACCACGGCTATAGTGTTCTTTCTGCTGCCCACCCCAGAGGTGCCTGCATTTCAGTGGACTTATATGACTGGGGGCATGTATAACCCATATTACATGGGGGTATGTGTGTGCATATCGATGTGTCCCCCTGTTCTCCCAGAAGTGAGCCAGGATGTGCTTATTTATCTTAGGTACTTCCGTGGCTTCCTATGGCTTCACAGTCTGATGTATTTAACCTCACAACACCCCTGTGAGGTAGGGCAGTGCCATTGCCCCTATTTTACAGGTAGGAAGCTGAGGCACAGAGAGTATGAGTGAGTTGTCCAAGGTCACACAGGGATTCTGTGGCAGAGCAGGGCACTGACCGAGGTTTCCCTAGCCCAGGCTAGTACTGTAATCTCCAGTCCAGCCTTTCTCTCTACCGGGGGAGGACTGAGATTTGTTCCCCTTTAACGCTGTCTTTGGCCACAGCATATTGCAAGCTTCCTCTTCCACTGTGGCCCAGGAAATCTCCATTCACCCCAACACGCTCCATGAACACATTATTTCCTACCCGCTTCTGGAGCAATGAGCCCCCATGCCCTGTTTGCCCTGGCATAGGGCGCTTGGGGCCGCTGGTGATAGGATAACACTGAATCTTGGGTCTTGCAATAGAGGTGAGCCCCAAGATTCAGTGTTATCCTATCACCTCATCCAGGAGCTCAGGGGTCCCCCCGGCTGCCTGTGGTGGCTGAGAGCCACGTGCCCCCCGCCTCCCATGCTGTTGAGAGTGGCGCGGCCCCCGCCAGCTGACAGCTCTGGTTCTGCTGTTCTGGGGCCGAAAGTATCATGGCAGGTCTCTGAAAGTAATGGAATCCGTGACTCCCATGGCCTCTGTGACATAATCTTATACTTAATCATAGCAGATGAAGATAGCTACCTGTATCTTCAGGTCAAAGGCAAACACCCAGACTTGCTGTGGATCACAGAATGCCTGGGCTACTAACCATTACAGCATCAGCTAGAAAACGCTCTCTTTCGCTCACACCCCCCCTCTACTGGCCCTCCACTTACTTACCTACCTGCAACTCTCATCTGACCTCCTTCACTCCTAGGTGCCATCTCTGCTTCTTACCTCAGGTGAATTGGTCACAGACTTACCTCTTATTGCCTTTCCAACTGTACTATGTTAACATGCACTAGGGAGCTTTTTGGGGTGTACCAGCAAGATCTATACAGACCTCGGAGAGTGCTGGAGCGATCCCATCCCCACGGCATGCCCTGTTGCAGCATGGAGAGAAGCGGCTGCATTTAGGGAATCTTTCCCGGGGCCCCAAAGGTTAATGGCGCTGGCAAGAACCGTCTTCCTCCTCCAGTGGCCGTGTTAATGGAGACTGGCCACGCCGCAGACCCCAGATCTGCCTTTCCAACTGCCCCAGAGTTAGCAGGGCTCAGATCAATAGTTTGGGAGCAGTCACCTCTCTAATTTTTAGCCAGGCTTGTTAGGTAGGTGAGTTATTTGAAAGCATTATCTGGCATTTTCTTCCACAGGATGCAAACTTGCATCAGACAGTAGCCGAGAAATACGATCGTAAGGATTGCCAGACCGGCTCAGACCACTGGTCCATTTAGTCCAATATCCTCTCTCCAACAGCGGCCAGCACCACCTGATCCAAATCAAGAAACCGTGCCCAAGGCAGTTCTGAGATAAACTGCTCCCAGGGAAAGTGTCCTCTGAACCGCCCTCTGGTTTTTCATATGTGTCACTGGTCGAAAGCTTCGTTCCATAGAAAATGACTGTTATTTCTAGTTCGTGATCCACAGTCTAGCAGATTGCAAAAGCCAACAAATCTGCAGTAGAATTGTCTAAAGCAGCGGTTCTCAACCTGTGGGTCGCTACCCCGGCGGGGGTCGAACGACCAAAACACAGGGGTCGCCTAAAGCCATCGGAAAATACATATTTCCGATGGCTTTAGCCGCTGAGAAGTCGCGCTACCATCTGTAGCAGCGCTATTCAGCTGGAACGCACACCGTTATGGATGCGCATTCCAAACTGAATGCCTGTGTGCATGCGCAGACGTGATTGAATCATCCGTCCGGGGCCTAAGGGGCGGGGGAAGCGGGGGGAACGCTCCACAGTCCATAGCAGCGCATTACGTGTGTCCGGCGCTTGCTGACGTCATCAGTGGGCGGACGCAGCAAGCGCCGGAGGACAGAAGCCTAGGAGGCGGAGAGCCAAGAGAGCCTGCGAGACAGCCTGCTGGTGTAAAAAAGGTTAATAATGTAAAAACAGTACACACACCATACACACAATACTGTGTAAGTGTAAGGTGCTTTGTGTGTAATCATTATACAGTACACAAAGCAGCTTACACTTACACAAAGCACCATACATTTACACAGTGTGAACTACATCGGTCTTATACTATAAGAGACCACTATAAGATGTAGTCTTATGTCCGAATCATAACTGTAGCAAAATTACAGTTATGTCCGAATCATAACTGTAGCAAAATTACAGTTTTGAAGTAGCCACCAAAATTATTTTTTGGTTTGGGGTCACCGCAATATGAGGAACTGTATTGCGGGGTCACGGCATTAGAAAGGTTGAGAACCACTGGTCTAAAGCCCTCCTATGCAAAGCCCTCCTATGCAAAACTAAGTGGCTCTGCTATTTTATTGCTATCCCAGCCTACGCTGATCAGAGGAAAGATTTGTCTTTGAAAACGTTACCCTATTTCTGGGCTTTTGATAGTTATTTTGGATCCGTGACCTGCTCTAGAATAAAGAATAAACCACTGCCATAGCTCTTTAAATGCATTTCCAAAAGCGAAGAAGCCCTCCCTCTTCTTTACCCCTGTTACCTTGTGCCTGCATGACTCAGGCAGGAAGCTTCCGGCAGCAATTTCCAGTCCCCAAGCCCCTCTGACCAGCTACCTCCAGCCAACTTGTATCACTTCCATGCGAAGTGAAGGGGAATCTATTTTGTTTGTAATAAAGCTGATTATCATAGATAAATGTATCTAATTAGTCTCATTTGCTGACACACAAGCCTTTAATTGCAAGTTGAATAATTAGACATATCTGCATATGCAAATGCATAGGGTTATACTATGTCAGTCTTTAACATGATTTCTCCAGAGACAAATAACGCTATATTTCAGGAGAGAACATGATATATTAATTTACATAGACAAATAACTTTATTTAGAACGAGTCACTCTCATGTTTGGTTTCAAGAAGCAATACGCGAAGAAATAGAAGAGATTTTATGTAGAACGAAACAGCTGGAAGATACTAATTTATGAGGGGGAAATCCTTGCAAACCTTAATGTTTTTCTGTGCAGTCAATGAGTAATGACAGCAGTTAACGTTTCCCATAATAAAAATCTCATTGCTGGGATGAGACAAAATTGTCACGCTGACTGTTGGATGGCTCACATCTACCTTACCAGGGATAATAGATGCAGGGCTTGTAATACATAACTGTTCTCCACACAGAAGTGCTGCAGTGGGAAGGTTCTGTACCTTTTCGCTCTCTACTACAGAGCCTGTCCTATAATACAAACCCTTCTTCCCTCCCTTCTTTCTTGCTGGCATTTCTGCATTCTCCCCTCCCCCCATGGTGGATTATATGACGTGATGCTTAAACTGTTTGGCCTGTTTGCTAACCAGATGGGCCACTACAGCACTAGCAGTGGTCTGCAATTTTGGACCAGGTGCATGCTGGGATATGTGTCCCTCCTCCATCTGGATGCGAAGTGCATACTAATCGCGCAGCAAGATGGTTTTTTTCCTTATGTCTAGGAACCCCAAGTCCAGGCTAGGGAGTCAGGGGAAAGACTATTAAAGCAGGCAAGCAGGTTTTCTTGTCACGCTTTCGAACTGTGTTTGTCAGACGAGTGCATCAACCTGAGTTCAGCCATCCAGCATTCAGCAAAGCAGCATGATGGAAAAATACAAATAGATCACCGTGAATCAAGTGATGTTTTGGTGGTGACAGGCAGTTTCCCCATGATGAGACATTTTTACGGGGCTGCCTCACACAGAAATGAAAATCTGCTCAAAAGCCAAATTTCCGTCCAAAGAGAGAATGCTTTAAAAAGAAAAATCCAAACACCCCCCCACCTGCCTTTGCAGCGACTTGCCCTTTTACACTAGCTAGTGGCTACAATTATCTGTCCCACTGATGCAGGCTTGTTTCCCCTCTTTTTTGCTTTGTTGTACCGTACGAGTC
Organism: Mesoclemmys tuberculata; assembly: GCA_007922155.1. NCBI lineage: Eukaryota > Metazoa > Chordata > Testudines > Chelidae > Mesoclemmys > Mesoclemmys tuberculata. Next base: position 22,748,655 of record ML675625.1, read on the forward strand.
ATCTCCAAAAGGCACTTAATTATTTTTGAAGTGAGCCCTGATAGTGGAGCACATGGGTTTACGCTGCTGCAGATGCTTAATAGTAGAAATATTGCTCGGAAAGAAGTCTGAAGCAAGCTAATTAGGAAGCCTGAGCCTAGGTGGAATTAATGGGGTTGCTAATTATGTCCCTGGTAAGCCTAGGTTGTAGCAATATAAATAGTGTTATTAATGTCCGCACTGTCACCCTGGCCACGTGACAGCCCTGCTCTCAGAAGCTGTTATCTATTGGGTGGAGGAGGGGGTTGGCTGGAGACCAACTAGTGCATCCCTGCGCCCTGGGTACCCTGCCCGTATGCTTCGCCCCCGAGCGGGACAGCATTTTAAACCAGCCTGGGCAAAGCACTGGCAAAGCTGCTGTAGGGAGCCCACCTGCCCAGGTAGCAGGGGAATAGGATCTGATCGGTCCGTCCCGTCTCTAGTGTCTGCGAGGCTCTGAATTACTTTAGAGCCTTTGCAAGGGTTTGTCTGATGGCAGCAGTTGGGGAACAGAGGGATTTGGGAATTTGCCTCCCCCCCCCCCGCCTGCTATGCCCACTCCCTTGCACCCTCCCCATCCTCCTGCAAGGCAATGAGACATTCAGCTGCACCTCTGCAGTCGCATCCTTCCCAAAAGGCTTTGCAGCAGCCCCCTTTTCCGTTTCCACGGCAACTGGAACAGTGATGCTGAGTGGAGCTGACATTGTCCCAATGCGACCTCCCTCCCCCTTTTGTCACGCCTGCAGTGCCCGCAGGGGGCCAGCAGAGGGCAGCACCATCTTAGGGCAGCCAAGAGCATTACCCAAATTAGAAACATTTACCTTGAAATGTAAGGGTCTGATCTATTAATGGACTAACACGGATTTATGTGTAGCCTGTACGCAGGGAAGCCGGAGAAGGGGCAGGAGCAATTCCCTCTGTGCGGAAAGCAAGAGCCGGGCCTCCTGACACTTTTTGTTGTGGTTGTAATTTTTATTTTGGATTCTTTCCGCCACAGACCACTTTACAAAATCAGGACCATCCGGGCATGTCACCTCCAGACCGAACGGTGCACAAAAGGACAGTCCGTTCTCAAAGCGCCGTGGTCGGCTCCCCTCCCTTGACGGACAATCGCAGGGAAAGGACTGTGATTCGGGGCTGATTTACAATGGCCTTGCTGCAGTCAGCTGTATGGTGCAGTTAACAATCAGGAAAGGGGTTTTGGCAGGGATAAGCAATGCTTGGTTGGCACACGAGGCTAACGCTTCCAGTAGCTGCAGTAGAAAGTCTGATGTGCGCCTTCGCAATTTACAATAAATTCCTGGAACATGGATTGATTGAGTCAGGTGGACCAGATGCTGCAGTCTGTCACAGGGCATTTCTTAAGCTTCTCTATTAAAATAAATCCAGATTTCATACCTTTCCTTGAAACATTACAGTTTTAAATTAAATAAGAGGAGTGGGGGAATGTTTTGCATTTTTGGTATGGCCTGCTTGAAAAAAAAAATAGAAATCCCCCTCATGCTAAGGGAAACAGTCAAATCTAGTATCAGATCAGTTTTAAATATGCAATGAGTATGATTATTTTATTTTGGTGAGAATCATGGATGACCTCCATCAGATTTTATTTGTTAAATGTGAACTTTTTTAAGGGGAAAAATCAATTATAACAAACAATCCCGCCACCCCCCAAACCCAACTACTTTCTTCTTACTGATTCTTATGACACCCTTAATGCTAAACAAAATAATGCTTCTTTGATCTGACTATTAAGGGCTTCACAATAGAAGAAAGATGGGGAAAATGACTCCCTATGGCACCAAAATGTCACATCTAATTCCACACTGTGAAATCGTCTCACTGAGGGGCTATGTTCTATTGCAAAGTTTTAGTATCGTCGTGAGAGCTCAAAATGTTTCTGGAGCACTGGCAGTCTGGTACTGCATGGGTTAGCGAGGTAAGAGGGTGGAATCTGCATTTAAAAAAGCTATCCAGCTTCTTTGAAATCTCAGTTGAGTGGGATTTGGTGAATGGCACCTCTGAAGGGAAACCTGCCTTATATAGAGTCAAGGGTTTTTGTGTAACAGCATTGGGAGGCAGCAGCAGCGGGACTGTGATATGACATGGGAGAGACTCCTCCCTCCCCCTGCCTTGCTCTCTGCAGGATGGAGCGACCCTTTCGTGACAAAGTCCTAAAGATTTCAAATCATTAACAGCAGTGGAAATAAATCCCGCATTCACAGAGAGTCTATCCAGGGCAGTGCAAGAAATACGCCACACACTCAGATCATAAGCCTTCATCCCCATGGAGATTTCTACTGGGGAGGCATAGACAGAAAGCCCTATCTATACCCCAGAGTGGCTGTTAATTCAGCTATTAGATACACCAAAATCCTAACCATCTATTTGTTCACTTGTTTCTATTGAGTTAAGGACCAGATCTGGTACCCATTGAAGCCAAAAGCAAAGCTCCCATCAAGGGGCACAGGATCTGATCCTTAGTGAAATCTCCCACGTTGGTTCTTCTGTCCCTTGCATTTCCTAGCTGTTTAAATATTCTGGGAAGTGCTGAGATGGCATAACATGAGGCGCCCCGGCAGCAGGCATGATACCGTAATTCACAAAGGAAACGTACTTCACTGAGTTCTATAATACCTATAGATTATTTCTCTGTGTCTTGCTCAGTGTTTGCTAATTTCACCTCAGCCTTCTCTCCCCTTCTTTAAACGGGTGGCGGTGACAGATCGATGGTCCCGCCAGCAGGGCTGCGTATTGTTTCTGACACGTATGCGCAGCGAAGGATGATGCCTAGTGTGTGACTTTGCACAGAACCACCAAATCTGAAGCCACAGCAAACCACAGCATAGGCTCTTTCCCTTCATATCAAAGTTGCATCAATTTCCTCCAATAAGGAGCTAACGATGAGATTTTCCCCATTGAATTATTGTTATTATTACATATTTATTGTGCAGTAACATCTAGAAATTGCATCTGGATCAGAGTCCATTGTGCTAGGCAAACAGGCACCAACATAGTAAATGGCCGTCCCTCGCTGCGCTGAAAAACTTATAAGCTAAAATAAATTCCATTTTAGCTCTTGCACACTCATAATTGTGCATGTGATCAGTTCACACACACACGTGCACATACACATAATAAGCTGAACGAATTCCATTTTGAATTTTTCCTACTGTTCCAGGCCCAGGTGTTTACTTCGCCATCCCCCATCATATGATTGTTATTCTTTTCCTTACTCGAGAAATTGATTTTCATTGCTCGGGTTGCATAAACTATAGAAACCACCTTCTGTTTATACCTTTTATTCACACGGCAGGGAAGACTTTAGGGAAGCTGCGTTCACAAGCATCGCCTTTAGTTGGAACGCACTAAAGCAACACGGCCGACACTGAAAACTCCATGTACATTTTGACAGAATAAATGAGGAAAGCACATTTCCATATGCCTTTCTTTAGCAATTCAGCCCCCACGTTACAGTGACACCCTTCAAATCCACCAGGCCTTCCCTTGTGGACCGGACAGGCTAACTGCCCTGTGCACACACACATATATATAGACACATACAGACACATAGATATATAGAGAAATATTTTTCCTGCATGGCATTGCCACAGCGTCTTGTTAAAAATAGGCATGTTGTCCGAAGAAGGCAAAGAGGAGAATCAAACCACACACTCAGGTTCAGAAAGCCTCTTTTTGTTTATCTATGTTTTGTTTCTTTTAAATGAAGCGTTGATTTCAAGCATTCCTTTCATAAAAGGTGCCGCATTTTAATGTAGGTCATCCTCATTTGTACTATAGCTTCTTTGCATCAGGACTACATAGAGCTTTCACAATGCAAACAAGTCCAAGTAATAGACTAAACAAATTAGTTATAATGTAATTAAGACGGATGACTGATTAGCCTTTATTTTCCCAGCCTGCTTTAAAATAGCTATCTTGGTGTGTATCTTTTCCTGATTTTTGGCCTCTGCAATTGCGTAGAAAGATAAAAGGATCCCCTAGCTTGGCTAACATTATCAGTTTGTCCTCAGCCATTGAAAATCTTCTTCTTTTACACAAGGTCAAATGCTGTTCTCAATCCCACCAGGGTTAATCTGGATACATCCATTGGATTTACTCTAGATTAACCTGGGTGTAACTGATGGTCTATAGAGCTGCTGTGATATCCCGATAGTATCGTATCAGATATCACCGGTTCCTAGAGAAGGGTAGACAGATACCCCAAAATAGCAAACCGAACCTCACTCACAGCTGGCAGGCAATAGCAGTTGAGCTAATCAGCTACGCCAATGAAAACCCAAAGGGAATCCACTGATTTTGATGCACTCTGGATTTTACATCTGTAGACTTGAAAACAGAATGTGGGCCACAGATTTTTTTTTCTATTTCCTCTTTTTCAGTGGCAATTCTGTCTCTCTCCCCATATGAGTTAAAACCTTACCTAATGGAAGTAAGGAAAAAGAGTCCCTTGGACTATAATATAATATAGCCCGGTATTTACCTCCTGTAAATAAGGAATCATAATGCCTAACCAGAAGAAAAGGTGTCCTTAACAAAATCAAATCTGACTCCTTGGCTGCCTCTGGGTTCTCACTGTGAAATTCATCAGGGTTCTATTCTATTCTATATAGGTTCTTCCACCTCCTTTATGACCATAGTATCTGAGTGCCATCCAGTTGTGCATAAGTGACTAGCTTACATCTGTCATGTGAGGTTTGTTCTTTCTTTCATCTTCCCCTTAGGGGAGAAGTGTGCATGGAGTGTTTTGTTTTGGTAGGATTTTGGTTTGAGGGATTTTTTTAAACTGTTCAGACTCTATCCTCACTGCACTGGCCAGGATGAAAATCTGTATAAGGAAAAGTCCTATAGGAAATAATTTCCCATCTACTAGACATTTCCTTGATAACTTCTCATTGTTTAATATTTCCCCCTGCCCTCCTCTGAGGGGCTTTGCCTCCACAGGACCAAACGGAGACTTGGTATTTGCCAACCTAGAGCCACAGAAGTTGTCACAGGCAATCAGTAAAAGCTTAGCATTGGAATCTTTGCAAAAGCAGTGACTGATGCACGGAAAAATGTAGCCCTGTGTGGGCATGTTCTTGGCAGGGAGAAGAGAGCGGAAATATTCAAGACACCAGCATGGCAATCTCAATACAAACGGGGCAATACGCTCTGGGCTCATTGGGCTGCTAGTTAGCCACTTAAGCAGAAATTCCTTTTGTGCCTGATCCTGCGCCATTGAGATCAGTGGGAGCTTTATCTCTGACTTCATTGGGCACCACATTAAGCCCTTTGTGTATGTGTCTAATAATAATGAAGGCTACATTCACTTGTGCTGGAGGCTGGAAAATATGGACTGTGAAGTCTAGTGCACCGTTCGCTCTGATTCTGGGTAACTCTTTTGACCTGAGCAAGGACGGCAGGATCAGGCCTGCTATCCTATCCAATCGAATCCAATCCATGTTTTCCTTTCCCCCTTTATGTCTCACAGGGCTGGCAAGGAAGTTTATGCCACTTCCCTTCTTGTTTACATCTTGATCTGATCTGCCTGAGTCAAATCTTCTGTGGTGCTAGGATTCTTTAACTTGCGTGTGAGTGTAACATCCTTTATGTGATCCGGAATAAAATGCTCGCCTGGCACTGCCTGCAGCCCCCGCTGTCTTCCTCATCAATATTTAAACTTAATAGTCAATCCCCACCCATCCCCTTTTGCAGGCTGGGTCATAAAGAAGGCTGATAAAAAAAAAAAAAAAAAGCTAACCCGAAGATGTGTCGTTGTGATAAGCGCTTTCAAATCTTCCAGGATGCCACTGTGTCACAATTTCAGTTCATTAGGCGGTGCAGGGAAGAATTGGTGACATCAAAGCCCTCCTTTTTCCCTATAGAAATGAGAACAGCTCTTTTGATCTCAACCCTTAATATACCCCCTGGATTAATATTTACTTGTACAGCTGAAACCTACAGAGGACTCTGCACTTGATTCCTCCATATGTTCTGAAGCTGTTTTAGTTGCTCTCCTGACTTTTGGAAGGAGGTGGGTTTTTTTGGTTGTTGTTTTTTCCCCCCTGTTCATTTTGCATCTCTAACCCAGCATGAGAAAAAGACAACCCACCCCGACTCAACCAGTTACTTTGAAGCTGGCCACGATCAAATGTTTTTATTTTTGGGGACTGAGCCAGCTGTTTGTTTGAATCCCTGGCTTATATTGAGTCAAAGAGATAATCTCTCAGGCCCCATGTGCTTAATCTGTTAGCTGTTAATGTTGCATAAGATATCAAAATGGTCCCTTCTCCCATGGGTTGCCAGGGTATTTATAGCTTAACACAGAGGTTTACAATATAACCACCATTTTCAGAGCTGCACAGGGTGTGTTTGTGTGTTTGTAAAATAACAAAATACCCATTGACTTTAATGGTGATGTGATTGTAATTCAATGTAACAATGTCACAATGTAGTCTGCATGCTAGGAGTATGTCTCCTGATAGGAAGCATGGTAGAAACAACTTGGTTTCTAATTAGATCTTGTTTAGGATCCCGATTGCCTAATACCAAAGCTCAGAGGCGCAGATGCTATTTATATCTGAGCCTCTGAGCTCTGGCATTAGGCAAAAGGAATCCTAAACAAGCTCTAACTGGAAACCAAGTTGTTACTATAGTTCTGTTACTTTAGAAACCAGTTGCTATGTCTGAGCAAGGATATTGCCTTGTAACTACATTATATACAGTACTCCCTGAGACAGAGTGCACAAGTGCAGGTACAAGTCAAACTTAATACAAGTGTGAAGCCCTGATCTTTCATATAAAGAGAGGCGTGGACCAGGGTCCAGGTCCTGAAGCTATTTAGAGCAGGATTTGACTCAATGAGTGCCAGGTGCATGACAAAATGGACAGGAAATGCTAAATAAAAACATGTGACTGGCAGGTCAATTTCTTCTGTGTTGTTATTGTCTTTAAGTAAATAGATGGCCTCTTGCTTAAGGTCTATTCTATTCTATTCTACATAGGTTCTTATACCATGCTCATCACTGAAATGTCTGTTCTGAAACTGTAGGCACTTTCCCACAGATTGGGAAAATGAGTGGTGTTTTAAGTAGATTGTTTCACACGTTTTTAAACACCACTTGCTGCCCAGCATAGGGAAAATCAGTGATGTTTAAAACATATTAGCTCATTGCGGTCAACTCTACTCTTCGGGACAGATTCACCTGATGGGGCCCTGTCCCCTGTAGGTTTCAGTTATACAAATAAATATTAATCCGGGGGTATATTAGGGATTGAGATCAAAAGAGCTGTTCTCAGTTCTATAGGGAAAAGGAGGGACTTAAAGGAACTCTCTACTGAGCCATCTTTCTTGAACCAGCTCTAAAACTTCATGACATACAGATTGTTGCTAATAATGACACATTACCAGTTTCTCTTTTTTCTTTGCATTTTCCCCCCTGCTGTTTAGGGGGTTAAACAGCCTTGATTTTCTGTGGCTGACAACACCACGTCATATACTATTTATCTTGTCAAAACTCTCTCCCTCTACCCTCAGTTCCCATTTTGTTCTCATTACTAGCGATTATGAAAAACAGGGCTAAATACTTACTTTCATATGATTTATCCAAATGTTGAACTGCATAATTGGGGAAGCTAAGACATTATCTCTTCAGATTCTGTCAAGACTCAATTTCTGCATTTGATTTAATTTTTAAATTCATGACCTATAACAGTATATATACTTATTGCTGTGATAGTGAGGTGACTGAACAATATATCTGTCAGTCAGAAAGGGGAAGGTGCGTATAATTTGTACGAATTTAAACAGTCGGTTTTTTAAAGAACACTTCCTTTCCATGCAGTAATTAACGTCAAGTAAACAGCATCAACAGAAAGGAAATTCAGTTGGAAAGAAAGCCCTCACAGATGTAATGAAGATAGTAAATAGCTGGCATAAAACTCTGATTTTACTTTTACTGACAGAAATGACACATGAACAAATGTATTATGGAGTTGGAACCTTGAAAACTAACATGTATCATTTTCACAGCTGAGCCAAAGCCAACAGAAAGGTTCCCATGGACCTCCATAGTCTTTGGATCCTTTGTAATGCATTTTTATATTTGCAGTGATGTAAGAGCTGAGGACCCTGACAAAAAAGTTATAACCGTCTGCCTGCTTAGCATCTACTTGCCTGAAATCTCCTCTACTTTCAGTTCACTTTATTAATTGCTTTTGTATAAAATGTATCAGTGCGCGCACACACACACACACACAGAGTGTGTGTGTATCATAGGGCAGCCAACTTTTTGTGTGTCCCTGTCTATTTTTCGAACCCAGCAGTTCACTCGTGCAGTCCTCAAATGACTTTTGCATTGCTGTGACTCTAAACGCAGTTACTTATCCTCAGTGAACTGTCTTGATCAGACATATTTTCCACATCCAGCGAAAATCAAGATCAAGAGTCACACTGACTGCAACGGCAGTTTTGTCTGAATAAAGCTTGTTAGAAGTAATCAGTGAGTTTAGTAGTGAAGTCTTTTTAAAAAGAACTATGCCACTGACTCCTTGCCACGAACAATACCTCACTTCTCTCCAAATCAACACGGACACAATGTTGAAATCGTTAATAAAACAAATAATCAGGCTGCTAATATCTGCATGCACCATTTTGGAAAACGATAATAGCTCAACCATCAGGGAGTACAGTTAATGTATAAAACAATTACTGTAGTCAGATGCTTAAATAAGAGCAATAGTGGTAGAAAATGTGTTACTGTACAAGAAAGCTGTTTGCAACATACAGGATATTTCATTTGCAATTTGGAGCAGCACTGAAATCAAACAGAAAAAATTCTAAGATGCAACTTGATCTATCTACCAGCAGCCTTTTTTCTTAAGCAGAAATCTGCCATACACACACACACACACCCTTCCCCCCCAAGATTTTTACTTGTTATCCGTGGCTGTAGAAAGTAAGATAGTTATTTAAAGCACACTTAATTACTGCTAGCTTGTTCCTATCAGTAGTTGTCTTTCTTTTAAATACATATACAGCAATAAGTCAGAAGAGATTTCTTTTATGTAGGCATTTTAAACAAGACTCTCTCTCATTGCTGTTTCTGATGAGGATCTAACTGTTAATCTTTTATCTTGCAGTCAGCCATAAGATTTTTCAGTGATTCTTCCCTGCTTGCGAGACTACTGCAGTAAACAATAAGAATTATTTTAACTCATCATGTATTTCAGATGGAGGCAGTAATTCAGTTCCCAGTTTCTTGAGCATTTGGTGGATTTTGACCAGCTTGAATTGCTACAGCTTGCTTCCTTTTATTCTGTTATAACCCAGACCTTAACTTGCAGTCCGCTTTGCAGAAATAGTTAGAATTTTTCATTTGTCTCTTTAAGTTCCTCCATTGCTTGTGAGAAGGGACAACATAATAAGAACCAAAACATGTGGCAAAAGGAACAAGAGTAAAAGGAAAACCGTGGGTTTGGATCCACTGTTAAATTAGTTGCAATCAAGAACTGCAATTATTGAGAAAGTTATACATGCATGCTTCTTTCTAAGAAAGGGTTTGTCTTAATTTAACCATGGCATAGAGATACAAGCATAAGTAAGCAAAATATCTTGACTTAATTATACCTGGGTTTATCCAGTGACAGGGCTATATAATCACCAGGATTTCCTGGATGGGAAAAAAGAGAAACTTTTTTTAATTCCCTCTCTCATTTGTTTGAAACTCAAAATTTGAACCATTTTAACCTACTCTACAGTTGGTCCAAAAAAGGGGGGGGAAGAATTTTTTGTTTTTGTTTTTGCAACAATTTCATTCATTTTTTTCCATTTTTAATTTTGAATGTTCAAAATTCAATTTTTCATTGATATTTCAAAATTGAAAATATTTGGTCCAGCCCAATCCATTCTCAGAGTAACATCACTGCCTCCAGTTGAATTACATCAGGGATATATTTGGCCCAAGATGTTTAGTTCAATGTCCATTGTTATGGAGTTGGATCCATTAGGGCTGATAACATTAGTGTTTCATTATATCCCTGGTCCTTTTTTATTTAATACTTAGACATTAAAATGTCAGCATCCATTACATTAGTTATTATCTGTGTATATGTAAAAGAGGCTTAACTATTAAGGGAAAAAGGTATTGCTCAGGGCCTGCTCTGTTTATGATGTGTGTCAATAAAACCTTAACTCACAAAACAGTTGTCACATTGATTTTTGGTGCTTTTTATGACGGGGTGGCTAAGCGGCAAATGTCATTGGCATGTTTCGTATGAGCAGATATAGTTCATTCATTATTATTAATAATATGATAACTGCCTGGAAGAAAATGATGCCTACAACTGACTGATTTAAAACTATACAAGGAAAAAATGATTTTTTATTTATATTTAAACAATATTTGCTGAGTGCCCAGTTTCAGAGGAGCCATTCACAAATGCAAATAAAATACTTGACATACATATCGTTATTTTATTTAACATGCTTTGTATTTGTTTTCATTGCCCTCATGCAGCATCTTCTTTATTTGAATCAGTGCTCTGCTGTGCCATTTTTAACATAAATTAATCCTTCCCCTCCCTGCCCCAGTTCCCTTCAGAGTGGGAGGTCAATAGGTTGTAACTTGTGACTTTGAACCTAAGCCAGACCTAATTTATGGATAATTTTCTGTTTCTTTAGTTGAACTGGTTCCATGAGATCATCAGAGAGTACAAAACTGGGCACAGCAACTTGGAAAAGAAAATATTGTCAGATTTAAAATCTATGCTCCCATGAATGGGATATGTGGAAATTAGTAAACAATAATATCACCCTATATTCCATCTAAATCTGCCTATAATATTAGGTAGGCTCTTCTTCTAAACTGTTTTCATTACCTAATCACAATGTAGATTAGCTCACTAAAACAAGCAAGGAAAATCATTGTTGAGGAAATTAACTATTTTTTGTTAGAAATTAGTTTTCATACACTATGTGCAATATATTTTCTCCTCAAATTCTGTTTATCAAACTAATATTGACAAAATACTGATTTGCTTTTCTAGATCTTAGTCAAACACTTCAGCAATATTTGCCTGGGACAAAAGGTTAAGGTTTTACATTACAATATGTAAACAAGTAGATTTTTTATTCTCTTGAGAGCTAGCAAGTCAAAGCTTATTTTTAATGGCATCTAAATATTTCTTTGTAGATCACATGAAGAAAGGGTTGAAATAATCAGTAAATCTATTTCTGATTTGTGTTTAATTTGCTTTAAGGAAACATTTGGTCTTTTCCCCTGTAACAATGAGTTGTTATGGCTACTCATAACGGACCTGATTCAAAGCCCATTCAAGTCATTTTGAAGACTCCCATTGATTTCAATGGGCTTTGGATCAGGCCGCTAATAACCACCAATATTCTCCTATAAATCACGGAAGAAAATGTAGAGCAATACTAGCATGTCCCTCTAGCTTTCTGCTTATATAACAGTGCTTTTGTTGGAGACTGCATGAAAGGAAACAGTATGAAATAGGCCAAAAAAGGGGCCGCAGCGCGTTGCATGTGTCAGTTCATTTTTGACTTAACTGCCTCACCCACTTCTGGGAGCGATACCCTTGCACTTCACATCACCAAAACCATCTGCTATCATTGTGCCTAGAATTGCCTCATCCTCTAGAGGCAGCAGGGGAAAATGGCAAAGCGAAATCCTTCCATCAAAATAATAATATTCATAATAACAAAAACTTAAACCTATTCAAACCTGGAAAACGTTTTTGCAATGCAAGTCCACCTCAACTGCTGGGTTTCTGACAGATTGGTGCCCCCCTTTAGAAAGCGCTGAAGCGAGTTGTTGTGTTGATGTTATCCAGGATGTTAGAGCCAGTAAACCGTCCGCAAATAAAAAATGCCAATAAGGAAATAAAATTCTAGTATGAGTTACAGGCACGAAATGATCATAGTTGTTATAACCTCCTATGTCACACACACACACATACGCATGCACGCACACACACACGCACACGCACACACACTTCAATTAACCCAACAAAAAATTCAGGTTTTAGATCCTAAGATTGAAAGAATTCGTTCAACTATCTCCATTGTGCTTAAGTAATAAACAGTGAATTATGGGGGGTTTTACATGATAAACACTGTTCTCTCAACTGCATGGAGGCATAACTCCCTTTAACATTAATGACAGCTACATATGTGCATAATTTGGCTGGAACTCACATAGGCATAAAGAAGGGACGCATATCCCTTTGTAATATTTGGGCAAAGTGTGACGAGTAAAAGATGAACTAGCACCTTTTAGTTCTGGATTTACTGCCTTTGGTGATCCTAAAATAATCTTTTCACACTTCGGCATTTGAATGTAATTTTGGGGATTGATAAATTCTAGAAGTCAGGATCTTTCATGTCAGGAATCTATAGATGTTATCAGCACTAAAACTAACATTCATACAACGTGGAGGAAACCACCTGGCTAAAAAACAGGCTCCGGGTTTATAGGGTTAATTCTTTTAAAAGAATGCTGACATTGCTTTGCTATTCTGTCTGGGAAACAGGATCCCAGGGAGTTAAAGCGAAATAAACCTCCTCATGCATTTTATGTCACAACTTTCCATTTGTGTATGTGTGTGTGTGTATGTGTGTGTGAGACCAAGCCAAGTTCATTTTTAGCTCTACCCTTTTGAAAACTGCTGGTTAAAGATAAACTAAAATGCCAGAACTGAAATTGCCCACATTATCCCCTACGGGAGCCTGCAATGTCATCTTTCATTAGATACTGATAGACCAAAAGCCCAAGGCATAGTGAACGCTGGTTCCTAAGAAAGGGCTGGGAGTCAGGATCTGCATCTCTGTGCTGAAATCTTGCTTCTCTGTCCTTTTAGGTTTGAGATGAGCAATATTTTTTCGGACATGTCTGCTTTCAGACTGCAAATTTCAGTCTTCAAATCAAAAGGAAAGTGTAATACAGCATTCCAGAGTCTAAAATTGCCATGACAAGTGGTTGCATAATTTGAGAGGCTTTGTCCAGTGTCAGACCTCAGATCATGGAAGAGAGTCATTCAGCTCTGATGGCATGCTCAAAACTATTGTGAGCTGTGTAAGTCTAACATTCTTTATAGATTAAGAACGCTTTTTAAAAATCAAATAATCTTCCCCCAGATGAAGGCTGTGTTGTCACACTGATTCTGCAGTTGCTGAGAAATGGGTGCTCTTGCTTGGTGGATTTTATTGCATGGGCTACGGGCGACGTGAAGCAAAAAGGAGAGGAAAATATTTTGTCTCAAATCCTGTCTGTTCAGAGAGCTTTATAAAACCTAAAGGTCAGTGACTTTCCAGCATCCCTTCTCTTTGCATTTGAACTAGAGAAGCACTGTCGTTCAGAAAATTGTGGCTACCCCTGAACTGGCTGCTTGAAGATAGGCTGGCTATTTTACTAAAGCAGGGGCCAGGAACCTTGTTCAGGGAGTGAACCAAATCGAATCCATTTTGATATGGAGGACATCAGATTGAGCTGCTTTTGATGTTTGTGTGCCCCCAAGGACAATCTTCTTGCACCTGCTCGGAAGCATAGGCTGCGGAGGACAGAGGAAAGGAAAAGGCTTGGCTTTACTCGCAGAGAGAAATGGTTTAGATGTAGCAAAATCATTTAATGGAGGAAGGGTGGAGGATCCAAATGAAAGTTTTATATAAAAGAATGTCAGTTAACCTGGTATTTATATGGAATATTAGAATATTGGCTTATTAGAATATTAAAATATTGGCCTATTAGAATAATTCATCTATTAGAATAATTGGCCAGTGGACAGCTCTGTAAAAATGCAGGCAAATGTGCCAGGGCCAACCAAAATCACAGGGCCAAAAATACACCTGCATATTCCCCACCAGACCCACGCTATCTGTCCATCCATCGATCCCTAAGATATGCAAAGAGCCAACATCAGCACTATAACAAAACCACCCCATCAAGGCAGGTAGTCCCCTGCCTATACGTAGGTGGCAGTTACAGTACACACGTCAGGGAAGGCAGTGCCCCGAATGGCTCTCTCTATAGCAGTGGGCCTGAACCCACTTGACAATAAAGAGAGGGGAAATGTTTTACAGCTGAGACTGGGTTTCTTTGCCCTGGTGCGTAAGTATCTGTGTCATACTTCGGAAAGGCACGTAACTGGAATATAGCTGTGCGAATTGTTTGTGAAAACTAGCTGCAGCAAGCCAGCTAAAGGACCAGCACAAATCACTCAAATAACAACACTGAGACCAATAGCTTCATGGTTAGGGCACCACTTCAGCACTTTGGAGAGCTCTGTGTAATTCCCTTCTCCACCCCAAACTTCCTGTGTGACCTTAGGCCAGTCACTTAGACTCTCTGGGCAGCAGTTCTCTGCCTGTAAATGGAGATAACAGCACAGCCCTACCTCGCTGCAGTGTTGTGAGGGTAAATACAGATAATCTGATGCTAAGAGACAGCGTGATGGGAGTCACATAAGTAGCGAAATAACTAACGAAGAGACTAAATTTCAAAGCAGTTGTTTAGGGCAAATCGGAAATTGGGTCCTTAATGAAGGTTTCATTGTCCACTGAATACGTATTTGGAAATCAAGAGGTTGATGTTCATAAACTATTTCTCAAACAGCGCTGCCTTCGTCACGTGACCCTTCTAATAGTTGTCGAGATGGCTGTTTATTTCACACTGTGAGACAGAGACCTTTGTGGAAAACATTCCCCCCACCCCTGTGCCAGTGTGGAAGCTTTAAAACTCTGCTTGGCTTTTCAAACAAGTGGAATTACATCGTATCTTTCCATTTTGCTCAAGTGCATTTAATTCTGATGACAGGTGATGGGATGATGGCCGAGGCATCTGAAATCTTCTTTTGCTCTATAGAACAAGTCAAGCACAGGGGCAGCTCTCGGCCTTTTTCTATCATTCAGCCAATGTGCCTTAAACCATTTCTGGAGGGATTCTCTATAAGAATGGAATAGAGGTAATTTAGTCTCTAGTCATAGATTCAAGGGGGTTAGGATTTTACCCACAGCTTTTTTAAGGCCATACGGGCATATTGTCATCTGGCTGAACCTCCTGCCTAGCACAGGCCACTGCATTCTACCAAAGAATTCCTCTATCAAGCCCAGGAACTTGTGGTTGAATGACTGCATTGTTTTTAGAAAGATATCCAGGCTTGATGTTAAGACTTCCAGGGAGGGACAATGCACCACATCCTTAGGTAGGTTATTCCAATAGCTAATTATCCTCTCTATTAAAAATGTGTGCCTTGAGTTTGCCTAGCTTCAACTTCTAGCCCTTTGGATCTTGTTATGCCTAGATTAAAGAGTCCACTCATACCAGATATCTTCTCCCCGTGTAGGTAATATCTGATAGTACAGGGCTCTTTAAACTACCAAACAAAGTCATAACAACATCCAATGCCTCTTCACTGTGAATAAAGGGGTGCAAAATATGATGGTGGGTTTTGTGATGCAGAATCTCATCCACTGGAAACTGTATCAAGACCACAAATAATTTCAGATAGGTGGCTAAATATTCACAAGCTGATGACCACTTTTGCTCATCTATAATTCTGGGTGGATTTCCAATTAGTGATTTAGCATGGAAGGGCTCCATATTCCACTACCAATCCCATAGGAGCCTCTTTAAAAAACAAATTTGGGTTGTGGTGGGAAAAGACTCAATCTCCCATGGCTCTGCTGACGTGGATCCTTGTTAAGTCTTTAGTTTTCTGACTATTTTATTTTTAGCCATCAGGGTTTAGTGCACTTTTCTGGATGCTTTTGAACGAATGTATGTTGCTATGTATACAGCACAAAGCAAGCAACACTGCATGGCAAAGATCACTGTATTTTCTGAGTGCAGTGGGCTGGACCACTTCACTTCATACATCATTTGCAACTGACTGAATACATGAAACCGTAACACTAAGTAAAGAAGACTGGAAAAAATACATTGTTCCAAAAGTTATTGAGCAAGGCCAAAGGGATTTCATTTTCATTGCACTACCACTTCACAGGAGGCATTAATAATAGAGCTACAGTAAGCAAAAAACAAGTAAATGCTCCTGATAACTCTGTCCAGACACTTTGGGCAGGGATTTCAGTTCACTACCAGGTCACAAGTTGCATTGCAATGTTACATACTGTACCTCCAGAACATGAAGGGAAGATGGACGGTGTATTTTTGTTTTTGAACAAGTTTTATAGTGCACGAGTGCTTCAGTGGAGGGATTATTTTTGGTGAGATTCTCCATAGGAGCTTAAGAAGAAGAATCAACTTTGTTGTGCTACTCGTGCTACAACATTTTAACTATGGATTTAATTTCACTGCATCCTGAAGACCCGCTTCAGCATGCAGTGAGAAAAGGCCACGATGATCTTTGCTCAGATAGTCCCTCCCCACCGGGCCTTTTCAATTTTAACACTTTTGCTCTTTTAGTTCATGTTTTATGTATTGTGGGTGAAATTTCATCTTCCCAGCCTGTTGCATAGGCTGCTCGTCTGGGATAAAGCTCAGTTTTAATCTCACATGTAATGACCTAAGTAAAATCACAGGAATGAAAGCTAATAGCAACAGCCACAACCTGGGTCTTGGGCCCACTTAGTCTACAGCTTATCAGTGAAGATGGATTTCATGGGCCAGGCAACTGTATCTGCTGCTTTTATGCCCTGCGTCACTGGAAAACCTACAGTAGAACAACACTGGTGTCCATTAGTACAAAGTGACATGCTTTTAAACAACACCAGTGGGAACACGGAAGCCCTGTCCCTTCCTTTGCTTAAAAGAACATGCAAAGCATGGTGTTCATGGCATGAGTTCACCTGATCCTGTAACAAACCAGGCAGAATCAGAATATGCCTTCCAAGCAGATGGATTGCCCAGTGGTAAGAGCACAAGCAAGGGAATCTAGCTGCATGGCCATGATTTACACAGACAATGGGGTTGGATGTTAATTCTTATTATTACCGCTGTAGACCCTAGGAGCGTCAGTCAGGTGGAAGTCCATCGTTCTAGGTGCCTTATAGAAACACATGAAGGCAGAATCCTGTCCCTGACAGTTTACAATCTAAGCCTGGGGTGTAAATCAGGGTCTGAGTTCTTAGTTTGTATTCTAGAGGCAGTCACTTACACTGTCAGGGCCACGTTCACTGGCACAGAACATCACATCAGGGCTGAATTTGGCCTACCTCTAAGTGGAGAGACTATTACTTCCCTTGCAAGGACGTTGTGAAGTTTAGTTAGTTAGTGGGGGTAAAATCAGGGATGCCCTGGGATGAAAAGCACTATGGGTGTGATCCTCCTCTCGATCACTGTAAATGGGAGGAGCACCAGAACATCTGCAACACTTCAAGGGTCTTGTCTGGCTGTACTTTCCTCAGCCTGCTGTATCTGCCCTTCCTTATTCATGTAAGAAGAGTAGCAATATGGCGAAAAGCTCCACCTAGATACTTATACGGCCCATTACTGGGGTATCCAAGCATCTTGTTAAATGAACTCAACGTCTCTGTGCCATAGGTTTGTATCACGATCTCCAGCTGACCCAGACAGAGACGCCTTTTGCTCAAAGTCACACAGGAAATCTGTGCAAGAGCTAGACATTGAATCCAGATCTCCTGGGTCCCATCCCAGTGCTTTAGTCAAAAAACAACCTTTATCCTCTGAAAAATACATGTCTTTTGTTTTGCAGTCACACAAACTGTAGCATTTTGTTGCATGAAAATTCACAAACCCAAAATTTGTTTTTATTCACAATTTTGGTGAAATGGCTATTTTATCATTAAAAATTTCAAGGGAAATTATTTCCATCTTTGCTTGAAAATCAGGCCCTTTTTAGCTCTTTCAATCAGCCTATTTTTCCTCCTTGAAAATAAACTGGAAAATATGCCTGATCTTTTGTGAAAAGTGTGCTGGCCTTAGTGAAATTTTCCATGAAAATGGGTCTGGACATTGACAGTTTGCAAGAAGATGCTGAAAAAATTGGGACTGGTTCCCAATAATTCTCAGGAAGTCAGTAAATCTCAGTAATTCAGATGCAAAGTCAGGTGGGATGTGTCAGTTTCTATCCCTCCTTCCAGGCAGCTAGTTTTCCAGCCTTGTAGAATAGCTCAAAGCTTTTCAGTTGCTAGGGCATTAGAGTCCCAAAACAAGATCGACAACAATCCTTAACGCTACCCAAGCTGAGTCCTTTCCCTTGGCTACAGGAGTTTCCCAGCTCTATGGTAGTATCAGGGAGTGATTTATACCCTCCCTACTCCAGGTCCTAGCCTTGGGACCCTAGTTCACAGAGCAGCTGCATTCTCTAATCTCAAAACTGCTCTGTTTTTTCAGGGCTACCTGGTGCAATAACCACATATGTTTGGGCCTTTTTTTCCTGCAGTCTACTGCCAAGCTGCTGCTTCTCCTCAGACCTGCAACCCACCATACAGACCTTCCTCTCAACCTCAGCTCTGCACCCTACTGAAAGGGCAGCTCCTGCTTTTATAGCTGGCCCCTCCTTTCAGACTGCAGCCACATGACCCCATGCGGTCAAGTGCTTCCTTTTAGTCATGTGCTCCTTCCAAGGACTACAAGTCCCAGAATTCTTTGCTTCAAAGGAGTCAAACATTGCAACAGGATAAGCCTTTAAAAGAGTGCTATGCCATTGAAATGAATGCTTGTTATGCTGGTGTAAAACTGGTGCAAGTGTACGCAGAATCTGGACCCTTGAATCTTCAGCAATCTTGCATTTTCTTACAAATATTTCACACAGATCTAATATTGTCAACCCCCAAGTATACAAAACATCATGTGTCAGGTACCGCCCCCCCCCTTTGCCAATGATGTGGTTGGCTTAAAATCATGACTTTTAAAAAAAAAAAAAAATTGTTTTAAATAATACAGGATGGGTTCGTTTTATCCACCTTTTGGGTGTTGAGACTTTAGGGTGCACGCAGGTCACAATTTCAAGTTTTCTGCACAACCACAAGGGTTAGAAACTCACTTAAAATAAAATAAACTAAAATAAAATAAAAGCTGAGAGTCTCATGCAACCACAGAACTCCAGGAGCTGGATCTTTTAGAAAGAATCAAATATTGGGAGACACTTGATAAAATCCTGAGAGCTGGGAACACTGCGGAGTGAGGCATCCTTCCCCATTAGTGTAGCTGCCTCATTAACATGCACGCTGTAATCTCATTTGCTCCAGCATTGCTTTGATGTTAATTCCAGTGTTTCGGTGCAATGGGCTGTTGTACTTTCTGTTCCAGAGCTAACATCACTCTCCTCTGCAGTTCACTCCTCCTCTTTGTTTCTTTTTCTGTTTGGGCCTGTTCCCCAGACGGCCCCCCCTGATGAGGTCAGTGACACTTTGTGCCAAGGCTGACGTGCCCTTCTGGTGTGCCACGTGTTGGTTCAACTTTCTGAATGCTCGCCGAGCAGAGCTGCACTGATTGGGTTCAGCAGCTGATTTGCTTAAGTTTCCTCACTGTTTGGTGTCAGGAATCCTTTTCCCTGCTCGTAAACTGCTTGTATCCCCTTCCTGCAGCCTGACAGCTCTATAAGTGGAATTTACAGCATTGGGTAACACCACAGAACGTTTACCTGCTCTGGGGCTGAGTCAATGAAATTTCAGTGGAGCCTTCGCTCACTGGGTGCTAATTGATTGGTCTCTAAAAGAGTACATATATTTGTAAGCGGACAGTGTAGATGCAATTTAAAAACAATCATTCGGTTTACTGAATGGTGTGCGTGCCGTATGGAATAGGCTAGACCTGTGTTTCAGACATCACACCTCATCGTTGACCCAGTCAATGCAGAGAGATTCAGATTGAACTCCCCGATGCACTGACATGAAGCCCCTTTTTAGTCTGTGGCAAAGTACTGACTTGCAGGGCCTTGCGCAGGAATGAGAAAGTGCATTTTTGAGTCTCTCCAAGCTCAGGTGCTAAAACCTTGACTAAAGATGCAAACCACATACCAGCAGGTAAACCCTGTTAGTTCCAACCAGGAAATAAAAGGCTGTGGAGGGTTCTTTTTTGAGCAGAAGGAACCAGGGACAGGGACAGAGGAGATCCTGTCAGGAAGCCTTACAAACAGCAACTCGTGGGGAGAAAGAATTATGGTTTGGTGTTATTTGGGTTACCAATAAAGCGATGCCCTGAGAATGGGCTACGCTTGGGTGATATACAGCGTACACAGACTCTGTTCAAAGAAGGGGAGGAACTTCACCTGCTGACAAAGACATTCATTTTTTACTAGCATTTTCTGTACATATTGCACATAGCTTCATCACTTACTATTGTGACGGGTCAGAACTCTCCCTCAGAACACAGACAAATGCGAGAAGGTATTCTAGCCTACAATATAGGAGACCAATGATTTTAATAATTAGTGGCTTACTTAAAAGGTAATTTTTATGCTTAATCTGACCATTAATTAGAGAGGGAGTGGGATACCACGATATAGCAGAATGCTGTTGAGGTTTTCCTATCCACTTAGATGGGGCAGGCCCTCCCTTGGGATGGTTCACAAGACAGAATCTGACACAAGGAAATGGAAGCTTTGCTTTATTGTTACCTGCTGCATAATGCATCCAGTTTATATACTGAAATTTCCTTCAAATGGGAATATACAATACGTCCCAGGAGCAATATTGTATCTTCATGAGACAATATGAATCCTCAAGGAAGCATTGAACTCTTTCTGTAGAAACAGTATTGAACTCCTTCTGTCTGGCTGAACCCCTCCAAAATGCATTGCATGGAGAGTTGTGGGTACAACACCTTTCCCGTTCCCCCCTTCAAGCTTTTCTCTTAAAGGACCAATCTGGTTTCTATAATGCTGTCAGGAGGCGTCCCACAAATACCATATTTACTGATGCGTATGCAGGCTGTCCCTGAGGGTGAGAGCTTTGTGAAAAACATCACCATGTTAGCTAGCCAGCTGGCCAGTGCAGTGATAGCAATTGTGGCCCCATCCCTTTTAAAGACAGTCCTTGAGAGGGATATAGGCTGCAGGGGGATAAAGTGGTTCTAACTGTTTGATCAGAAACTTATCTTCTATAGACATACTGTGGGTGCAGTTGTTGAGGTGTTACTTGCATTGTGAATAATCCCATTGACTTCAATGGGGCTGCTGAGGTATGTAAATGCTCACAAACATACAGGTTCCACAGTCCAGCCCTATAAATATCCATAACCCAGTGTGACATCCCCCCAGCAAACTCTCCACACAGGGAATTAGAGGATGCCTTTCAGCCACACACTACTGCTCACCCAGCATATTGTCTTCAAAACAAACTTGAGGTTTACAAAGGAGGTTTACACTAGCCCCATTTTACAGATGGGGAAACTGAGGCTTGCTTAAGATCAGCCAGGCACCTTCTAGCAGAGATTGGCAAAGACCCTAGATCTTCTGAGTCCCAGGCCAGTTCTCTATCCTTTACACCACACTCCTTTTCCCCTCAATACATCACGCACTACACACTTAAGTTGTGCTCACGTCAGAATTGAATGTTTGCTAATGTTGACTTTGTAATTGACCTTTTAGCTACATATTTGAAGATGTAGGTGCTCAGCACCAATGAAAATCTACTGAGATTTAGGAACCTAACTATGGATTAAGGCAACCTCAATTTAGACTGGCAAGTCTGAATATTTTGAGCTATGTCTTTATGCAAGGACACAAAAGAATGGTCATTTTAATTAAACCGATTTAACGTCAGAGCCTGGGGGATTGTTTTCAGGCAGCAAACACACTGCAGGCTGTACAATCATCTTTCATTCTATTGGTGACTGGATTTCTCTGTCTGTTTGTGCAATAACCTATTGAACTTTTCCAGACTGTAATTCAATATAGAATAGATACTTGCGGGAGGCTTTTTTCACAGAGAGCACTGAAGGCCTTGAATCAGTTTCAGTTTTTCAGCTATTCAATGCATTGATACCAGCTGGAAGAAATAAATGAATAAAAGG
The DNA here is from genome assembly GCA_007922155.1 of Mesoclemmys tuberculata. NCBI lineage: Eukaryota > Metazoa > Chordata > Testudines > Chelidae > Mesoclemmys > Mesoclemmys tuberculata. The sequence goes on from ML675625.1 coordinate 22,770,629, forward strand.
ATCAATGTTACTTTTATTTATCTGGCGCTGAAGCATCTTGGTCTTCCCTTTTGTGACACCGATAGCATGCAGCGTGTGCCCATTGTCCTACCTTCACCTAGGAAACACACAGGCTCTTACATATTAACAATCAACTTTTTCAGTTTTTTTTTTAAAGAGTTTTTAGTCTTTTTATAGAAAGAGCAAAATTCAGCAGGCCAGACAGAGGACTCACCCTACTCAACAGAGCCAGCTGGCCATCCTACTGGCTACATTGCCAATACTCTGGGCGGCCGCAGGGTTCTCTGAGATCCTCCTAGCTATGGCTGGACTATGGGAGGCCCTAAAACTCAGACCCATTGCACACAGGGGTGTGTGTTGAGGGGTGAGGCTGTGGAGCATTCTTACAGAGATATCAGTGCAAAACAGCAGTGTATGGTGAGCGCTGCTAATGCTCATCAGAGCCCCATCAAGGGCTGACGCTGAACTGGTGAGAGTGGCAGTGGAAGCCACATCCCTGGCTTCTGCAGATCCCCAGACCACAAACCCTAGGTGGGCGTGAAGAGAAGTGAGTGGGTTGTCCATGGCCTGTAGTTACAGTGGCAGACTGGGTGGCTTGATGCCACATTGGGCACGGGGCAGGTTATTTACCCACCATGCTCTGTGCTGAGGGCTATTTACTCAGGCTTTAAACGAGGGACAAGAATTCCCTCCCCGCTTCCACTGTTTTAAGTGTGAAAGGCCTGATTTTAAACATTAGGTGTGTGCTAGCGATGCAGCTCTGTTAGACCAGCCTAGCAGAGAGCCAGCATGAGCCTTAGGTCTGCACAATTCACCTTTGTGTCAAAGGAGATACACTTCCCTCTGTATCAGCAGCAGGGCAGCCCTCCATTCATGCTGCTGCAATATGTGTATCGGGGCCTACAGATTATAAGAGAGAGCAGGCCTCATCTCAGCTCTAGCTATGGCAGGAGGGGCGAAATTTACCCCCGAGTGGAGGAGGGACACAAAACCCTTCCTCTGCGTAAGCCATGCACAGGGGCTGCCTGAAAGTTGGCTGGCAGTGTGGCCACACAGGGATGCCCGTGCTTCTGGGTGGGGCTGGAGGCCAGGCAAGGGAAGATGTGGATCGGCACCTGTGTGGATTCAATAGCCTTGATCTCACGTTCAGTTAGCACAAAGGGGGAGCAGCTGCCATGCTTGTCCCTGGAAAAGAGTGTGGGGGTGAGGGAATGGGAGACTGCATGACAGCCCAGCTCCTAGGCCCTGGGTTGGGAGAGTCAGTTTTACTCCCTCGCACTCCACTGTCCACGTGCCTGAATATTCATGCTTTAGGAGGGTGGCTGGAGAGAATTTCCCTTGTTTTTTTCCCCAGCCACGCTATTGCTAAGGTAACATTGGGTGACCAGCGTGCAGTGTTAACACAGCAACATCATCAGCCCAGGAATGGGGATCCTAAAGGGAAAAGAGCATGGGTTCTTGCTACCACGGTTACTATATTATGGGAGGAAAAGACTTCAAAGGGTAGGAGACAAGTGTGGCACCTCAAAAATACCCCAAAGGATGAGAGTGTTAATTGATACTGGAGCAATCAGGTTGTTCCAGTTTGCCTGGGGTGAGGAAACAGCAAGAGGTGTCTTAGTACATCATCCAGGCCCTTCTTTTCTGGTGAACTTTTGTTGTGAGTGAAAATGAAAACTGTGGGCCACAATGGAGCACTGAGCCTAATGTCAAATATTAAACTCAGCATGTTGGATCGCTACCCTCAGCAGCTACTCGGACAATGGAGAGGCTTGGAAGAGGCAGTTTGCCTGGATGCCAGAGGAACCAACTAAAACAAAATACAATCCACTCCTGGCTCAAACAAACTCCTAGATAATGCGAGGGTGCAATGCTGAGGACATTCAGGTCTACCTCCAGCATCCATAGTTCTCTACACAGCCATAGATTTCTATAGCCAGAAAAGGAACATTTCTTTTTCTAAACAGCTGATTTGCTTGTAGCTTACATTTGACAAGGTTTTGCACCTACTTCACGCTAATATATATACGTGTGTATGTATATTAAGTGAAAATTTTCAGTTTTACTGAATAAACCTTGAAAAGTAAGACAGAAGGATAGGGTTCTCAAAAGTGACATAAGAGCCCAAACGTTAGTGACTTTCACTTAGGCACTTTTGGAAACCTTACCCAGCAAATGTTTGTTTTAAAATTTCCCCCAAGTAAAGAAGAGAATTATACCCCAGCAGTTAATTACAGGAAATAACCATTGACCTGAGTGTAAGCTATGCTGGTTTACACCAGATGAGGATCTGACCCAAAGGCTTAGTCGTCAGATGTAAATTCTCTCCTCTGGGCTAGGTATAATGTCCAGCCATCATGACCACTTGGAGGCGGATAAAAAAAAATGAAACAAACATGTATATGTCTGTATATGAATCATAACGTGAATGTCTGTATATGAATGTATCTCCCTCTCTGTATAAAAAACCAAACTGACCTGCATCAAGTATTATCGTAGCGAGTCTTGCCAAAGTACACACAGAAACAAAGCTTATTTCTTATAATTAGCTGCTGCAGTGTAATTCTCTTGAAAGAAAAAGAAAAATTAATTCCACCAAGTATTTGTGAAATATACTAGGCATTTGCAATGAAAAGGAGGACAGCCTTTGTCCCCAAATGTTAGCAAAAATAAGAAGAGGATTACATATACAGTGCTGTGGTCACATACAGGGAAATCATCCTGGAGTCTTTCTAGCTTCCAAAATAGATATTCTAAATGCAGGACAGGACGGCCTTTCAAGGCTGGATCACATGAGAGGCTTTTTTCCCCCATGGGGATTGCCTACATACCTGTGACTGATCAGCAAAGATGACTGTTTTCTAGTAAGTCACCGAGATTCTGTGGGAGGTCAGCATGAAATAACTATTAAAGGGACAACAAACCTTATTATAGACTGGGATAGAGTGAATGGCAGGGAAACTTAGGCAGAGGGAGCCCTTTATTGTACCCTTGAGTACAGGGCCCATCTCCTGCAATGAGTTGGACGCTGGCAGATCTCTGTGTCGGAGCAGAGATATACTGAAGTTGGTGGGGCTCAGTACAGGAACAAGGCTTTGCCTGTGTCAGTTGCAGGACAGGGGCTGTGTGCGTGTGTATATAAATACACACACACACACATACATGTTGAAGAGTAGGCATGGTCCTTTACTTCCCATTTTGCCTCCCCTTTCCCCCCACTTATAAATCAGAGCAGAATTAATTCAGGCAACTGCGTTTTATTTGATAAACGTCAAAATATGTAAATACCGGGCTCTCTTCCTTCAGTCGCTAAAACAAATGGAAAACACATTTATTAGCATAGAGATGAGTTTAATCAAATCAGTGGCGAGTACAAATTAGCCACAGGAAACGTAATGAGCTGGGAATTAATTAGCAGCATAATGATAATAACTTTGCCTGCTGATTACCTTGCGGCCATGGCGCTTCCCCAAGGGCCTTCCATGGGTTCTCCAACAGCTGATCTTTCCTGCTGCAAGAGTCCCTGAACTGGAACAGTATGGCCGGCAACTCCGTGCAACAGACTGGAGGCAGGGAGGGAGAGAGAAAAAGACATGAAAAATACAATCAGGCTAGCTTCTCTTTTGCAAGCCTATCGCTTCTTATTCCTTTCCCTACCACTGTCCTTATTTATCCTTTCCATCTGAGAGCTCTCCCCTTTCTCTCTTTTACTCTTCAGTTGCATTCCTGCCCTGAGGAAATGGCTCTTGATAATGGGTAGCTTTATGGATGGGGTAAAATATCTGAGCTACGGTTGCAGCATGAACCATGACACACACTGTCCAGCCATGAGGCTTGTGCTGCAATGCATTGTCAGCTGGGACAGTAGCCCAGGCCGTTGTGATTATTTCAGCATTATTTCTGCAGCCTGCGCCTCAGTGGCTGCTTTTAGCATGACGCTGGCACTGGCTGACATTGGATCCAGCTCGTTTGGAAACAAATAAACACAATGGTGCTTTGGAAATGGATTGTAGGTGTCTAGGGACAGGCAGGAACAAGGTTTCCCTGGAGTCTCAGCTGGCATTTTCTCAAAGATGCAGACAGTGGGTTGGAGAGGAACAACTGGCTGCTGGGGCACTTTATAAAGTGCTGGATGTGTAAATTAACTGTTTGACTCCAGTGGTGATGGAGAACAGTGGGAGGCAAAGGTTGGATGGAGAAAAGGGTCAGTCTAGCTTCTTCCATTTATTTATTTGTATTTCTTCTATCACAGCTCTTGCTGTAGCAACCTGAGTGCACCAAAACAAAACTTGCTGATGCCATAGAGCCTTCCATTGGAGGAGGTAAAAGCTCTTTATAAAGCTTAATGAATCAAGCCTCACAACATCCACTGAAAGGTAGATAAGAATTATTATTCCGATTGGCACAGAGAGGTTATGGCCAAAGTGTTCAAATTTGGGTGCCTAAAATTAGGTACCTAAATAAGTAGCTTTATTTTAAATGTTGCTGAGCTAAACAACACAATTAAAAAAAACCTGGGCCACTTATTTAGATGTTCTGGTAGGGATTTAGGTGGGTCACTGCAGGCGTTCAGGCTTGAACATTTTGTTCAAGGTGATTTTCCCAAGTCACGCAGGAGGTTTGACGCAGTGTATCTCTTGCAGTTGCCAGCTTTAGGCTTAATTACAAGGCCCCCTTTCTTTCCTTCTCTTGAACATCTGGCTACCTATACAGCCTGTTTGTGAGGCAGGAAAATAAAACTGAGTAAGTGCTGAGGCTGCCAAAATCTGATGCATTGAAACTGACCCAAACAGAAAAATTCGGCAATTAAAAAAAAAAAAATCCATGGTGGAGGGAAAGGAGTAGAGTTTTAAAATGAACAAACAAACAAACAGGAGGTTTTGCATGTTTTACAAGCACTTACAGGAACAGGACTGCACCACTTGCGCTAACAGCAGCAGGGTTCAGAGAAGTAAGTTTCTATTTCTCTAAATTGTGAAAGGAATTTAAACCAAAATTGTGACTCCAAATCCTCCTCCCCTCCCGAAGCCTTGGGGAAACTTCAGCTCCAGATCTGAACTTTGAAGTTTAGACCTGTTTCTAGTGTATATTATTGGTGCCTTGATAGAACATCCACATTGGGCTTTTGGCTGTTCAAATAAACGCTTAGGCTTGCTCTACACTTACCTTCGCGATTTGATGGCAGTCGAAGGGAGTTACGCAAAGTACACAAAGAACTTGCGTAACACCCGTTGACTGCTGTGTTTCTCTTTTGCGTGCTGTCTTCACTGCACTGTGCCAATGGGAACTGCATTCCCATCGACGCAGCGCTATGCCACTTGCGGGGGTGGTTTAATAATATTGACTTCTGGATCGACTGAGCCAGTCTTCATTGACTGCTCAGTTGATCCAAATAAGTCGATCTGACAGCGGCGACTTTGCTGCTATTGGTGTAGTCGTAGTCTTAGGCACATAAATCCCAGGTTAATACACCTAGGGTGAAATTTTCAAAAGCACTCAGCATTGGTGTAACTCAGATGCCACTGAAGTCAATGGGATTTTTACCGTTGACTTGAATGGGAGCAGTGTTAGACCATTGCTTTGAAAATTCCATTCCTGATTACTAATCTGAAAGTCCAAATGTGGGACTTGAATGTCTCATGGAAATGGCTGTGTCTGAAAGTTGGGCATTGCTTATGATATTCTCAGGATAACTTGTACTCAGAGAAAACGAAGGACTCCATTGTCAAACATCATTTTTCAAATTCTGCCTGCACACAGGAAAGAGCACCCACAAAATCCACATTTGCATAGAAACAGGTATGGCCCAGTAGCTGTTTGCATTCCATTATCTGTTTATTTTTCTGAGCACATCTGAATTCCACAGGCACCTCTGTTGCAGACACATGCATAGATTTCACAAAAGCAATATTGGCCCATTGTTTAAATGCTTGGCCCTGAAAATCTGACAAGCCCCCAAGCACAAGGACAAAAGGAGGAAACCCTGTTTTGACATAGTTATAACGCAGCCTATTTACAAATATCAGGACCACTCCAGAACATTGTGGAAGACTGCAATTGTCTCCCAATGGGAGGTTTATGTGATGCGTGAACCCTACAAATATTATCCTGTGGACTCCTGCTACCTTCGGATTGGCAACAGTGGATTGATTTTTGTAAAACAGATGCTATTTACAATCTAGGCTGTGGGCCTGGAATGAGAAGAAAGATTTTTTTTGAATGGACTCTGCTGGTACTTTTGGTATTTTTGTGTGAATCCTCATGGCATGCATCATTGACCTAATAGAAATTAGTGACTCAGCCTGGGTGCCTCATAGAAACACCAGTTTTTAGCTAGTTTCAGACTCTGTATTGGATTGTCGGTATTCGCACTCACTATGATAGTGCTTGGTCAGTTCTTGATGAATCAAAACCAGACCCACTTCCCGTACCATATGGTAATCTGCTTACCTGCAGGAAGCGCAGAGAACCGCCTTGAACTCTGAGGAGCAAACATCATCATCTCAATGTGGTGTTGCATGATTGAAGATGATCATATATATAATTATTGCTACCCCAGTTGCAATAAATTTGACACCAAGTGTATTGTGTACGGAATGGATAGAAAGTTATAATTTGTCATGTATGCTTATCTTGCTTAGACCCATGTCTCATCACTGTAGCTGAAATGATGGATAGTATGTATTTGTATTTCAAATATGTTTGTTCCTGGAGTGACACCCACAAGTTAGTTTACATCCAGGCTCACCAGCCAATTGTGAATGGACTATTCAAGCTTGATGGTGGGCCATTAAGAAGAATCAACTCTCCAGATAACTCTTCCTGAGGACGACTCAGACAGAGAGGAGCCAGTGGCCACCCCTGTGATTCAGCAAAACATGGAAAGGCAGGGGAAGTGGGCATATGACCTCGGACTCCATCTTTGTCTTGAACTTTTCATACACAGGGGCTGGGGGCTTTGTTTGAGACAGTAAATTTTCATACACAGGGCAGAGGATATGAGAGACACTGGAGACGTTGCCATTTTGCCTCATTTCTGCTCCATTTCTCTGGACTGTGGATTTACAACTAAAAGGGGTATTATGAACAATGGACGGAGGACTTCCCAATCTTTTGGAAGTTGCCGGAGAGATTTTTACAAGTTAGCAGACCATTCCATCTCTGCTACAGCCCTGATCTAAAGACTTTCCAATAATTTGTATGTATATGGTCTTTGAACCATTTATAACCCTATTATTTTCTTTTTCTTAATAAATCTTTAGTTAGCTAACTAAGGACTGGTTGACAGCATGATAGCTGGGTAAGATCTGAAATATATATTGACCTGGTCATAAGTGTCTTATCCTTTGGAATTGGTAGAACCTCACGTATGGTGAAATGAGTTTTCTGTAACCCCTCACTGTTCAAGTCCAATTTGTCTGAATGGGAACCAAAGGCTGAGATGCCTAAAGGTCACTGTGTAGCTTCTTGTTCACCAGTGTGGTGCTACAGAAACTCTTTTGTTATTGGTTTGGTGAATCTAATTATAGAATAAAGTGCCCTCTTCCTTGCAGTCTGCCCCAAGGTGGTGTTCTCAGTGTGGTCCATCCTAGACATTGGTCACATCAGCACTATGTCCACACTTGCTGCCGAATTCAGCAGCAGTCGACGGAAGATACGCAATCTACACAGAGGAGCTGCATATCTCCCGTTGACTTCCTAACTTCTACTTGCCATGGCTTCTTTAGTTCGTTGGGCTGACAGGAAATGCCCTACCATTGATGCAGCATTACTCCACCTGGCAGAGGTGGATTAATAGCATCAATTTCTGGGTCGACCGAGCAGGTCTCCACTTCCACTCAATCAATCCAGATAAACTGATCTGACATCTGACTGACATATTTGCTGCTGTCAGTGTAGACATAGTCTAGATCTTAGGACTCAACCCCACCAGGGCGTCCCAGGCCTTCTCTCAATTAAAAGTGGCACCCATTCAGCAAAAGGTGTGTTTTTAAAATCAATGTAGTTAAATCCACCCAAATATTCTTAAATGGATTTAAGAGGGGACTTGCACCATTTAACTAAATTGATTTAAAAAGAGGGATTAGCTAAACCAGGGTAAGTAACAATATTATAGATAAAAACCTATGATTCTTTCCCTTGGATAAATGTTTTGGTGCTTAAAGGTGCTACTTCCTTTTGCTACCTGCAGATGTGTAGATTACCTGATGATGCATATAGCTGGCCAATTTGTGATTCACAAAGAACTGATTCAACACTGATCATAAGTGTTACCAACAGTGATAAAATATAGAGCCTTTTGAACATGAAATCTGCATCACGCTGCTTCATTGTGAAGCATTTCATCCCTCCTATTAATTCAGCAGGAGTAAGAATTCTTCCTTCTTCATATGCAGTGGGCCAAATTCTATTCCATTTCACTAATGTAAATCTGGAGTAACGCAATTCATAAGTACAGAAATTTTTCCATTAAGTTCAGGGCTATGTAGACCCACAATAGCTTTTAGGCAGTCACCACTTTAAGCATAAACTTAAAGGAATTTTGTTTTCATGCAATTGTCTTACCGATGCTTTTTTCTTACAAATCTGTTCAGCTGTCATGTAAAATATGCCGTGGTTTGTTCTAATACAGATTATGCATATTTGTCCTCAGTGGATGATTGATTAAGTGCTCTGATCTTGACTGCTAAATTAACAGCAGGGAATCCCTGCAAAGGGATTGGAAGTCTCAATGGATAAATTGCATAGATGAAAACCTAGCTGTTATGGATCTGGTTTTCTTTTTCATTGCTAAGGCGAGTGCTGCCTTCTTTGCAGTAGTAAACTTACCTTCTAACACATGACAGGGAGGGGATGGGCCTTATTCTGATTCCTCCTGCACTGGATTTACAGCAGCCTAAAAGCACTGCATCACATTCTACTTTCAGTGACATCACTGCAAATCTGGAGTACCTCTGTTGCCTTCAGCAGATCACTCCCGATTTGCACTACAGTCACTTGAAAACAGGTTTTAGCTCATTGACTTCAGTGGTGTTACTCTCAATTTATACAGCAGAAATGAGATCAGAATCAGCCCCAATATTTCTCAGTCCTTGTGCTTTCCATGCAACTCAGCTCATTCGAAGCACGCAAGCCTAGTTATTAGAGGAACCTCACGTCAACCAAAAAACTCCTTCAGGGAACAACTGAACTGCCGATCTTTAATAGCACTACACTTGTACAGTGTATACAAATACATTGTTACCTATGAGGAAGTGAGAGCTATTTTCATGCCTCATTTGCATAATGGCTCAGATCCGATTTAAAAAAACCAAGTTGCGCAGTGCTTTGTCATTTTCCCATTCCCTTCCAAACCCTAGCAGCTGTGACCTGGAATTGACATAGTTAAAAGTATTTGAAAAGCTTAGAATTTCTTTTGACGTGTTTGTCTTTAAACTACATCATCTTTTCCAAAGTAGAGTGTCTTGCTATTAATTGTGTTGTCTTTGGAATACGGTGGTGCTCAGAAGCAATAGTAACAATTTATTCAGAGGATTTTCAGAAGAACAAAAAAGCTTTTGCTTTTTCCTTTCCGAAGCTTTTATTTGACCTTCTTGGAGGCATTAAAAAAAAAAAGCTTTAAAGCTTTTAAAGCAATATAAATGGATTGTTTACTGTGATGTTTGCAGCCTTGGGGGAGAGGGGAATAAGAAGAAGAAGAAGAAGAAAAAGAAAAAGAAAAGAAAAACACAATCTCCACCAGCTCCCAAAGGGGAATAGATGAGGCGTGAGCTCAAGAGAAAATATCCCAATTTTTAGCTTGATGCAGTTTCAGTGAAGCAGTGAGGTTGCAAAGATAAACAAATAAAGAAGTATTCCAGGAGTATCAGCTGTGCACAAAGGTGCAGTTATTCATGAAAACCCACATGCTTTGACAAGGAAAGTGTAAAAGCAGAACACAGAAATATCAGAGGGAAGAAACATGTATTCATGAAAAATCTTGGTACAGCTTTATCTTTAGGGAGATCACGTTTGCTACTGTTATAACACTCCTACCCACCTACCCACAGAGCCTTAAGCAGGATCTCAGGTGACATTTGATGAGATCTCCCCATTAGGTCATGTAACTGTGAGCTGTTTCCTAAAGAACACAATGGCCTGTGGCAAATGTATGGGAGTGTTAGATGTGTTAATGACGCTCTGTTATTATCGGGCACTAATGCTGCCATGAATGCATGTCACCACTGTGTATGCTCCTGCAGATCAGTTGGTAATTACACTTAGATCCAAAGAAATTACCATGAGACTTGCACTCTGGTTTAGAAGACAGAAATAACCATGTACTTTCTGGTCCCCTGCTTGCAATGTAATTTAACAGCCAGCCACTAATAGGAAAGAGCTTTTGCCATATTTCCATGCCCTTTTAAAGGAAACATTGATGTTTCTCTTATGAGGCAAACACAGGCTGCACAGTACTAGTTTTCCTTTTCCCACTAAAACATCGGACCCTTTACTTTACAAAACAAGATACTCTGAGATGAAATGAATATTTATAGGTTTTCCATTTGTGCAATCGTTTTGATAAAATAACTGAGCAGGGCTCTCCTTGGCTTTACGCTGCACTTTAGTTTAATTTTTTTGGGTAGAAAAAAAAGTAAAGGCTGGAGGGAGAGCAGGTACTTGGCTAAATCTTGTATAGTCTCCCTCAGTGGATGGAAGATAGATGCACAGGCTACTGGCCACACTCTCTCTGAGTTTTTCCAGGGCACATCTGCCAATGCGTTTCCTCTTTAACCTCAGAACATTAAACACCTGGATAGCTGTACCGCCACATTAAGCACCTCTCCTGATGAACAGCTCCAAGGCAAGGCATACTAAAGCCCAGGGCTCGCTCATGAAAAGATACTGTTGCAATGTAGAGTTTTATTTCCCAAATGCCCATTACTGGAACATGCAGCAGTTTTCACACAGTGCCTCGACATCCTGAATTTGCTCTATGCTTTGTGACTTAAAGCAAGTCGGTGCTTTTGCAAATGTGTTTTCTTCCTTCAGGGATAATGGTTATTTTGCTTGGGAAAGGAAAAATGCTACTGTCTTCACTTTCTTTTGGCAATGGACGCATAACGATCAGTCATAATTATGCTATCCCGGACGTTTCAACCTCTCTGGTATTAATTTTACTCAGAAGATCATTTCTTTCAGAAATCATTTGCAAATCCCTCATTTTAATTTAAGAATTCATCCAGAGCACTAAATCTTAGCATTTTGTTAAATAAGCGTTTGTCCCCTTTTGTTAACTCCTTCGAATGAAAACCCAAATGGGTGGTCGATAGCTTCTTTTAAGCTCTTCTTTGGTACTGACTTGGGCCTAATATTCAAAATCTTGGGCTCAAATGAGGGAGCCCATGTGAACCTTCAAACCTACTTATACAGCTCCCATCTCCATAGTAGGAGTGCCTCACAGACGTAAATCAATTTATAAACACCACACACCTTTGAAGAAGGGAAATATGCTGATCCGCATTGTCCAGAGGAAGAATCAAGGCACAGAGGGATTAAGGACGGAATATAAAAAGGTGTTTAGGTGCCTAAATCCTAGATTTAGTCACCTAATCTCAGGTTTGGTGCCTAAATCCCAGTTTTAAGCTCTACGGAGATCCATAAAACCCCCATGGAGTCCAGTGGGCACCTAAACTCACTCGGCACCTAAGTTTTCAGGGTAAAATTTCCCTCCGTGCCCACCTCCGGGCATGTGCACTGCTGATGTTCTCTCTAGGCATCCACCTGCCTATCTCGTGCCTAAGCCCCCGCGTGATTCATGAACCAGGGGAAGGCAGGCGCTCTGCTGACCTGAGCCATGTGTGGGCCTGAGATGGTGGGCATGCTCAGATCTCATTCCAAGTCCATTCTCATTCTCTATGTCTCTGACCCAATGGCCAGGGAAGGAGAGAGACAGAATGACTTGTGGTTAGGGTACCCCCCGGGGAGGTGGGTGACCTTGCATCCAGTCCCCCGCTCCAATCACTCTCTCTTTGGTTATCCACAATGAAACAGTTTCAACAGGAGACATTGAAGCAGTCCCCCCATATCCCATAGCTCAGTGGTTAGAGCGCTCTTCTGAGAAGTGGGAGACCCTTGTTGAAATACTTTCTCCCCGGCTGGTACGGGGGAGGGAGGAGCTGAACCTAGGTTTCCTATCTCCCCAGTGAGTGCTCTAACCGCTGGGCAAAAGTGTAGAAGGTGCACACCTCTCCTACAAAAGCCTCTGAATGGACTGGGCTCCACAGGCAACGCAGTGCCTTTAAAACATGACCAGTTTTTCTCTCTTAAATCAGCTTTTAGGTACCAAAATACCCATTTTAAGCAGCCCATGTGCTAAACTGTGTGTCCTCACTTAGTTTACGTTGGAAAATTGGACTCCATGATCCAAATTGCAAGTACACCCGCATAAATCAGGAGTCACTCCACTGACATTAACAGGGTGAGTCTCCTGCTTTCCTGAACAGAATTTGGCCTCTTGTTCCTCAAGAAGATGAAGAGGCTGATTCTGATATAATTTCCTTGAAGAAAGAGAGATCAGAGTGAAGCCTGGAATATCTTTTGTGGGTCTGTGTGATTCAAAAGCCACAGCTACTGTACTTGCAAGAGGAACATGTCTATTTTATTTTTGTTCTTATTTATTCCTGTGTTCAGTTTTCAGAAGGATTGTGGGTATCCGCTGAGCTATAAAAAAAAAAAAAAAAAAAGATCTTGCACAGATTTAGTCTCCTGGCTCTTGTAGCTACAACACTGCCTAAAAATGTACAGAAACGATATTAACAGGATTATGCACCCAGCTATAAACTGTACATGCAAAACAGCAGAGGATCATAAAATTCCTACAGACACAATTTTAACATGTTTCTAAAAATATCTCCTGATTCATATTGTAAGCATGAATTTATTACAGTGCAGTGGCATTATCTAGGCTGTCGCTGCATACAGCACACTGTCACATTTTGGGATCTCATTGATTTTAATGATGATCTTTCTTGTGTTTGCACCCTCCCTGCTGAGCAGAGCTTTATGCAGTATTTAGCTCAAAGGGCAGGCCCAGAAGGCAGGCTAGAGACCTCCAAAGCCTATTCCTCACATTCCTGCTTTGTTAATTGGGCAATAGATGATAGTGCATGAATGGTGCTCTGGGTCTCTTTCACTAGAGACTAGGCACCCTAATATGAGAACGGCCATACTGGCTCAGCCCAATGGTCCATCTAGCCAGGATCCTGTCTTCTAAGAGTGGCCAATGCCAGATGTTTCAGAGGGAATGAACAGAACAGGGCAACATTCTCTGGCACTTTGCAAATGGTGTGACTATACTTCTTTTGTGCTTTTATGACTCTTCGGGACCATGACACATGCAAAGCTCCAAGACAAAGAAGAGTGCAACTCCATGAAAGGATGCAAGAATAAAAGATGTGTCACCAATGGTTTGGCAAATCCTGCTTTCCTCACTCGGGGCCTGATCCATTAGAGTCAATGGGAGTTTTGCCTGAGTAAAAGTTACAGGATTTGGCCCAGTTAGAAAGCTTGCAGATATGTTTGGCTGTTGGTTTAAAATTGTTGGTTATCAGCACCGTTCTGGGCCCCGTTCTGCTCCTCTGCAGCCACTTGTATGGAAAAGACTTACAGAGATGAAGCACTAAGTTGCTATAGAAATTCAATAGGTTTGTAGGAATGATTCTAAAACTTATTGGGCTAAACTCCCTGCAGGTGTAAAATGGTACCGCTCCAATGAAGCTGTGCTGTTTTACAGTAGCTGAGGATCCAGACCAGAGCTTCCCAAGACAGGAAAAAAATGTACGAGCATCTACACTCTTCTATTCTATCTTGTTCTGTTCTATTCAGGGTCTTATTCCATGCCCTTATCTTGGTGGCCACTATACTGGCCTTTTGGTTTCCTGTACTTGCCTGGCAGTGATGTGAATAAGGTCTCTGCTAACCAGTAAAACAAGGAGAGGATCGGCTTCTGTTAGCATCTTTTCTCTGAAGTGAAGTGAAACATTTAAACCTTTCAGCCTTATCCATGTTAGAAATTCTCTTATATGAACCTCTGTTGGGCACTATTGCTTTAGTTATGCTTGAGGTTTCAGAACTGCTAACGCTGACCCTTGGGTTTCATGTTTCATATTCTCTCTCATTTACAGAGCTATCTAGCCAACTATGCCAAAATATATTGTGGTCCCTTCTCAGTTCTTGAATGAGACAGATTAGTTATTTGTTACTTTGAAGTTTGGCAAGCCACAGACCCAGAATTGGGTATATTTACTGGTCCAGTAATTCAGAATTTGTAGTTGAGGTAGTAGGCATATTGCATTGAACCACACCTCTCTCTTCCTCCTGCTGAATTCATTTTGGGATCTGTTCTTGGCATGCAGAGTTACAGGATCAGTATGAATTAAAAAATGCAGTAGGTGTAGCATAAGCTAGTTGATGTGTTTCTGCAATGATTGTGTCTTGAGGTAGATCCATAGGTAATGGAATAAGATTGGTCCTTTACCTCTACATTTACTATATGCTGCTGGAATTGCTTTCTAAAATTTGTGTTTGATATGTCGTGAGTAATAAAGGGTATATACAATAAAGTACTGGAGTTGCATGTATTTATTACATATTGTGATTTTATGAGCTAAACTCATAGCTTTGTTCCAGTGGGTTTGATTTAATGGGGTTTCCAAATCACTCTTCCATGCTATACTTGAACTCACACATCTTTGACCTTTCTCTTCAGTTAGAAATTGGTCTAAACAGGAAAAACATTTTTGCATGCTGAGCTCTGTAAGTACAAATTCACCCTCAGGTTTCAAAGCAAAATCTCCAAATCCAGTTTTCTGTTCCAAGTGCAAGGCACCCTCCTTCCACTTTGCCTTTGCTAACATGCACCCGTAGCACATTGTGCATCCATAACAAATCATCGTGCATTTCCCATGCCAGGAAAGTCAGGAGGAAAGAACCACATGTGAGAGATGATAGTCTATTACTGCTCTATTAGAAGGAGCTCAGATGCCCATCAGATGTGATGGGCACAATATACAATTCTGAACAGAATAGTCCAGCTCGTGGATTCTCAACCTGGCGGTTGTAAACAGCTTTCAGGGAGAGGCAACCAGCCTTCGGTTTCTTTACATTAGAAGAGAGGTGATTTGCGAAACTTATGGGAGAGGGGCCTGAAACTTTTTTCTGTTGTAACATGGGGTCACGGTACGGAAAAGATTGAGAACCACTGTCTAGCTGGATATCCAGTTTCTGATCTGATGGAAACATGTCACTGTTAGGTGCCATCTCCTATTATCCCCTTAATTCTACACAGGATATGTAGTTCTGGGGTATTTTTAACTTTTGCTTATTTCATTACTGCCAGGCTATACACCTTAGTCCTCATGTCAGTTCAGACCATCCTACAGTTTAGCATTACTGGGTATTTCTCATTTAACTGCCAAAATCTTTATAATTTTGCTCCCTTCCTCAGTTGTATTAATGCTGTTTGTATTTTGAGGCATGAAGGCTGGTGTGAATTTATATGTTATTTTTATTAAGGAAATGCCAACAAGCTACAGCGTTAAAAATTAAATTGAAAAAAGTCTTACCCATCAAAAAACAGATGTAAAATATTGGCCATACAGAAACGATAGCCGTAGTTCCTTGGTAAAAGTTTAGCAATGGCGTCTGAGATGTTTGCAACACCACAGAAAATTGTTCCAAAAGAAAGAATGATAAATGATGTCCCATATCCCACACTAAATAGTTCTGATGTGTGGGGGTTGAGTGGATGGATCCAATGGTCTGCCTTCTCCTGGCCCTGTTTGTAGCATTCCAAGGAGGCTTTTCTCCTCTCCATGGTCCTACCTGTGATCTAGAGAGCCTGTTCATGGGAGTAAGGGGCACAATTTGGCTCTTCCTTTTTCTTCAGTTCTCACCAGGTAAGCCTTCACTGAAGGTATTGGTTTCAGTGAGTGGTCAAGTGGGAGTTTTGCTTACTCAAGGAGGCCTGGCTAAGTGGTCAGAATTCAGGCTGTACATTTGCAGTCAAAGCTCTGTACAGCTTCGTTCCTTTCTGCTGTGGGAATGATTACCCGTCCTGTTCATTCGCTCTGAGGCACCTGCCATTGGCCACTGTTGGAAGACAGGATACTGGGCTAGATGGACCCTTGGTCTGATCCTGTACAGCCATTCTGATGTTCTGAATGTTTCTGTCCTGCCCAAGAAAGTTTCCAACTGTTGGCCATGAGCAATTGTGCAGGAGGATCCAGCTTTTGAACTCAGTCTTAAAAAATAAGTTTACATCTTGCCTTTTTAAAATTATGTCGAGTCTACAAATAATTAAATGCTGTATTTGGCACCGCAAAAACAAAGCAAAATAAAATAAGGTTTTGAAATCATGTATCTGGATTTTCCCGGCTGCTGATGTAGTCAAAATCTCAGCAGGGGGAAAGTAAATCCAGATACTTAGAAGACACTGGGACCATCTTTTGGGACATTTTAGATGTGCATTTAGGGCTAGAGCAAAAGAATATTGGAATCCATGGAATTCTTTCTGACTGCCTTCTGCAGCTGTACGAGCAAATAAAACCAACAATTGCTCACTTTATGAATCCTGTCATGATAACTGTGCCCATGAATGAACTACCCCTGAAGATAGAAAGCTGCATAAAAATTCATTGTGCAAAATGAGAAGAGTACTTTGCACAACAGAAGATCCGTTCTATCTTTATTCCCCCACCGGAGTGCAAAAGTAGAGTTGAAGAACTTTGAGTGCTGCTGGCTGTATGAGAACTTTTCTTTACTGTCAATTTAATAATCCATGAATGCCGAGCCGCCATGCTGACTGATGACTCCCACTACTGACCCTGTTTTGTTTTTTATTGATTGGCGTAGGCCAGTTTCTGAAATCCTGAATCATCTGAATGAAGACCTTGAGGTATTCTAGACAAATCAATCCCTGGCCCATTGACATATTGCTTCACCTAACCAACCAGACAACTTCTCTTTTGCCTGATAATTTCTCAATTAATTGCTTTTCAGCTCTCATTCATTATAAGGTCAGGCTTGGACTGGTCTTGTACAGTCCCATCTCCGATAAACTCTCCAGATCCTCTAATCTGCCATGACAAGGATTTTAGTTCCATTAACTTATTCATCATCTAGACAGTTCAATCTTGAAAAGTTTGACTCTCTATTTTATCTGTTGTTTCTTCAATTATTTAAGAGGAATTGAAAATATCCCCCTTGCTTAGCAGAAAGGGTGTATTCCAAGTACTGAAAATGGATCTCAGTGCGGTCTGTTGTACAGCTTCTGTTTGTGTGCCTGGAACCAGGCTGAAGTTACTGGGAAGATCATAGGGATTTGCTGTTGCGGAACATGTGTGCATAAGACTGATTATTAAGATGTCCAATATAGGAGAATGACAGTGGACTGATGTCTAGTGGCTTGATAATGCTAAATTGAATCTAAGATTCTGTCCCAGGATGTCAAACATTGATTCAGTTTCCATGGGAAGTTATGCAAACGACATAGCTCCTCAGTGAGAACTGACATTGAGTTTGCTAGAGAAAAATGACTTGTTCGCCTGGCAAAATACCTGTTTCTAAAATCCCACAGCCAGCTGCTCTTGGAAAGGTGACAGCTTCTGCATTTATTAGATACCATTAGTTTGTGCATACCGTCAAGAGTGGGCCTTGCACACACATCTACTGACCGGGTGCAATCTGTGAGCCATATCCTGGTGATCTTTTGTAACCCTCCAGCAAAGTATATGTTGCATCCCTGTCTAGCATCTGGTCCAGTAAGGACAACAACCCACTACTGCTGCTCAATAGCAGAATTACTCTTTTAGCTTAAGCAGTAGAGGTCTGTGCTGCAACACTGAAGGTCTGGGGTTCCATCCCTGCTAAAAAGCCATAACCCTTGTTCAGGCAAAACTCTGCTGAAACCAACAGTTTTATCTGAGTGAAAATTAAGGGAAGGACACCAAGATTTGGCCCTATACGTGTTTTGGGGGCCATTTGAGACCATTTGAGTCTTATAACTTTAGAAAAATAACCCTAGATGGTGACTGAACTGATTACAAGAATGAGCTGTTGAAAAGACACACAAGTTTAACATTTAGATGAAGGATGAAGAGCTTTGGCGTGTTTCATGGGGGAGCTTTCCCCACCAGTCTCTGTGGGTCTCCGTGTCTGATGACGTCTATGTAACGTGCTATACACGTGAGAAGAGAGAGAGGTGGGGGACAAGCTTGTGCTACAAGGATGCTGTCTGAACCGCTTGGCAATGATCCAAAGCTCCTGGACATCAGTGGAAAGTCCCAATTGTCTTTGGGACCAGGCTGTGTCATAAACTTTAGCATAACTGAAAAGATAAGCTTGCACTGCTCTGCAGGCCAAAGGTTGCTAGAGAAATCTGACAAGGCTAGGTAGATTTTGCAGATGGACATGTTTCAATGCAAAGATATATTAGTTTTTGCATATGATGTGGAGCATGGGCATCACTGAACATATGGGTGTTTTCATGTTTGTTTATGGAGAGTAGATGTACCTAGCTATAATGCGCCTTCACTGAATGCTTCAAAAAGACTGTCTTGTTCTCTGATGTTATTCCCAGAAGTGCTGTCTTTGTGCACATGCGAATGATAGCACAGCACCGCAGACCGGCAACACTGGTATACGTGGGTGTTTGTGGGGCTACCAGCTGCTACCCGTGTGGAGCGGGGGACTGAGGTTTTAGAACATGTCTAGAAAATAACCTGAGTCACAAACGTGCAGACACATCAGTGCTTTTACTACCTTGAAGAAGCAAAAAGGCTCTTAAAATGTCTCCATGCTTGAAAGGCAAGGCTCTAAAATTTACAGGTTAATTTAGAAACACTACAGCTTTATTGTAATTGCTGATACTTTAACTGAAGCCGGAGAGGTGAAAATCTACTGTAGCTGCTTCCCAGTCTCCTAGTGCAGGTATTTCAGAGAGCCACATGCCACTGCATGCTGCGACAGCTGCTCCAGGACGAATTCTAGCGGAGTCAGCTGGAATTCTTAGAAGGCGGCTCTTAGGGAATGGATGCAGGCCCATAGCTCCATCTCCCTGTCCTGTAGCTTGGCTACTTGTGTTGTGGGGAGTAAAGGAAGGGGAGGCCCTGGCCTTAATTCCACCAATTGCTATAACAGCAATTAACGCTGCTGTTGGCATTAGTCATGCACGTTGCCTGAGAGTAAGGATGGCTCAGTGGTTAGGGTGCTAGAGTTCAATTCCCTTCTCTGTCACAGAGTTCCTGTGTGACCATAGGCAAATGAGTTAGCAACTATTATCTGCACGTAGAGAATAGAGGCATGGAGAGGCTAAGTCTTGCGGTTTTATCATGACTATTTTGATATTTGGTGCCTTTGCTTAGATCCCCTGCTCCTGGAATTATTCAATTGCATGAGAATCTCTGGCTTTCATTAAAAAAAAAAAACAACGTTTGTAGCCCTCATGGTTTGCAGGAAAAACTTGAACATGTGACTCCTGATGGCTGAAAAAGCAGTAGGCAAATCCTCTCCTCATATATTCTCATATTTTTAAGTTAATCTCATTCTTTTTCGAGAACCTGGCTCATGATTTTTGAATGCTTGTAGCTGGTAATACTGTGACTTGTGGAGTGGACAAGTGCCCTGGATTGTGGGGCAGGACAACAGTCTCTTTTGTTTTCCAGGAGGAAAACTGCAGACAGCTCAGGCAAAAATTCCTGCGCCACCTGTGGTTTTTTGCATGATATGAGCAGCTGGTGAAACTGGCCCCAAATCTTGATACTCGAGACAATTTTGTGAGTATTGGCCATACAGTCAGACTGTGTTTGCCTTTTGCTGTTAGCTCTCCAAAGCAGGTAGCCACGATTTCTATACATCCACATATTGTCAGTTGAGATTATTTTTCTTTTTCTTTAAGGAAAACAGTGAACCAAGAAGGCAAAGCTGAAATTAAGCAATTTAGTGCCTGGGGCAAGGAAGCATATTTCCTCCCCCTACCATTTTCTTTTAGTCGTTTTTTTGCCCTATTTCCCCTTCCCCCCCTCCAGTGGCTTTGTGCCTCACCCTGGTTAGCCCTGCAAGAAGGAATAAATATAAAGGCCCAATGAAAGAGAAAGCAGTACCTCTCTGAGATCCCACGCAAAAGGTCAGCGTGAAGACTTTGTACTGCACCTTTCACTGCAAACCAAACAAAGAATTCTTGCTTGGTAGGCCACCAGAGTGAAAAAGGCCTCAGAAAAAGAATAAAGAATAATGTTGATCTACCAAACATTTTGGAAACAGGTTCTGTCCAGCCTGGTGGCATGCAGTCTGATGTCATCCCATCGGTATACCCAAGAATATGAGAACTACTGCCGAGCAGATAATGGCTGCCACATTTGCTCAGTGACTGCAATGTTACTGTTTCGTACAATGCCTTGAAAACCCAGTTTCCCACAACAGTGTGATAACTAACCTACATCACATGCCCCCACTGGAAAGCTATGTCCTTTTGTGCCCTTTCCCCAAGCAACTGACTGCCTGGTTCCCTACTGCCCCTTGTAAAGGACTTACCAAAGGGGACCATCATTGCAAAAAACTTGAAGAAAATATGCATTTCTTTCTCCTCCTGTTGCGGGGAGCCCCTGCTATGTGGTTTTGTGACGTCCTCTTCCATTCCTGCGTTGACTGCTGGAGGAGGCGGGAGGGGGAGGCGGATGAAACTTAGTTGCTTTCAGTCTTTGCGTCATGCTAAAAAGTTCCAACAACAATCTTTACAACACTGTTATACTGAGACATAAAATCTTAATGTACTATAGTGCCTGGCATCTTACCTTCTGCTGGGGGAAAAAAAAAGGTGAGTCCCCAATAGAAAATGAAATATTAAATATTATTAAATATAAAATAGCTAAACCTGTATTCCAATAAAATGAATCTTTCCTACTTCTCCTGTTTTTAGCCCCCCTCTGGATGTGCAATGATCTCATGAGCTTTTATGTGTCCTTTTAAAGATGTAAAATCACAGGTAATTTATGATTCTGTTCTATTCAAATGTATTGTAGTTGGAAAACAAATCAAGGATGTGAAAATCTCTCATGGTTACATCTATTTTGCTGAACCAGTTAACAGTCTATATCAAAGGCTCACCTAAAGACACTGTTGTAATGCTTGCTGACATATGCCACCTATTTAGAAAGCTTGTTTCCAGTTATATACTCTACTTTCATTTATAGAGGCTTTAATCTTCCACATATGATAAAAAAATCTTTTCTTATTAGATGGGATGCTTTTATGGTTATCTTTGTTGTTGTATGCAGATTTGCTTTGAATTAAACTGTAATTTTAGTGGGAGTTCTGATTTGGGTTATGGAAATTGGACATTTAAAAAAAAACAAAACAAAAACCTACAAGAGACAGATGCAAGAATACTAATGTTATAAAGTCACCATTTGTTAGGGATTGGCAAATATGGGATAGGGCTCCTAGGGGAGGAAGGATGTTGGAAGATAGAATATATGGCTTTCAGATTAGGGCACAGGACTGAGAGTAAAGAAATCTGGTTCTAGTGGCAATTCTGTCAGAGACTTCCCATGTGACCTGGACTCCTGTCAACCATTCTCAGCTTCCCCATTTGTAAGGGGGGCGAGGGGGGTTAATGAGGCTTAATTCAGGGATGCTGTGAGGCTTAATTCATTCATATTTGTGAAGTACCGTGAGATCTTTGATCAGAAAAGAGTATCTATACTGTTACCGTTGTGTTAATGCTTGGCATACTGTGCGTTAGAGGGGAAACCATTCATTAATTCAACGTAAGTTTTGCATATAAGAATTGCAGAATCAAGCCCAAAGAAAACAGATCTTTAAAGACTTTCTTTTCTGACTAATAATTTTGTTTCATTACACAGGGTGGTCTTGTGATTAAGGAACTGACTTAGAACTCAGAAGATCAAGGTTCCGGTCCCAGCTTAACAACAAGGTTTCTGAGGCACTTTGGCCAAATCACTTCCTGGAAAACTCCATCTGTAAAATGGGGATAAAATAAAGCTATTCTCAGATCACATTGTCCAGATGTGGGTTCCCATTTAGATAGGCCAAATCTTGTAAGTAGATACTCAAGTTGGCAATTAGGTGTATCATTCTCTATGTTAGTCTTTGTTTTAAAGGCTTGTTTAGGTCCCAACATTCAAAACATAGGCCTCAGCAGTATTAATGATAATATTAACGGTTGTGCATTTAATAGGATTAAGAGAAACCTTTAAAAGAGGGCAGGGAGAAGTCAGAGCATCTATGTTCCTCTGAAAAGTCCACATCTCCATGTCTCGTTCTGTTCAAGAGCATTGCCTCAGTCAGGGAGGCAGAAAGACAAAGCACTGCTATGTTTGGTGGGAGTTTATATTATTAGCACAGACAAACCATATTCTTGTGAATACTGCTGACTTTTTAGCCTGCTACACGAGTTTTGGGGAAGATGAACTCCTGAATGTGCCTGAATGAGCTGATGACCCTGCAGAAATAAACTCTGATTGTAAATTAATGACTGAGGGCTACACTGCAACGTAAGCCCAGGGATATTGGACTCAAATCGGTGACCCCTGGGTTTGCAACTCCAGGCCTCGGGTATGCGCACTGCGTATTGACTGTAGGTTAAGAATTTCTGGACCCGGACCCCAAACCTAAAAGGGTATGTCTTCACTGCAATAAAAGACCCATGCACAGCTGCAGGCAGTCTGGGTCAGCTGAGTAGGGCCTGTGGGGCACAGGTTGCAGGGTTCAAAATTGCAGTGTAGATGTTTGGCTCCAGCTGCAGTCCAGGCTCTGAAACACCACTAGGGGGTGGAAGCTGGGTCTCAGAGCCAAGGCTCAAGCCTTCAACTGAAGGTCTACACTGCTATTTTTAGCCCTGCAGTCTGAGTCCCAGGAATCAGCTGACCCAAGCTCTGAGACTTGGTGCTGTGGGTTTCTTATTGCAGTGTAGACGTACAACGGAAGCTCAAAAGCCATGAGCTGCTAATTATAGGCATCCCATTCTATCCTGCCATTCTTTCTGTCACATCCTTTCAGCCCTCTTTAAGTCACTTCTTGCCTTCCATGATTAGGCAAAGCAGGAGACTTTGAAAGGAAACTCCATGGCGTCCACTATATATATGACCCTGCCAGTCAATTTCCACCTGTGTTGTCACCCCATCAATACAGGACGAGAAGTGAGACAAAGTGAGAAGAAAGGAAACATTCTGCAGTGCAATAGTAGAGTCCAGGTTCTTCAATAAGTTTCATGTTTTTTGTGCTAATGCAAGTTCAGATGGTTTTAAAACAAAGTAAAATGATTCCGGAACTTTTGACCGATAACAGTGTTTGCTTTTCAATGTGCTTCTAGTTCAGATGAGAAGGCAGGAATGTTTGGTCAACTGCAATCTTCTCATAGCCTGATCAGAAACATACGCTCTTCGTCTGCTTCAGTCAGGTTCTTTTTTGTTACCTCTTTTGGCCTGAGACCTTTGGGATGAATCCCATCTTTATTTTTTTTCTTTATTTTAAGGCACGGCCTTTGGCCAACTCGCATTTTCACCACAAAGATTTCAGATTGCCTTAGAGCAACAGAAAACATGTTGCAAACTATTCTGAAGCTCAGACACGAGCACGTCAAATATCTGATCTATATAAGAATAGATAGATGTGACATTTAGTAATCAGCTTTCTTTGACAAAATGGGGGATGCTGTCACTTTAAGTAAATCTCACTCGAATTTTTGGCATTTTACCATAGGGAAGCAGGAGACATAATAGTAAATTTCTGTTAATACATAAAAAAGATCAGTCCCAGAAAAACACAGTTACTACTATTTAAAGTGCAATACCTCATCCCAGCCTGCCGTGCCATTTACTTTCTGTTGATATCCATATGTCATCACTAATATTTACTGATGTTCACTTTAAAAATGACTTTTCCTAGCTGTCAGAACATTTGCCACTAGTATCTATTCCCCCTCTATGCATCTTGTACACTTTTAATAAAGATTCATATCTTTGAGGTGAATCAGAAAGATCAGATACTATGCAAATAGGCTTGGCAGAATTTCATTTAAATAATTTTGACGGATAATATAGATTTTAATTTTAAAGCATTTTATTTTTATCTATTTAAATTCTTACAGTTGCAGTAAATTATAGGGGGGAGTCAGACAATAATTATTCAATGATACTGGATGTTGAGATTCAAAAAGTTAAAGCTTTATAACTCTAAAACACAATTTGTCAACATCACAAGTCAAAATACACAAAGTAAATAGCCTTAAACTGAACTCAAATAAGTTCTCAAGCAGCGGGTTTTTTTTCTTTCTTTGCCTATCTGTACATTTAGATGATTATTGATGCAAATGTTTTTTCATCTGTTTGTGTGTGTTTGGTGAAATCGACATTTAATATTTACCAATAAAAATCTAATCCTTCCAAGCCTATATTTAAATGACATTATGGGTCTAATTTTGAATAAGCTGGATGTAATTGCTGTGGCTCTGCATGCTAATCAAGTAATTGCAAGCATACATGACCATAATTTGTTATTTGTGTGTCCAGTTGGGGTAAGCATGTACTTGTGCTTGTGCAAGTACTTGTGTACACATTTTGTGTGAGCTATGGCATGCCTAATTTATCTGAAAAGTAGGCCTTATGAAGATTCATTAACTCAAAAATAGCAGATGCTCAATACAAAAAAAAATGTGGATTTTAATATGATATAGCTACCATGAAACACCAATATATTTAAAAGATATTTCTGGTCATAATAGTGATTGTGTGAAAAAAAAGACACTTTGGTTTTTCCATATTTATTGTCCATCAATGACTTCTCTATTAAATGTTTTCAGTGTACGAGTCCAAACAAGATTTTTCTAACTATCAGCACTGCAGCTCAACCCGCTAAATAAAACTCTAAATGCGTTCTGTCTGCTTGGTACATCTTCTTTGACAAACACCTAGAATAATGATGAAAATTTAGCCAGCAATTTTGTTGAAGCACGAGACTGTTTCTTTGGCTCTGCGGTGCTAAGAACAGTCAACAGACATTTTGCTACTAAATTAGAAAGTGTGACTTGGAAGATATGTAAGGATGGATCCTAGTCTCTTTATACGAACTATCCCTCCAGTGACTCAGATCAACAGTTTGCATGTAAGGATTGCAAAATCAGGCCAAAAAAACCAGCTCAGTGTGGATGCCTAGTTTAAAGACTTAGTTTTCTGACTAACAAGTTTGTTTCATACACAGGATGGTCCTTGTAGTTAAGGAACTGGCTTAAAACTCAGGAGATCA
The DNA here is from genome assembly GCA_007922155.1 of Mesoclemmys tuberculata. Classification (NCBI taxonomy): domain Eukaryota; kingdom Metazoa; phylum Chordata; order Testudines; family Chelidae; genus Mesoclemmys; species Mesoclemmys tuberculata. The sequence goes on from ML675625.1 coordinate 22,795,931, forward strand.
TCAAGGTTAAAATCCCAGTTTAACAACAAGTTTTCTGAGGCACTTTGGGCAAATCACTTAATCTACCTGGAAAACTCCATCCGTAAAACATGGATAAAACTTTCCTACGTTGCCAGGATAAACTTATTAATATTTATGCAGCTCTCAGATTCTACAGTAATGAGGCCTACACAGACAGACAGACCTCATGTAAAGTGCAGTGAAGATGTTTTTCAGTGGTGCACAGAACTTTTTCAGAAATGGTTTTATGCAGAGAATTAATAAGCACTAAAAATGCAGAACCCAGACAATCTTTATAGTGGATACACCTCCCACAGGAAATATATAAGGGGTGAGTCTAATGATAGACTAATCTTGAAGAGGGAATTTCATATGTAAATTAGATAATAATTTTCCCCACATCCTTTTCTACTGTTCAAACAAAAATACTTTATTCAGGATCTGAACCTGAAACATGCTTTTTTGTTCTGTGTTGGCAGATGTAGGATTTTTATTTCTATCATAATTATCAGGCTTATTTGATACCTAGGAAGCAGATCATCTCACAATTTTAAAAAGAAATTAGGTTAATAATTTAGGTATAGTAGCTGCCATCATATTATGTGCAATGAAAAAAAAATCCAACTTCCAGGCATGAAATAATATATCCTAAAATCAACATACTCCTAATTCTCTAGGACTGGTGTTATCACTGTTTTCTTGTAACCACTGATTTCCCTATATCATGTATTCAATAGTTTGATTTCAATTTATAATTAACTTGATTCTTCCTATAGAAAGATCTGAGCCTGATAATCCACAAAATAATTTTACCTCACAGAATAAAACAGGCAGAGATCTCTCTCTAGTGAAGGCATTGTTTTACAAAATGATGGATGTGCATATTTATTTACTCGGTGACTTCTATACCAGATTTGTCACATTTCCTCAAATTTCTAGTTAAACCAAGGTTCTGTGTTTTGTTTCGTTACTATGAAGCCTGCAGGCTCAACATACCTTATAAAAATAAAGCTGTAATTTATTTGCTCCATAGATCATGCTTGACAATAATCACTCTGGAATCTGAGCTAGCTTCTGATGTCTGGCTTTGTTGGTGATGTATGAAGCGCACAGGAAGCAGCTTGATTTTCATACTCTGGAATAAACCTGAAATGCAGAGAAAAGCAAAATTTGAATTAAAATGTGGAAACATGACAGAGGAGTCATAGGAAGAGCTATATGTGCAATATGCAGTGACAGTATTTCTCTCACCAAATGGACATTTGGAAGTTATATAAACAGTATATTGTATACATATAGCATATGGCAATTGAAACAGTGTAACAGCCATCATCCTGAACTTGCCTACTTCAAAATTATGCATACACAAACTTGACTTTGCAAATGCAAACATTAGCAAACATATCAGCACTTGCATGTACCCTGTAAATGGTTCAATATCTGCATGCATTGCGCACCATTGCTTCCACCAAACTCATTGTTCAGTGGGTTTGATGGGTGCAAATTCTCACCCCTGGTGCACATGCATGTGTTATATTATGCAAAGACTAAGAGAAAATATAAGAATTGTTTTTCCAAGGTTTGAATCTGCAGAAATCAGGCACAGTGGGGTTGTGCCATTGACTTCAATGGGGCTAGGATTTCACCCGTGTTGGTGGCACAGTTCTGGAAGTTATGACTCTTGAGTTGTGTGCCTAGGTCTGTCACCCAACTTACCACGTGATGTTGTGAGCATCACATTCATTAATGTTTGCGAAGCGCTCAGCTACAACGGCAACGGGACAGCTAAGCAGATTGACGGACCTCATGTAAGTGAGGTGAAGTTGATTCTCAGTGTCACTTTTTTTTTCTTGACTGAATTAATGAGCACTGAAATGCAGTAAAAAAATATTGCCCCCAGCGAATCTTTGCAATAGATACAGATTTCAAGTCTTATACTGACCACATGAAATTTGTAATAGCAGTGAGCATGAGGAGACCCTAATTTTGAAAAGGGAATTTCATTTGTAAAACACATCATTTCCTACAACCCACTTTTGCTGTATAAGCAAAAATTCCAAAAGGACTAAGGCCCAGCTTTCATTTCTGCAGTTTGAATTATTGGTGCAAATCTAAATGTTTCCACCTTTAGCTATCTGATTTCCCTCCTGCTGTTCTACATTCTCTAGAGTTAGCTATGAGGTTTTTAAAATTAACAATACAGTCAGGTAGTCATTAATAGACCCTGCAGAAGCCTGGAGGAGGAGATTAGCAGAACCAGAGCAGAGTAGAGTGACAAGGTTGCTGGGAAGGAGGAAAGAATAGACAACTGTAGTGCAACGTACCATTAAACATAGGGACTGGCAGATGACCCAGTCACTGAAGATTCTTTGAAGCGGTTTTAGTGAAATACATTGGTCGCTACAAGTACACCTTTGTTCGGGTAAGGGTAACAGACTGAAAAAGAGGTGTCATCACTAGCAATGATGTGGTGGACAGGCAATTCTGGTGTCCCACATAGGACTACATTAGAACGCTGTGTTTCACTGTAAGAGACTGGAATGGGTTTTAAAGCAGGGGTATTTGCTAAGAAAATTTTTAGGTAGGATTTCATTTTCAAGAAAAAATATTGCGTAAAGCCAATTGTCTCCTTGTTGCATGGGGAGGCAGACAAATGCTAACATGGGATTTAGGAAGCTGGAGACCTGGGGTGAAATCCTGGCGTCACAGAAGTCTATGACAAAACCCATGCTATTTGCTATGCTGTTTAAAATATACTGATGAGCTAACTGTTAGGGAAGGATCAAAGCAAACACAAAAGGGCTTTGGTATGTGCTAAAATGTTGCAGGGTTGAAATATATAAATTCTCATTCTTAGGTGAATGGGTTATCTGCTTTGCTAGCTGCCATAAAGAAAGCAGTTCCTCCTTCCTCCTCAGGATGGGACTTTGGTTCAGTGACTCAGCCCGGTGCATTGACACAGTGCCCATTTCCCAGCCACACCAATAACCCCCTTTGCAGTGAGCTGCCCCGGGATTTTTCCTTCACACAGAGTTCTGCATCACCTGTAAAGTGATGCAGTCTCCAACTACTGCTACCCCATCGCTATACAATGGAATCTCAGGTGTTAAACGGCTTATAGGCCTTCCAAGGGTGGCTAGGACTTCCCGAATTTTGCCCGTAGGAATGGCCCAAAGACCATTTCAACTGTTAGTGATTTTTCCACCCACTCAATTAAATAGATGAGCTCACTCAATCCACATCTGTGAGTGCCCTTTCCACCCCAACACTTCCAGCTGGGACTTCTCTTCTCTGCTTATAAAGCTGGCCATGGAGCTGCTCCACCTGAAATCATCCTGGATTACTCTGCACCTGGTCTCCCTCTTGAATCTCCTAAGGGAGAGAGCCAGTCCTGTTATGTTTCATGACATAAATAACAGAGAAGTTAGATACAAACATAAAATACTCTTGCTGGCAGATTGCAATGTCACACAACTTTGTTCTTGGAATTCAGAACAACACCACACAAGAAACCCAAACCAAAGATGGACTAAGCAGGCTGCTCACTGAAACAGAGAGGCACAGTTTGTTCCACCTTACTATAGGCTGTCTGTCTTCAGACTGCTACTAAGACCATCTCAAATGCTTCCTTATGAAAACCTCCGAAAATTTAGGCATGGTCTCCACTGGCAGTGGAGGTCAATGTAACGCCGCTTATGTCGACCCCCTAAAGTATGTGTCTCCATTGGCATGTAAGTTCCATCAGTTTAAAGCATGGTAAAAGTCAACGTAATAAAACCACCTCTGCAAGTGGCGTAATGCTGAATTTGAATTCCATGGATTGAATTTGCATTAGTGTATGCAGAACGCAACATAATTCAATGCCGTTGGTCTCCGGGTGGTATTCCATAATGCCCCATTGTAACCGCTCTGGACATTCACGCTTTGCTGAAACGTGCCCACATAAACAAGAAATAGCTCCTCCCCTCAAGCCCCGGGAAATTTTGAATTTCCATATCTGGTTTAGAGAGCGTGGAGAGAGCTTTGTGCCTACCTGCATCTTATTGAACAGACCTGAGTTCCTAAAGATGTGTGCATCACGCACCTTTCCAGACTATACCACACTGATGTCAGTGAAACGTCCCCTATGATCCACAAGGGCCTGCAATACCATTGAGAAGTATCCCTTCTGGTTTATGTACTTTGTGGCAAGATGGCCAGGTGCTAGGATAGGGCTATGCATGCCATCTATTGTTCCCACACAGTTTGGGAACACCATTGTGGCAAACCAGTCTACTAAGTCCTGCCCGTTTCCAAAAGTCACTACCCTTCTCAGCAGAAGTCTATTGATGGCCTGCACACTTGCTTCACACCAGTGGATTTACTGACTCCAAACTGAATCCCAACTGACTGGTAGGAGTCTGGGGTTGCCAGTTTCCACAGGGTGATGGCCACTCACTTCACTGCCAGAGCTGGTCTCAAGCGAGTATGTACGTGCTTTAGGCCTTGGGAAAGCTCTGCACAAAGTTCAAAGAAAGTGAGCTTTCACATACGAAAGTTCTGCAGCCATGGCTCATCATCTCACACCTTCATCATGATGCAATCCCACCAATCTGTGCTTGTTTCTGGGGACCAGAACCACAGACTGAAGATGATGCGTGACAGCCTGCGGCAAACAGGAATTGTTCCTCTCTATAGCTTGTAGCAGGGCGGCCTCAGTAACATCGCTATTTTCCATGCTGCATCTCCTCTCTCACCTTTGAAAACACTGCAGGATAAGCCATGAGGTATTTGTGATGCTCACAATGATAGTGCAGAGCTGCGCGAGCTCCATGTCTCTTCGGCCACAGCGTGCACACGACATAGAAAAACAGCATGAAAAAGCGCTTGCAGTTTTTTTGGGACAAGAAGGGAGGGAGAGGGCGCACATTGCATCGTGGGAGTATGACAAGCTTCCCAATAGCCTATGTAGCTAGTTGCACTGTGGGATAGCTACCCACGGTGCACTGCTTTGAATGTCAACCCAAGTGTGGCGAGTGGGGATGCAAGAGCCTGGTGCAAGGAACGTGGTTTGATCACTCTCCTGTGACTTCTAAAATTCAGCAGGTGAAAGTTGATTTAAAGTAAAACGACTTCAGTCCGTAGTGCAGACTTACCCCTAAACTGACACTTTACAGTTTTAACACAAAAGCTTATGCCCACAGAAATTTGCTAGTCTTTAAGGTGCTGCAGGACTCTCGTTAGTTTTAACACAGTTTTCAGTACACGACAAGTACCCACTTCTAGAAATAGAACTCTTTCCTTAAACCTTTTGGCACAATCCTGCATTCATTCTATTGACTTCAATGGCACGATTACAACTTCATGAAACTAACAGGATGAAGGTACCTGATGATTCTTACAAATGTCCCCATTTCTCTGCCTGTGGCCCACCTTGAAGTTTTTGTATTTTTACCTGAATCCACATCTAATTGGTACTGTCAGAAATGTAGCCTGGTTTCAGTAACAAGCTACTGAAGTAACCGTAGGACTAAAAATAAGTCATCTGACTGAAAATGTCTCAGTTTTCAGACTTCACTTGGTCTCCGAGGCAGTGATGTGTGAACCGCAAAGGTCTGGAGCCTTGGTTCAGATAAGCATCCAACAGTTCAGCTGCCCATGTGAATCCTATCCACTTGGGTTAAGAACTGAAGTCGGAAAGCAGGTGGTCTCCCCCTCACATCAGAATATGGCCTTAGGGAAAAAATGCAGGGTGGAGCCAGCTAGAGATTCCAGCCAGTAGGAGCAGCTGCAGAAGCAGCCAAGACAGGGACCGCTGGACATTCAGAGAACTTTCTACAGTTTAGAAGGGACTTTCTTCTACCCTGTTTGCTCCAACCCTCTCCATCTCTTAGTTTCTTCATCTCAGCTTCACTCCACTCCTACCCCTCATACCCTCTTCTCCAAGACCATCGCTTCCCTTTCCTTTTCTTTCCATTTAGCTGATCCACCTCTTAACCAAACCCAGCCTCCCCAACGTTGTGAAACTAACAATGTTTATCACTCTGACATTGTTCATTCTGTTCGTGTGTTCTATCCCTTCCCCCAACCTGTGTCTGTCTTGTCTGTCTAGATTGCAAACTCTCTGCGGCAGGGGCTGTCTATTATCCTGTGCAGTACATAGCAAAACGAGGCCCATTCTTGATTGATCCATGGAAACTACCATAACAAACATGATTAATAATAACAATAGTGCTGAGAATAGACCATTTCATAAAATTCCCCTTCTACAAAAACAGCTGTGGTAGGATGCTATCGTTAAAAAGCATAAATGTGCAACCGTTTGAAATTCTGTTGGTTGTTTAGTATATTAATTTACATTAATTTCTGCTTAATTTATAAATCTAATCCCAGGAAATTAACTCCTAAATGCACATCTTAATAAATACTTTTCAACACGGATTTACTCTTATTAACATTACCATTCACCCTCAGAATTATACAGTATAGTATGTTACCTGCTTTTACAGATGATACCAGATTTGGAATTCCCCAGAGAAGGGCAAGCATTTTCTGAGTCTTTTATAAATCCAAATAAACAAATTAAGTAAGTGGAATGTGAACCTGAGAGGTGGCAATGAGCTTTGACCTTGTGCATATGTGCCAGGGTACTGGGGAAAGGCCACAAACTGGTGAATTCTGCACCACTCTACTGTTAGCCATGATAGCTGGCCTAAGACTGAGGCCACATGATCAAACCTCCTATCACTGGCCCATACATAGACAGACTTTTAACTATTGTATCCTGCAATTGCAGGGTACTAATCAATCACGGCATATCAATAAGCGAAGTGTTACAATAAATAGCGACTACTGCTGTACTTTCCCAATGTCTTTGAGATCCCTGGCCTAATTCATTTGTCACTTAGAGCCTGATTCAAAGTTCAGTGAAGTTAACAGAAAGATTCTGATGGACTAAAATGGGCTTTGAATCATTCTTCGGGGTTTGTCAAGACTATGAAAATTGATTGAGCTAGCATATGTTAGTTAACAGGTGGAGACCTTTCCTTTAATGCAGACACAGGCTAACACCTTTTATTTTGATTTAGCTGGACCTTGACCTGCTAAATCAAGGTATTAGGTGATGATTTGCATCTACACTAAGGAAAAGTTCAAAGTTAGGTAATGCTATAATGTATTAGCTCCTGCATCCTAACTTCAACCATCGTTTTCAAACCAGACAAATTCTATGAAAGGCAGCATGGGCCAGTGGATCGACCCTGTACTAGGGCTCTGAAAATCTGCATTCTGCTCCTGGCTTTGCCATTGACATACTGTGTGACTTTGGGCAAGTCACCTCTCTGTGCCTCATTTCCCCCTCCAGCCTCTTATCTGTCTTCTCTATTTAGATTGTAATTTACCTGGGAGCGGGGACTGTCTCTTATGATGTGTTTATACAGCGCCTAGCACAACAGGAGCTAACATAACACCAATAGTAATAATAGTCCTGCAAATGGCAAGCTGTGAAAAAAAAAAAAGTCTAGATGGTACTACTTTACATGACTTTTTGTCACACATTTTCAGTATTTTGTGCCTTTTTAAAAAGAGGCCAATTAAATTGTTTTCCAACCATTCAAATTAACACTCCCTAAGGACCTTTTCTCCCTTTCACTACAAGAAAGTGCTATGTCCAACAATTCTGCCAGCCAGCAAGAGGAGCAAAATGTTTACCCTGCACTGAGCTGTGATTGAATTTGCTCAGACTAGACCCAGAGCTGAGCAAACTTGAAATGCCTTCATTTGAGTGAAGCTCTCATTTTTATGGAGATGTTCAACTGCCTCTATATCTAATTTCAGGTCCAAACATTCCAATTTCCCCCACAAGAATGTGTTCAAACACCAGCTCAATTTCTATTCTTTTTCCTCCTGGCAGAACTGAAAAGTCATTGTAAAGCGGACAATTTGAGATTTGCCCCTTCAGCGTTAGCAAGATTCAGCAGAGTCCACACTGACTCTTATTCAAAGGCTTCCCTGCTGCTTCTATGAAACCCCAAAATACCTACACTGGAGGATTAAACCTATTCCTCTCCCTGCAGACAAACAAAGGAATGAGAAAATTATCGCTACAGTGGAATGATAAATGTAAAGAGCTTATATGTTAGTCATTAGCAGTAAAACATGAACTCATTTTATAGTACTAAAGGCAGAGGGGAAGAAAGAGAGAGAGAGGAGGGGATCCAAAAACAAAACAAAGGAAGCCATCCCCCATAAGAAATGGAAAACTATGTCTGCCTTTAAAAAGAACATTTTTTTCCCCACTGTGCAATATTGATAGAGTCTTGGTCCCTGTTCAGCCTGGTTAAATAGATAAACACCTTCTTAATCTCTCATTAATCCCTGTAATGATTGCCACACCGTTACAAGTCTTCTCACCTGGTCAGAGGCTACCCACCTGTGATCCATTCCCCAATGTATCTTGCCTTTGTTTGCAAATACATTGTTATGGTGTTAACGATACAATGGTGGGAAGAAAAAAGGGAATAACCACCTTTTCACAAAAAAAAAAACCCACTGCAATTGCCTTCCCTGAGCAGTTCACTAAACTAAAAATTAATTTCCCACCATGACACTTATTTGCAAGCCACAGTGCTTTTTTTCTTTAAGTACCTGATCGGGAAAGAGTTAAAGTAATTATCCCCCTGGATGTCCACAGAAGCAACACATCCCTGTTGTGTTCTATCAAAACTGCTGGGGCAGTTTCAGCAATGACTTCATCTCACTGCATTGCAACACTTCACAGTGCCCAACTGCTGGAGTTTGCTAATTTGTGTGTTTTCACTCAAGGCCTGCTGATTCAATCATTTTAAAGATGCCCATTTCTTCCAAGCCAGGGATTTTATGACTCTAAGGATTAGAAGCTTTTATCCCGATAAACCCTGGAGCTGTATATATTCTGATTTTATGGTAAACTTCACTAATAAACTGTTTAAAACATATGCTAATTGTGTTTATTGTATTCTTTAATGATCATATGTATCATTAAAGATGTACCATCCCATTTGGAATCTTAATACTTAATCTCCCCTCCCCTTTTTTAGCCAATACACAGTACAGCATTACCTTCAAAAAAATAAGAAAGGGGGGAAAATAATGAGGAAGCCTGATTTCAATTTTCATTGTTTATTTAAAAGTAGAGATTTTGAATTTCATTTAAAATCCTTCTTCTAAAGAAAGGAAAACAGAGAATATCATAACATGGGGCACTATGATTCTATGTCTTTTATTCCTTTACTTATTTTAAAATATGACTCCCTGTAATCTGTTATGCTAACTTTTTTTCCAGACTGTTCAAAAATGATAATTTGTTTAGCCAAGATGGGTTACAAATGATCAGAATTATTGTCCCGTCCCCTCCCCTTTTAGTTATAGCATATTAGATGACAGTTATTCTGATCATATGTAGATATACACACACACACACACACACAACTGTAGATGTGTGTGTGCGTATGTATAAAAAATTCTGGCTCAGTTCTGTGCCAAGTATTTCACAATTAATTAAGAATCACAGCATCTTTCCAAAGGAGGAATGCCAGTTGTCCTAGTCATCTGAGCCATTTTGCCTGTTTGCTGTTACGACTGATCTTGACTCTTAATGCAATTTTATCCTGCCCCTTTAAAATGAGGATTTCTTTGTGTACTACAATGCTTGTGTTTAAAACTCATGAGACATTCCACTGCCCTACGACACCCTTTTCTACTGACTGCAATTCCCTGCACCAATCCATCCATCCAGTTTTTGCCTGGGAAAATGAATTTGAATTAACCTTAGGGTATTTAGTTCATTGGCTAAAAACAAAACAAAATCCAGCTTCTCTTTGATTGCAGAAGCTCAATAAAAATTGTACAGGGAAAAGGGTCTATGTGCACTTAATCAGTCTGGGTTCAGCAACACTGTAGATTAGAATAATAAATACATACACACCCTTGCTAGCAAAGTGTGCAGACACATGCATCACAAACTCATTCTTCCCTTTCAGTGAGTAGTATGTGTGCATGTGCTTTCACCCTTTAAATATGAAGCCTCTGCAGAGAACTAACTGCCACTTGCACCGCTCTGCAATTGGTATCGACGTATGAAGAGAGAAAATTGTTAAAAGGTGAACCAGCAGCCTGCACAACTAATGTTAAGTCTGTCTTACAGATAACAACCATTTTGAAAATACCTCTTTAAAGTCCTTTTTATTTAAGCATGTGAACATCCCAGGGGAAAAAAAAAAAGCTCCCAATAGGCAGGAACTATGTCACATTATGGCAGAAAGATTTGAAATATTGGTCTGCTTCATTGCTGGCATAGGGATGAATTTGCTGTCTGAGGAATTTATCAGATTTAGGGAAAAAAGTCTTGGGGGGGATGTTTCTTTTCAGGTAACAAATGCTGATGTACCGTCGTGAATGAAACAGCATCAGTAAATTGAATGACATCATTTCTAAATGCTCATTCAACGGACTAGTGAAAAATGGAGATGCAGTTGTGTGTTATTCTTAGAATTTATGTGGAGTCAATGTCTCTTGTGTAGTCACACAGTGTTTAACATTATGGTTCACTATCGTAATATACGTGTTAATATGATTAGCCCAACCAATCAGAGTGGAAAAAAATATACTTTTGGGGTGTAAGTAATGGCAACCAACTGCTTGCCACGTCCCTGTCCTTTAAACAAACAAATAACCTAATTTGTGGTCAGATTCTAATTTTAGGGACCCTTGGCATAAATATGGAGTAACCTCCATGACTGCCATGGAGTTAATCTGGATTTATATCAGGATGAGTGAGATCGTCAATTGGCCGCCACTTTTGTAGTCTTGCTACGAGGTGACCTATGGTACTTGAGCATTTAAAACATGATTATTCTCAAATTCTGCAATCTGGTTTGCTTATGTTTGCCAGGATGAAATGTAAACAAGTGGTATATTTGAACCTGCAATAGGAAAGTCTGGATTATCTAAAATAAAGACAAACGTATAGCTAACTAGAGGTGTGCAAAAGTTTCCTCTGCATAAAAAGCAGCCACATACATGCAGTCTGCAAGATGTTCAGTTTAGATTAAGGAAAACCCAAGACAGAACAAGAGTAAAGTCTCCATGAAAGAACACAGTGTGTGAGTGTGCGTGTCCTTTTTTATCGGCTGCCACAACTCTGAGAACAAAATGAAGAGACAGAGTTCATAGACCTTTAAGGTGCAGGAAACAATGACATTCCAGTTTTCACAGCTACGGACCATACAGAGGGTAAAATCCTGGCCCCAGCGATGTCAGTGGGAGTTGTTACATTGACTTCAATCGGGTTAGCCTTTTATCCAGGGTGTTTGGCTTTCCTTCTGCTCTGGTGTGTTTTGGGGGGCGAAGGAGGACGGACTCAAGGACATACCGAAATGCTGTCTGCTCCGCAGTGCGCTCCTCAGGCAGGTCTGTGTGTGGACACTGAAAAGCTGACTGCAGTGGACATGTGCACCTCTAACAGAGCTGTGCCTGGGAGGCCACTGGGACCTGATTCACTGACTCCACTGCAGTTTGTTGTTCAGGCAGGTCTGCTGTGTGCGAGGCAGCACTGACCTGCCTGACTACAGTTGTAGTGTGCTCCTCTGACAAGGACTATATGCCCGTGCGCTTTCCACTGGCTGGCGGAACGCAGCTGTGGTCTACAATGCCAGTTCGCCCTTGACAGAGCCACTGGAAATGATCATTTTACACAGCCTCTAACAAATTAGAGCATCACCCTCTTTCTCTATTATATTAATGGATTTTATGCTACTTTTAAAATTATGCTGTTTTCAGATATGAATACATTTGAATACCAGACTCTAGTACCCAAATATAAATGTCAGGACCTCTGCACGTCTCTGGCACGTAGGAACTAATTTAATCATCTCAGCAAAGTGATTTCAGTTCAGACAATTATTTTGTTAGAGTGGAAGGGTTATGAGGGAGTGCTCCGTGAAGGGAGAGGAGTCATGTACTGCTTAGGGCCATATTTTGTAAAACACAACAGCAGCAGCATTTGCACAAAATTGCGAGCCTTCCTTTGCCGGCACAGTGACTGCTGATCTGAATGTGGTGTATACAGTCACCCGCTCTGTGGACGCAGATGTGGTAGATGCATGTGCAAAAACAAGGGTATTTGAGCACATGGCTCTTGTGCCTGCTTTATCTAAACTTTTGCTTGAAAGGTTTCATTCCTCCTCCCTTCCACATGTCACACGTTACAGCCTTCAGACAAGACATTGGCAGCAGAGGCCATATTTTTTTAAAGGAGTAAGTCTGTTAGATGGACATACTAGACCGCTCTTATTATCTGTCTGGGCCACCACCAGAAGGAGACATGTTTACCCAGTCTTAGCCCATGTCTTACAGACTTCCCAGCGAAGGAAGCTCAGTCGGAGTGTGGAAGGCCCCAAGAAGTTCTATATAATGAACCCCTGCAACGGGTCGTTAGCAGGAACAGCGCCTGGGATTGTGAGCACCAAAACCACAGATCTCTACCAGCTGAGTTAAAGGAGTAACTAAACCCACATTGGCCATTTTAATGTATGGCCAATAAAGAAAATGCTGAAAACTGATTTTTTTTCCTGTGATTAGTTCAATAATTTTTGCATATGACACTTCAATGGATTTAAACACTATTAAGCCACAAAAACTGCTTCTCTCTCATTCACTGTGCATCTCTGGCTAAATAAAATACTTGTGCAAGGACAATAGATAAGGCTTCAGCATGGATAACAAGACTAGTGAATATAGGGTGACCAGATCGCAAATGTGAAAGATCGGGACAGGCAGTTGGGGGGCAATAGACACCTATGCACAAAAAAGCCCAGATGATCAAGACTGTCCCTCTAAAATCAGGACATCGGGTGATCCTAGATAGTGGGTCCCTTTCTGGAGCCCCTTTAGCAGATCACAGTCGCTTATGATGACTGGCAAGAGAGGATATCAGAGAGACTGTGGAGACAGAAGAAGTCAAGGAAAATGGTGGACAGCCATGGACTGCAGATAGCTGGAGGGATTGTTGAGAAGATGGGAGAATGACACCTCCCTTTTTCATGTGTGTGAAAGAAGGCAAGTGCAATTGCCCAGTCTGTGCATACAGATGTAGAGAATGTACATGCAAAAACAGGTTCTTTTTTGCACAGACGGACCTTGGGATTGAGCTTGTCTGCACATGTGGGTGAGAAGTGTTTGCACACTGAGGGAAAAGGAACAGTGCCATGTCAAACTGCAACTAAACACAGCTCAAATAGGATTTAATCCAATTCCCTTAAACATCAAAGAAATGCCTCATGTACATTTCAGTGGTAGTTGAATTGGGCTCATGGTGAATGAAGATTATTCCTAGAGAATTGTTCATAACACAGAATTAAAAAAATAGCAAAAATAGTTGTTGAATTATTTCAAACATCCCCCCAAAATTCAGTGAAATTGTAATCTCCTTTAAGGTAAATTGGTGAACAGAAAAAGAGACTAAATCCATAGGATTTATTTTTATTAAAATTACATGCGATATGTATAACATTTTTTTATCAGCGCTAACATTTAGCAAGTGTTAGTGGGAAAACTACCCAGCTTCAGTAATGAAAACAGTAATACATGTTTCTACGTGCAACAAGCCAGATTTGTTCAACAATCAGAAAATCAATCTAACATGTCAAGCTGAACATATCAATGAGACCGTTTGCAGTCAGAGGGTTTTCTTATGAAGTGCTGTCAACAGTCAAAGCCACACTTGTCTGATCTGTCCAGGTCCTCTAAGTGGAAAGATTTCTTTTTTTTTACCCAATAGAAGAGAAAGGAAAAACAGGAAAATGTAAGCCACAGCAATTCATCTCAAGTATCCTGAAGGACAATTAGTAACAATGGCGAGCAGTGGTAAGCCTGCTCTTTGGTGTGGTTTGGAGATCCGGGGCTGTAATTATTGAGCCATCCTGCTGAATAGCACAATCAGTGCTTGACGGCTGTATGGCAGAGTGCCGGCGTGGCTGCTTGAGCTCTTGTGTCAATGAAACGTCAGGACCAGGAAAATGGAACCATTGTGTTTACGTTGGCTTTGATTAGCTTTTAGTGAACAATGCATTTTAAAACGAATGCAAAAGCATTTGAATAGTGTTTACGTGATTCCCCTTAATGAGAGGTTTGTACGATGGAAGGGAGAGGGGGAAATGCAGGAAATGCATCGTTGAAGAGGGCTGGTTTCCTAAAAATTGTACTGGTGTGAACTAATGGCCCACAAACACACAAAAGACTCACTCAGCAACAATGGCTCATTTTCTGGAATGGTCTGGCTTGAATGTCGCCATAAATATTAGGATGTAATTGAGCTGGAATCAGCCATTTAAAAATATTTAGGGAACAATTTTAGGGTTTTGCTAAGTGGCATGTCCATAGGTTTCATGCACATAACAGAGAATTGAAACATTTTTTGCATCCTACTTCTCATCTTTCTTCCTGCAACCACTCCAGTCCTTCCTTTCCTATCCCATCCATTGCAGTGTCTTCCCCTTGTGTCTCATTTGACTCATTTTCCTTCTCAAATCCAGGCTCCCACCAAATCTTGTCCTTTATTCCTCTACCTCTTTAAAAATCCATTCTTCCATATCCATCCCGGCTACAAATGCCCTGGGCCATGCTTGGTTGTCTCGTCTCATCCTCCTCCTCGTTATCTTCCCTACATCCCATTTTACCCCATAATCGTCTATACAAAATGCTGCTTAAATCATATAGCTCTTATGCCACTCTCAAAATGTCACTCACCTCTTCATATCTCTTCAGTGGCTTCTTCTCACCTTCAAATTCAAACTTCTCACCCTTTCCTTCAAAGTCTTGCATAACTCTTCTGACTCATATCTTTGCTTTCATTGCCTACTATTTTCCTCTTTCACTGAATAAATATTTATCAGACTGGCCGCCTACATACCCCTTTGTAGCTTTCATCCATTTCCAGTGTTGTGCCTTTCCTGTGCTGTCCCTTATATTGCAAAATCACTCCTCCTTCTTGGGCACCTCAACGCTCAGCCTCTAAACTACAACCCAGAATAATTTTAAAGAGCCATTTATTCAGTGAATGTAACTTCTTTCTCCTGCTCACACAATATCCGTCAGCGTATTGCGACTGCTCCAGATTTTTTCATTGTGCAAATGTATTTGACAATCTTCTTTTCAAATCAATTGTGTATATTCTGACTTCAAACCATGTTGCTTTGCGATAGTTAGAAGAGGCACATGGCACGGTTACTGTCCCCTGACTAGAAAAGCATCCAACTACTTGCACCAGAAATACTGAAATTTATTTTTGGAAAAATTTGTGCCAGTCATTGTATTGCTCTTACTTTCATAGAAAGGGAGCACACCAGGCAAATAAAGCCAGCTCATAGACTCACAGACTATAAGCTCATAAGGGACCACTGTGATCATTTAATCTGACCTCCTGTACAATGCAGGCCACAGAACTTCACCCACCCACTCCTGTAATAGACTCCTAACCTATGCCTGAGTTATTGAAGTCCTCAAATAATGACTTAAAGACTTCAAGGTACAGAGAATCCAACAGCAAGTGACCCGTGCCCCATGCTACAGAGGAAAGCAAAAAAACCATAGGGCCTCTGCCAATCTGCCCTGGGGAAAATTCCTTCCCGACCCCATATATGACGATCAGCTAAACCAGGCATTCCCAACGTTTTACTCAACATGACCCCATTTAAACACTGAACATTTTTGGCGACCCCAGCAGACAAGTCAGGGCATTGCAATGCTTATGGTGTTGTTATTTTTCATTTAAAACATTTAAACTCGTTTTAACGGTTTTTAAATGAAAAGTACAACATTGAATACAAAGCCTAAGATGGCTATTAAATCCACTTATCTGACATTTATTACTTTTGCTTTAATTGGATTTCACGGTTGCTAAACTGAGACTTAAAAGTGTGGGAAGGGGGCACGTGGCAGAGATTCTGGGCCCTGCTGCTATGTATAGGTATCCAGCAACAGACTGCTGTAATGGAGGCTGTTTCCCGGTGTTGTCTCAGTTTTGCCATGGGTGGCTCTGGCTTCCAGATCAGTCCAGACACCGGAGGATACAAAACGACTTAAAGCCACCTTATCCCTTTTCCCCTGGGCTGCAAGTTTTGTTGTGCTGCACCTCTTTAGTGCAGTAATTGTCCTCATTCATCTCACTTAGCCCCATCCAATCCCCAGCATTGTGACCACACCCGCTACCTGCTCTCCTTGCCACAAGCTTCCCCACCACACCCAGCACTGTGCCATCCCCACTGAATCAGCCGCCAGCAGTGCTTCCCCCCATTCCAGGGCCGCCACCCCAAGCCGGGCACTGCTGAGTGTCGTGACGTGCCCAGGACCCACTGTGGCGGGGAAGGTGCGCAGGGGTGGAGGACACAAAATGAAAAGGGAGGATTGAGGCCACTTGCCTGTGACCTGGCCAGGCCGGTGCTGCTGCTCCCATGAGTGGGCCGGAGCCCTGCCCTGCGCTGTCCAGCGTTCCCAGCCGGGAGCTGTCGAGCATCTTTGCGACTCCATTTTTTATTGTTAGGACCCCAAATGGGGTCGCAACCCCAAGATGGGGAACCACTGAGTTAAACCCTGAGCATGTGGGCAAGACTCACCGGCCAGACACCCAGAAAGAGTTCTCTGTAATAACTCAGAATCCACCCGTCTAAAATCCCTTCACAGGCCATTGGCCATATTTACCGCTAGTAATCGAAGATCAGTCAATTGCTAAACTAGACTGTCCCAACATACCATCCCTTCCATAAACTTATCAGGCTCAGTCTTGAAGCCAGCTAGTTTCTTGCCCCTATTGCTCCCCTTGGAAGGTTGTTCCAGAACTTCACTCCCCTGATGGTTAGAAACTTCGTCTCATTTCAAGTCTAAACTTCCTGATGGCCAATTTATATCCATTTGTTCTTGTGTCCACACTAGTGCTGAGCTTAAATAACCCCTCCATCCCTTATATTTATCCTTCTGATGTGTTCATAGAGAGCAATCATATCTCCCCTCAGCCTTCTTTTGGTTAGGCTAAACAAGCCAAACTCTTTGAGTCGCCTCTCATAAGGCAGGTTTTCCAATCCTTGGATCATCCTGGTAGCCCTTCTCTGCCCCCATTTTAGTTTGAATTCATCTTTTTTAAACATGGGAGACCAGAACTGCACACAGTATTCCAGATGAGGTCTGACCAACACCTTGTATAACAGTACTAACACCTCCCTATCTCTACTGGAAATACCACGACTGATGCATCCTAGGACCACGTTAGCTTTTATCATGGCCACATCACATTGGTGTCTCATAGTCATCCTGTGATCAACCAATATGCCCAGGTCCTTCTCTTCCTCTGTCACTTCCAACTGATGCGTCTCCAGCTTATAGCAAAAGTTCTTGTTATTAGTCCCTAAGTGCATGACCTTGCAGTTTCCACTATTAAATTTCATCCTAGATTATTTACTCCAGTTTATAAGGTCATCCAGAGCTTGTTGTATGGCAGCCTGGACTTTCTCTATATTAGCAATACCTCCCAGCTTTGTATCATCCGCAAACTGTATTAGCACATTCCCACTTTTTGTGCCAAGGTCAGTAATAAAAAGGTTAAATAAGGTTGGTCCCAAAACTGTTTCCTGAGAAACTCCACTAGTACCCTCCCTCCAGCCTGACAGTTCACCTTTCAGTATATTACATATCTGAACTCAGTCTTTTCAATATGATCAAGGGTCCAGTCCTGTGACCCTTTCCCAGGTAAGATGTCCTATTGACTTTATAGAATTATGTCTACTCAGTGAAAAAGAGTTAGCAGGACTACGATATTTGTAAGATTCTTGGGGCAGATACTGTGTAAATATGCACAAGTCACTCTGTAAATACAGGGCAAATTCTGTAGATGTAATTGATTAGTAACTATCATGGAATTGCAGAGCAATCACATGGCTTTGAAAATTAAATTGTTACCATGAGATTGAATAATTATGCAGGGTAGTTTTACACTAATTCACATACTAACACCAAGTAATATTAGTTAATCCAAAGGTCACATAGCTATATACAGCAAATGCTAAGTATTATTTGTTATTACTGTATAAATCCAGAGTATTTACCATGAAATCATGCATTAATGACAGGATGTTTGGGTCCTATAAAATGAAGTATATGGAGACGGAGAATAATTTATTTCAGGTTCTCCTTGTCTTTTATATATTGCAGGACTTGCTATTGTAAATGAAAGAGTGCTATGTATTCAAGTTGTTGGCTGGATCCTTAGATGGTATAAATTGGTGTAGCTCCATTGTGGAGCAATGATGATTTACCCCACATGAGGTTCTAGCCTAAATTCACACTTCTGTAAGATGAAACATTAGAAAACTACATGATCTCTATTGGGAAACCACATGTTTAGCAACTCCTTTATATATGTGTGGATCTGAAAACATGGGAACAAAACTCCTGTGTTTTCACAAACCTTCCTCCTCTCCCATCATTATATTTTCTTTACTGTAAATAGGTGAGTACCAGAATAGTTTAGCTGATTTTTCCCCAAATCAACCTAAACTGGCTCTTTGTTTTTGCGGGGCTTTATTTTACAGTAGTGGACAATTGCCTCCATGGTGTTGCGCCCTTAATGGCTAGCACTGTGGGCACAAGAATGTTGAAGCAATTTATTGTGGGTACAAAACTGTGCCCACACAAATGGAGACCTGGTTTGAAAATCTGGCCCAGAGAGTGAAACAGGTTTCTAAACACATGGGATGAATGAAGATCTGATGAATAGGTTCTGTACATTGCTCTGTACAGTTTTCTTCTTTTTCTGTTGCTGTGCATGAATGCACTTACTTTGGGCACACAGGGCCAAACTTTCAATCCAAATTGTGCCCAAACATGTATGTGGATGTGTGCATGTAAATAACTGCAGGCACAATTTAACACCCACAATGATTTCAGGGTGCAATTTAGTTCTTATAGAAAATGTAAAGGTCCTAATCCCAACCCTTGTTCTGGATCCTTATCTGTATATGCAATCAGATACTTAGACATCTAAATAACATAATTTGCACCCGCAAACAATTGCTAGTAGGAATTTTTTCTTGCAAATCATGGGCCCAACTATGGAGGCCAGTGTCTGAAAAATCGTCACCATTCCATTTTATTAAAACTTTCTGTTGGCAGAAGAAGAGTCCCTGAAATACTATATATGTAACCCAATTATTTTGCACATGGATCAAACATCATATCTGTAAGCAGTTTGGAGAAATCATTTCATCTGCTAGAAGTTTGATTTCAAAGACACTTTAGTATCTGAATATCTCTTGTCAAGATAAGACAATTAGACATTTCAAACCATTTTAGGTGTCAGTGATTCAAGTTAATCAAATATTTAAGAGACGAGGGTTAAGCTAGAATATTTCTTTTTCTCTTCAGCCTTTCAGTATTGTGGCATTGAGTGTGTGGGAAAATAAAATGCCAATGCAGATTAGGCCTGCTTTCTCCAAGTTTCATGGAAATATAGTGCCTCTCTCATTTGGGAATATTAGAACGCCATGTATCTTGGGCTTCATGTAAAAGGCATTGAGCAACAGATAATACCTCATTCTGTCCAAAGTTTTTAATTTTGATTACAGAGTAAAAAATATATTTTATATACATGAGGTTTATAACACTAGAAAAGATACTTCATGTTAACTTGCATAAAAGGCCACAGCATTAGAAGATATATATATCCTTGTAAATAGAGATTTGGAAGAATGTACATTAAAATATTTTTAGTTTTCATCTAAAAAACCTAATAAGCAAAATGAATACCAGGCATATGTTAATAAATATAGTATATTTATATACTTACATATTATATATCCTTAGATGATGCAAATCGGCCTAGGTTAATTGATTTCAATGGAGCTAAACTGACTTACAGCAGCTGAGGTTCCGGCCCAATGTATGGAAATAACGTTGATGGCTGGATAAACTGATGTCAGAAGGGCCATAACAAGGTCATGTGCTATTTCAGAAAAAGGACTAGGAAGAGTTAGTAGTAAAGCTTTGTTTGCTGGATTTTTCCATTTCATTAGCAGAGTGAAGCTGAATGACGGTTGAATTGAACAAGTGGGACTTGGCTGCTTTTTGCGGCCGAACTCCACCTGTTCCCCAGTCCCCCTGGGGATCCATCCATAACAGTCCCTCCAGGGAACATTGGCCCCTCTGACTCCAGTTCCATTGATCATGATAGGACACATATCTAGAACCAGGGGCATGTACAGGAATAAAAATGTCACCCCTTTTGGAGGGACACATTCTATGCTGCCGCCACAGGTCAGGGACCGGAGGAGCTCAAGCTCCCCCTGCAGCCTCACGGGGGACCCTGTGCTCCCCCCTCCTCTGCACCCACACCATGGTGTACCCTACGCTTCCACCACTGGGGACCCTGTGCTTCACCCTCAACAGACCGCTTCCTTGCCTGCAACACCCCCAGAGGCTTTGCTCACTGCCCCACTACTATTGGTAAGGAGAATTGTCACTCTGCGCCACCTCAGCTGCCCGTTGGTGGAAGCAGAGAAAGAGGCAGGGCAGGTAAGCTCCGGAGAATGCTGGCTCTTGAAGGAGGCTGCCCATAGCTGTGCCTAAGACCTCTCTTTGCACCTGTCCCTGCCCTGGGGCCGGAGGAGTTCGTCCCGGTGCCTTGCTTCCCCCCACTTGTGCATGCCCTGTCTAGAACATACTCCAATGATTCCCAACCTTTTCGGCTCGAGGGCCAGATACAATTTTTACAACCTGGAAGGGCCACCAGTCTCCGCCAGCAGGCCCCCTACCCACTGCAGCTAGACAGAAGGAGTTCAGCGAGGTGTGTCCTGTAGCCCCGTGAGCGCCATCTGGGTCCCTAGGCAGTGGCTCCCTTCTGCAGCCAGGGGAACAGGAGAGCAGTGCTCCCCTCCCTCTGGCTCCAGCAGTGACCCCAATGCCTATGGATCTAGGTGGAGCGCTTTGTGTGCTACCTGCTACAGCCAGGAAGAGGGGAGCACTGATCTCCCATCCCCTTGCCTGTAGCAAGGAGCCTGCACGGTCTTTTAGCCCTGTGGAAACACACTTGGCCTGGGTCCTTAGGCAGTGGCTGCCTTCTGCAGCCAGCAAGAGCGGAGCTGTGGGCCACTTTCAAAGCCCCTGCAGGTCACTTTTGGCCCCTGGCCATAGGTTGGGAACCACTGTCAGTTACTATCAGACAAAAGCCACATTTCAAAAACGGACCCAGTAATTTAGTCAATACGGAAAAGATGGAGGAAAAAAGATCAATATTGTTTTAAATAAGACTAAGTTTCTTTTATGTAATGGATGAACTGTAGTGTGTTTCTAGCTGACTGGCGATTTAGCTGCTTAAGAGGAAAAAAAAGTTCCACACAAAAATGGCAGCAATTTATTTCTGTCACTTGACTGCAAATTAGCCTATTTTAAGGCATTGTGAACTTCATCAGATAGCACAGGTGTGGACAGGAATGAGGGTCATCTCTTGCTCCAGATGCACACATGGTGGACGTGACAGGCACACTGGAGTGGTGCTAAGCAGCCAAAAGAGCTTGCATGGTGTGGGGCAAGCACCATCAGGATATGGCTTATTTACAAAAAAGCCAAACAGACACACTCTGCCCTTTCAATGCCCCTGGGTCTAAATCATTAAAGCTTAGAGGCTTTGATCAGCAGCGAGACACATTTAGGACATGTTAGTGGGTGAGCAAATCTGTGTGTGTGTGTCTGCACAAACCAGGGATGCCTAGAGACCAGATGCTCAGTTGGTCTAAATTTGGTGTAGCTCCAGTGTAACATGAATGAAACTAGTGTGATCTACAACAGCTGAAGATCTGGTCCAAAATGTGAAGAAGCCCTAACTTGCATGAGCACAGAGGCTTGCGTGCCTAATATGGGCAAATACAAAAGGCACGCGCACACCTTTCCTCCTGGGCTTTGCAAACCTTGTCTACCAGAGTATAAAGAATTTGCTTTCCTGTCAGTAATCCCTGGAGAGAACAGAAAGAAAACACTCTCCCTTTTAAGCAGCAGGAGCTGCTCTGACGTTTATTATTATTAACTATATACATTATACATAGTTTTATGTTGCATCCCCTCCCTTCTTCTCTGTTTACGTGTTCTCAAGATTGTCAGCACGTCAGGGCAGGGGCTGTGACCCTTTGTGCATAAGGCCACAAAGATACAAGCACAAATTCACATGATATATGTACGCTGCTGAATATGTGAGTATAGCTTTACAAACAAATGTGAACTCATGGTCCCTGCCCTGAAGTGCTCACAAACTGGAGAACATGTAGATGGAGGAGGAGGGATGGGATGCAACATCAAACAAGTGACAGAGCAGTGAGGTTTAGCATGCCTCAGGCTAGCCACATGACTTTTTGAACAGGTCATTATTAAGCCTATTCACTTTCTCGGGGAGAGAGAGAGACTAGGCTGTAAAGTTCTAACTGAAGAAGAGTTGTCCTGGAAGGACTAGGAGTAGACGATGGAAGGACAGCAGATTAGGTCAGGAGACCTGCACTGGGGACAGCTGGGAAAAAAAGTTAGGAAACAGGTGCAGGAGAAGAGCGAAAAGAGGCTGCTTGTTGTCTAGACCGGGTGGAGCCAAGGGATTGGGGAAAAGAATGGAAAGAAATTGGAACTGAAAGGTCATAGTTTTTCTTTTGATTTGAATAGCAGCAGAATCAAATCCTTTAGCATTAAAATTTGCAAGCAACAGTGGATCTTTCCCGTTTACTGTAAGTATAGCCTTTACGAAAAAGAGGGACAGAGCAGGCTACTACCATACATGGCATATGTGAAGAAGCACCATGCAGAATATGGGGCAGGCTTTCTCACAGAGAGTGTTCTGCAACTTTGACAAAAAAAGTAATGGATTAATGACAATAGGTAAAATTCTCAAAAGGGCCACATGAAATTCAAAGGACCCCATGGTCACTTAGGGTGAGATTTTAAAATATCATTATTAAAGAAATTCCTTAACACCAGGAATAGTCTGGGCCTACCTATTCAGTGCTGGAATCAAATTACTGAAACCAAACTAGACAGCAAGGAAGTGAAATCTGATCAACAGAGAGAAAAAGTGCTAGAATCTTTTACATTTATTTGTTTTCATTAATAAATAATTAACACAAGTATCTGAGAAACATTTGGGAGACCAATGTCCATATCGGTTTAGAAATTTCTATAGTATTTATCAGAAAAAAACCTTTAAAAAAAAAAACAAAAAACACCTCTTCTAGCCCTACTAGAACTCAATGAGCTACAGGTTCCAACCACAGCTGTTAGGGCCAAATTCAGGCCTGGTGTAAGTGGGTGCAATTCCATTTAAAAGGATGGGACTTATGCTTACTTACAACAGGGCTGAATTTTGAACTCAGTCTTTTCTTCCCATTCTGATATGGAGCAGTGAGATGGCAGCTTGCATAAGCAAAAGAGATGTTCATCCTTCAGTGATGTTACAAATGCGAGAGGTGTGTCTCCTTTATTTTGAGGTCCAGGGTATTTGAATCAGTTGCTTTTATGTCGTTTCTAAGGCATAAATAACAATTGCGATTGCTGAAATTATTTTGATCAATATACACATTCGCCAAGTAGTTTCACTACCACCATTCTTGCCATAACAATAGTGCAGAAATAGCTAAGATTCTAGGAGCTTGACAGGATAATTAAGTATGAAAGCAGACTGGATTTAGCAGGACTTCAGTGAGTCAACAATCCTGATTGTTTCATCATCTTGGCTTTGTGCTGTTCATATCTTATCAGATTAGATAACAATCTGGTATAGCTATGAGTTGAATTACCATGTTGAACTGCACAGTTAGACCACATGAAGAACATCAGGACACATTTAAATAATCCCATTTTCAAACTCAGATAAGAAATGGCCAACCTCTTCAAATCAAAGGATATCCTCAGGCTAAAATAAAGAGTGGTCTGATTACCTATTCAGTTATATCAAAGTGCACCAATCAAATGCTATTGCCAATATAACACAAAAAGTCCTATAGCAGAACAGTAACATGGCTTACTTGTGACAGCAAATCTCAGACCTAAGAATAAAACGGATGAGAAGGGGTTTTAGCCATTGCAATTAATGCTTTGAAAATATCAGTAGAGTTCTTTGTTTAAAGCACACACTTCAGATACCAGCCTTTCTTCTCCTCTTTTTAGTTTTTTAGAAAGTAAAAAATTGAGCACTTTGAGCAAATGTACCCATATTTCTTGTTCTCAGTAATGCTGATGCGCAGATAATGTCTTCAGGTCCAAAGAAGATGGAAGGCTTGAATCTCTTTTCACTCATGTCAGTTTCACACTGGCATAACACTATTGATGTAAATGGAGTTACTCTTGATTTCTGCTGGTTTTAGTGGAGAATCAGACACAGAGAATTTATGCTAGAGTCAAAAGTGCAGCCTTGTTAACTACAATCACAACTGCCACTGCCCTTCAAGAGTCTTATGCTACGTGAAAGCTGGCAGAAAATTTACATTAAGAACCCTATTGTTGAAAATTAATATTGAACTAAATGAAAATTAAATGGAAATCCATTTTCTCTGAGTATTTCCAAGGATTTCCCTCTCCTCCCTATCATATTATCCTTCTGATCTTTTATGCAGCTATTTGCAAACTAACCATTAGTTGTCAGTCTCCAGCCATGCATTGCAGAACTGTCAGTCAAAGCAACCCGCAGCTGCTCTCTGAACAGCTTGTGCAGTGTTAGATCACTGTTGTCCCTACATAGGAGTGCAGAGTAGGGCAAACATACATGGCCTGGCAGAGAGGGAGATGCTGGGGTTAAACAAACCAGCTGATACTTTGAATCAACGTTGTAAAGATTTCAGGACAGGGTCTTCTATTTTTTACTATTCTACTTCTACCTGGAATGATACCATTCAAGAACTAAACTAGAGGATTTCCAGTTACAGCACTGGAACATGCACAAACCTCACTGGGAGGAGGGACGAAAATGTTGTCAATGAATTTAATACTAATGAAAGGTTCTGCGTCGATCGCCAGGAAGTCTGAAGCAGAACTGGCTGGGATATAATTTTTCTTGCAAAAATCTTTTACCAACATGATTTTGCCATGTTGTTTTTTGGTCGACATTTTAACACCATTTTCAAAACGTCTTCAGTTTTCATCACTGGAAAAGTTGACAGATTTCAGCTGATTGGGCACAATTTGGGATGAGGGGGTTACTAAATGTTTGCACAACCAGTGAAAATGTTCCAATTTTTGTTTGCTGACAACAGAAACGTTTTTGTGTTTTAGACACAAAAAAAATAATAAATCCCAGACGCTTCCTCCAAAAATCTTCAATAAAACAGGCCATTTTCCATCAAAAAATCTTTTCAATGGAAATTTTTTGCTCAGCCCTGGTCTGCAGTCCTTCATCCACAGAACAACATTGCAAATATACCCAGGCCACCCTGACAACATGCTTGAGCTGGTAGGATCAGTTAGTCCAGTCTTCAAGGCTATGCGACGCCTTGGCTGGCTCTGCTTTAAAATTGGCAATCTGGAGTCACTTAGTGGCAACTGAAGCAGTAAGTTTTTGGCTGTCCATTCTGAAATGGACTCTGATCAGAAACAAAGTTTCCCCCACCCAATATTAGGAATGGAAAGCCTCAGATTGTGAACATGGTCTGTTACTGCTGCTTACCTGGACACCATTGAAACCAGTAACCTGAAGGGGAAAAGCACCACAAGCCACATTTGGTCATGACCAAACCTTTCAGCTGTCAAATCTCCCTTCAAAAACCAGAGAACTATTGATGTGCTACAGACTAGGCCTCAAAAATACACTCCCTGCAATGGGACACACTAAGCCCTTGTCTGACTACAAAACGAAAACAGTCAGGGCACTTGAAGGAACTACACTCCAAGGGATTGTGAGAAGGTGGAAAAGGCAACTCATCTGAGTGGAGCCAGGGGAGAAAAAGGAAGTGGTAGGAAACAGTGACTCAAAATGTGCCTGGGAGAAGGGATATTTATATTCCATGCACCTTGGTAGGAACTCTCTCTACCTCGAGGCAAATTTCCCTTCCAAAAGCAAAGAGTAACTGACAAGCTATAGAATAGGCCTCAAAAACTAATTGGGAATCTGCAGCTGCCTGGGCGATGGACAGAGAAGTTGCCCAGCAGAAGCAGCTGAACCTGGAGAGATGGACTTCAAATATGCCAGCATGGAGTGGAGCATTAGGGGCAGAATGGGAGAGTGACTGAGTGCCAGGAATCCCGGCATTGAGGTTACAGAGATAGAACTATTCCAGCCCAGGGTTTCAAACAGTCATGAGAGGGGCTACAGAGCTGCAACATACCCTGTCTACACGTTATAGGGTGAAGTCTGCATCTCTTTCCCTCCCATTCTAAGAGCTAAACACTTGGGCATTTGCCCTGGGACCGAGAGAGAAAGTTGACCGTGGGAGGACTGGCTGCAAGTCAGCAACTGCTTCCTACACTGGCTTTTCTCTCCAGCATGCACATGACAGGGCAAGTCCAGCTGCACTTAGTTCAGTACCAAGATTGCCTGTTTGGCGGGGCTGACTCAAGAGTCCAGTGCCGTCTACACCTTGCCTCTAAACGAGAAGTGGTGCTATAAGCCAGGGAGGATCCAAAGATCTCAAAACACTATATGAACATTAATTAACCCTCAAGACACCTAGGGGCAGTAGGTAAGTATTGTACTCAGTTTACCAAAAGCCAAACTCAGGCAGCAATAGTGGTGCATTTTCCCCAGGGCTTTCTCTGGTCTCTGTACGTACCCAGACAAAATTGTGTGCATACATACTTGTGCCCACGCCATGTAGGTGAAGCCACCTGCTTGCACGCTATAAAAATCCAAACACCTTGTTGCCCATTTCGGTTAATGTATGTCCCGAACCTGCAGATGTGTTGGAATTTACACCTGTAAAACTCATTGAGGCAAATGAGGTTTGGGAGCGCAAATGTTATCTCATCTGTGTGTTTGTTAGACTATATAAAGTGCACGCTCAGCAGCTAGCACTCGCAATGTGGAAGGAAAGAGGTGTGTGCAATTTTGTTCACTGCAATGAAAATGTATGCCTTCGCATCTCCCTCGTGGTCAGTGGCAGAAACAGGAAGAGAGCCCGGGAGTTCCGACAAGTGTGGTTCACCCACTAACTCACATTTTTCTCTGGGGAAAATGACCAAAATCCGCATTGCTTTTATCTAGATTCAGACTTGAACGTTTAGTGGAGTTAACCAAGCACAGCTCTGTCAGTTACTTTTCAGTAGGGCTGTGTTGGAGGAAAAAACCCCAGTTCACACTCTAGTAATATTAAGACTCCTGTACAATTGAGGTTTGAATCCCTTGTGTTTGAAAGAGTAGGGAGAAGGAAGTTCATTCCAGAGTAATCCCAAGAGTTTCCTTCAGGACGTTTGTTGTGTCTCATTGAAGGGGACTCCCAGGAACCCTGCTTGGTAGGATAGCTACCACAAGCATGCAAAACTTTCAGCTATTCACAGCAACCTCCTTGATGGATCTTGGCATCAGAAACTAACATTTTCCTTACAAGTTTCCCAATGCCCTTATGTTTTGTATGCTCAACATCAAGAGGTCAGTCAACTCCTTACTCCAGGAACGTTTTGTTTTGTCTCATTCCCCCCCCCCCCCAAGCTGTTAGCAAGGCCCTCATTTAAATTAGCAACTCTGGGAAATTTCACAGAAATGACACTCATGCGGTTCCAGGACGCTAAATTTTTTAGAAATCCTTTCTCAAGTTGGAAAATTTGCCCATGTGGTTTGATACCCAATAGGACTGTCAGACTTCATTACATTCTATAGAGCTTGTAAGTAGTGAGATTAAGAGAGAAACTTCCCAAACAAGAGGCGTGATATAAAGGAAAATAATTATGAAATAACAAATGGAGATTTTTTCCTTTTAAAAATGTATTGATATATACATTGATGAGCTAAACTGACAAGCAGTGCTTGAGAAAGGAGTAATTGCATCTTTAATAATATTAAAACTGACACCTGCCTTGGCCGATAACACGCAGTCCTGACACTACTTAGCTAACTATTAGGACACATGAGAAGGATGAAGGGGGAAAAAAAGTAGTAAATTGAATCTGCTTTTTAAAGAACATAAAAATAAAAAGGACGACTGCTAATTGTCTAACACTTTGTTAATTCAATCAGGCATGCAATTTAAAAATAGCTTTGCCTTTTCACTGAAAGAGAAATTAATTACAATTTCTTCCTAAATCCGGTGCAGGGGAAAAATATTTAGGACAACCATGGCTCTCTTAGAAAGGCTTCTTATTAATAAAAAGCAGAAAACTCCCATGCTAATTGGAATCGTAAGCACAATTAGAAGAGATGTTGTCCTCCATTTGAAAAAGAACAGAGAGCTGCACAGCAGAAGGATATTACAAAACGATAAATTGCACCAAAGGTATCAGTCTAAAAAAAAGAAGGGTATTTTCTTTGATGGAAAATTGCCATGTTATCCTGTTTAAATGGCATAACTTTAAAAACGAGGCCAAAACAATTCAACCTTTTAAAATGCTAATATTAAAAAGAAACATAATGCATAAATAGCTTTCTTTATATCTCCCTTCATTTTTTCTGAGAGGCTTAGGCAGAACTTGAGACTTCAAATAAAAACAGAAAAGAGTAAAGATGTTCCAAGGTCATCTTGAGTTTTGCAAAACATAAATAGATTTATAAGCAAATTTGGACTTTTCAGGATTTCGGAGAGTTTTGTGGTTTTTTTAAATAAAAAAAATTCTATT
Organism: Mesoclemmys tuberculata; assembly: GCA_007922155.1. Taxonomy (NCBI): domain Eukaryota; kingdom Metazoa; phylum Chordata; order Testudines; family Chelidae; genus Mesoclemmys; species Mesoclemmys tuberculata. The sequence goes on from ML675625.1 coordinate 22,824,719, forward strand.
CATCCTGCCAGCTGGCCTGATATTGTCCCTGACATTCAGGGACTGAAATGGGAGGTTCTTACTCTGCTGAGCTCTTTCCCTTCTTGATTATACAGTGAGATGGTATAATGATATAGGGTATAATGAAGACCTATGGGAAAGTGCCAGGAGGTTGGATTTATTTATTTATTTTTGGCAGGGCATCTTAATCATCGCCACCACACAGCTCATCCTATTTTTTATCTTTGCAATCCCACTTATTTCTTCAGCGAAATAAATCTGCTGTTCAGTGTAACAACAGAGAAATATTTGTTCTCGGTTTGCTGTCTTCCTCTGGAGACGGCAAAACATTTTATGATCACCTGCTTCCAGCAAAAGAGGAGCATAGTGCAAACACATTGCATGAGTGAATGAAGTGCACTGGATAGCAAAGGCTTTTCTTTGTCCTAACAAATAACAGTAGACAAAATTAAGGAACAAATGGAAGGGGGCTAAATAACTCAGGGGACTGCTAATGGGTTATAAAACCCTTTTCTTCCACTGGTTGAGATCCAGTCCAGTTTAAACAATGAGAGTTCTGTAGCACTTTAAAGACTAACATTTATTTTTTGCAGGCATAAGCTTTCGTGGGCTTTAACCCACTTCGTCAGGTACAGGGAATGGAAATCAGACAGGTGGCATATATATACAGTCAAGGAGAAGGTACAACAATAGGTGAGGTAGGTAATAGCGAAGTCAATACAGTTAGAGTAGCTGAGGCCTATTCACAACCATTGATTAGAAGGTGAGAATGTGTGAACAGTGACAATTACTTCTTGTAATGAGATAACCATTCCAAGTCCCTATTCCGACCCAGTCTGATAGTCTCAACTTTGCAGATCAGTTTTAGCTCTGCTGTTTCTCTTTGAAGTTTTTTTGTTGAAGTATGACAACTTTCAAGTCGGCTACAGAGCGTCCAGGGAGATTGAAGTGCTCTCCAACTGGTTTATGGGTGTTTCCATTTTTTATGTCTGATTTGTGTCCATTTATTCTTTTGCATAGTGACAGTCTGGTCTGGCCAGTGTACATGGCAGAGGGGCATTGCTGGCACATGATGGCATATATTAAATTAGTAGATGTGCAGCTGAATGAGCTCTTTATGGTGTGGCTGATGTGGTTAGGACCTGTGATGGTGTCACTACAGTCGTGTGGGCAGAGCTGGCAAAGGGGTTTGTGGCAGGGATAGGTTCCTGGTTTATTGTTCTTGTTGGATGATGTACGGTTGCTGGTAAGAACAGTGCCAGAAGTTTTTGCATATTCACTTGTTTATATGTAATAAACTACTAGGATGAAATCCTGGACCCACTGACCATGGGAGTTTTGCCATTCATTTCAAAGAGGCCAGAATTTTGTCCCTAGTCTCTGAGTCTATTTTCATCATCATTAGATCCAAGGGTTAAATAAAACTGGAGACTACCCCAATCTCTGACTTCTAAAGGGGAGCCCTACAAATTGGAGCTGAAGCCTATTATGGGAAGAATGTGGGGGAGTTTGTTCTGTCACTATTTGTTCCATGGCTGAATTCTTAGTATATCCAGCAAACCAATCCAGCACATTTAACCAGTACTTAATTCACTTTTAGAAGAAGCCAACAAAAAAGAAACAACTCCAAAAAAAGTCTGAAGTGGAGTTGTGATAAAGTTAAATTTTGGAATATTTTGTAAATAATCCATTACTATGTGTATATATAAAATATATAAAGTGTGTGTAGATAGATGCTTACATATACTTATATAGCAAATCCGAAATCTCACGTTATTTGCTGGTGGTATATTGCAAATAACACAACACGGTTAAGTAATATTATATATAATCTATCTATACGCTCACATACATTATGTATTTTATATTTACACATAATACACATATACAAACAAAAATTCACGTGTGTACACACATAATTAATTTAACCTTTTCATATCATTTGCTATATACCACTAATTAATAATTGACCTCATTGAACATATACTGTATAAATGTAAGTATGTTTATCTGTCTATACATATATAACTCATTATATCAACACATAAATATGGATTATTTACAAAATATTCCTTACAACATAGAGGCAATCCATCATATCTGAAAGTACAGTTGTTTGGTTAAAATGACATTGTTAAGCTCCTAGGGCCCTTTTAAAATAAATATATTTTTGGCTTCTGCCTTGTGGAAATCTACACAAGGCTTTGCAAGTCCAGAAAAATGTATTTGATTTTTTTTTATTGCTTTTTAGCCTGTACCATGGGATGGGCATATTTGCTTATTTTAATTGATCTCTCACACTGCTCAAGTGCCAGGCCATCATTTCAATATCTAGATTTTTTGTGAGCTTTCAAACATAAAAAACTTACTTAATGTGGTTGGATATTTCTGTTTTTCCCCTTAGAGTTTTGACTGGTGGATTAACATTGCAGCATCTATCTAGGCTATATGATATTCCTTGGGGGGGGGGGGAATAACACACTAGAAGAATTTTTTGCTTCTTTCCTGCTTCAGCTTATCGTTTTAACATAGACTGTACTACAGCAAGTTTCACAAGCTGAGTAAAAGCACTTTAACTGAGAGACTCACCAATGGGTAAGAACTGGGAAAAGATAAACATGCACACATCAAGAGGCAGTGTGCAGAATTAAAGCAGTGCAGCAAAAAGGGTTATACAAAGATGTTTGAGAACCGCACAGGAAAGCTCAGGTACCAAAGAGATGTTCTGAACTTCACCTGCTGTGATAATCTTCTTAGGAATGAATGTTCACCTTGGAAGGCAAAAGTTGAAATAATATTTAAAGATATACAACCCAACAACATAACAAAATCCATAGCTTGGGTCGCTTGCTGGTGGATTCCCTGCAGCTTGAGGTCTTCAAATCTCACTTTTGAGGATTTCAATAACTCAGTCATGGGTTCGGGGTTGTTATAAATGTGTATGGGTAGGGTTTTGTGGCCTGCCTTGTGCGGGAGGTCAGACTAGATGATCATATTGGTCCCTTCTGACCTATGAGTCTATGAGTCTATAGCCAACAACAATACTTGATCCGGACCTCACCAAAGAGGCTAGAAACTGTGCAGTGAGATTGTCTGTAGAGCCACATGAGTAAAAAGCAATGGCTGGGGAATGGTTACACATCAGTCTCTGTAACAACATGGACAAACAGGGGAACTTATAAACCTAAGAACTCACGAACAATGTCTCATTTCTTACATACTTGAGTAAGATTTTGTGATTTATGACACTGGCTTTTGGACTGGCTCCTGAAAACCCTAACTCAGACAAATTGCCTCACTGCAGTATCAACTCCTTCCGTACAAATTAATAGTGACTTTTGAAGCATATTCTAAGTTTCCCCAACTGATCTAGCTGGATTAATGTAGGATCTATAAATGAAAGTTAAAGATCAACAATGCTTTGTGCATGTAGAGGGTCTTCCATCCAAAGATCCCAAAGTTCTTCACAAATATTAATGGATTATCCTTCTCAACTGCCTTCTGAGGTAGAGAAGTCTGATCAATCTGAGGGGCCTGGAGTTTAAGGCCTTGCCCACATAAGAGAAATTGGCCCTGATATAGTTGATGCTGGGGGAAACCCCTGATGCAGAGATGCTGCAGTGACATAAAGCACTTTTTCAGAATGTGATTGAATCTGGTAATTTACCAGATTCAAGCAGGCTAGTGAAAACCTGGTGTACAGAGATGTAACCACACCAGTGCACATTTTTTCAGGGCCTAAGAAATTTGCCCAAATTCATAAGGAAGTTTGGACTACAATCCAAACCTCCTGACTGTATCCATGTCCTGTATTTTAGTCACAAAACCATTCTTCTCCAGGATTCAACCAGCTACAATCTGCACAACAAGGTGATCAACAGTAAGATCTGAACAGGCATTCAACAAGGCCACAGTTTCTTGCCATGCCCCGTTGAATGCATACTATTTTATAGTACAGTTTGTAACCAAGGTAAGTTATTTTTTATCCCAGTGCAGCAGATCTACATGAGGGGGTTGCACTGGTGCAGTTATTTTTCTTCAACACCCCCTGTTCACCTCCCACAAGTGTACACAAGATCTCAGCTTCAGTGGATTGTCTGCTTCTAAACTCAGAACAAAGCGAGGTCTGTAAAATCCCACAGAGAGGAAAAACTGGAATTAGCACATTATCTGAATGTCAAAAATCAAAATAAATTGCAATGTTATTCCAACAGAACAGCATTGCATGCCAGCGATATTTTTGGGTGAGGGGGGGATAACCCTGGAGCAAGTAGGTATTCATTATTATTGATGAATATTCTCAGGAGAAGCAGAGAGTGTTGCTTAATGGCTTGATCTAATATGCCACCACGGGGAAAAAAATAGCAAGAATGAAAGATTTCCCGAACCGCAAAGCTAAGGAATCCTCTGAGCTGTAGTTGGTCCTTTAATTACCCATGCTGAGAGAGATGAACACACAAAGAACAAGATGGCTTCACTGAAAGTCTTTTGAGAGGAAGTCCTTTTACCAAGGTACTCTGCTTGTTAAAGATATAAAATTGTAACCTAGAGGTTAGTTTCTTTATTAGGACTCAGATTTACAGAAAAATCAAATGCACACTGGTGCATCTAATTTGCCATGCAATATTGGAATGATGGCACTTGCAAATTGGGGAAGTGCATGCATGAATAATTGGTTGCATTTGTAATTACTAGATTAGTGCAGGCAGTCATGAGGCATATGCAATTATATGTACATCTTTACTGAAGATTTGGGCCTAGCACAGCAAGAGATATTGTTCAAACAGATACTGTGAAAGGATCTGAGGTAACATTCATGGTCTAAGGACAGCGCTAATGAAATGATCTCCAGGTGAACACAGAGTTTTTGTGAAGCTCTGCTACAGATTGCCGAACGTTTGGGGCTAGTTCTGAACCTCCTGATAAAAAACAAGGGGACAGTTCTTTAGCTTGTGTTACACAACATGGAGTGACACCAACATGCACCAGCTAAGGATTTGGGTCCTCAGCAAATGAACTGCCCTTTCCAACCTCTTCCTCATGTTACATTCTGCAGTTAATATCTCATTAAGTTGCAGTGCCTATTATACAGCTCACAGCACAAGGGCATGCTTTTTGGATGGCAATTTGCTATCCTCTATACTATAGTACACATTACCCCTACGTCCTCCTTGCGCGTGACGCGAATAAAGTAAACAATGTGAGATGTTCAGGAAAGAAACCTAAATCTAATATAAGGAAGCCACTGTACTTGCTCTTTGAGTAAAGCCTCAAACAAGCAGACATGAATGGCCTATTCAGACGAAGCCATTCCTTTATTACTGTAGTTACAGGAATCCTTCCATTGGCCAGACTAAGTGAATGGACGATATCTAAAGCAAAGCCCATAAATATGGCATCTGAGAGATGGGCTAGCCTGGTTCCGAGATTCCTCGGGCTAGCCGCTCACCTGCCATTTACTCTCTTTCCCCCAGGGTACTGGCTTGCCCTTAGCCATGTCTGCCTTTGTTCTATCATGTGATCTCTGTATGCTACGTTATTTTAATATGCCTCCAAATGGATGGAGTGTCAGTGTGGATTCATCACTCCTGTTGTACCTGGGAGATATCCTGATGTACCAGTTCACAGTGCAGTATTCTGTATCCCAGCCATGTCACTGGGGGGTCCTGCAAGTCAACTAGTTCCATGGCCCCCTCCGTGGGGCCCAATCTAGTGCCATCTTTGCCACCCATCATCAAGCCTTCCCAACCTCTACGATGCCATGAAACTCCTCTCCTCCCCAGTCACACAAGCCAGCTGGCACGCTAGGGGAACAGGCAGCACAGGGGGAGGAACCATAAGGAAAATATCCCTGGCCCAAAGCCTGGCAAGCCTACGCTGCCAGACCACAGATAAGCAGAGAAGGAGCAAAGGCTGAGCCAGGACAAAGGGCTGCAGGATGCTAAGCAGGGACGGTTCACTCTTCCTGGGCCTGCCAACTATTTGGTGGATAGTAGGATCCCTAGGCCTCATATTTCTTCTCTTTGGTCTAACACTGTGTTCCTAACCCATAACTTCACGATGGGGGTCGAGCTTACCCTCCCACATGATTCTGTGTGCCTGGTTCCCATCTCAGTCACACTGGTGTGACTCCATTGCTTTGGGGGAGTTATCCCTGACTGACACCAGTACAAGTGGGAGGAGAATCAGAATCAACTTCTAGATCTTTGGAAGGTTGAAGGCTGTTGGGTGGAGGGTGTTAGTTGAATAAGGCCCCTTTTTGCCCCAGCCTGGGCCAGTAAAGGAGGTTCTCTTAAGAAAACATTGGGTTAGTGGTAGTGGGTGAAAGTTAAAATAATCCAATTTAAAAGTTTAAGGAAGGTGAAATTCATTGATCTGCGTTCTGGCTGCACAAAGGGGATGTAAAACTGCTCTAAACGGACAGCTAGGGATTTCTCTATCCCTGGCTTCACACCACCTGTTCCTCCCTCTCCCCCAGGTCAGGGGTTGAGCTGAGGAGGGATTGTGGTTGGAGCCTGGTGCACTCTGGGTTTCTCACTTCCGCAAAAGTCCCTCAGGCCATCATAAGCCAATGTAAATTAGCAGTCTTGAGGCAGCTCTAATTTGTGCCCCACTGAACCACGCACGGCTGTGCCAAGGATCGGAAGAGGGAGGGCAGAAAAGTGACATAACTTGGTTTTTGACCTCTCCTCACATGTGCTAGAGGATCAAGTCTGTAGTTCTAAAAATCTGCCAACGCATAGTGGAGAAGAACTAATTCTGTTCAGCAGCTGCCTTGATCATCCCTCTCATATTGACAGGGAAGCAATCACAAGAAGTAGGTGCATGGACTATTCCTTTTCCACTCGCTTGTGACATCCATGATAAATCGGGGGCACCAAAGCTAAAAGCAAACAGTGCCTCTTCCCTCTTAAGTCCTTGCCAATTTCCCCTTCCCCCCTCATTTTGGTTAAATGCAGCACATTTCCGAAAGAGAAGATTTTAATTTCAATAAACTCTGTTAGAAATAGATCAGTGCTAAAGAGAGGAGCAGCCACAGGAAGTGATTTTAATGACTCGGCTGCAGAATATTAATAGACTAGAATGTTATTAGAATAATTTTTCATCATGAATAATAAATTAATAGAATAATTTAGCATGGCTAGCCCTCTGTTTGAAAGTGTATTTTGTTTAAAGGTAGCTTGAAGAGTGGTATGTGAGAAAAGGGGGGGTGGGCAGGGAACATGGCGTGAAGGAGATTGGTGTGCACTGGCTCCTGCAAATTGCTCGTACAACGAAATGTGGTGGGAGGCTGACTATTGGATTTAGACAGGCCCTGACTGCTAAATTTACAAACAGATCCATGCTGTTCCCCTAAATTTGAGAGATTTGAAAACAGGGAGTTACCCTGTCTCTGCTCTCAGGGTACAAACTCAAGAACAGCCTCAGGGCTGCTCTCATTTATGGTCTCTTCTGAATTCAGGTGGGAATAATCCCATTCCATCTGGCAAACTGAGGAATTTCCTCAGGGTGGGGGTAGGTCCTTCTTCCCAGTTACCCTTCAAAGAGGGATAGCCCCTTCATTGTCTGACTTAATGTGGTGTACGTACACCCTATCACAGCATTTTAGTGGAAGCCAAGAGGTCTTTTTTTTTTAATTTGCATCTGTGTGATAGATAATCATTCTTCAAAAGGCTATTCACACCACAAAAAGAAAATGACATTATTCTCTCACTCGCTCTCTATAGTGTCTTAATCTACAACTGACAATTAATTTTAGAAAGAACATGAAATGGCGGAGAAATTACAGCAATTTATCAACTAAAATTATAGGTGTAGACACATGTCAGCAGTGGAAACAGTCTTGATCAAAATTAAAGTATTTAGAGATTTTCCTCAAATTTCAAATTATGCAAATCCCATTTTTTGTGATCCGCCGGTACTGCAGCTTTAATTGCAGGATTACCAGTAAACTGCAAGCTGCACTTGTCATGCAGGATTCTGTTCCTCCTAGAGCTGTTCCCTTTGCTAGCACATCTTATTAATTTAATACAGTCACCGTCTTTTTAACAAATGAAATACGTTTTGCAGAACAGGCAGAGGTTTTCTTGGTTTCAATCTGTCACAAAGCCCCTGCTGTTTGCAGAGGTTACTCGACAGCTGGATGAACAGACAGGTTTGAGTCCAAACATGGATTCAAATACATATTTATACAGCAAACATATTTATATAACAACAGTGCAAGAACAGCTTGTGCCGCGGAAGTTTCTACAAGCCCATTTACAGGAAGGGCATTGCTCCGATTGCAGGAGAAGGGAGTTCGAATCTAAACACCTTGCCCCAGTCCTTGAGAGGCTCTGAAGGCTGAAGCATGATCCTGTTAAGATATTGAAACTTTGCAGTAGAACGAAGCCTAGCGTATGCTCCAGAAATAACCGGTACAGTTATTAGAGTCCGTTCAAACAAATCCAACAACCCCGCTGCTCCCAGAAAGCCATTTCATTTCCCCACCTCTAGCCCCAATTACAAGATCCAATATCCAGTGGGAGATTTTTCTCCCCTCCACCCACTGAAAACTCCTGTGTGATTGTAGCAGAAGGGAGCAGAAGACCGTACAAAGGAATAGGTATCCATAACTGATGTTTGTACTGGCAGAGGTTGTTCAGGGAGTGCTGGGGCAAGATTTCCTGCAAATGGAAGGAAGGAGGGGAACCTGTGATGTGTCTCAGCCTAGACCACATGGACACTCAGCCTTCTTGATTCACTAGAGGACTCAAATTATTATCAGCTCAGCGATCTCTCTGCACAATGCACTAGAGCTGCTATGGTTCTCCCTCAACCCTTCAGACAGCCAGGAAGTGGCTGGGGGGAGATGGAAAGAGAGGAGAAGATTTGCCACCTTTATTGAAGAAGCAAAGAAACCTCCTTCCCCCCCACCCTCCCCATCCCCCATTCCTGACCGAGAGAGCAGTGGTGAGCAACAGCCAAAGTGGAAGGGAAGAGAAGAGAGGTTAGATTCTGTTGCACCGGTGGAAAGCCACCAAATAATTGCATTGTGTGGTGCCAATACATGAGGATATGGAGTCTCAGTGACTCAACATCACAGTGCAGTACCCAGACACAACTCATGGGATTTGTTTGGCTTTCTATGACTCTATCAATGGACCAAGTAGCTCTCCAGGTATTCAAGCTTGAGAGTCAGTGTCCTATAGGACAATGAGATTTTGGGGGTCCCTTCTCAGGTATGCCGCTGAGTCCTTTGCACTGTCTGCAGCAGGGTTCCATAAAATGGGCACAAATGAAAGGACTGGAGACTGTGTGTGAAAGCAGGGACCTCACTGTGCAAAGCAAATTGCACCTAAATATTTTGGACTGGATTCTCCACTCCTCATAGATTCTGCTGATCGGATGGGTGACGCTGCAACCTCCCTCCTCCCCCAAACGCCTTCAAAATGACTGTATTACCATATTTGCACAAATATGTGTTTTCACAAGCATTTGCATGGTCCCTTTCTGTAAATATTCTTGCAAACAATGTTTTGCTCATATAACTGTGAATAAGAGGCATCCTCGACACCACTACAGCAAACGTATGGATTTTGTTCAAGTCCATGGTATTGAATGTTTATTTGCAATATTCACACAGCTCTAATTCTGCTGGAAGGGCAGATTTTTAAAATCTCAAGACACTCAGCTGCATGTGCAATCACTAAGCCATGTCTGCACGTGCCCTTACCCAATTTGCACATGCAAACATGACAACTTTGTGCGTAAATTAGGTCTGCAATTGAGTGTGCATTTTGCATGTGCAGCTGAAAGCCTAATATTTTTGCATGTCTGCCCCCAATGTTTAATAAATCATGAATTGTACAGTGTACATTAAACCATAACATCCACACAGCAACCAGTGGGTCTCCCCAACCAAGGGGTTTGTTTTAATATTTTTAATGTGGCCAGACCAAGAGACAACCAGATGCCTGAAATCTCTTTTCATATGCCAGGCAATGTATGTTTCTAACAGTCACTGTATCCAGCTTCAATAACCATGATATGCTACATCTGCTGACACCCCAGCATAGCCCCAGTAGGGAGCTGTACTGCTAGAGGCACTATTCTTTAACAGCTGAATGGTTGAACAGCTGGTAAATCATCGAAGGACACCTTTCATAGAAGAGCAGGATTACTTGTCCTGCTTCCCTTCTCGTACTGTTCCCATAACATATAGCAAAGGCAGAGCAGCCACATTAAGGATGACATGTTAAAGGAACAGACGGGGTGAAAAGTTTCAGTATCCCTAAGCCAAAATTATACACAAACAAAATGAAATCCTCTTAAATTAATGCATGCTAAAGGAACAGGCTAATTGGAAGAAAAAACTATTTTCTAGACCATCAAGTGTTTAGAACCAGCAAAATGCTCACCTATTTAGGGATTAAATGAAGGCACTCCCTGTATACCAATAATTGTTACTGCTGTCATTCATCAAAGCGACAACGCCTTCTGAACTGAGTACCAGGGAAAAGGGGAACAGGCCTTTTAAGGATGCCATCATTCAGCACAAGGCTACAGAATGCCTTCTGCAGTGTTTCTGTGCACCTGACTGAGATGCCCGGGCTCAGCAGTGTGCAGGATCAAGCCTTTACATCTTTTTTGTTTGTCGTGCAGCGAGGCTCTAGATTGCTTTTCAGCTGCACAAACACGGCAGCAGGGCCCATTCGGTGGCAAACACAGAAGCCCACATGCCATAGCTGCTTTGAGCCCCTATCGTCCTATAAGAGGCCCGTATTCCAAAGGACCTGAGAAGCGCAGCATGCACGTAAACAGACAACAAATGTCAGCGGCTTCTGTTTGGTGTTGGTTTTTTTTTTAAAAAGAGTGTGGAACGTGGCGCTGGCTGATGAGGAAGAGACATCGCCGCTTTGCAATAGGTTGGGAGCAGGGAGCCTGACGGAATGTTAGAGCAGACTTCATTGGAAACGCAGGCTCTCTTCCTCCAGCCAGGAGGAACCGGGGAGAAGGAGAAGAAGAAAAGAAAAGAACAATCATTGGGAGAGAAGGAAAAAAAACCAAAACCCAGAATTGAGTCAAGCTTTTTTTTTTTTTCAAAATAATTCAGTGATTCTCATTCAGCTCGTGCTTTTCTTAAAGACCCAAGAGCCTATATGATAAGCATATTTTACAAATTAGGTAGCGATTTATCCCGCTTTTGTTTTAATGATTGAAATGAATGATGTCGTGCCGCTTGCTGCTGCTGCCACATTCAGCGCCTGCTGTTCTTGGGAGCTGAAGACGCCGAGAAATTTGCATCCTTAATGCCGGGAACTGGCACAGACTAAATAGCTTCTTTTCTTTCCTCTGTGTTTGATTAAACCCAGCACTACAGTAAATCTACAAAGGCTTTTTAAAGCTGTCCGTGTGCCATTTCACAATGCTGAACTTGCATGTGACAAAGGCTGCTATTTATTACTTATCAGCTTTACGGCAAGTACCACAGGCTACTCTAATTAAAGGTATAGGGGCTGCATACCCCTGCAGAAATAGACATTGGCCAGTTAACACTTCTAATCCCTAATCAAGACATGGCACGGATTAATTTTTAATTTTTTGGGTGGGTTTCTGTTTAAATATTCAACAATTCGGTTAGCAGTAGGGAAGGAGCTGAGCCAAGAAGGCCTCCAAAGATCAGGATATGAACTTCTTCATGGTTTGAGGTGAGCTCCCTAGCGTGTTTGGGGTCTCTAGGGCCTGATTTGTCTAGCTACTCCACACCATCAACTCTCACTGAAGTTGAGCTGGTTGGAACGTTTTCAACAGAATGAAAGTTTGCCAAAATCTGCTGTTTGGTTGAAGCTGCAACGTTTCATGGTGACGTATCAGTTGGGACAAAGTGCCCATCAAGAAAGATTTTGGGGTCCAAGGTGCTCTTCTCACTTTTGATGAGAGAGAGATTCTTACACTTTATAGCCTGGTGGTTAAGGCCCTAGCCTAGGAGATGCAGTTTCAAGACCTGGCTCTTCCTAATTCAGAGGGATCTGGGAGAAAAATCTCTGTTCTGAATCAGGCAGAGCAGGGACTTGAACCTGAACCTGAACTCACCACTTCACGCTATCAAGTCTCTTTCTTTTGTTGGAAGTGACTAGAGAGTCCTGGACCCACAAAACCTTCACAAATCCAAGAACTTAGGTTTTGATTAAAAATGGACATTTCAGTATAACTTCATTTTTACAAAACATTAAAAAAGGTCTTGTTTTCATTCCAGTATGGGACAAATACAAATTTGGAAACTTTGAAGTCTGACACACAATTGAATTGTTGTCCTGGCAACAGCTCTGTGGGCCTGAGCCTACACCCTTTGAAACCACCGATAATTTCTATGCCAACTGTAGAGAAAGCAGGATCGGGTCCAAATGGGTGTTGGGGATGCTCAGCACCTTACAAGATCAGGCTCCTAGTTAGCATTGACATATTTAAGGATTACTTTAAAATCAAGGGCAAATTCCCATTGATTTAAATGATTATCAGGCATTTTAAGTGTATGGGTGCCTTAAAAAACAGCAAGAGCTCCTAGCTTGAAGATTTTGTCCAACTGTAGACTAAACCAATGAGGACAGCAAGGAGAAGAAAGTAGCAGTGAAAGAGAATATGGGGGTTATGATGTAAGATTTGTCTCTGGCCCAATTTGGTTTTTAAAGAGGCAAAGTTCATTTAAAAAAAAAAATCTGCTGCGAGTATTTTGAGATAAATGGCAGATTAAACAATACCTCAGAGAATTAGAATATTGAGACAATGAAGGTGGGAAGAGACAGTCTCTGGAATCATTTCTAGATCTTCTACAAACATGACTGGTAAGCAGGAGTCAAGATCCAGTTGGATCTATGCTCCTATAATTTGGAAACAAACGCATTCACTCTGTACAGGAAATGAGGCATTTAAGGACCCAGTTTTACCACTTCTGTTCACACTGAGCAGGATCTTTCACAAGAAAGTCCCACTGGGACAAAAAGGACTATTTGTGAAATAAGACACTATTCAGTATGCGCAAGGGTAGGTAGCAGAATCCGGTCCTACGTGATTCTGAACTGAGATGCACATTTTCTATTATTCTGAGTATTTGTTTCACAGCAGCATGTAGGTGCCCCATTCATAGCAAAGGATCCCACTGTGCTAGGCTCTGCACAAACACAGAAAACAGACCCTGCCTGAAAGAGCTCATTCCTGCAGATCTTTTTCTTTACTTCCCCCCCTTTTAAACTTTCTTTGCCAGATATATTAGCGTCTACGGTACCTGTTTTAAACATCTGTGTGCTTTAAATTTACAGTGAATATGCTCCTGAACTTCACTAATAGAGAATTTCTCCTTCTTATCCTAAAATAAGTACTTAAAATGAACACTTACTAAGAAATAGCTACAAAATACAAGTACCAATAAAATAAAAATTGTAGATTTAATTAATATTAATTAATTACTATTAATAATATATTAATTATTAATAGTATCTTAGAGCATAAAAATAGAAAGAATTTTAAAATTATATTGGACTCGTCACCACTAGTATTTTGGTTACTTTTTTATTTAATTCAACTTGGAAAATGAAACTAGACCATTTGTTTACAGTCCATTTCACTTCCAGCTTTTATTTGTTTATTTTAGATTTCAATTAAAAAAGACACATCCAAGGCTCTGAGTGCCCTAACACATCAATAATAATGCAATAAAACCCCAGCAGAATTAAAATGACCATTTCAATAGGAACTTAGCCAGCCAGACACCTATGGAAAACTTCTGTCTATCCCGCCATCATTCTGGGAAACACAACCTCAGCCCGCTCCAAAAACCCAACTGAACAGATGTCTTTGGTATTGTGCCGAGAAGATCACCAACTCCCGGCTATTTTGGACCAACAAGGGAATGAGTTCCAGAGTCTCCTGGTCCTCCTGGAGAACAGCTGCCCCCTCTCTTTTTTGAGGCGGTGGTTCCAGCTTGCGTGCCTCCACAAGGGTGTCAGCAAGGTACGAGGAGAGAGAAATCTCCTCAGGTAGGCCAATGATAGTCAGTTTCACTTTATGGTTCTCATGCTTGGCCGAAAACACAGACCCCCCCAGTGCTAATAATTAAAAACCGTAATAAAATGTTGCCATTAACATTGACTTATGGAAACCTTTTTCAAATGAAGCCTAAATTTGGACTGAAATGACAAGGCCATCCCTTTTAAGATGCATTGGCTTTGTAACTGAGCTTTGGAATTTTCTCCCTCTCTGTGAGTGACAAAGTCACTTCCTCAGATCATGCTTCACTTTAAAACTTTCCTCTTTCCTTTTACCTACAATCGTCACTAAAGTCACCTTTCCCTCCTCCTGTTACTGCATCCTCTCAATCTTCTCGCTGGAACTAGCCTGAAAGAATTAATCTCCGCTGCTTCTAACATTTGAATTGTTACTGCTATTACATTTGAGTTTTCTTTTTCCATCATTTTTACTTTCTGCCTACAGGAGACCATCGTGACTACAGTGTGTGCCCACTTTTATAACTTTCCTGTCTCTTCCCATACAGTGTTTTGTGACATGCATAAAGGATGCTATATAAAAGTAAAATTGAGTTTTTTAAAAGAGGTTTTCACTCAATGATCTATAATACATAATAAGTAACTGGAAAAAGCACTCCACAACTAACTTAAACCTGTAAAAATAATGCAGCTAAAATTGTTCAATTGCCCTGTTTCTTTCAAGTGTCAAGATTTAAAAAAACCCCAACAAAACGGAAACCTAGAGTTTAATAATCATATGGTAAAGGAAGTTATTTTGCAAAGATCATGCTGTCAAGTAACCTGGGTCATTTAATGGGACTGGCTGTGGGCTATGAAGCTTTTTTGTTGTATGTCACCTATCTGGATTCATTTCCCACTGATAGCAACTTAAAAGGCATAGCTGAGACCCTGCAGTTGAATTGCTGCCCGTGAAATGATTTCGTGGACTTACCCAGTTCTTAGTGGGCAGTAACATCATGGTAAAATGCATGTAGCAACATTATGTGTAAAGTATAAGCTGAAATCATGAGTGAAGTGTGTTTCTCAGGTAAGTCTGGGCAGGAGCTAAACCAGTTTTTCAAAGACAAAGGACAAGCTGATGCCCCAGCCAGGTGTCAGCAAAGCTGATAGGCCATAACCTATCAAGTGGCCATTCTTTAGCAAGAAAGGAGGGCAAGGACAAAGAGATCTGCATCTTAGCAGAGAAACAGCTTGAGGTCTCCTTTTGCCATCAGAATCCTGTCTCTTGGTTCTCAGCCAGAAATGCTTTCCAAAGAGGGACTGAAACTACAAAAAGGCAGGGCAAACGCCCCAAACACTCCTTCTCTCTCTCCCTGCCCATCTCACTCTTTGCACCTGAGAAGACAAAAGAAGCCGCTATGAGGGGTCCTGACCTGAAAAATTTGGTCACTAATGCTGTTGTCACACACTTTTCTTTGAATCTAAGATAACTCATTAAGCTAGGCACTAGAAAGTGTTTTATCCTTATTTTAACCATTTCTGACTCTTATGCCTTTTTGCTTGCACTTACTTAAAATCTCTCTCTTTGTAGTTAATAAACTTGTTTTACGTAAGGCAGTGTGTTTAAGTTAAAGTGTCTGGGTAACTCCATTAAGGTGGTAAACTTATTCCCTTAAAGGAATAATGGACTTAAAGTATCTCATGTTGAGCACCCAAGAATTGAGACACCCAAAATCAATGGTCACTTTTAAAAAACTTTGCCAGGCAGCTCTGTTCTGCAAAGCGACATTTTCTCTTTCTAAATCATTTTCTCTTCACTTTCATTCTTTTTGTCTTACCAGACTTTTAAGAGCTCAATTTGACTGTACCAAAGATTTCACTGTCATAGAATTGCTTGTGAGGCTCTGAATCTATTTAAAGCCACTCCATAGCATTTATTTTTAGTCTAGCAGTTATAAAGTGAAAAGTAATTTTTCCCCCTCCCTAAGTAACCAACCCGGGGCAGAGCATTGTGGAGTAATCATATGCAGCAGCTCAATGCTGATCAAACTAACAACAACAACAACCATTAGCAAGGCCACAAAGTTGCCAAGGGGGTTTTGCGTTCAGTCCACTATGCTTGTAACCACAGATATGTGCAGTGACAGCCTTCTGGGGTCTCATCAGGCTAGTGCAGCTGTGACTTCAGCGTTAGCCTAAAGGGAAAAGAGATACTTACTTTTGGTTTGTGGTGGCTGCTACACCTTCATCAGCCTGATTTATATGCCAATTTGCATATGTTCACCCACAATGCTGCAAATTGTGCTTTAACTTGAAACCAGGCCATTTAATGCTGGCTATGAAAGCAGTGATCGGCAATGCTGCTACGTATGTTTGTCTCTCACATATCTTGGGCGATAGGTATGTTTGCAGGGCCAGCCTTAAAGCTTCTTGTGCCTCCAGTGGCTCTGGATTATAATACTCCATACGGGATAAGAGACAGAAGATTTTATAGCTGTGATTTTCACTACAAAATGAGGAGCTTTAAGATTTCACATCATTTGCTGGGAAAGGTGCAACTAGAATAACACTGGCAGTCCAGAGACATTGGTGTCATTGAGATACTGCTGTAGTCACCTTTACAGTACTGCGTGTTTACAATCACTGTATCACTGATTTATAAAAACTGACCAGCAAAGACTCATAAGAACATAAGAACGGCCACACTGGATCCAACCAATGGTCCATCTAGCCCAATATCCAGTCTTCTCACAGTGGCCAATGCCAGGTACTTCAGAGGGAATGAATAGAACAGTTAATCATCAAGTGATCCATCCTCTTGGCCATTCCCAGCCTCTGGCAAACAGCAATCCCTGCCTATCTTGGCTACTAGCCATTGATGGACCTATCTTCTATGAACTTATCTAGTTCTTCTTTTAATCCTAGTATAGTCTTGGCCTTCACAACATCCTCTGGCAAGGAGTTCCACAGGTTGACTGTACATTATGTGAAGAAATACTTTCTTTTATTTGTTTTAAACCTGTTGCCTATTAATTTCATTTAGTGACCCCTAGTTTCTGTGTGATGAGAAGGAGTAAATAACACTTCCTTATTTTCTTTCTCCACAGTAGTCATAATCTTATAGACCTCTGTCAAGTCCCCCCTTAGACTCTAAGTGAATAAAAATGATTTTCTTTATAAACTAGTTTCTCACAGTCTGACATCACAAGGGGTAGATTTTGTTCTTTATTTACAGCAAGAAACCTGAATCTTGTTTTTACCCTGCCACCATGTAAATCTCTAACCATTTCTACAATTCCCTGGCACCCTAAAGGGAAGAAGAGATTTATTAAATTCCCCACCTAAACACATTAGGAAATAACCATATTGGAACGCTCAGCTAGAAGTGGGAGGACTTGTCTTATACCCTGTGAAAACAACACAGCACATACTGTTGTCAGACCCTTAATGTGATCTGAACTGAACCAATTCCTGACTTTCCAGAAGGAATGTATTTTGACCTAGACCACAGAACCTTTTCCTTTCATAGGGAACAACACAAGTTTTCCTGTATGCATGATGGGCATCTTACAGACTCAGCACTACAATCGATTTCATTTTGTTTTATTATTCTCAGCTTTCCCAAAGTATTACAAAGACTCTAGAGACATTTGAAGCCATCTAACGACTTTCGTTTATAAATCATGGCTATCATATTTCTGCTTCCTGGATGCTTGTCAAGAGATTGCTGAACAATCATTGCTTCTGTGGGAGAAAACTAGTGAGGCCATTTCTACCCCAGGAGCGTTTTATTGGTAGTGTTACACTGGTATACTGTATTTGCAAACTGCTTCTAGTATGGGCAACTGTGCTGGCCAAACTGTGCTTTTACTGGTATAGCTTATTCCAGCCTCTCCAAGCTAAGCACACTATACTGGGAAAAGTGCCTTTTTGCCAGTATAACTGCACCTGCATTAGGTGCTTTTGCTGACACAGCTCCATTGGTCCAGGGTCACACTTCTTTACATCCCTGACCAACACAGCTCTGCCGGCAGAAATCTGTAGTCTTGGCCTGGCTCAGAGGGATGGTGATTGGAAGAGAGTATAGTTTCAATCAACATTTTTCTTGAATTAAAAATAAAGGCTGCAAAGATTTATTACAGTGACATATTCAAGCGTGATGTCAGTTTCCCAGTATAATCCTTCTTATGCACTGGGGATTATAACTCTGCCATCAGAAGGATCCAAGCTAAAACTTGACCTCAAATGTCTCCGTTTAGAAGTATTAATTTTATTTTACTAAATTAAAAATAAAACCAGTGTATGTGTTTTGAAGTTAGGGAGTATAAATGCCAGACCCAATTCTGCCTTTCAGTACATGCATGCAACTGCCAGTAAAGTCAAAGGGACTCTGTGATGCACAGAGAAGGGCAGGAGATTTGCTCCTGCACTTATTTTTTACATAGAGGATCATATTATCGACTGAAAAATCATCTTAGTCTGTAAACCAGTAAAAAATTACAAATTAATGCTTTTTAGCTGGTTAGGGCTTGATTCTCATTTACACTAAGGCTCCTTAACACCCGGCGTATAGTCCCTTTACACTGCCAGAGTGGTGTAAAGGGGCCTTCATGTAAATGAGAATCAAGCCCTAAACAGCTATAATGCATTTGCTTTCTCCATAGTGTGTGTGTTTATTCTTGATATGTTTCAATAATTAATCCTGATGTAAATGATAAATAAAATGGTAAAAGTAAATTGACTTTGCTTGTGCAGTGTGAAAAATTTGCAGAAGGTTGATTTGTATATTTTTCAGTACATGTTGCGTCCACCACGGATAAAATCCTGGCTTCACTATCAGTGGCAGAACTCTCATTGACTTAGTGGGGCCAGGATTTCATCTTTAAAATACACACTAGAATGGCTGTCAGGATCACCCTCTTGGGCCTCAGGGGAAAGAGTGATTCCAGTATGCCACTGATATAACTGAGCATGCATCTAGGACTGTGAATTTGCAAGGTGTTCTTTAAGAGAGAGAAAAAAGCTAGAGAAGCTTGATTTAGGTGTATGGTGCCTGTAGCTACTAACACAAGGAGCTACTAAAGAGTCTGAGACTATGTCTACATTGATGGTGGCAAAGTTGCCATCATCAGATTGATTTATCTGGATCAACTGAGCGGTCAGTGAAGACCTGCTCAGTCGATCCAGAAGTCGATGTACTAAAACCACCTCAAGTGGCGTAGCGCTGCATCAAAGGGAACGTGGTTCCCACTGGCTCAGTGCGGTGAAGATGGCAGGCAGAAGAGAAGCACAGGAGTCGATGGGAGTTACACAAGTTCTTTGTGTACTTCGCGTAGCTCCGGTTGACTGCCGCCGAATTGCCAAGGTAAGTGTAGACCAAGCCTGTGCCTGATCCCGTTTTAGACCTTGATTAAACAAACAACGGTAAGCACATGCTTATTTGCTTTATAGAACTGGGGCCTTTATATCTGGTAAAAATTCCACTGATTTCAATAATGCAGGATAAGGCCCAAAAGAACAGACATGGTCAAGGCACATCAGAACTGAAGAAATTGATGTGATGTTGCCATTTGGATTTGTCAGGTGGACTTGCTTTTAAAAATATACTGAAAACATATTTACAGTACTGACTACATAATACTTTTTATAGAGGGACTTAAATATAGTTACCTAGAACATCAGAATGAATCACTCATTTATTAGGGACAAGACATGCATTTTAAAGAAAACTGCCAAATAAAATACTTTAAAACTAACTCAGAAATTCAAAGCTAAGGATACCCAGACATTGGCATAGCCTAATGGGGCATATGCTGCTTGATTTTCACTCACAGCAGGAAGAGGTTAAGAGAATGGATAGTTTCAACTTCCACCTTGAATTTCTTGTTTTTTATTAGTTGTCCTCTTAAAATTATTGATCAGATGATGGATAAAAACAGGACTTTTATTGTCCGGTGAAAGTTCCAACGTGCATACAAAGACAACGTTTCTTGTGACTCACAACTTGCCCATCCTTTGGGATTTCTGCTGGAAGGAGGACTGCAGGACTAAGCCCCAGGACTCCACAGAGTTATGCAAGGACCTTGCAAAAGCTGCAAACGTTATTACTGAGTAATGGTTTGCATAAATGCTTGGGCTATTTAATAACTTTTCTGAGGAGCTGCTGAACTCAGCCATCCATCTGCACGTTCCTAGTGGCTATTCATGTGGCCTGTTTACAGATCTCACTGCTCCTGAAAAGAGTCGGAGACAGGCGTGCTTTTCTAGTAAGCATTTCCTCTCTCAATTAATACCTCTGCAGATTAATTAGCGCGGATAACAACTGTTCCTGGCAAGCCGTGGGAAGTTTCTGAACACTTAATGACTGCAGTGTGTGCCTGCATTAAAGTCACTCCCCAGTCACCATGAGACAGGCAGAACACTTTCAGTTTGCAGCAGGATGTAAAGCCGTACAGAAATGCAGACAAAGAGAAAACAAAGGGCAATGGGAAGTGCAGTGAAAAAAATCTGGCATTCCATCACCTGGAAAGGTGGCAGCCCTCAGATCAGAGCATTGTGGAGCAGTTTAATGGCCTGGCCTTGCCCTAATGCTTAGTGAGCAAACCATCCCTAATGCCAGCCTTCTAATCTGAGAGGAGACGAGGACAAATTGAAGCTTTGAAACTGAGATTATGAAGGGAAAGGAAAAAAATCCTGGCACATTTTGTAGCAGCTGATAGAAGTGGAATCAATTGTGTTCTTCTCATTAGTCCCTTTCTATGGCATTGTATCTTTTTCCTACAGGTAAAAGCCTTCTGAGACCATGCACCAGATGGCAGCTCATGCCATGCAGTGTAGGAGGAGAGAGCAGAGCTTATGCAGTTGTGTAGATGACATTGGAGGTGATGCTTATAGAAACAATAATGGCAACAGGGAATTGCTACTTTTGAGGCTATGACATTATCTCTGCAGTTCAGGGGATGCCACATGAAGAAATTATATATACAGAATCATGGACTCATAGAAATGTAGGGCTGGAAGGGACTCTAAGAGGTCATCTAGTTGACCCCCTGTGCGGAGGTAGGACCATGTAAACCTAAGATCATCTCTGACAGATGTTTGTCTAGCCTGTTCTTAAAAAACCTCCAGTGACAAGGATTCCACAACCTCCCATGGTACCCTTTTCCAGAGCTTAACTATCCTTATAGTTAAAAAGCTTTTCCTAATATCTAACCCAATTCTGTCTTGCTGAACATTACGTCAATTACTTCTTGTCCCACTTTCAGTGGACTTGGAGAATAGGTGATCGCCGTCCTTTTTGTAACGGACCTTGATATATTAACTCTCCTTTCAGTCTCCTTTTCTCTGAACTAAACATGCACATTTTTTAAAAACCTTTCCTCAAAGGTTATGTTTTCTAACCCTTTTATCGTTCTAGTTGCTCTTATCTAGGCTCTCTTCATTGTGTGTGTGTGTATCACACACAAAAAACTGTGTTAAAAGTACATCAAGTTTGCAAAGCCAGAGTTTCCGAAGTTAGGAAATGCCAGATTTAAGGTTGCCCATGCAATCTTAATTCGGCCCCCTAGTGCATATACATTAAGATACAGTCTTTAAATACATGGTCACATCCTATTTTTTCTACAGGACCCTTACCTCATTCAATGCACAGGAAGGATGGTGCTCACTTAATGAAGTTAGTCAATATTTTGTTTTATCTTGAGTGAATAATGTGTCGCCCCAGGCTTTATTTACTGCATACTACTCAAATCCTGCTTTGAAGACAGAATTAATTAATTTCCTTATGGGTTTTTCTGTGGTGCTTGTCACTACACTGTCTGGAGTGCTTCACAAAAGTTAAGTAATTTATCTTCACAAAGCACCGGAGAGGTGAAAGAGTGATATTATCCCCCCATTTCACAGATGAGGAGCTGAGGCACAGGGAAGAGGGTCAAAAGTTTCCACTAACCGTGGTGCCCAATTTGAGAGGTCTATCATTTGTTTTGTTTGCGTGCTTGGCTTTATGAAGCACTTTATATGTTGAACACAGTTGCAGCTGTGTGTGCTCAGCACTTCTGCAAATTACACCCCAGGTCTCTCCAGTTGGGTGCCAAGAAAACGAGGAACACATTATTAGTGACCCTCTGTGAAAAGTCTTGTTTAAATTACCTGCCCAGCATTGCACAGGCGCTCTGTGGCAGAGGTAGGGATAGAATCCAGGTTGAAGAACTTATATTATTGTGGCAGAGTAACAAGGAATATTTCTACAGTAGCAAATTAACAGCACAGGATCCCCACCCACCCAAATACTGCACTGGCCTAGAGTCTCTGTTTCAGTGCTGAACCTGAGCGTTCTGAAAAGTAAATTAGGGGATGTGCTGTAGGGCAAGTGATTAACTCAGGTCACTATCATCTTCCAAATAGGTTTCCTATAACCTCCAGAACAATGGCTTCCCTTTGACAAAAGCAGAACGACCCAATCCCAAACCTGTAGCTGAAGGATTCCGGGCCACCAATAAGCAACAGATGTGTGTGTTTTCTTGGTGTGTACGTCATGCTGTAAGTTACACTCTCCCCCTATTTTTCACACCACAGATACTGCTGGATGACCTTGCTGGACTTGCTAGATTATGAGGGCACATAATATTCACAATGCTACAGATCAGTGGAGCATTCCCATTTTTAAATATCAGTCATGGGAGAGTTTTAATTTAGCTACGTCAATTAATTTTGTCCCTTTCTGGCCTTAGCCTGAGAGAATGTTCTAGTCTTTTTTTCTAAAAACTCTAAATATAAATTTATTTTAGATATAGCTTTTGAGATGGAATGATTCTCCCGGGGATTTTTTGGTTGAGAGCCAAACGCTACATTTGAGGATCTTCTGCACATGAACACTGGTCACTTCCTATAACATCCTCATGGTTTCTGAAACTCCTTCTAAGGTAGATGTTTAACATACTGTAATGCATATTACTCCATAATGACTCCGATGGCATGGAGCCATTAGAGTGAGGTATATCAATGGTAGATGGACCCTATATCAGCACAGGTCAATATAATAAAGCACCTATCATTGCTCTTGTATGGCTCCCAACACCACAGTATCTGAGTACCCACAGGATAATGACAGAGTGCCACAAGATCAGTGGATGAAGGCCTATTTCCTATCACATACTGACCTTGTGGTAGAGCAGAAGTATCACCGTGTTTAAATAGAAAGTCCTTAATTTATACAGTAGGTCATTTATGTGTTATGCACTTTTGAAATGAGAGAAATAGCTGACACTCATCGGAACTGATTTGGTCTAAAGAAGTCTCATAGAATCATAGAAGATCAGGAGACCACCTAGTCCAACCTCCTACTCAAAGCAGGGCCAGCCCAACTAAATCATCCCAGCCAAGCTTTGTCAAGCCGCACCTTAAAAACCTCTAAGGATGGTGATTTCACCACTTCCCTAGGTAACCCATTCCAGAGCTTCACCATCCTCCTAGTGAAAATGTTTTTCCTAATATCCAACGTAGGCCACCCCCACTGCAACTTGAGACCATTGCTCCTTGTTCTGTCATCTACCACCACTGAGAACAGCCTAGCTCATCATCCCTGGAACCTGCTTTCAGGTAGCTAAAGGCTGCTATCAAATCCTCCTTCATTTTTCTCTTCTGCAGACTAAACAAGCCTAGTTCCCTCAGCCTCTCCTCAGAAGTCTTGTGCTCCAGCCCCCTCATCATTATTGTTGCTTCTGCTGGACTCTCTCCAATTTGTCCATGTCTTTTCTGTAGTGGGGGGCCCAAAACTGGACACAATCCTCCAAATGTGGCCTCATCAGTCTCCATGCAACATTGTTAATTTTTTGCCCCCATTTGGAGGTAGGAAAGAGAAAGTGAGGAAGACAAAGGAAGAGACGGCAAAAGACAGCGACGGAGGATATTGAATGCACCAGCTTCACTTGGGAAAAAGTACCACAGCTCATGAGCTACCATAATCAATACAAGAACTGGGCTGCCTGCTGTGTCAGCAACACAGGAGGAAATAAGTCTAAGGTGAGGTTATTTAAATTACAGATACAATTTAAAAAATCCTTTGTTCAAAGAGTACTGAAAACACCCATTGCTTGGTGCAAAACTCCTTAACAAGGTCAAAATCCCCTTTACCTTCTCTCTGCCGGTCTTCAGCCTGAGGCCAATGCCTTTCTGAGATCATTTCCCTTCCAGATGCCATCTGGGTTTCAGTGATGACTGAGCAACCTGAAAATTGAATCAAGTCACATTTATCACTCTCCCTTGAACTGTTCCTCTCGTTACCTATCTGGAGGTTGGTTGCTGCACTGCTGCAGGTTCATTCAGGTGGAAGTCTGCAGCCAATCTCCTCCTCCCGGTCGTGGAGAGCTGACTCCCATCTGGTTAATGCAGATGCCAGGGTTTTGACTTTATCCAGGTGGTCACCCAGCTCACCCCCTTGTGCCTAATTATATAAGAAGGTTGTGAAACATGAGGTGATTTTATACACCATATGGGCTAGAATACATAAGCAGGAGAATGTTGTGAGTTAATGAGATGGCAACCCCACCTCTGACTCTCCTGTCTTTTATGGCTTGAAATCTGACCTTTCATTTTATTGTAATGCACTTTATAGAGTTTAACATGAAATAAGAACAAACAACATTGGAGACTGGAAGGTTATCAGTAGCTTTTAGTGGGTCATCTACCTACACGCACCGAGCTGAAGCACTAATGTGCTATGTTAGGGTATTTGTCTGGTGGATGTGAAGGGGGTGAGGATGGGAGCTGAGGGGGAGATGAACAACAGTCAGATCTTTAAATACTCCAGAGATTTCAGGACTCAGAGTCTCTCTTGGTTACTCTGTTAGAACAATTCACAGATCATCTACTACAAAACAAAGAAACAACCCAACAGGTATCCTGCTTTGCTTATTTATTTTTCACATGCAGAGTTTGCTGGTTTGACATCCCAAACAATTGGCGGGTGCAATAAGGGGAAGATAATAAATTGCATTCCCTCTTTCTTTCCATCACAAGAAATCTTGAGGGACTGTTGAGTAGGCTCAAGCTCTTAACTGCCTTTGGGCGATCGCGTTATCAAACCTTCATTTTGTTCCCCAGTGGGAGAGATGGCCTGCAACATATGATAACCTCTACTTATGAAACTCACACAACAGCCATCTCTTATAATTGGCCAGCTAAAATGGGAAACCAAGGTGCTAACAGTAGGTTTTTTAGTCATCAATGACGATTACACACACACATACACACATTATTTTATGTATTGATTTATATTTCTATGGCACCTCTCCAGATCTCTAGGAACCTCGCAAACCTTAAAAACACATACTTAAAAAGACTGAAGTTTTTCAATATGATACTTTGAGTAAAAATTTCAAAAGTGCCTATATGAATTAGGAGCCTAAATCCCATTTTCAAAAGGGTCGATGGACATAGACTCTTCGGGGGGTCAGATTTTTCAAAGGAATTTAGGTGCCTAAAGATACAGATAAGTGCCTGGGGCAGGGGGAAGAGGATTTTCCAAAGGGCCTAAGCATGTTGGATGCCTAAACTGCTCAGGTGCTTTTGCAAACCTCACTAAGAACCTATCTGCATCTTTAGGCGTTCAACAGGGTGGCATTTCCATTGATAGCTGGAGGGCTGGGGCTAGCCAGCCTTGATTGCATAATGAGATTTGTTGCAAGGAATCAGGAGATTCCAGGGTAAAAGCAGCAGGAAGCTGCAGGGAAGGAAGGAAGTCTAGGAAACTGTGACTATGCCTGTAGAGGGCAAGAAGGCTCCAGAGCCAGCAGAAGGGAAGGAGTGTGGAGAAGGACATACTCCAGGTAGGAGATGCTAGGAGGCAGAAAAACAGACCCTCAGCAAGGAAGGGGTGTGCCAGTGAAAAATGGGACCAGGACTGGGTGAGTTTAAATTCTATTTGAAAGACTCTGTGTTATTTTGGATCAGCAGAAGTGAGACACTGAACTGGGGTTAGGTCTTCGAGGACCAGTGGATCTGAGGATTGAATAAATTGGACCTTGGGGGGATGTTTAATTTCCTTTGGACTGTGTGAAGTTTGGGTAAGAAGCCTTGAAGAAGAGAGAAGCAGAGGCAGGGCTCTGCAGAGGCACTCCTGGCTAGGGGGACACTCTGGAGACAGTTAACCCAATTACAAGGTGCACAAATACCTCTGAAAATCTGGTCACTAGGTCATTTTTGAACATAGGACTTAGGCTCTTTAGACATTTTTGAAAATTTTACCTTTAGCCCCATCAATTTTCCAGCTACTAATTTTCCAATAGACTGACTTTCCCACAATGAATTTACAACCTGCCATGGGCACAGGGCATGCCATGACCCCATCCAAATCATCTGTCAATCACCAGACCCTCCGCTTATGAACCTTCAGTCCCATAGATCTTAGTGAGAAACAACAGGCCTTGCAGAATGCCCAGGGCACCCCTCTGGGCTCTGACAGAACAAGGCAGGAATTGAAATAAATTCCAGAGCTGAGGCTCCTTCATGGAGAACTCCCTTCCAGACACTCCCTCTTATTTATATCAAGGCACCTCCTGTTCAGGGGCCACCTTTCAGCCACAATTCCTCCCCTACTCCGTTTGCTCCTTATCGCTGGCCTATATCAGCTGTCAGTTACTATCACCCCCTCTCCATATTGACTCTGCAACTCTGGCGTAGAGAGCTCTGTTCATTCCCCAACCATTCGCCTTCCTTTCCCCGACCATGCCCCATCCACCTGCCCAGGAGGAGAGGAAGAGGACAACTTGCTGAGCTAATTCCTACACGCCTAGTGCAAAGGTTTGGGTAGCCCACACACAAAGGGACCCAAAGAAGGGGTGTGTGGGTAAATACTTCATGTCATAATCTAAGCTGGGGTTTTCAAAAGAGCCTAGGGGAAGCAGAGACCTGAATTCACTGAGTATTGGGTGACTACCTGTCTTAGCCTTTGAAAAACCCAGCCTCAACTTCTGTTTGCTTCCATCTCTCATCTGTAAAATGGGGAAGCTAAGGACCAGCTACTCTCCCTTGAGTGTGTGTCTGTTATACAGGAATACATTGACATTTGTCAAATGCTCTGTAGGTGCTACAGCAAGTATGAGTAAATCCACTGGATTATATTTTTAATACTTACAAAACTAATTGTAGAAAGAAATGCAGGCATCAATATGGAAAAGGGAAATGATTTTTTTAAGGACCAAACAGGATTTTTTTTTAATTACAATTAAATTCAAAGAGACATTGGAATTTAGTTATCAGAAATAGACATGCACTCACCTTACTTACATGAGTAGTCCTCAATAGTCTAGATTGTCACAGCCCTTACGCAGGTGAGTAGGGGGGACTTAACTCCGATTTGTCCCCAGTTTGGCCTGAGATGTCGAGAAATGCTCACCTAAAACTCCCCCACCATGTGAGCAAGTGGGGGCAGAGCAGTGTGAGGAAGGGGGAGGGACTCCAGCCCTACAGACTCCATGTGCTGTACAGAGTAGCGAGTCAGGTGCATTGTGGAGAGTGAACTGCGTCACAAAAAGGGGTGAAAAAACCTAATCCCTCCTCAGAGCAAAAGAAGAAATGGGAACTCTCAGAGACACCATCAATTCTCCACTCTCCACATGCAGGATCGTTCTGTGCAACTACATGCATTAGTAAGGGAAACAAGATATGGCCCTAAGTTAGGCGTACCATCTTAATGGCTGATTTTTGTTTGGGTGATTTGTTGGTTAAACAGAGGACTGCCATGCCCATGGCTGTTAACCTACCACATTTCACAAGCACAGTATCCCCTTAAAATAACACCCCTGGAACCAGATTCTTTCACTCTTACTCATATAGAGTAGTATTTTGCTCTGCAAGGGGTACTAAGCATGAGTAAAGATGGTAGAACTGAGGCCACAGCAAACAGCTACTTAAAAACAATAGCAATGGAACATCCTAATGCAGAGAGAGACAGAGTAAAAGCATTCTCTTGAATGAATGAGGACCGAAGAGTAAAGATTTCCAGCTACCCATCTCTCCTCTGAAAAGGTACATGCCTCCCTTAAAAGCAAACAAACAAACAAAAAAAATCCAATGGTGCAGCAGTTTTTTTATATGCAACGCTGAACCAGATGCAGAGCTCAGACCTCCTTTCTAACACAGATGACCAGAAATATTTTCAGCTAAAAGCTGTGGGTTTCTGTAAGGCCACATTCTGCTGTCCTGACCTGTGAATAGCAGTTGCTTTGTTTTCAGTGGGGCAGCCTAACATGGCCCTTGGATATTAATATTTTATAGCACCAAAAATGAAATAAAGTCCTAAAAAATGAGAAACAAGATTTTTTTTTTAAACTCATATACATGAGTTTCAAATGGCCAAATCCCAGACTAACTTGCCTGGGCTACTAGTACAATGGGTAGTAGCATGTTATTAGGCAATCAGGCTGCACAGATCCATTACCATGGATGGAGCAGGGAGGGAATTGGATGGAACCCAATGTGTTACCCAGCCTAGCTGCACTGGTGTGCTGGAGTAGTAGGAGGTGCCAAGTATAGACCCAGTGCAAGGGTACTTCCTCCCTGGATCAATGGAGAGTTTGAGAGGCAGATTGTGACAGAGAGAATCATGATCTCCCATACAGATGATGTAGCCTGTTGCATTACTGTAGGGGTGACAGCTGGACAAATGATAAGATTCCTATCACTTTAGCATGTGAAGTTTTCTTAACAGCTTTCTCTAAACATTTGTTTCTAACAATTAATGACTGGGAGAGCAATGAGATAGCTTCCAGAAATGAACAAGCAGAAGGGTTCCTCTAGGAATCCCTTTTCTGATACAAATGAAGGAGGTAAAAGGTAAATTTTATTTAAAAAAAAACCCAAAACCTAAAAACAATCTCCCAAAGATACAGTGATCAATCCGCTGTCTCTTAATTAGTCCAAGTCCTGCGATTTGCATTTCATACAAACTCGTAGCTTAGAATTCAGAACGTTGGAAGGAGATATACCTCTTCCTAATTTTCATCTCCCTACTAAGGATAGGTAATTATCTTTGCATTCCTGGAGGACTGTTACAATAAATATGGCTGTCATTTTTCATTACTGCACAGTGAACAAAGAGAACAAAGGGAACAAAAGAAAGTGTGGTTTTGCTAACCCGTGCCTGTGTGTGTGTGAGAGAGAGAAATATTGGGAGAGAAATTTTTTTATTACTGTTATTTACTATGGATACAAGGAACTATATGAATGTTTCAGAATTTCAATGGGTTTTGTTCTCTTTTGATTAATTAAAAATCATTAATTGGGGAGATTCTTAAATACTATTGTTGACCCACCTTGAAGCATCAGGGACACAACTGCATCACTATTCATTCCACAATGGAAAGTATCAATGTATTTTTAACTCTATTTGACCTTCGCTCAGTATAAAGTAGCTGGCGAGATGGCAGAGTTTAACTTGACGAGCATTATCTTTTCATAATGCCAGGCACCCTGACAAATGAACCTGAGTAAATAAAAGTACCTTGAAAATGTGTATGTGTGCATCTCTTTCTTCTATGATTATCTTTGACACTTTTGCTTCAGCAATGAGAGGGTAAAGAAAAATGGGCAATATCATCCATCATTTAGGATACCTAATAACGGCCAAATACAATTCAGAGGCCATCTCTAAGCATATATATTTTTTGTATAGCTCCTAAGTCCCTCTGCTGACTAATCACAAAGATGTTTTGATAGCGAAAACCTTCATTAAAGAAAAAAATTACATGCTATAAAAACCACAATTGTGAAACCATCTACTGAATGACACCAGGATGGCCTGTCCTGAGTTATCTGAAGTCCAACAATGAATGGGAAGTTTATGCCAAAGCAAAGTTTCCTGCTGGTGACTGCCTACACATGGACACTCTGAACTCTAACTCTAAAACCAAAATAACACATAGGAGCTAAATGTATGTACAAAAGACCTGGCAAGTGTGGGGTGGAATCTTAGCTGCCATTTTAGGATGGTGATGTACCCAGCAATGAAGAGCCTGGCAGGGCCTCAACTCTTGCCAGCAGGTTCATGGGACCTTGCTCAGCACAGGTGATGAGGGGGATTGCAGTTTTATGTCTCATGGAAAAGTCAACATCTCTGGCTGCATAGCAGCCTCCAATGCCATGCTAGCGCAGTGGCTCAGTATTGATTCATGGAACAGTGCCCCCACTTCAGCCACCAACTTGAGCTTCCTATAGGACCTATGGTTTCCATGAAGGTTTCTGTTATGTGAGGCTCCTTCCCCCCCGTTCCCGCCCTCAAAGAGTCAGAGGGTTTAATTCTCAATTACACTTAAGCCTCACTGAAGCTTTTGACGGAATTAAGAGGTTGGAAATAACTCCCTGAGAACACTTCTGCATGGGAGAATCTCTCAGGTGGTGCAGAGCGCGGTCCAACCTTCTCCCAGACCTACACTGTGGCTGTTCTTTACTTCCCAGGGCGCTGAGAAGCGAAGTGTATATTAGACCAGACCTCAGACTGCTGTGAGTTACACCAAGGGATGGGCAGGCTCCTATATGGGTTCATAACATGGGCAGTACAGAGGTGGCTTAAAGCTACTTCAACGTCATCTCTGCTGCAAACCCAGGAGAATAACTGGAAACAAGCTGCAGGTATTTCCCATAGCGTAGCACATCTCTTAAGAAGAATTAGATTTTAATTCTTTGTCTCCTATTCTCTCGCCTCCTTTTCCGTCTCAGCCCCCTCACTCTTAACAGGCACCTTCTTGCCAGTAGCCACAATGACATCAGCTGAGTGGGAGCGCAGAGCATCAATATTACTTGTGAGAACAATTCAGTTAGGAGAACTTGTTCAGCTGGTAATATTAGAATCAAAACATTCAAATGCAAAGACAGAGGGGCTTACAATTCAATTTACACTGTGAATTCTGAACAGCACATTACGCAGATCAGTTCAGACGGCTGCGAGTTGTTCTCATTTAAAGCAGATTAGAAACAAATTTTCAAATACAGCACCGCACCGGAAAATACTCTGCCAGAGAAGCAGAACCTTCTACGATTTTTTAAACTGAACTTAGCACAGCTGATTGACCATTAACTTCTACTATAAGGTCCCTGAGGTACAGCCAAGATCTTTTACAGAAGACCTTTTTAAACAGAAGAAAAATCAGGATGGACGATGCACATACAGGTCTTACTGGAGGGGAAAAGGGCATTTCATGGATGTGGTGTTAATTGTAACAACAGCACCTCCAGTACAGTCTTCTAACAGTGGATCGTATATTGCAAATGCTATTGTGGACTACATTACATGTGTCTGCCATTGCTTCCAGCCAAGGGGCAGATTTTCAAAGGTAGTTAGGTACCTAAAGATCTAGATAGGTTTCCAGTGGAATTTTCAAAAGCGCATAAGCAGGTTAGGTGCCTAACTCCCATTACATTACTACTTTGCCCATTAAACATCCATCTGCATCTTTAGGTGCTTAGATACCTTTGAAAATCTGCCCCTTGGCTGGAAGCAACGGCCTTCATCCTTTAGCTGAATAGGAAGAGGGTGTAAATATTAAAGGGCCTTACAAGGCTCCCTCCATAAAGGGGCTGTCCAGTTGAACCTGATTAATTCCCGACTGTCCAGATAATCCAGATATGAGATTGAACTAGAATCTCAATCCTGATTCTCAAGCTTTGGGGGACCTGGAACTGAATTTTCTAATTAGGACTTTGCCATAATTGGGGGAACTGGAACTTTATGTAGAAACACAACCCAAACTTTGGGAAATGAAATTTCACAATATGAAGCTGAATCAGATTCAAATTTTCCAGTTTAGGCTCATAATTCTAAAAGAGACAGAAGAAGAAACTGAGATTAATTAAACCCGTCTTCCACTCTGGAACTACAAACACATGCACTGCAGAAACATTTAGGGTGAGAAACATAGGCTGACAGGGAGATAGGGCAGAATGATAATTTCTTATCCATTATCCCTATTTGTGATCTCCAGGATTGTCTATTTCAGCCCCGACAAAAGTAACTATTGCTAGATCAAACAGGGACAATGTAAGTGAAATAAGAACCAGGCCCCATCTTTCATTTTTTTATATACCACAAAACAACGTCTCTTCCTTGTCTACTTCTTTATAGACATATGTCATACAGACATACGTTCATATGTCAGCAGTATCAGAGATCAGCACAATTCTTGTTAGAGCTGATAAAATTTTTCCAGCAAATTTTTTCATTGAAATACATACATTTGGTGACGCATACATTTTGCAAATTAATTTCACTTTCATAGAAATGCTTTGGGCCCAAAACCCTAAAAAGGTCTGAAAAAAATTTGAAACCTTTTTTTTTCTCTTTGAATTTTTTCCATGAAATGTTTCCATTTTTCAGTTCAGAACAACTTTTCATTTAGAAATGTCCTGTATTTTTTAAATAAAATTAATCAACTATATTTAAAAATGCTTGAAACGGAAACAAAACTTTTAGCTTTGTGGTTGAACGGAATGTTTCATTAGACCCAAAATGAAATGTTTGTCAACTTTTTGGTTCACTGAAAGTTTTATGAGTGGATCGACCCAAATGATTTTTCCCCCTAATTTTTCAAAATGGCCAGAGAACTGAAAAATTCATTTTTCACCCAGCTCCCGTTTCTTGGCCAGATTGCATGTGCTCCCTCTGTTGGTGGCTAAAAAGGATAATGCAATATTAAACAGTTAGGAGTACATAATGACAACTGCACAAACAAATGGCTCCCTTGTGTATTCAAGAAGCCAATCAGGCAAACTTGCACACAGTTACTTGCGTGTGCAATCAAAATAACTGCACGCAATTAAATGCGCATTTTAGTGTCTAATTCATTCTGAAAATCAGGGATTAGGTTTTTATAGCTCAGCAGTGGAGTTATACATGAGTTTAAAAAAAAAGTCTGGAGAATATTTTTGACCAAACTACAAAACATGTCATTAAGTTAGTATTTTATCCTAAACAATTCGATAAAATGATCTTTTTTTAAATTAATTTTCTTTTATAAATGTATATCCTACTGAGTTCCTTGAAGTACTCATGGGACTCTGAATTAAACTGGTCTACTGTGTTTTTCTGGACCTGAATTAATAGTGACCACTTTGACACATATTATTTCGTTAGTTTACTAGGTAGGGTATTACTTTTTTATCTCACTACAATAATTGATTCTACATCACTTAATAGCTCAATAGCTTATCAGGTTACTTCACTTGCTAGACAAGCTAAATGTCTGGAGGCAATTAGAGTGTCATTCTCTGTAATAACAAGTTTCTTTGAGAAGTTGCTGATGAGGTTCTTTATTACACAGATTATAAAATGGATCTTTATACTGTTATAAATATAGGTAAAAATTGAAATTACTTATCAGGAGCTAAGGAGGCCCACTTTCCTAGCAATCAGGAAGATTTCAAACTCACTTTAGGGGCTGCTGCTTTTCTTCTCCCCCTGCACTAAACTTTTGTACCTTCCCGT
The DNA here is from genome assembly GCA_007922155.1 of Mesoclemmys tuberculata. NCBI lineage: Eukaryota > Metazoa > Chordata > Testudines > Chelidae > Mesoclemmys > Mesoclemmys tuberculata. The sequence continues at coordinate 22,858,157 of ML675625.1, forward strand.
GCTCTGCGTCCAATTTTCTGCCAGTCAAAGGTGATCTATGACCATGGAGATTCTGCGACAAAGTCCCTTTGCAGTCTGCCATTTCCAATGTTTGGTTCAGTTAGAAGATTTTACCTCAGGGGCACTAGGGCGCGACATCGTAGTTTGATTATTACTGCTCTTCCTCTTGATTGCCACTTGCATGATAAGTGTGAAGTTGGGAAATAAGTGCTTTCCCTTCAAATTTACATGTATCGATAGCCAGCTGAGCAATAGCAGTGTCTGATTGATTCCTATTCTTACCCTCACCACGGGTCTAAGCCTGCAGTGGGACTATGAGATCTGGCTCAAAATGAACAATTACCTTGTTTTGTCTCCTTTTTCCACTGCTACCTGCAATCAGTCCCAGTGTAGTTACCTGGATACTCAATTCACACTTACTTAGCTGCAGCCCCACTGACTGCTCCTAAATCTGTACAACGCCATTGGGCCAAAACGGCTCTGGAGCCTTGGATGGGCATGTCTTTTTATCAGTGTATAAATCTAAATAAATATCAGTACTGAATAGAAAGTTGACCTATTTTGCTTATGACTCAACAGGCTTTGAATGGTAAGAAACACTTCTCTCTATGCATAAAATTTAATTGTATTAAAAATACACAGGAAGATTTCTTACTTCATTCATTAAACTTCAAAGTTCCACAAGGATATACATAATATTACACAAAAGTGGAAAAATGACAGTGAACAGGAAAGCAGGAAAACTGAAATATAGTTGATGCTAGTTGAAATATAATGCCAAAATTTATCTAGGATCTATAATGACATGACTAAGTAAAAGTTTCTTATCTTAATTACTCTATGGCTCTTCGGTTATTGGGTGGGAAAGTGGGAACATGAACCATCGACTTGGATTTCTGGCATCTTTTGATAATACTTTCTCACTGGGAGGCTTGCATCTTGCAAACAGGATGGTTGAGGGTCTTAGAAACTGACAGAAAAGCACAAAGCCCACTCAGGTACCCAAGAGCTTTGCTTCCACTCGTCCATTCATCTCCTCACTTTCCCTCACAATGATCATTGCTATTGGTGCTGGCAGGTTCCACACCTCTCTGTAAAGTTATTAGGCCAGATCCTCAGCTGTTGTAAATCCATGTAAACCAGAGCTATGTGACTAATTGATTTTTTGGTTAACTGGCCATTCAAAAAAAAAATTGTTTCAGGATGACCCAAAATAAAAAATGTTCAAGATTTTTGGTGAACAAAAAAAAGAGAGAGAGGAAAAAAAAAAAAGAAAATGGGGAAACTGGGGTTATAAAAAGTATAATTTTACCTGACATTAAACAGTTTGTTTAGTTTTGGGGCTAAAAAATTGAAAAAAATAATTGGCCAAATTTTTTTCCCTGTGTCCATTGTAAACTCCATGGAGCCCAACTGACTGACACCAGCTGAAGATCTGGTCCATAGAATTTGTGACACTAGCAGCCATGACAGAAATTCTTAAACCAGCCTCCCTTTTCTTATTATGTATTTGTTATTATTTGTGTTACAGTCGCACGTGAGGGCTCTAATCAGTGATCAAGGCATCACGGCGCTTGGTGCTGTACAAATGCTCATTTAAAAAGACAATTCCTATTCCAAAAAGCAGAGCATAGGACTTGAACAGTCTGAAGAGAAATATGCCTTTTAATATTGAAGCAATTACTTAAAAATACAGCAAGACATATGGTGTCACTTTGCAGCAGCGAGGCAGCCATCAGCAGGGCGGTCTGGAATGAAACATTAATTTCCAGTGCATTTCACAGTTTGGGCAAGGTGCAAAACACCTCTCCCTGTGCAAACTTTCTGAATGCTGCGCCTCAGCGAACAGGCGGCAGCTTTCATTTAAACACTCTCAGCTGCCTTCTTAAAAGTCATTAGCAAACAAATCATTAGTGAAATAAGTCAGTGGGCCTGATCCTAATCCCATTAAAGCCAATGGGGGATTCGGCGTTAACTTCCACAGTGGAACCATTATGGCCGTTGCACCCGGCAGCAAGATTACGGAGGGTTCCTCCAAAGCAATTAACTGGGAGTGGATGTTCTGCTGTCATTGCGGAGCAAGAGCGGAGGGCAGAGTTCGTCGCCTTTGCAGAAGATGTCTGCACAGTTACCCAGCTGCTTCCGGTGGCAGTGAGGTCAGTCCTGTTGGGTTGTATTTTTCTGTGTGTTGTCATTATTGGTTTGTGTTATGAATTGTGGGGGTTGTTTTAAACAGATATTGAAGGCCAGATTTTCAAGTCTGGCAGAGCTGCACGCAGTTTAGGACACAGAGTGTGGTTCTAAGCCCCTTTTCAACTCCTGATCCTGGAGCTGGCCAGCCTGGTCTTGGGCGTAACATTTCCCATGGACCTATTCTGCTGGATGGAGATGAACACAGTGGAACCCCCATCTCCCAACCTGTGTCACCCACATCAGACCTCTTGAACTGGGGGGTGAGAAGTGGGGCCAGGAACTGGTTCATAAAACCAGCCGTGGTTGCTTTATGTCACCTAGGAACTCCTCTATGCCAGGAGAATCTTCAGGTACAATATACATGGCAGATTTCCAGCTTCTTTGTGCTGCTTGAAGGAGAGGAAGCCTCTGGGAGAGGAAGGTCTGAGGATCTGGCCTTGAGTGCACATAGACTGACAGTCTTGGAGCCATTAATTGCCACCTCTTCCACAGGGTGAATGCTGCTGAGAAACACCAAATTCCTGTAAAAAAGACATTCCCTTCTTGTGGTACATATGGAATATTACAGCTAGAGGAGTGCAGAACTTGGGATACATACATTGTTATTAACTGGAGGAAAAACGCATGTAAAAGATGAGCGATATTCTTAGTTTCCCTGCTTGTCAAAGAGGACTTTCAGGATAATTAAAGATGCACAAGTCCAACTTGCTGCAGGGTGATGATGTACCATTTGCATTTTTTTTTCCTGGCAAACATTTGAGCAAAAAACCCAGCCATCCTTGAAGATCCTAGCGCCAGCGCCTGAGGATTACAGTCCAGCTGCAGCTTTGTGTGTAGGGGGAAGTGACTAACTGCACGAAGCCTCTCTCCCTTCCTAGACACAGGAAAGGAGGGTTATTTTTGCCCCTTTGTCTCATTACAGAACCGGTCGAAATTTTTTGACTGAAAAGTTTTCCCACCGCACAACGAGGCTTCATCAAAATCAAAATGTTCATCAAAATCAAATATCAATTTCAGTGAAGTTTTTCCAATTTCCGATTGAGTGAATTAAAACAAAAATTGCATTTCAACATGTCGAATCATTTCATTTGGATAAAAAATGTTAATGTTTTCTCTTCCCGCATTTCCAATTTGAAACTTTCTGACATTTTTTGTTTCAGAATGTAAAGCCAAACTACTGACTTATTTTCTTTTGTGCAAAATGTCAATATTTTGGCCTTTCATTCTGATTCTGAGCAGAGGCTAGTTTCGAAATGTCGAAATCTCCCGCAGAAGAGAAACATGGATCTGATTAAATGGCTCTGCAATGCTTTGGGCCTCCTGCTTCATCCAGTCAGAAAAGTAAAGCTACTTTCACTTGTACTGCTTCTTCCCTGGAACTCTTCCACCAGAAAGGGCCTCAGGGGTCAGCCGTAGTCAGAAGATACTGCAGGAAATCCAGCTTTTGCAAGAGTCATTGTGAGACTGAAGGACTAGTTGAAGCTGAAGCAAGGAGCATCTGTGTATTGCCTTAGATCTACAGGAAGCGGATGCCTTGGCATCCTCCATAAGGGGGAAATCACATCCTCCCTTGCATTACCAATGGAAATATTTCATAGGAAACACCTCTAGTTGAAAGTGTTGGAATTTCCTCTACCCAGTGCAGATTCTTCTCATTCATGGAAGAAGGAGCGCTCTTTGTCACCACCAGAATGAGACAGAACTGGGGACCATGAGCTATCAGGCTGTTCTCAGACTCTAGAATTCATTTCCCTACCTGATCTTATCTTGTTAATCTTATCCCTTTTTCATAGACTTTTGCCTGGAGGGGCAGCTGACTGGCTGAGGAATCTTATTGGGGGAGAGTTTTTGTTTTAAACTCATTGGTCCAAGTCTGTTTGATAAAATCACCCAAAAGTTCCAATGATGGGCACTCATCATAAAATTAAAGCCACTTCACCAACTATGGTTAAGAAATTTTATCTAAGCTCCTTTAGGCCAGCTCCATTGTCCCAGAAGTTCCTGGTAGCTGTGACACACCAGAATCATGCACTCTGGGAAACGCCAGTGACTTTGGGCTAGTTAAAAGGATTGTGAGAGACCTGAAAGGGGATTTCTAAAAAATGCATAGGCTGGTTGGACTACGCATGTAGGTAATCAACGGGACTGCTTGCCAGTGTGAGCAAAGGTTGTCCAGCTCAGCCAAATGCCAATCCTACCTTTGCTGTTTAGGGTACTCAGTCTTTTTCAAAGTATGAAAAACAAAGCCCGCTGCAAGTCCCCTTTAAATGGCATGCCAGACCCAGGGTTAGTTGATATTCACCAACAAGAGATGCCAGCTATCTCGGAACAATTCGTCTAATATATTTATCAGACATAAATGTTATTTTTTTTGTCCAAGTTTCTGAAGTTATGAGGCCTCAGATGGGATTAATGGAAATTTTAATTAAGATATGGAAATAAGCTTCTTTCTCCCCATCTCTTTGAGGCTGCAGGGAGTTAACCGTATCCTCGACAGTGTATTTCAACCTGCAGGAGGAGCCGTTACCATGACTTGCTTTTCAAGTGTTCCATGTGCAGGCTCTATGGGTGGTATTACCACAAGCTCTGGACCAGGGGCAGCAGGGAGTTGCCCTGCTCCAGAGCATCACGGTTCAGTTCCTCCTTCCATTTTGGTCCCGGGAGAGGAGGAAGTAAGCTGCACCAACTCTACCCTCAATGCAAGTCACTTAGTGCTCTGCAATGGGCAGGCTTCCCTGGTTCAGGGGTTGGAGCCAGGGCTCTGCCTACCCTCCATCCCCCCCTTGCAGTGTGCTGCTTCTCTTGGGCCCAGATTGGCAACGTGGGTAGCCTGGCCAGGGAAATAAGAAGGCACAGGATCTTGCATGGGCATGTAAAGTGGCTTATGATTGAGCCCATTATATCATTCCTATCACTTGAATCCTGACACTTTTAGCCTGGCCAAAAGAAGGCTCCGGGGGGATATGCTTGCTCTATATAAATATATCAGGGGGATTAACGTTAGGGAGGGAGAGGAATTATTTAAGTTTAGTACTATTATAGGCACGAGGACGAATGGGTACAAATTGGATATTAGGAAATTTAGACTAGAAATTAGACGAAGGTTTCTAACCATTAGGGGAGTGAAGTTCTGGAATAGCCTTCCGAGGGAAGTAGTGGGGGCAAATGACTTATCTGGCTTTAAGACTAAGCTTGATAAGTATATGGAGGGGATGTTATGATGGGATAGTTTAATTTGAGCAATTGATTTTGGATTATCGGCAGATAAGTCTGCTCAATGGTCTGTGGGAATGCTGGATGGGATGGGAACTGAGTTACTGCAGAGAAATCTTTTTTGGGTGCTGGCTGGTGAGTCTTGCCCACATGCTCAGGGTTTAGCTGATCGCCATATTTGGGGTCGGGAAGGAATTTTCCTCCGGGGCGGATTGGCAGGGGCCACGGAGGTTTTTCGCCTTCCTCTGCAGCATGGGGCATGGGTCGCTTGCTGGTGGATTCCCTGCAGCTTGAGGTCTTCAAATCTCACTTTTGAGGATTTCAGTAACTCAGTCATGGGTTCGGGGTTGTTATAAATGTGTATGGGTAGGGTTTTGTGGCCTGCCTTGTGCGGGAGGTCAGACTAGATGATCATATTGGTCCCTTCTGACCTATGAGTCTATGAGTCTATGAGATGAGGGAAGAGGTTTTGGGGTGGCTCTTCTTAGGCGGGGAGACTTAAATCCTTTTATTTATGTTCAAACACACACCCGGACAGTCACTGCTTAGCTTGGCTCCATTTATAAGGAGAAGATAAATATGAACAAGAAACTGAGCGACAGCATCTCTCCCTGCTCTGAGGAAACAAACCCAATAACTGATATGAAGACTGCAGACATACTCAGGGGAGCATTCTCTCTTGTGCTATGTTTCTTTAAGGTCACCACACTATACGTAGGGTCTGGTCAAATCTGATTAAAGGCAGAAATGAAGCACTCAGTTATTTTAACCCTTGGCTGAAGTCGAGATTTGCCCTGACTCCATCCACAAATGTCGCTCCCCAGTGCAGACCTCTAGTGTAGACAGGCAAGGCTTCTACAACTTTTGCACCTTCTTGAAACAGGGACATACCATTGCTTTTCTTGCACGTACCCCTTCCCCCAATTCAATCCCATAGATACATCTCATGATCTTCATTCTACTCCTCAGCAAAAATGAGGAACAGAGAAATTAAGGCCCACATTTTCCAAAGAAAATTCTAACTTTGGTTCTCTCTGCTTTTGGGGTTCCTGACTTCAGACAGCTAGGGCCTGCTTTTCAGAGGTGCTGGACTTTTGTATCTCCAGCTTAGATCAATGGCAATTGCAGTATTAAAAGAAGGTCATTTTAGTGTCCAAAAGTATCCAATGCAGGCAGCAGTAAGAACATATTTATTATTATTATTATTCTGATTTCGCACTTACAGTGGTCACACTTAAATTTTTCCCAGGTTAAAAAAAATTCCCATTATACTTATAGGAAACATCATGCCAAACACTTTCAGACTGGTTGCCACATTTTAAGTGCAACCACTGCATATAGCATATTTTATCTGAGGATCTCAAAGCAATTTACGAGCATTAGTTAATTAAGCACTGAAACCCAGGCATGAATTAGCTAAGCACTGTTATACCCATTCTATCGGTACATGGAGGCAAAGAGGACTTAAGCGACTTGTCCAGGATCACAGGCAAATAAGTGACAAGGCTGAAATTGGAATTCAGGAGTCCTTCGACTCTTTCTTCAAGACCAGACTCCAATGTATCACATTGGGAGCAATGGGAAAAGAAAAAGAAACACAGTCAAAGGAATTCAGGTATTCAGAATGCTCAGATGTTCATGACATTGAGGCCATAGATCAAATCTGAGATCCCATTTCAAATCTAGAGAAAATTACCTTTCCAACGACATGTGGTGTGACCTTCAACTCCTAATAGTCTAGAAACAGCTGATTTCCGCCCAGTGGTATTGTACATTCTACAACCAGAATCACTAAATCATCTATATAATTAGCTTATTGCTCTCCAGTTGTGAACTTTATTGTTCTGCCATATCTCTCTTTCTATGTGGGCTGCACACTTTCATGTATTTTCAAAATACATGAAAAATCCTGAAGCAGAAAACTGACATTTAATCCAAGAACTGGGTATGATTACTGATTATGACTTGCGTATTTAGTTCAAAGATGGGCGGGTGGGTGAGTTACAGAAATCTGGAAAGCATTAAGCGGAGATGATTTTAGGGTGATCTCAACCAAATTAAACTTTTTCAAGTAAAGCCCAGCAGGGGATAACAAAAATTAGGTTTGGATTTACTAAAAATGAAGTACTCCAGTGATTAAAAAATGGTCTGCTACAAAATCCTAACTGTATTTGATTGTGAAACAGAACAAATCAAAGATAGGGTAGCTTTAATAAATTGTGTTGCTAATTACAAATACCTCCTATTATCTCAATTTGCACAATAGGGATGGAACTGTTTAATAGCAATTTATTTGTGCTTACATATACATACTTACATATTTTCTTTTTTGCCATTTAGGCCTTTCGAATGGGAAAATGAGAATCCTTGTTTAAGCTCTTGACTTCCAGCCTGACTTAATTGCAATCTAAATCAGTTTCTAATCTGTACAGATCAGGGTCACACAGTTTTGAGTTTAATTTGAACTTCTTGTCAGCACATGCATAAAAAACTGGGAAGTGTGTGTGTGTGCTTGTGTGTTTAGCACTTTGAACTTCTCTTTCTCTGTAAAAAGCGCACAGAGAATTGCCTCTTCCTTTCTCCCATTTACACACCGGGCATTTGCCTATTTGATAGTACTGCAGCCTTCTGCGGCAATGTGATTTTCACAACACCATGTTGCAAGTTATAAATGGAATGAAGCATCCTTAGGGAAGAAAGAGAATTTATGGGGTGGGAGGAAATGGAAAGATCCATCTTGTGCTTTAGGACTGAGATTTACAAAGCTGTCTAAAGGATTTGGACACTCAATTGCCATTAGAATCCTACCCCAGTGGTTCTCAAGCTTTTCTCAAGGAATCCTTTCTCACCTTGAGGGAATCCCAGCAGGATACCTCACCCATTTAGCAATATGGGAAAGGTAGGGTGGATGTTGTGATCTCCTGTCACCTCTTTGTGACCTCCAGAAGTTGGAGGGAAATGTTGAGAAATCGAGCTCTTTGTGTCTGTTTAAATGAAGCAAGAAAATTCATCCACAATTGAACTGATCCATATTTGACATTAAAAAAGTTTGGCTAACAGCTTTTTCTTGTTACTTTGTATTTTTTGAAGACTTTACACATCCTGGTTCTAGCTGGAGACCTGAAGCGTTGAAATACCTTGACATTTGGTGAAGGTAGCTATGAAAATGGGAGGCTGCTGTCTCTGTACTTCACTTTTAAGAGTAAAGTGGGCCTCCATAACCCTCTAGGGTTCCTGGATTTGAATTTTGTGATTTGAGTCCATCTGTACCATACCCTGTCCTTTCCCATTTTGATTCAAGATAACAAGCCTTGAAAGAAAGAAGTTTCTACGACATTGAGGTTGGTTAGTTATATTTTTGAATATAGGGTAAAATTCTCTTCTCCTACCCACTGTTGTGCTTGCCCTACTTGCATGAGGCTTCTTGGAGAGCTGAATACAAAATTTGTTTTGAAGATATGAGAGGAGAATTTGGCACTAAGTCATTAAGTATTCGTTAGGCTCGATTGGAATTGCACCTCTTCTGTCATTAAACAGAATAATCTGGCAAACTCTCAGTTTCCTTCTCTCCTTTTTTAGCCACATGAGCCATTGGCATGGTGGAAAGTCATCTGGATATCCCTTATTATATTACTCTCTGAGCGGAGCTCATGCTCTGAAGATGCAGACGATGGAGGCAGCTCTGAACTCTTTATTTTATTGCAGTGTACACAAGGTCACAGAGAGCTGGGTATTAGCCTCACCTGAAATGATCTGTTGTCCAAACTTTTTCATTACTTGGGTAAGTATGCTTTTATATGCCTGGAAGTCCTGGTTCCTAATGATGAACAATTCCAAATGGGGAATAAAAGACAAGCAATGCAAAATATGCCCGGAAGATAGTGAAAAATATGTGAAGAAAAATCCTGTTAAAGTGCTCTACGAGTTACTTTTAGGACCACAATAACTCCATTAGCTGGTCTAAGTTGCCACTTCAGATTTCATGCTGCAGTGAAATCTTAGTTGGACCAATAATAATTTGCACAACTTGTAGAACTTTCTTTATCAGTGCCATCATGTTAAAGAAAAAGGCTATCCAGGCCTGTAGGAGAAATGTAGTACTTTGTTGTCGTGTGCAGTTGCATGATGACTGTGAAGAAGCAAATAACAAGCTTGGTCTGTGAGAACTTTAAGATATTTGAATCTAAATAATTTGGTTGAAGATAGTACTAGAAATTTCCATCATTGGAGGTTTTTAAAAACAGACTGGACAAACATCTGTCATGGGTGGTCTAGGTTTATTTGGTCCTGCCTCAGCGCAGGGGGCTGGACTTGATGATTTCCTGTGGTTTCTCCCACACCTACATTTCTATGATTCTATATTGTTTATAGGGAAGCCAGGCAAGTGTATTTTACAGGTCCCCTCTGCACCTCATCTGCAGAGAATATGAGTTATAGTCCAAGCTAAGAAGCCATAGTTCTGTAGCTGAAGCCAGAGCAGTTCATGTTTTTAGCTCTGAAGATCCCTGATTTAATCCCTGATGGGCAATCCACTGGTCTAATTTGAATTTTTCCCATTGTATAAATGGACACTGTGCTTACTGATGAAACATGATCTTAGATGAAGAAAATCTTTGGGAGATCCATATAGGTTACTTGATACTATACTGTACAAAGCTAATAGTTATATCTCAATGACCCAGAGTGCACATTTTTCCACCTCTGAAGACCTGCATTCAAATCCTGCCTGGAAGTGAGTGCTAGAGTGGAATGAAACACAAGGCAAAATTTTCATGAAAATGTTAGGTTTTTTGGTCAATATTTGAAACGTTATTGAAAAAAAAACTGTTGGAATTCTGAATTTCATTTTTTGACCTGTTCCATAGCGAATTGAAAAATGAAATAACTTTTTGTGAAAAAGTGGGTTTTTTGTGGCTATTTAACATTTTTGACAAATGATTTAATTGATATTTTTCATTTTGATTTTTTTTTCCAACCAGCTGTAGTGATTGCTAATCATTATTAATTATTACTATTGTGGTAGCACTTAGGAGCCCCATTCATGGATAAAGACCCCATTGTACAAGATGCTATACACATATGGGACAAAAAGAAAGTCTATGCCCCAACGAGCTTATAATTGTTAGTTTAGTGGTTTCATTCTAATGCTTACTGGGTATTTGTCTACATAACCCCCATCCTAAGGTCACTGCTGTCACATACATAATTAGGAAACTCCATGTCAAGAAGCAGAGAGCTGAAATATCAAGGAGAAAAGTGGGAATTTGCAAGTTGGGTTGAGGTGCATGTTCAGAGCAATGTGTGGAAACTTTTGTATAGGTTTTTCCTGTAGCCAGCAGTTCCAGCTCCTAATCTAAATTCACACATGCAAAAATATAAAACATAATAAATAAGAAACAAAGGGCCTGGTTTTTGTAAGTGCCGAGTGCCCAGTTGAAGTTAAGGGAGCTGTGGGTGATCTGCAAAAGGCACCTCACAAGGTTCTCATTCTTATTAGCCTCCTCCTATGAGTTTGAATACAGCAGGGAGAGAACTGGCCCAATACATGAATAAAATAGCAATCTTTTTCTGCACATAGCAGAGGAGGAAGGGGAACAGCTAGGACTTCAACCTATAGAACCCTGTGGAATTTAGAACCTTTCAAAGGTGCTGTGAGAAGAAATACATTGAAGAGTGGAAGGACAGCACAGATAGGTGGCTAGATTAAATTAGATAATTTTGTGGTCTTATGTTCTGTATCACAGCTCTTTTCACTTTCTAAATAATTGTGTTTGACATGAGCTTGCCCTAATTATTTTAATTTAAATAGACATTATACAGATTGTTTATTAATGCCTACCACCTTATTTGGTAGACTCAAAAAGGTTGGAGCCCATAAGGGGGGAAAATAAATAAATTACAATAAAAGTGGAAGAAAAATATTTCTCTGGCAACTAGCAACATAGCACCAGCAGGAGAAGCAGCTGCAGAAAGAGGGGGGTGGGAGAAAAGACAGGGGGAAAAAATAAACAAGATGTCTCATTTAAAGAAAAAAAATTAGAGCAAGGCACAGACCTTGATAGGAAATGAATGGCGAGTGAAAAGGAGAAAGTTACATGGGATCATTAACCTTAAAAAGCTTATAGGAAGAGAAAGAAATATATTCTAAACAGTAGCCTAGTTTTGCAGGGTAACAGGGACAAGTAAGGAGCAGAGAGAAACTGCAGCAAAAATCAAAGCACAATTTAGCAGGCTGCCCCTTCTGCACAAGTGCTTGTTTGAAAAACATAATTAAGAACTCCTGAAAGTCCTAATTTCCCAACGTACGGGGGTGAACATATTTGGAACCAGTGTAAAAATAATTTCAGCTCAAACTCTGAACATGTCAGGGCTCATAATTTAAGAGCCATAAATGGTTAGAACTTGGATGAGACACCGAAGTGAGACAAACAAGGCAGAGCAGTGCTGGAGGCATCTTTCTTCCTGAGTAAGAAGAGAAGCAATACCCGAGAATGCTGCTAGGGGACACTGTGGAGCTCAGTGTCCTTTGTTTTGGTGCAGCTGTTGAAACCCAGGCAATTTTCATAAAAATAGTTTACTAACCTTGGTATCCTGGCCTAAATGTTCCCTATTTTTCCAAGTGCATCCAGTATTCTTCTTTTACTTCCTGTCCTGAGCTGTCATATAGTTTGTAGAGTGCAGTTGAACAGCTGCTGCCTTTCCACATCTGAGGTGGCACCATTTCAATGATGGGTAAAGGGACAGCTATTCTATAACTGGAGCCAATTTCTACTCTTCTTACTTGCACAATCATCAAGGGGACCAGCTTGCATTAGGAAGGCAAGCAAGGTTCAATCCTCCGTTTGCAATCAATGACTCTGCTGAATACAGTTTGGATTCCTAGATGAAAGGCTCTATCCACTGTTCCAGCTCTAGTCTACACAAAGCACATCACTAAAATAAATGCAGAGGGTATGCTAGTTATTCGACGATGCAAAAATTTAGCACTTGGTGTATTGAGTCCCTGACATGATTTTACAGCTGGCACTTCAGGCTCCAGCTGTTGTTTCCAATTTTTACACGTATTTAAAAGACATGAATGATCCACCAACTTCCTGGGAAGATTGTTCTATTTACCAGCTAGATTACATCAGACACATCCACGTAATACTTTGGAGTTGTTAGTGTCAGGGCTTTCTAGTACTCAAAGGCTGAACTAATTGACAATCTGTTGCTAAACATCCCTTTGACAAACTGTTGCTTGAAAGGCAACCATTGGAAATAAAACTTGGATTTGAAGAGTAGCAAGAAAATAGCCTTATTTATTAGTTTTTTAAAAAGATTTCTCAGCTGCCTAGTTTGTAGGAATTCTTCCTAACCCTCAATATTGATATTTTATGTGAAGCAAAGCATTGTAGGCAGAGGAGGAATGTCTTCTCATTGATGTGGCAATCATGAGGACCATGGTGTGGACAATCACATATTACCCTTAGTATTCCAACTGGCCCTGGAGGAGTTCAGCCTAGATCAAGCCATCCCTTAACTTGAGGACCATCCTCTTTTTACCAGCACACCATTCCCATATGAGCTTCTACTGGAGTTTCTTCCTGACATGGAAGTAGGCAACTTCACAATGGCAACATCAAGCAGAAAGATAAGTCAAATACCTTTCATTTAAAAGAATATTTTAGTTGAAAAAGGATTCTGGAGGGAATGGGTTAGTGTATGTGTGTGTGGAGAAAGACATTTTTGGCTAAAAGCTCATGATATCTGTTAGCAGCAGAAGGAATGGACTAAGAAACTTTTATGTATCTATAATTTTAACATACATGTTTAAATCTAGAAAAGTTGTTAAAAGCATTTTTTTCTGAGGGAGTGGGGACTTGAAGTGAGATTTCAGAATTCAGAGGCTTTGATGTCTGAACTAACAAGCAGCCAACAATTTTGAAAAAGACCTTGGATTGTTCCTGCAAAAAAATTGCAGGCACATATGTTTGTGCTTGTAGAAACTCTACCATTGTGTGCACAAATGCATATTCCTACCCACTCCCCCCACCCTAAGGGTACATTCAAATGTCCATTCTCATATGCAAATACAGGGCCTTTGCATATATAATCAGAAGCAGCTATAAAGATTTTAAAGCATAGTTTCACTGGCTCTTTTAATACAATGCAGCACAAAGTAAACACCCATCAGATCTCTATCTGCCTTTCAAATCCCAGAGAAGAGCTTTTCAATCATATACAGCTTGCCACAGGGATTCCACCAAGGCATGACAAATCCTTATGGAAAAGAAGAAACCTGGATGAACACACAGTATTTGTTGCTGCTGTTACATTTCGAAAATTCATCATATTAGATGCAAAAATTTCATTTTCCTTGCATGCCTATGTTATGCACTGCACTGACAGACCCACCTACATTTTTAAGACAAAATAAATGAAGAACTATTATTAATTATTTGTTTTGCAATAGATCTAGGAGCCCTAGTCATGGGCCAGGATCCCATTGTGTCAGGTACTGTACAAATACAGAGGAAAAAGATAGTCCCAAAGAGCTTATTATATAAGATTAAATTTATTTATTTTTAAATTTTTGTTTTTTTAACCTGGGCTCAGATCTCATTGTCCTAGACCATCAGCTACTGCACTAACCATAAATTCTCATAATGCCAATGCGTAATAATGAAAATTGAGGATGGCTCCGAGACAGGAATTTTTCTGTGGGGAACTGGAGTTGAGCTCTCTGGCTGAGTCAATGAACATGGCACTATGTCACCACAATGCCAGGCATGTCAAAACAAATTAGGCACATTTAATTTTCATTTCGCTCTAATGTTACAAAGGGTGGGCCCTGCAGGGTCCCAAATCCTTCATGCCAAGAAAAAGAGAAACACAGTGAAAACTGCACATGAGATTGTTTTAATTGAAAGTCTATTCTTCTCAAGACAACAGATATCTTAGGAGAACAGCTCAAAATATTGCTAATGTACTGAGTATAATTCTGCAACACTGTTAGTAGGAGACCAACTCCATTAAGCAACTGATTTATGTCTGCCCCATGGGTGGTGGCATAAGGATGGGTTTCAGCCACTTCAGGGTGACTTCAGTGGAGTTTCACTTCTTACAATGGTGAAAATCAGGAAAAACAGGCACAGTTACTTACACGCACACAGAAATTTCTTTTTAAGCACATTAGTCTCTCCTTTCACTATACAGCTGCATTGCCAATAACAAACTAACCTGGCAACCACTTTGCATGTTTCCTTTGCGGGTGTGTGTGTATTCCACATCTCAGTGCAGCTTTATCTCCTCTTCATTAGCCTTCAATGGAAGTCAGACTCAATCTCTGATAAAACAAGAAACAGAGAAATTGGCAAAAGTGAAAGTCAGTGGGCGCAGCCTTTCTTTCCTCTGCAAGTTTGCCTGGGATGAGGCTCCACAAGATATAAGAGAGATGGGAACGCTAAGGTCTAATGATGCCATGTGTGAACTTTGTTAACTATTTCACTGCTGTTCACATTGGCAGAAACATCCAGCTATTCCAGGACTCTGGGCAGATTTGGAGTAAAATACCTCCATTTCCCTCACCCCCATGTTGACCCTCTCCCTCTGCAAAACATTATACTTCCATAGACAGCATCACTTGATGGGAACACCATTTAAGCTGTTGGAAAAGGTAGCCTATGTTTGTCATACCACTGCTGGTTGTTAGCTCTATATTAACATGTACCTGTGTCATCCACGTAGTTAGCAGGACAAACCTACATATTACCTGCTGTGTGGCAGCCTTCACTAGAAATGGGTTTGATTTGGAACCTAAATCCTATTCCCTTTCCATGAAATTCATGAGAGAGAGGGGATTGGAATCTTGTATCTGAACCAGCCCTTATTATTTCATTTCAGGCTGGGTTCGATCGAGAAGCATCCTCTTTTCTGGATAACATTTGGATGGGGTCCAATATGGTGGAAATCTCATGATTGTGAGATTTCTGTCATTGAGAGCCAACATCTTGCAAGAATAGTTGGCAAGATTTTGATGAGATTAAATCTAAGCCCTAACCTCCATTCAACCTTGAATGTGAGCTAAAACCCCTCACCTAGTCCTTATCTGGACCCAAGCACAACCTCATCTCCACTCTATAGAGAGCAGAATTCTACATTAGCTCTTTACATAAAGTGCCACATTATTTCTGCCATCACTGCTTCTTCTCCTTAAATATATAATTTAGTTCATTTCTCAATACATTCTATGCAAAACAGTCTAGCACCTACACCTCTGCTCTTAGACCTTGTCTACACTGCACTTCTAGCCATGCTTAAACAGGGCTGCAGCCAGGTTATAGGATGATTTATCGGTCCTGTTTTGTCAAGAAAAGCATGTTAGAGAAGTACATTTTAGTATGATTACCAGGGCTCAAACTAGGCCCCACATAGAGTAATTTATATGTGCAACTTCATCATTAATGTGCTGTAATCATTCAATAACACTTCTCTCATGAGCATGCTACTTTTCAAGGAGAATCAGAACAATTTCCAGCTGAGTGTCTAAGCCAGAGAGTTGCAGCCCAGGAAAAGATCTATGCTGAGGAAAGGCCTTAGGGGCCTGGTTTTCATACTGGGCCCACCATTCTTTCAGAAAGAGACAGTGATTCAGCAAGGTACTAGCACATGCCTAACTTTAAGCGTGCCAGTGTTCCATTGATTGATTCAGGGCCAGAATTAGGAAGTCAGATATCTAATGAGTTAGCAGCACTGTATTTCTCATCATCTTAGACTCTGGCATTCATAACAATTCAGAAGCAATGTTTTACAGGCTTGTGTGGAAGGTGAAACACACACTTCATTTTTATCATTATTGCATTTTTAAAAAAACAAAGAAATATGCACATGTACATTTTTAACCCTTGTTCTTTTTTATTTCTTAAAGGAAATCACCCAGCTCATAAAGGCAATGAATATAGGCCACAGAATCCGACAGACAACAGCAAAAGTACTCCATTATTAAGTCTGTAATTGCCAAGAATTAATTTGCTAATTGCATGCAACTAATCTGCGTCCTTTTTGTTTTATATCAATTAACAGAGTAATTAAAAAAAGCAATCTTCTTGATAGTTCCTCACAGGCAGACTTAGCCCAGCAGAGCTAACGAATCAGGGCCACCCTTTAACTAACCTCATTAATATCTCTTCTTTTGTTGAACATCCTGCAAGAAATAGTTAATTTTGCTGCATGAAAGTCCTTGATGTTAGACCGCTAATGAGAGGGCCACACAGCTATGATGTGATGTTTGTTTAAAGAGCTGCTTTGCTGGTTGCAGAGGAAATTCTCTCTCTTTTTTCCCTTTCAGAGATTGAAAGCAAAGTAGGGACATATGGGAATCTTTGAACAGCTCCAGCACATTGTATTGATTAGAACTGTAAAAGGCTGGTAACCTCCCCAAACCTGTAAAGTTCTCTAAAGAACAGGGAAGACTTTGGTTCTGAGCAAGCAAACCACTGAAAGGCAAGCGGAGGAAAGTCTAACTGCAAGAAATCAGCAGATTGGATACAGTCCATTTCCAGGATTGTATTCCAGGTAGATCCAGGCAGCAACCATGAAAGAAAGTATAAGAGTTTCCAGATATAATAGAGATGAATATACTGGAGGCTATATAAACTACTTCTCAAGAGAGTCCTGGGGACACAGCAGTCATACAGAGCACCGGTTGCCTATTTATAGGTGCAGCTACCAATCGTCTATTCCTTGACAAGAGGCTCCTCGACATATCACTGGTGTGTTTAGATTCTAGGGCCGTAGTTTCAAAGGTATTTAGGTACTTAAAGATGCAGATAGGTGCCTAGTGGGATTTTCAAAAGCATCTGGGCCCGACTGATTTCAGCACTTCTGAAAACCCCACTAGGCATATATCTCCATCTTTAGGCCTCAAGCAACTTTTGGAAATCTGGCCATAGGCCTAGGGTGAGGACAGGTGTTCATCACACATGTATGGCTTTTCAGTGGAGAGTGGCTGTCTCCAAACCACAGGAACATTGTGCATAACCTCATATGTATCTAAGCCACCTCTAAGGTGCCTCCCTGCATGAAGTCTTAGTGCTGATCTAGAAAGAGGTGTTCAGAGGTTGGGAGACAGAGGGAAAGGACCATGCTAAGAAGAAGTAAAGAGATGGCTTTGGCTCCTCCTGTATCACAGTCAGCATGAGGGTCACGAAGGACAATCCACGCTCAGATCAACAAAAGCAAAACAACGTAAACAAAACAACGTAAGGTCTCTAAACTGGCTGAAACTTTTATTTCCTCCTCAGATGTCTGTCAGTTCAACGTGGTAGGCAGTGAATTCCCCTGCATTAGCACTGCCTGAGCCAAAAGCTTCAGGTTTTACTACTACTATTACTCCAGCAATGGGAGAAATGCACAAGGAGTTCAATAACACACTAACAAAATCATTTTTGGCATGGAGTCCAAAATGCTCGCTTTTTAGGAACACTGCACTGTCTCTGGGATACTGCACATACATTAATGCCTGTGGTCATGGTTTTTTTTTATATCCTTATATTACACAAATGCTTAGCTACTGCCTATCTATCATACATTATATAATCCACTAGCACTATAACAGTGCAGTCATTAGAGGTTTATGTCTTTTGGGTTATATCGGTCACTGCTTGACCATATCATGAAGATCTCGCTTGTCTCCCTGTGAGGTGCAGTATCATTTACAAGGTCACCTCAGTACATTGTGTGCAGTTATTCGGCTCTCCTTTTGTTGTTGTTGTTGTTCATGGTTTTCAAAGAAGAAATCACTCCTGCTATAATGAGACACTCCACCAGGAGGCAAACGGACCTTCACGCCAGCCAAGAACGATGCAAAGAAATGACAATCACAAGGAAAATGAAAGCGCATGTTTTGGGAGTCCCAGATGCTAGCTGGGTGGCAAGGAGGCTAGACTTTATCACCTAACATTTAAAGATAGAAAAGCTTTTCTAGGTTTGGTGTCTGGATCTGTAAGTAGCTCCGCTGACGTGAGGATAGTTCAGCATGTAGCAGCATTAACAATATTCACCAGCAGCTCCAGGTTGTAGGCCCTGTTTTCAAAAGGAGGCCAAAATGGCTGTTCCCAGTGAAATTCATGTGCACATCATTCCACAAAACCCACAATAAGCCCCCACAAAACAAACCCATTGTAGAGATAAGTGTGAAATGCAGACCTGGGAATAACAAACTCTTATGAAGCTAAGAACAGAGAGTTTGCAACATGATTCAAAACCACGTCCACTCTGAAGTGGTTTCAGGATAGATTTTCAATAGCATCAGACAGATTTAGGAGCACAAGTTTATAGAAAGTCAATGAGAATCCTAAATCCCTTATATGTTTTTTGAAAAAAAATCTCTTCCTTCACACTTTGCTCTACTTCCACTAGGGCTGTGCATATGGGATTACACATGAAATTCTCATCAGTTACACCCTTAAGTCTCCATGCGATGATACTATGGGGCTGATCCTGAGCTCATTTACTCCAGTGTAAATCACAACTAACTTCACTGAAGTCAGCATAATTATCCATTAACTCTCGATGGGTGATAGGGGTTTTGAAGGGGATAACCTTCTATCCCACTGTAGAGTCATAAGGGGGAAAAGAACCAAAATCAATGAGGGCTGCTATTATAATTGCATCATTGTCTTTTAAAGGAGAGCTTGCTTGTAGCTGTTCATGGTACTAAGTTTGCTGTTTCCAGTCGGTGAGAACTGAGCGCTGGGCTTTTCCTAGGCAGATTCTCCTGTGTGGCATTTTGGAACTATAACCAACATTCCTGTGTTAAAAGCATGATATTTGTTTGACTTTATTTTGACCACAACTCTGAGTCAGGTACTAATTACACCTATGGATGGAGATGATTGGTTTCTTATGCCTTGGAAATACTAAAATCACTATATACAAATTAAACAGTCAAGGTTTGGGTCTTTTTCTTTCCCTCTTAGAGGGATCTCTCAGGATTGGGTGATACTGTTATTCCGGTTAGCACTAGCAATCACTCTCCGCTTTGCTACATATGATACAAATGCAAAGTGAAGTGGGGGGAGGGACAGAGGGTGCTACAAAAAAAAAATCCCAGATTTATGCTTCAGCCATTTCCCTCAATAATCAGTTTATGTTGTAGAGTTAAATGAACCGATGGGGAACTCATGCAGGCGGACTGTCTTGTCAGCTGCAAACTTGTAAATCATCCATCAGTGTGAAAAGCATGCACAAGCGTGTGTGAGAGAGAGACAGCAAGTGTGCGAGAGAAGGCCCCAGCTCTGTCTTGATCTTGGTGGAAGCAGGTGTGTCTGGCCAGGTCCCAGCACTTGCTTATGCTGATTATCCCTCCTGCCAGGCCTGGTGTCAAGGAGCAGCTGAGATGAATTGCAGTACCACCCACTCCCTTGCCCATTTGTTTCTTATGAATGCATTATGAATACTAATGAATTCCTTACTTGGGGCATATGGTTAAGACATATAGAGCCTAACCTTAACACAAAGAAGAAAGACCTTGATGGTACATGGTGGATGAGGGGGGAATTTGGTGATTCACAATCAGTGTTTGGGTCTGGGGGAATAACCCTCATTAGTCTACAGATCTAATTCAAATGGAAAAAGGGAAGAGTGATTGATTTCCCCACCAGAGAAAAGGGAAACATATGTCCCTGGCTATGTCCTGAAGGCTAAGACTTGCCATGAGATTAAAGAAGAGGTTCCTTTCCTAAAAGCTGGCTGGTGTAGGAAGAAACACAGATGCTTGTGGGGGGGAGCAAATATGAAATAAGCCACAAGCAGCAGCGAGGCCTGGCAATCTTGGCCTGTGTTCGCGAGCCAATGCACATCTCCCTTCCTCTGTTTTAATTTTTTCCTTTTAAAGAATGTGCATGTGCATTTAAAAAAGTGAATTGTTAAGCTGTTGAACAGTGACAGATTGACAGCGCTGGAAAATGAAATCAGGCATTTATCCACAGCACGAGTGCAATGCAAGGTAGCAACAATGCAAGCTTCCTGACACCATGCCCTCCCATGCCCTTCTTTATTCTCTGGACAGTCAAGTTTGGTGGACAGTCAAACTGCACCACAAACGCAGGGCTAGAGTAGCCACATTTAGTGATGGCACGAGGAACTCTGGGATATTGGTGGTTGAACTCACATCTGCATAATGTAGTGCAGACACTGGAATCCCAGGCTGGGGCCCCAAGGTTCAACAATTCCTAGCTCAGGGTTTCAAATGAGCGTAGATGCTCAAACCCTAGGTTAACAAACCCAGGGTCTGCTCACTCCAGTTCTAATAACCCTGGGCTGACATTACAGTGGAGACCAACCCACAGAGGTTTAGGAGCATGCATCTTGCTTCACATTCCTAGAACTGGATCTTTTACATCAGGTGGTAGATGTTCATGGTTTTAGATGCAGAGCCCTGAGTTCTCGTCTTGCTTCCAACATCCTGCTTAGGCTTGGAAGGCTTCTTTGCAACCAGAAGGGCTGAAACGTGGATTAATAAATGAAACCTGACATTCTGGAGCAGTGGGTGGACTTGGCAGAGGATTTTGGAAACCAGCGGGTGCTAGCAATAAGACACTCCAGCCAGTGGGACAGACTGACCATCTCCAGAGGTTTGGGTGGGATTTTCAAAGGCGCTCAAGATTGGCCTAACACTGCCCCCACTGAAGTTAACAGAAGCCTCATCATTGACTTGGGCCAACAACACTGAGCATGCTTACAAATCCCAAACTGGGGCATTAAACTTATGCCTAATAACGAGAGCCAAGGTGGACCTAAATCACCCAGAATGCTCTGCCTGCTGTGTCTCCTGGCTGACTAATTCATTGACTTACTTCAGCAAACACAGCCGCACAGGTACCAAACTGAGCGAGGGGTGGAAAATAGCAGAGACTGAGCTGGAAAGCATTCAAACTTCCTCAAAAAATTAAAATACGAACACCAGCCAAATCCCAGCAGCCGAGTAGAGGTGTGAGGCATTTAGTCTCCAGGGTGGGCAAAAGCAGCTGACTGCCGTATGCAATGTGCATCAACACCTCTTGGCGCTTATGAATACAGGGCTGGGGCTGATGCCCACTTGGATGAATGAAAGGAGTGAGATTGGCAACGTCAAAGCAGGCAGAGGGAAGGGGTGGTCTGTAGCAAGATGGTAGGTGTTCTTTAACCCTCTGTCATGCAGACAGCAACCATGTACCCACTTGTCTAGGGACTTCAAGGCCTAGGGGATGTAAAGACTCCAAACATTTTGGTGCTAGTTAACAGAACGGTATATTTGCAATAGGCCTCTGCGGGAAACACAGGACTGCAGCATATGGGGATATGGACATACAGGGCTTAGAGGAGAAAAACATGCTGCCTTTCAGGCAGCCTGAACTTCATTTCCAGAAGTGCTGAGCACCTACAAATCCAAAGGAAGTCAATGGGAGCTGCAGTTGCTCAGCACCTCTGAAGATCAGCCGCTGTATGGGTATCCAGCCAGTTCTGTCCACGCTATAGAACAGCTAAAAAGGACCCCGACAGCTGCTGCCACAGAGTTTCCCAGCCTCGCTGCCTTTCTACTGCAAGCACAGAAAAGATCTTCTGACCTCCTTGTGTAACCATGTATTAAAAAAGAGAGTGAGCGGGGTGAAGGTGGGGCAAGGAGCCTTGAACGGAAACTGACGTTAAGTGAAGGAGACAAGGTGGGGGAGGGAATATCTTTTATGGGACCAACTTCTGTAGGTGAAAGAGACAAGATGCAGTTCCACAGAGCTCATCTGCAGGACCGGATGCATTCGGCAGAGCGTATTTTAAGCTCATGTACATGGAGAGGGTTATTTTTATTTTGGGAGGTGTGTAGCTGGGTCACTTGCTGCACCTGGGGCTTATCAGAAGAAGATTCTCTTGAATTAATGGGGCTGAGGGGTCAGGTGCGGATTCTGCCTTTTGCACAATTCTAAGCAAAATAAAAACAAATCCTGCCCACCTGCTGCTTGCCCTGCTTTTGCTGGAATATTCCCCTGAAAAGCCCCAGGAGGCCAGCCAGCAACAATGCACCGTAACTGTGGGTTTCAATCTTTTGGGGCTAAGGGCACATTTGTAAACCTTGATGGCCTGTCATAATCCCATAAATAGCTTTAATGCCAAAAACATCTGACTTACTAAATATTTCTTACCCACAATCTCTAATATACACATTAACTCAATAGATATTAAATGCAGCACATGCCACAATAAAGTACTTAAGTATTTGTTATATAAATCCAAGGTTCCACTTAATGGGCAATTTTCGCTTGCTTCTCTGGGATGAGTTCATCAAAGTTTGGTGTAATTGTAGCCGAGACACCCTGAAAAAACACACAGTCCCCACCACATGGACCATGGAAGGCAGAGGGTAAGAGACTGGCTGAGGGGGGGAGGAGATTTAGGGGCCTGGAGGTGAAGTGGGGAGATCAGGGGTCTGAAAATGTAGTAAGGAAGGAACTGCGGGGGGAAGGAATTGGGGGGACTGGGAAAAGAATTGGGGGGCAGATGATGTGAACGTGCAGTGGATGGTTGGGGAACGAAATGGGGGCAGAAGACCCACTGGGGCAGAGGGTAAAGGGGTGGGATGATTTAGGTTCTGGCGGTAAAGTGGGAGGAGGCTGGGGGAGAAAGAGTTGGGGGCAGAAGAGGTTGGGGGTGCTGAAGGAGAAGATCTGCGGACTGGGGGCTGGGATGGGTGGTGTGGAAGACCGGCTTGGCTGAAGGGTTGAGGGGGTACATTGGGAGGCCTGTACTTATCAGACAACATGTTCTCTGTGAACCAAAGCAGAGGCCTGCTTTTCCCCACCCCGGAGGGAAGAAGGGGCATGTTAGGGGGAGCAGCCAGGACCCCTCAACACCCTGCTCCCCTGGCAATCTCCCTGCTGAATCCCAGTGTGACCTGTCACATTCAACACAAACACACCCAATGCTCCCTTCCTGCTCTGTCCTGCGGGACTGGCTGGCTCAGTGCCCCACTCTGGGAGCTGAACCCTCTGGAGGCCCCGTGCCACTTGGGTTTGTGTGAGACCCCTGTTGGGAGGCTGTCTGGACCAAATGTGTGTGAGTAGTGGTGTGACCTGGCACAAGCGGCTGCAGTGCTGCTCACTCAAATTTGGCCCAGCTGGCCTCCCATCAGGATGATGAAAGGGTGGCTAGGCCAAACCTGAGCAGCGCTGTGACCCCGTACGCCAGGCCACAATACCCCCAGAATAGGGAACCACGGCCAGCCAGCCTGTGACCCTGGGACACATTCTAGTGACCACAGATTGGGAACCCCTGCACTGTAAGACCTTTCTTATCTCTTGGAGCCTTACCAGGGAGCTTGCTCAGTGTAATCTTCCCTCAAGTACATTTGCAGGACAGACAGCTTCTTTGCCTTATCTACCACCTGCCATACATTGCCGGCTCCATTATACATTCACTGGGGGATCATCCACAATCACGCTCTGCTCTGTCATACTGGCTCTGCCCTCCTCCTATACTGGTGCTTGCTTTCACACCTGTGTACTCCGCCCCCCCATCCCACAAACTCACGAGAACACACTCCTATGCACACCCCGCTCCCATGCATATGAGCTCCATGTTAGCTTCAGTTCCCTATTTCCTTTTGTCTAAAGGTATAGGCCACTCCCCTTCAAACAACAAACTAGCCCTTCGAGAACCTGACAGCCTCATTCTCCGGTGGTCATAAGGCCTCTGACCAAGGAGAGTCCTGAGTACAAATGTTGGCAGGGCTAGGTTTGAAAAACGCAAGCCCTTCTGCAGGAGTTTGGCAAATGGGAAAAAGAAACCAGCATCTCTCAGCAAGTCCTGGAAGATGTACCCCAGCTGCCACATGCACCATGCCTGATACATTGTAATGACATGAAAATGAATAGAATAAACGGACTGAGTGGCATTGTTATTAACCTCTGTTACCTCAATAAATCACACCAAGGAGCAGCAATTACTCCCGTTTCTGACAAATACTACCGTACACAGCAGATTCCTCTCTTAGTCTCAGTCTTGTGCCTTTCTGTTACTCTTGGAATCAGGACCATAGAGGACATATCAGGTTATTTGACGGCACTGGAATAATTTAAAACTGGCTGATAAGGGCACATAACAGACTTCACATGGCTTTGCACTAAGCTCTAAAGCAGGAGGGTGGAAGTTGCAGCATGTGAACTGCTTTTAAGACAATGAATCAGAAAGATGCAACATGGTGCATGCCAGGGGGAATAGCTGTGAGTGTCATTGACAAGGTGTTTGTGTTGTGGGAATAGGGTAGATGGGCATGTATGTATGTATCATGTCGATGTCAATAGATGTGTATATCTGTGGCAATGTGTTAATCAATGTGGTGAGCTTTCCAGAGGCCTTTCGTCCCTGCATGCCTTGGCCTGGCAAAGCTGGTGGAATTCTTGATTTTTTTTCTTTTCTTATTTTTCCTTAAAAAAAAATCTACAGAAACTAAGGCTGCAATTTTCAAAGTTCCTTAGGAAATTTAGATGTCCAATTCCAAATTTAGATGCCCAAAATTAATGGGAATTAGTCATCCATATGCCATAGGCAGCTTTGAAAATCTCAGCCTGGATGTACAAAATAGCACCATCAAGTTGGCATAATCAACCAGAAATGACTGAAATCAGGTTTCTCCTTCAGAGTCAACTCTGCTACATGGCACATGCAGAACAGAGTACTCCCTGTTTCCGCCTTCCCGGCTAAATATAGCCACGCATGTATTATTGCTTAGGTTGCTGCAGTTTGGGTCATAAAATAAAAGTCTAGCTGAGTTAATGTGGCTGGCGAAACCTTGATTTTTTGGGATTGCCTGACTTGGTACGGCTTGGCTGCTCACCTTCAGGATTTCATTAATATGAGTTTTTGCATTAAGAGTTGAATTAAGGCTCTGCCTCCATGGCCATAGAGCAGTGAAACAGGTGCAGTTAATGCTCCTTCCCAATGGGATGGACTTGGGAAATAATGCAGGAGCAAAACTCTTTCTGTGCAGGGTGGGAGGGGGGTTACTTTGCCAGGCAACTTGGTGAGGAGAGGTAAAGGCCTGGCAGG
Source organism: Mesoclemmys tuberculata (assembly GCA_007922155.1). NCBI lineage: Eukaryota > Metazoa > Chordata > Testudines > Chelidae > Mesoclemmys > Mesoclemmys tuberculata. The sequence goes on from ML675625.1 coordinate 22,883,624, forward strand.
GATGGGCAGGGACCAGAGAACTCATCCTTGCATTGATCCTCTGGTCCTGCACCAGTGAGGGCATGTTGGAGCCATAGAGGGCTACCAGGCTAAATAGCCCTACATGGACCAGCAGATGAGCCACCCAACTGGCTGGGGACATGATTCATTCCCCTCTTCCTTCCCCTGCTGAGGCTGGGTCCTTTGATTAGCTGTTAATAGGTATCTGTAAAGACATTGTTCTAACATGAGATTTGAAACCAAGCATGCATGCGCACACACGTTTGTGCGAATATAAAATCAAGACAAGCGTCCAGGGTGCTAGGCATTGCACACACACATCAGAAGATACAGATGCAGCCCCAAAGAGCATTGTAAAATGTTATCTCAATAAAAGTTATACAGTTTGAAGATTCAGAAGGGGACAATAAACACAACCCAGTGAATACGCTGAATATATTTTACTGTCCGTTTCCCTTGGCATCATTTCAGCTACTTAACAGTAGGTGTTTTTCACATAGAAAAGTACAATTCATAAGACCCACTTAAAATATTCAGCTCTTTATTAAGTAACTGCTTGTGTCAGGAACTTTGCTATTGATGGATTTAAAAGGGGAACCAGCCTTTGTTTTAGGTCAGCTTGAATCTAATTTAGGATGGAGTCTTTGTCGTACGTGTGTCTGTGTGACTTATGTGCTTGGAGTTGACTTTACTCCCCCAATCCTATTAAGAACCTATTACAGACTGAACACTACTGCAAAGTATATAAGAGGAGGGGAAAGGCAGCCTTTATTGCTGAGTGAGGGGTATATGTTAGAGACAGAAAGAGTGAGAGAGGGACAAGATGGACATAAATCACCCAGAATGTCAGCAACAACAGTCTGAAACCCACAGACATTTATTATTTTCTCTCTACCTTACAAGTGGATCAGGGCATGATCCAAAGTCGATCGGCGTCAATGGATAAACACCCAATAGACTTCCGTGGGCCTGTATACATTTTTCTGACTGACGGAAGAAATGTTATATAGTATTTTCTTCTAATCGACCTCAATGACCTTGTTTGTGCACTCTCATTACCTTAAAATAACCCTTCCTCTTCCGTTGCTCATGATGAAAGGGGGGCTGAATTTTGTCATTGAGATCAGCGTGGGAGGACACGATTTGTTTCGCATGAAGCAACTCAAAGCCAGTTTTGATGCACTTGATTTTTTTTTTTTTTTTTGCAGGAGCATATGACTGGTTGAAAAAAGGGAAGGGTGTGGTGAGTGCAGGAGCAAAGTCACCCATCACAAAGGCTTTTCTCAGATGATAAACATAATAATAATAATAAAAACCCCTAATAGCCAATATGATGCTAATGCTTCTGAGCTCTCTCAAAAGTGAAAACAGCTCCTTGCTGTCAATTACTGGAGGGACAGCTGGAGTCTCTCCTCTCACTGTCAGGATGCAAACATATTGCATGTCATGGGGAAGGTAACAAAATTCACCAGGACAGCATCACCATCTGTCACCAAATGAGACATTGCAGAAACAAAGGGTCAGGCTTCATTGTGGAAAAAAGGCCTGATCTGATACGATCTTACTTATGATTTCCTTAAAAAAAGAGAACTATAGAATGCATGCAGTCCCATCTGACCTATCAAGTTTCCACATGTGTAGGTGCCCCAAAAAGAGTGTTATGCTTTGTTTGAGGTGCATCAGAGGGAGATTGGTTTAAATAACTCAAGAAAACAAACTCTGGTTTCCGAACTGATTGTTTTTGTACAGTATTAAACCTCGTGACACTGCTCATGAGTTTAAGCTGAGACTTGAAACGCTTCGGTATTAAAAAGAATAGGGTAAAAGAAATAGGTAAAAGAATAGGGAAAATAACCGATTTTGCAGTTAGGCAGCAGTTCCAAAAAAAAGTTTGGTTTGTGTCAAACCAAATCTGAATTTAGCGTGACCTGAAAGAGCCTGGTTTGGGTTTGTTCCAGAGTGGGGATTCAGACCTAGGTTTGCCACAGCCCAGCTGATTGCCCTAATTATTGGGCTAAAGTTTATAATGGAGACAGCACCAGCACCTCCTCCTACTCCTCTGGCTATTTTATGAACAGCCGAAACTGTGTGTCACGTTCACAAATAGTTTTGGGTTGATTGAAATTTGTCAGCCTTGTGAGAACAGCTTGATGTCCTGAGTCTTCCAGCCCAAGGTTCAACTCAGTTGTGCAGATAAGCATGGATAAGCAGCCAGTGGGTCAAATTCTGCTCTTAATTACACCCGGAATATATCAGAAGTTAAATCAGGAGGCACTCTGCTGAATTAAATAGCGTTGCTTTGGAATTACACTATTGCAATTCAGAATCTGGCACAGTGTTTTGGACGCTGATCTGCTTAGAACCTCTGGACCTATGGAGCATCACTGTTTAAAAAACAAGCAAAATCCAAAGCACACTGTTGTGTTTATGCAGTAATAATCCAAAACACTGCAGTAACACAAATACACTCATTGTACTTTCTATGTGCCCGCACAGCCCCTGAGCTCATGAATGGGATTTACATACATCAAGAGAAGAGACCACACTAGATCTTTTGGGGAAAAGCAAATGTTAGAAAAGAATCCTCACGTTTACAGTAAAAGGGGAAAATGGCCCCCTCTAGCCATTAATCTCTTCACCTAGGTGTGGCTTTATGGTTTATGCTTCAGCAATGACTACTGACTGATCAAAAAATACTGAATCATTATTTTTAATGATGTCTAACTTATTTTTAAGCCATCCCATTCAGTCATGTACTTAATCACGTTCCTAACTTCAGGTCTGTGCCATTGATGTCATGGGAAAAGGCACCATGGCCTAGTAGCTATGCACTGGACTGAAACTCTGGAGAACTGAACCTTTTCCAGTCTCTGTGACTGGCCTGCTGGGAGACCTTGGGAAAGTTACTTCCCAGCTCCATGCCTCAGTTTCCACATCTGTAAAATGGAGTTAATGTTACCTTCTTTGCAAAGGGCTTTAAGAGTTATGATGAAAATTGCTATATGAAAGCTAGGTATTATAGTTATTACTCAAATGTTAAAAGTTAATCACTTGCTTAAATACCTGGCTGTATTGGAAATAATAATTTCCAAAATAAGGGAAGAATTTAAGGAATTACAAGCAGGGCCCAAGCATAATTTTTTCGGCCAGTACAAACTTGTAACACAGGCCCCCTCCCACACACAGACCACAATCCCTCATCCCATACATACAATCTCATGAGCCATGAAAATTTTGTCCCTCCTGGTAGTGGGGGTTGCAGGCTGGACTGGGGCCCCGCAGGGCCTCTGGGCCCCAGTAAAGCGTCCCTTTCACCACCACCTCCCATGTGAGGGACCTGATTACAAGACCTGAGTTTACATAATGCTATAGCCAGTGAAATAGTAAAGCAAAAAGTTGTCTTGTCATAAAAGAAAACAGAATTGTTTGGCCTACTCCTGGCTGTGACTAGGGATTTACTGGAAGTGTATTGTTATATTCTCAAGTAGAGTGTGAGGCTTAGTCTACACTAGGAATTTATGTTGATATAATTATGTCGTTCAAGGTCCCTGAGTGACCCAGTTATACGGACCTAGCCCACAGTGTAGACAACTCTATGTCGATGTGAGGGCTTCTCCCATTGACATGTCTACCGCCTCTTGGGGAGATGGGGTACCTACACCGTCAGCATAGGTAGTGTTAGAGATGACCTGTGCCTGCCAATAGTGGGGGGCATAGTGAGACCTGCTGGCTTCAGCAGTGTTACTGAGCACGCTCAGGCCCTGTGAATACAAGCCAAGCAGCAAATCTTGGTGGGCACGTGACCCCGCATTCCTCACCTCCACCCTGCGTTGCCTCTGGGTAGTGGCTTCACAAAGTGCTATAGCGGTGCAGCTGCACCAGGACAGCCACACCACTGCAGCACAATAAGTCTAGACAAGACTTGAGAAGGTTGACGGTTTTTTTTTACCCTTCCCAGCACAAAATCCACTTACCTGAAATGTACCTGTCTGACATCTTATGGACTGCCCCTTTGCACCACTTTATGAAAGAGTGGATCACCAACCCCTCTGTCAGCTGTTCTTCAAAACCCACACCTGACCATTTTACTTGGGGCAGTACAGAGTCCCACAAGCAGCATGCAGATTGTTGTGGCCTCTCTGTTAGTCCGCCCTCCTCAATGAGGTGCTGTCCATGGGCCTTCAGACTTGGATGAATTTCACCCTCTAACTAGATATCTTAAATATTTTTATGGTTCCTATTTCCACAGCTTCTGAGCAACTCACAATCTTTAATACGTTTATCCTCCCAACACCTTTGTGAGACAGGGAAGTGCTAGGGAAGGAAGTGGGATCGGATGGCAGGGATGGATCACTCAATAAATTGCTAAATTCTTTTCATTCCCTCTGAAGCATCTGGAGCTGGCCATTGTGAGAAGACAAGATACTGTGGTGGATGGACCACTGGTCTGGCCCGGTATGGTGATTCTTATGTTCTTAAGTTTTTACGCTATCGTCCCCTGTTTGCAGCTGGAGAATTGACACGCAGAGCAAATGATTTGCCCAAGGTCACACAGAAAGTCTGTGGTAGAATAAGGAATTGAATCCAGATCCAAATCTGCCACCCTAACCACTGCCACAGGACCTTCCTTCCTCTCCTGCATCTTGTGGAACAAGAACTTCAGCTGGCATAAATCAGCCTAGGTCCATTGAAGTGAACGGAGCTATGCCAGTTTATAGCATCTGAAGATCTAGCTCTCAGTGTTTAAAAGCATCTACCTATAAAACTTTTTGTGGAGTGACAATAAATTGTTTTTAAGGTAGCAGTCATGGGGTCAAACTCTAAAGCTCTGATCTGGTTTGAGGGAGTCCTCTCTACATGACAGCCTCTTTGTTTTTACTGCTGATCATTTGGGTGACAAAAGTAATGGCATCATTAGGACGGAGGTTGGGGCACCCGCTGGGAATGTGGGACATAGCTGAAATCCTATTGTTGAAGGTTTCTGAGTGGAAACCATCTCAGCTGGTACTGGTCAGTTTGCACTGCAGTGAAATTGGGCTTGACACCAGGCTAGTTTGACTTAACAACGTGAGGAAAGGATTGCATGATCAAGGAAACGTTACACACTTCTGCCCATGCTGTGTGGCTGTCTTAATAAACAGAATTTGTAGATTATAATCAGGCTCTATGCAGCTATTCTGGAATTAGAGCTGATCTTTACGTATTAGTGGTGGCCCAGTTTTTAACAGAAAATTCAAATTGCTTTGAGCTGTTGTTAGACATTCAGCTCTTCTATTCTGTAGAGATCTCTCAGCTTACAGAGCCCTGCAGTCACTACCAACGTCCCCTAGGGAAACAGATAATAAATCCTAAATCTTCTCCTCTATTAAGTAGAATGGAAGACTTCAATAGATAAATAACTTAGCTTGAATGTAATATCTGCTTAGGCATTGTTCAGAAAGTTATTTCAATATAGAGCCTTGTAAATTCATAGTTTGTGTTGCAGTAATGAGCTGCATTCATATAGTGCCTCTCATCTCAAAGGATCTTAAAAGGCTTTGCATGCTGCAGTGTACATAAAAATCATTTCCACCACTGAAATGCAGTCATGTCTATGGTCGAATTAGCAGCTGTTTAACAAAGCAGCTGTTTAACAGTTTTGAACTGGGAGTGGAGAAGAATAGAGAGCTGCAGGGGAAAGTTAGGTAGGGAGAATGTACTTTCCCATAGAGCCAGTCACAGTTTTTCAAATGAAAGGTTTAAAAACATATTTTTGGATGAAAATTAGACATTTTCAACATTTTCCATTTTTTGCAAAAAAAAGTGACTTTTTAGTCAAAGTTTTTATTGAAAATGTTATTGAAATGGTCATGGAAATGTTTGATTTAACTAAAATGGGGTATTTGGTAAGCAAAAAGTATCAGCATTGATAGTGCTTGCGATAAAAAATGTCACATGTGTTTACGGCACACTAAATGTACATGATAATACAGGTGGACGATGGCATACACACCACAGACTATAACTGGGTGGGAAATGGTATTCCAATCCTATTCCAGTTAAAAAAAAACATTCATCAGGTAAATCTAATCATTACATTTAAATAATTTCAAATGTTTCATTTTGATTCTGACCATTTTTTTCAAAGAAATGTACTATAATTAAATTACGTTTCTAAACAAAAAGTCATTTTGAAATGGAAAACTAAATTTTTTTTGTTTTGAAAATGTCAAAATAGAACATTTTGGCAATTTAGAAACTTTCCTTTCACATTTTTTTGAGTCAAGAAATGCACTGAAGCCTACCCTTTCCCACAAAAAGTTCCACTTTCAATGAATCAACATTTTTTTTAATGGAAAAACTGTTTAGTTTAAAAATTCCTGATCAGCTCTACCTCAGAGTTCCCTTACTGAAACTGTCCATTGCAGTCTGTGAAATATTTGGGGTATCCTTGATGATGAAAAGTGATACATATAATTAAAGGCACTAGTTATCAATTATTAACATGGTCAATTTTTTTTAGTCCAGCACTCACAAAAACAAGATTTTTCTTGCTACAAATTAGCTGAATCAGAGAATTCTATTTCCATTTTCATTAATTTTCTTTTAAAAAAAAATAATTTCCCACATGTCTAGGGGTAGTTTGCTTTACTGCCATGCAAAAGACATGAGTTCATTTCCAAGTCTTGGGACAAAATTTATCCAAGGACAAAAGTAGATATTTTCTGAATTCCTATTCAGTGTACTGTATATCCACTTTCACATCTTAATGAACAACTCTAGCGATAATTACAAACTGTCCTTATTAATAGAACCTCAGTATTTGCAATAACGAAGGTAATTCCGACTGTAAGAAATAATAAATAAATAAGAAATAAAATAAGAAATAATTCCTACAGTAAGAAATAAGAACGGCCATATTGGGTCAGACCAATGGTCCATCTAACCCAGTATCCTGTCTTCCTACAGTGGCCAAGGCCAGGTGCTTCAGGGGGAATGAACAGAACAAGTAATCATAAAGTGATCCATCCCCTGTCGCCCATTCCCAGCTTCTGGCAAGAGAGGGTAGGAACACTTTAGAGCATGGTTTTGCATCCTTGCCTATCCTGGCTAATAGCCATTGATGGACCTATCCTCCATGAACTTATCTAGTTCTTTTTTGAACCCCATTATAGTCTTGGCCTTCATAACATTCTCTGGCAAAGAGTTCCACAGGTTGACTGTGCATTGTGTGAGGAAATATTTCCTTTTGCTCATTTTAAACCTGCTGCTTATTAATTTAATTTGGTGACTCCTTCTTCCTATGGTATGAGAAGGAGTAGGAGTAAATAAACACTTCTTTATTTACTTTATTCACACCAGTCATAATTTTAGAGAGGTATAGCATATCCCCCCTTAGTCGTCTCTTTTCCAAGCTGAAAAGTCCCAGTTTTATTAATCTCTCCTCATATTTAAGCTGTTCTATACCCCTAATCATTTTTGTTGCCTTTTCTGTACCTTTTCCAATTCCAATATATCTTTTTGGAGATGAGGTGACCATATCTGCACGCAGTATTCACGGTGTGGGCGCATCATGGATTTATAAAGAGGCAATATGATATCCCTTTCCTAATGACTCCTAACATTCTGTTAGCTATTTTTTGACTGCCGCAGCACACTGAGTGGATGTTTTCAGAGAACTATCCACAACGACTCCAAGATCTCTTCCTTGAGAGCTAATGGCTAATTTAGACCCAATCATTTTATATGTATAGTTGGATTATGTTTTCCATTGTGCATTACTTTGCATTTCTCAACATTGAATTTCATCTGCCATTTTGTTGCCCAGTGACCTAGTTTTGTGAAACCCTTTGTGACTCTTCTGAGGGATGGTCTACATTGGCAGCAGCGGTCGACGGGAGATACACAAGCTATGTAACTTAGCTTGTGTATCTCCCATTGACGTATTTACGTTCAAGCAGTGCGGGGTCTTCACGGTGTTGCGTTGACAAGAGATGCTCTCCCATCAATGAAGCCTTACTCCTTTCAGGGAAGTGGATTAATTCAGCCAACCAGAGAGAGCTCTCTGATTGACTGAGTGGGTCTACACAGACCCACTCAATCAATCCGGCTGCATCGATGCCTGCTGCGGTGGCAGTGAAGACATGCCCACGGGCTGCTTTGGACTTAACTATTTTGAGTAGTTTTGTATCGTCTGCAAATTTTGCCACCTCACAGTTTACCCTTTTTTCCAGATCATTTATGAATATGTTAAACAGTACTGGTCCCTGTACAGACCCCTGAGAGACACCACTATTTACCTCTCTCCATTCTGAAAACTGACCATTTATTTCTACCCTTTGTTTCCAATCTTTTAACCAGTTACTGATCCAGGAGAGGACCTTCCTGCTTATCCCATGACAGCTTACTTTTCTTACGAGCCTTTGGTAAGGGACCTTGTCAAAGGCATTTTGAAAATCTAAGTACATTATATCCACTGGATCACCCTTGTCCACATGCTTGTTGACCCCCTCAAAGAATTCTAGTAGATTGGCAAGGCATGATTTCTCTTTACAAAAACTATGTTGATTCTTCCCCTACAAATCATATTCATCTGTGCATCTGATAATTCTATTCTTTACTATAGTTTCAACCAATTTGCCTGGTACTGACTTTAGGCTTATTGGCTTATAATTGCTGGGGTCGCCTCTGGAGCCTTTTTAAAAAATTGTCATCACATTAGCAATCCTCCAGTCATCTGGTACAGAAGCTGATTTAAATAATAGGTTACACACCACAGTTAGTACTTCTGCAATTTCATATTTGAGTTCCTTCAGAACTCTTGGGTGAATACCATCTGGTCCTAGTTACTTATTACTGTTTAATTTATCAATTTGTTCCAAAATCTCCTCCAATGACACCTCGATCTGGGACAGTTCCTCAGATGTGTCACCAAAAAAGAATGGCTCAGGTTTGGGAATCTCCCTCACATCCTCAGCCATGAAAGTTGATGCAAAGAATTCATTTAGTTTCTCCACAACAGCCTTATTCTCGATGAGTGTGCCTTTAGCATCTCGATCGTCCAGTGGCCCCACTGGTTGTTTAACAGGCTTCCTGCTTCTGAAGTACTTAAAACTTTTTTTGCTGTTAGTCTTTGGCTAGATCTCCAAATTGTTTTTTTGGCCAAGCATAGGGCAATACAAGGGAATACTTGTTTATATATCTTAGGTAAAATTGTCAAATATGAGATATGAGCAATAATTGCTATTTATTTTGACCATTATTCTACACAGGTAAAAATGTAGTATCACTACAATGCTTTGTTACATTTTGAAATGTATATTAACATGCCATTCAGTTCATGGCCAAATTTTCAATTGCATGTAACACTGCACTCATTTTGCGTATGCAAATTTTTATATAGATATATTTTTTACACGTTTTGAATTTATGTGCATACCAAAATTTTGTAGCTCTAGGGGATGTCTAACCAAGCAATCTGACTGGTGCATATGGGTGTTTTCATGTGCAAAAATTTGCTTGGGAAAACCTGTCTGTGCAATTACGTGCATGTGCAAAACTGAGGGTGCAATTTGGATGATTGCCTTTGAAGAAGTGTCCCCTACTGAACAGACACCTGCTCTTTGTTCATCAGAGATGGGCTTTTCATCCTAATTCCAATTAAAAGTCAGAGAATTAGATGCCTAATTTCCTGAGGCACTTTTGAGAAACCCACCATATAATTTAAAAAATATTTACTTGCTGTCGATCCTTTTTCCTTCCACTGCTCCCAGGCAAGTAAAGGCTGATAATATTGTAGGAGGTGAGCCATACTTTGAAGCATGCAGGCTAATTTTGGTGGTAATAGTGTTGGTTTGTTTTACAAAGGACCCAATTCACCTGTTCTCACCTGTTGATCTCTGTGAGAAGGAGTGCCAAGAAATGACGCAACTTGACAGAACAAGAACTGAGAGGACCCTATCTGTAGGAGAGAAAGAAATTATTTTGGCCATCTCTTCACACACACACACAAACACACACACTTGAAGGCCACCACATTGTTCATTCTGTACATCATATCCCTTTGTCCTATCCTCTATCTAACTTGTCTATTTAGTTTGTAAGCTCTTTGTGACAGAGGTCATCTATTACTACATATTTGGATAGCACATAGCATAATGGGGACCTGTTCTCAGGTGGTCCACAGACACTACTATAATATAAACAATAAAAAATATGTTCAGAATTGGTCAGCATCCAGCAGCTCCCATTGTGCCCTAGATTAATATAGGTGATGAGTGTCTCTCTAAATTAACAGTCTCTGTGAAAGGTATTTAGCTTTTTGATTCTAGGATAAATTTTTCAAAAATGCCTGAAGGCATTTTTTTTAAGTATGTAGGTGTCTACAGATGCAGCTAAGCATCTGTTGAGGTTTTCAAGAGGATCTAGGCACCTAACTCAGTGAGAGTTAATCACTGTGGAATTGGGCCTGTACCTTTACCTGTACCTGGGCTGAGTTTCCCAGATACACAGTCTGGGCCAGATGCTGTAAAGTTCTTGTTGTTTTGTGCAGCCATCTGGAAGCTAACACAGAATAAAGCAGATCTCTAACAAGCACCTCTAGCACTGAGTAATTATTAAATATCACTGATCATATCTACATCTTTTGGCACCTAAAAACAATTAAAAATCTGGCCCTGTCTTCCTGTCACTTTTGAAAATGGGGCTTAGGATCCCAAGCCACTGAAGTGCTTTTGTAAATGTTATCGCGGTCTTCTCCACAGCCAGAATCTACAAAGCTTTGGTTAAGTGGAAAAACTTGAGTGGCACAAAATGGCGGCACAAAGGCCTACACTGCCTTATCCAAGCTTCTCTACCAAATAGCTCCACCAAATTAGTAATTTAAATGGAGTCTGAAAGAGCACTTTGTCTGCATTTACAGACATATTGCCCCAGGATAAGAGATGTAATTCTCTGAAATGAAGAAAATTAAATCATTACCCTCTTCACCCAGGCCTCTTTGCTGTTAGAAAGTTAGTTTTGCATTTAATGAATATGGGCTTGTGTCTTCCTAATGAGTATGAGATAGCTGATGTAATTGAAAACTTAAGCAGGGGAAAAAAAATCATTACAAGTTTATTTTAATTAATTTATTTTGTATATTTGTGTTATGAATGATAAGAGACCAAGTGCGTGCTGGAAACGGAACACTGCTGTTTACCCAAAGGCCTGTCCATAGAAAGAAGTTGGATAGGAGGTTCGCCAGTTTTTACCTGCCAGGATTAAAGCAGGCATGACTGGTCCCATTTTAAGAAATAGAGATATGTACTGTGCCATTAAATGTGAGTGAATGAACCTAATGACTCTATGCATGGGTGAGTACAGTACAATAGCACAGCTATAGGAACTTCCTGCTGAATGAATGGACTGTAGCAGGATCTAGCGGAAGAAGCCATGTCAATAGACAGCAATGGACTGGACTTCTGATATTTACTTAAAACGTATAAAATATTTTAGCAATGCAGATAATTGGCCTATGTTCAACATGTTCTCATTACTGTGTCCTTCCCAATTCCCTCCGACAGTTTGTTATATCCACAAATGCAGCAGTCTCAACATTTTCCACATCAAATTCCCATTTCCAAACTGGGAACAAAACCAGCCTCTTGAGCGCCTCCAGGACCTCCAGCCCATCAAGCCAGGAATTCCTTCCCATGTAGCAATATGTGATTGGCAGGGTGGTTGCAGAATCCTGTCTGGTGAGTGGGGGTGGGGAGGAGACAGAGGTTGATGATGCCCAGTTTGAGAACCCTTGTACTATTGTTTCTTGTCCCAAATAAAATAGTAAGCTCTTTGGGGCAGGGATTACTTTCCTGATCTGTGTCTATACAGCAACTAGCACAATGCAGCTGATCTTGATTTGTTATGTGCCATTGTTAAATACATAAACAACAAGAGAAAGAGAGAGAGATCTGGAAAAGAATTAAAAATATAGCTCCCTTCTTACTAAGGCTGAAGGGTGAGTGGGTAATAATTTAATGTATGGAGTTACTGAAATTAGCTTGGATGCAAGGTGCTCGAGCAGTTCCCAGAGGGGACTCACCTGTATCAGGAACAACTTTCTGGTGTTGCACGTAATGCCCTAATTGGACAGAGAACGTAATTTGGTCTCATCTGTCCACTGTTTAAACCTCCAGCTTAATGTCTTCTGAGCTCCATAGGCTAATGGGACTGATTGTCAGTGTGTTCCCAAGTATGAAATTGGGAGCTGAAAGATGCATCTTTAACAATGAGAGGCAGGCAGTGTAGAGGGGCGGGAGGCAAGAGAGAGGCAAAGAGGACAGAGGGGCAGTTCATAAGGTCAGTGTGATTCAGAATAGATCCACAAATCTATACCATTCGTTGACAGTGCCTTTTCCCATCTCTCTCAATATTTCTCCCTAAGCCTAGATAATCTACATCAGTCCCCTATACATTTATCTCTGCTCCCAGCATTCGTCCGCAGACTCATATGTCATCCCATGACAAAGATTTTCCTCTCTAAGCTCCTGATTTCTCTCTCTCTCTCTTTCCTGATCTTGCACTAATATTCAGACCTTTCATCTGTCCCTGATCTTCCATGAATAACTTCCTCCTGCCCACTACTATTCATCACTGCAGAGCTGGATTAGCAAGCACTAAAATAATGGCAGTTTTTAAAGTGACAGCATTCTTAGAAACGTTTTCTCCAGTTGAAATCAACATTAGCAAGGTCCTCCCATTTCATCATTTCAGAGGCTGTTCTCAAGATTTCCCCTCCAATCTCAAGAGCAACCCCTGAAAAAGGAATGGTAAAGTGATCTTGAGAGGCCCTCTGTGAGCAGGGCCCTTAGTAAGCCATTTCTACTCACTTTAAAATTGCCCAATGGCCTTAGTGTAAATCAGAATTGGGCTCTGTGCATCCAAGCACCTTTTGCTGATTCACTAGCCTTTCATTTGAAAGACCGCTTCAAATGCAGTTTAGGCTGAGAGTTAGATAAGGCTTGTGTGCTCTGATCCCGGAGCTTGCCCACAATTTCAGTACAAAGAGTGGTTTCCATTCAGTAGAGGATTGTATGGATTTAACGCACACAACATGGCAAATAGAGCTGGGGCATGAGAAGTGAGTCGGGTGTCTTCCTTTGTCAAACCTAGCTCTGGCCAGTGCTTTCTGCCCCTCATTTCCCCAATCACCAAATTGAGCCACAATTAAAATAGTCTTAACCTCCACAAATGGTTCCTGCTACAGCAGACTAATCTGGAAACCTCTGTTCTGGAAAAAAGCCATGCTGGCTCTGAAGCTGAAGGTAGAATATTCTTGTCACAGAGATGAGGACTATCTAGCTATGTAGGACATCAATTTAGGGGAATTTCCGTAGCTAGTATAAAAAGAAATTAAATGCCAGAATCTCTACTGTATTAAGTTTATGAGAGCTGAGACTATGTATTTAAAATTAGAATGAGCCTGTAAACACAGACTGAGGATGGGGCAGCACATAGTGGCAACACATCATAAGGAGATCTAGGAAGGTTTTTGTGCCTCAAGTTAGAGAGTGGTATACGGCAGTGGGCTGGATTGTGTTTGCACTTACACCTATTTTACATGAGTATCTCTATTGATTTCATGTAATCAGAATCGGATTTTTAAAATCAAATTAGCAACAAACACCCAACCCCAGCCAACACACAAATGCTACACAACCCAAGCCCTGTTTCTGTAGTCATTTTTTCTGCTGACCCAGAGAAAGTAAATTAAAGAAACAGTTTGTTTGAAGTGTCATTGGTGATTTAATAACATGCTAATGTTGCTGTCAATGCTAAGACCTTAGTCAATATTTTTCTCAACCTAAAACATAGCCCTTTTGAAAATCAGCACCACATTAAAAGGTGGGTGTGGGTGGAGAAAAGTACTGTCATTTTAAATGCTCATTAATCATTGTACCTCTGCAATACTGAAGGGTGATTTCTGCTGCCCACCTTTTCTCATAATAGAAGGGAATATAATTGCTTTAAAAAACAGGCCATAAAGATACAGGGCCTAATCCAGATCCCAGTATCATCAGTGCTGCTTCAGTTAAATCAAACACACACAAGGGACAGCTGGTGGACACATTTTGGAAAAGACAAGGTCTATCCTAAACCTCAGCCCAAATCTGAAACCTAACCAAACATAAACTCTTAAAAAAGAATCTGGAACAGTAAAATATCTTCTTCCCACATTCATTCCCAAAAGCCTTTTATTCTGGAGAGGTGATTTTTCCCCCCGCCTGCTTTGTCTATGTGACCATCTCACTGGGTTGTGGTTTTTTTGGACAGGAGGGGTGGAGTGCTGATTTCATATTTAATAAAATGAAAAGACAGAAAGGCAAGATACAGACAGATGAGGTGGGTTCTGAGTTACTACAGAGAATTATTTCTGGATGTCGACATGCTCAGGGTTTAACTGATCACCGTATTTGGGGTCGGGAAGCACTTTTCACCCATGGCAGATTGGCATAGGCCCTGGAGGGTTTTTGTCTTCCTCTGTAGCATGGGGCAGGGTCACTTGATGGTGGATTCTCTGTACCTTGAAATCTTTAAATCATTATTTAAGGACTTCAATAACTCAGTCTTAGGTTAGGGATCTATTCCAGGAGTGGGTGGGTGAAGTTCTGTGGACTGCGTTGTGCAGGAGATCAGACTAACTGATCATAACAGTCCCTTCTGACCTTATAGTCTATGAGTCTATGCGTCTATAATAAAGGACATAAAAACTGTGCAAACATTGGGACTTCATTACAGCCAGATTTTCAAGTGAACTTTACACCTGCAATCAGGGCCAGATTTTCAAAGGAGCTTAGCTATTGAGCTCTTCTGAAAAATCTGTTCATGAGTGTTACTATGGGAGCCCGTCTGAAATTCTAGTCTTTATTTAGGTGTCTAAATGGGAGCTGAGCTTTTTTGAAAATCCTACCCAGTTTGTGGGTGCTTGAAAATCTGGCCTTTAAGCTTGGCTCACATTTGAGCTGGGTGATGTGATTCCCAGCTCCCATCGACATACCCGCGCTAGTGCTGTTTGAGTTAGCTTACTAAAAATAGCAGTGTAGCCACAGTAGCATGGGTGGTGGCTTGGGAGAACTACCCAAGTAGGTACCCTGTGGAGCTGGGTGGGTATATACTCGAGCGGCTAGTCCAAGTCACTGCTCATGCTACCCCAGGAACTCTGCTATTTTTAGCACAGCAGCAGCTTAAGCAGAGCTAGTGTGGGTACCCCTACGCAAGCTGAGAATCATACCGCCCAGCTCAAATGTAGATGTGGCCTTAGTGTGCATGTGTATTTGTTGGTGGGAGGGTTACTAGAGTGTGGCATTCAAACAGACACATGGACATCTGTCCTGGGAAAACCTGCTCATGAATCAAAGTGAAACATACTTATATTTTCACAGTAAAAACTACAGAGGCCTTATTTTAAGTGTAATTTAGTTCTCCTTTGCTGAAGTCCCAGGTGATGCCTTCAAGCTGTGTGTATGATTTGTATATGGGCATGGGCATGATATTTGTATGGGTTTGTAGAACATCAATATAAATGGCTGAAGAGAGAGAAAATAGTTGCCACGCAGTTAAACCCATCAAACAGAAATGACTGAATCATGCCATACTTTCATCTCACTGGATTTTGTGGCCCTCTGAACACTTATGAATACATTAAGTATGTTTTTCCATGCTGATAAGAAGTCTTGTCAGCTTACGAGCTGACAGAACTGGAAAGGGTTGCTTGAACTGCTACATTTGCTCCTAAAGAGTTTTCCTGAAAATCTATTAGAAAGACACCTGCGTTTTTGGAAAGCAAAGAGATGTTCACTTACCTTACACCATTTCCAGACCTCAGAGAAAGCTCTGAGCATGGAAGGAAAGGACAGACTGAAGAAATAGCGTCACAAGATTGAGAAGGATTCCTAGAACGGAAGTCAGTCCCCTGAGAAATGTGTTTAGAATTCAGACTGCAGGGATGGAATTTTAGAGGCAGACAAACTTTGCTTGGCTGGGGAAATATAATTTGTGAGAAAAGAAAGGCCTCATTGCATACAGCTTTGCCTCTGGATAAGCATCTGTGACCATATTCTGTTAGCCAGAAATGTGCACTGCAGTCCGATCCAAAGCACACGGCAATCTCTGAGTTGTAAGTGTAGCAGATGCAAAATTGCACATTCGTAACAATACCTTCAACTAGAATCTTTAAAGGGATTTATTACTATCAGCTGAGCAGAAGCCTTTTAAAAAAAATTTTTGGCCTACCAATAGCTACGAAAAAGCTATTTGATTTAGGAAGTGCACAGGAAACATGATAGAAAATATTTCCCCCCAATGAAATGGAAAGTGTTAATTATCTTGTATAATACCACGGACCTTTAAATTACAGCATATTGTATATTACCTTAAAAATTCCATTGGGACCATCTCTCTGAAAGGGGTAGCTTTCTGTGTTGTTCTGGCTGCATGTGAATTGGGCTATTTTTAATGGGCTCCATGACTGGAAACTATTTTTTACTGGAAAGTGTGGGAAAAAAATCACTTGTTTTATTTTCAGATGATAGATGTAAGTGCAGGTGTTTGTGGAAGTAAGTGATTCCTTTTTATTACTGTATTACATGAGCGCTGAGAGGCGTCAACCAAGATCAGAGTGCCAGGCGCTGGGCAGCTTCAAGATGCATAGTCACAGACAGCCCCCGCTTTGAAGAACAAACGTTTAGAATGGACAAAAGGTGGAAGGAGAAAGACACGGAAGTGAAGTAACATGAAGGGCAGTGTCAGAACCACAACCAGAACACAGATCTCCTGCACCCCACTCCAGAATCCTAACCACTCCCCAGCTCTGCCTTGAACAGAAATGGGATTTGGGGCAGTTGCTTTAGAATTTAACAGGGGCAAATAAGAGAATGCAAGGCCTGTTTGCGGGCTGCCAAGTGGCTGCAATGGTAAAACTGCACATGCCGTTCTAGAAAATTTGACTCCATGCTACCATTCGTCCCATCAGAGAGGGAATTCGGGGCTTACGCCTGTCTCACAGCATTTAATTCAATGTACATTTATTTTGTATCACTTACCTTTCACAACAAGCATTGCAATAGGTTTGACAGTTGAGAGAGAAAATGAGATAACGCTTTAGTAACATTAGGTAGAGCGACTCTCATATAGGCAGTGAGTGTCGGAAGACCCCCTGAATTCCCACTGTGACATTATTATATTGGCTTCTTCGGTGTGGCGTGTTATGGTAAGTAAGGGCATTAAGCTTCTTGGCTCCCACTCTCCAACTGTGGTACCAGAAAGAGAGAAGAAATCGGTTTTATTTCAGTAGCTCCAAACAGTTTAACCCAAAGGGAGGCTTCCTTGTGTGAAATATTCTTCTCTTTCAGTGTAGCTCCTTTCCCTACACTTCAAGGAAGCATCACATGCTGCCTGCTTCAAGGGATGCTATTATTGATTATTGTTATTTATTACATATATTACTAGAGCACCCAGGAGCCCTAGTCATGGACCAAGACCCCACTGTGCTAGGTGCTGTACAAAAACGGAACAAAAAACTGGTCTTTGCTCAAAAAGCTTATGATCTCAGTATAAGTCAAGAAACAGATGGAAAAGGAGGTGGAAACAGTATGGGACCAGTTACATTTCCATCTGCCTGAGGAACATTTCAGTGACATAGGAAACTCCTCTGTAAGCTACCGAGAGAAAATTAGATGCAGAATGGAGATTTTAAAGTTTCTCAAAAGTTTCCTTGGAATAATCTGTTGGCCAAGGAAATGTGATCAGCAAGGCTGAATTCACTTCAGCTTTCGGAGGGAATCTGCAAAGTTGTCATCTTTATTGCAGCAGAAACTCAAAAAACATCCAAGGAGCTCCAATTTCAGTGTCTCTAACCACCCAACATTAACCATGCCCAACATTCCCTCAGTATAAGATGAGTCAGAGGATTCTTTGAGGGCCCACTCCTGCGCCCCACGGTCAATCTGCACCGCTGTCAGTGCATCAGTGGTGGTTTCGACACATTAGGACCTGCAGAATCATGCCCATACAAGTGCCAATTGAGCTCACGAAGGGTTACACGCATCCTGGGTCCCATTTATGGTTGCAAAAGGAACACGAAGCAGGTGCTTGGACCCCATCCAGGGCATAGCCCCAACCAAGAAAGCCCATCAGCTCTGCCACCCTGCACAGGAGCACCCATTGCAGGGGGGCATTCTGGGGACAGGAGGAGCTGTAGCTAGACTGGTCCTGTGCCCTGCTATTCTCTGGCTGCCGCTAGAACAGCAGCAGCAAAACAGGAAGGATGCGCCAGGGGTGAAGGTGCTAGCCTAGAACGCGGGGGACCAGGCTTCATGTCCCTGCTCCACCACAGACTTCCCAGGTGACCTTGGGCAAGTCACCGAGTCTTTCTATATCTCAGTTTCCCCTCTGTAAAATCAGGATAATAATGTGTCCCTACTGCACAGGGGCACTGGGGGGATAAATAAGTTAGGGACTGTGATGTGCTCAGACACCACAGTAATACGGGACATATAAGCACCTATGATAGAAGTTAAGGAGGCACCAGCATTGAATCGAAATGGGCCCCTGGCAGCCCTAAAACTGGGTGTGATTGTGCAACTCATGAACAGACCCTTACGCTGCAAGCAGGCCCTAAGGGCTTGATAATGAATGACTAATAGAATCTGAGGGCGGTAAGTATTTCCTTGAATCTAACAGAATCGGGCCCTTGAATCTTTCACGTGCTGGATAAACTGCTGAGTGACCTAGCAATTAAAACATCATTCATCAGCTATTAAATATAGGCCCCTCTCCCCCTTCCCTGAAACATGTCTTCAAAAAGCAACATGCCACATTGACTAGCTTTCTCTTCTGCAATTTTTCCCCCCTTTAGATTTCCTTGCTTCCTTTATTTAGTGCCAGCAGAAAACAATATGGTTCCTTTCATTGTCTTCTATTAAGACTTTCGAGAGTGGTGGGGAGATTAGTACTGTTTCGGTGTGTGACATCATAATAGGCTCCTGTCCCAGAAAACAAAAGTCTTTGGAAGACGGTAAAGAGACAAGTCCTACTTATGATGTCACCTAAAAGACAGTAGTAAAAATAAAGGAAGAAAGGGGGAAAAAAAGATAAGAATAAACATCTGTATATTGGGAATAACAATAACATTTGTTCTGCCTTTTATTTCTGAAAGCTGCCTTAAATTGTGCCTTGTACAGCACAGAAAAGACTTTTTTGTGTGTGCACAGATGGATTTATAATAACAAAAAAAAAAAACCATTGAAATGCAAAGTTTAGGATTCCCCCACCCCGTCAAAAAATAAAAAGATAATATAACTCTCAACAAAGAAAAATGTTACAGTTCTATTCCCCCTTCCCCCGATCTTTTCAAGCTCTATCCTTTTTTATTATGCAGAACAAAATGTAGGGTTTCTTTTCAGGAGAGAAATATGTTTATTCCTGGAAATATGTTTCAGCTGGAATAACTAATATGGTATGTGCACAGTAGAAATAAGAAACACAGAGACTAAGTCTCTCTCTATGCCAGCCCAGCTCTACTCTTATATCAATGGGGTTCCTCCAGATTTGCACTGATGCGTGAGAGAACTGGCTCTTCGTGTTGATTCAGGCAGACAAGCTGTCCTGGATGCTGATCTCACTTACAGTGGTGTCATTAAGCCATCCCACCACTGTGTTAAACGAGGATGTTCTGCATTTACACCAGAGTAACTGAGATCTGCGCCTGCTCCCGTTTCTTTACAGAAAATGGAAAATTATGTCAATTTCTCATTAGCCTAAGAAATAACACTCCAGTCTCTCTGATGGTCCTTGTGCTTATACAGTGCTTTTCAGCCATTGATCTCAAGGACAATAGTCCTCTCTCAGTTTTACAGAGAGGGAAACTGAGGCACAGACAGGGTAAAGTGACTTTACCATTTTTAGACAGCAGGTCAGCGGCAATGCTGGGGATAGGTCCTGATTCCTGATCCAGGGTCAGTTCTACAGGAGCATGCTTCCTACCTTTATATAGTTGCTGCTGTGAGGAACTCTAATATTAGCCCTCACAAGATGCCTTAAAACCCATTATAATCAACTCCATTATAACAGCTGCTCCAATGCCTATGTTTCGAGGCTCTCAGAGGTGGTGTTATAACAAACATGGAGCATTACTAGATTAATAAAACCAAACCATGTGTTTACATTTAATTTACTTCTCATAACACAGTTATTTCTAAGCCCTACATAATGTTGTTATATATGTTTTTAATAACAACAGTTGTGCTTGCAATTATTTTTAAAGTCCCACATTTGAGCTTGGATAGAATTCCCACCATTTGATGCATGGTGGAGGGGGAAGGGGGCGTGTGCGATGGAATTCTTTTTAACCCTTTCCTCGATCATTTGCTAGAACTGGGTTTATGGTGACAAATAAAGCACCTCTGCTGCCCAGGTTGCGTTTTCAGGCTTACGAAGAGTTAAGTCTGACACTGTGGAAAGACTGGCCAGCATGAAAAAAATCAATCAGTAAATAAATGGGAGTGAATAATACATTTTTTCATCACGTGACTGATTTTACTAGCAGAATTAGGAATTAACTACTAGATTAAAACCACCATTTTAATTCATCAGACAAAGCTGGTTATCTATACAGCCACCATAAGCAGGTGGCTTGATTGCTAGCTTCCATGGACACAGTGCCCAGTATAATGCAAAGTGGACTGTGAGGTAATTATTTAGTTGATAACCCTTGACACACTCATTCAGTTGCTAATTCGCTCGCGTGCACGAGCTGCAGCCAGCATTTAAAGACGCGCTATGATATTTAAAGCCTAATTTATTCTCTTTATTAAAAATGATAAACAATATTTCACTCTCCCTTTTGGTGAAAGATTAACCATTTATGACCCCGGTGTATTGCACGGAGCCATAGCCATTATTCACTTTAGTTCTTGGGCTGGGGCGTCTGAGGGATCGACCGTTAATAGCGTGTCTGTTATTTGTTAGAGCCTGGGAAGTATCGCAGCAGGACACACCCATTGGTTCCGAACCAGCTTTGTATAAAATGGGGGTGAGCTAGCCCATATTTTCTATTATGCAGGGCTACTTAACATACTTAACATAGCATGTGGTGCTCTTTATTCTTTGAAAATGGCCTTTACCAAAGTGGGTATATGTTTTCAATCCTGGGCATAACTGGCACACCTGGAAAAATCCACATTTGCTCATGAAGATAGAAGAAATCGTACACCTAATTACCCATTTACACATGCAGTTTTTACGTGCAAATGGCAGCCAGTATTTTTGAGAATGAGTTCCTAAAGATAGGCTGCTCAGTCCACCTTTAGGCAACTAAATGTGTGGCCCGATTTTCAAAAATGCCCAAGACCCAGCAGCTTCTAATTTAGCCAACAGGTGCTGCTGTATTTATAAGTGAAAAGAAATTTTGAAAATCAGGCCACTGATTTAGGCCTCGAAGGATGAGGGTGTAATGACTGTGTGCTCTTTGCTACAGCCATCACAAGGCACTTGATGATGGCTCTTGGTGTGAGTCGTTTCTAACATGGGAGTAATTTTGCAAACGGGATGGTGCAGTTGGAGTGGCACGTGCTAAGCTGCCGAGATGCCCAGCACTGATTAGATATTTTTACGAACTCAAGCAGACTCAGACTGAGCTGCATGCACGTAATAAAGAAGAAATATTACAAATTCCACTAGGGAGCTTGGACTTCTGCAGGACACCAGGAGGGGGCTTTAACTTGCAGCAGGAACCACTGGAGCTTTGAGGGAAGGGGCACCTTTATGCAAAGGCCTGGGATCATCCATGAATTCCCCTCACTAAATCTTTCCCTCCAGGGTCAAGAAAAGGCAGCACCCCAACAAGCCATCTGGGTTGGCATGCCCCAGCCGCACCGCGTCTACAGTATTCACCAGGGGCATCCCCTGGAGAACAGCTAACACCATTGGGTGGTATTGATTCCATTTTATGGCCATATCCCAATGCACAGCCAACCTGTGGAACTCATTGCCAGGGGATGTTGCAAAGGCCAAAAAGTATAAATGAGTTTAAAAAAAGGAATGAGATAAGCTCAAAGTGGATAGGTCCATCAACGGCTACTAGTCAAGATGGCCAGGAATGCATTCCCATACTCTGCGTGTCCCTATGCCTCTGACTGCCAGAAGCTGAGACTGGATGATAGGGGATGGATCACTCTATAATTATCCTGTTCTGTTCATTCCCCCTGCAGCAGCTGGCACTGACCACTGTTGGAAGACAGGATACGGGGCCAGATGGACCATTGGTCTGATCCCGTATGGCCAGTCTTAAGTTCAGGTTCACTGCCAGAGTGGAGGGAAGGTCCTGAATGGCTTGTTGTCCAGTTGGAGGGAATGAGGAGGGGATGATACAACCACAGAAATGCTTTAAAGGACAATATTGCAGGAGATGGGGAAGGGCTAGTTGCCTTGGGCATTGGTAACCAAACAATAATAAGAATTCAGCTTTGTCCTGTGAAGGCATTTGAGGGAGTTGGGGGGTGGGTTCCGTACAACATCATAAAATTCAAATTAGAATACAACAAAACAGACCATTAAAAAACCCTCCCTCTTAAAAGCTGAATGAAGAGAAGTAACTAAAGGTACCAAGGGCTGCAATAATTAAGGGAGTAGATTCAATGTCGCAAAATCCCAAAATCTTTCTGAATGGAAGGGCAAAGAGGTACCAGGAGAGTTTTGCAAAGTGAGGTCATGAAGCGACGTTCAGACTTTGATTAGATACAGTTCTGGAAAATATAGCCCTGGGGACTCTTTCTGGCCTGATGCAGGTCTTCAGGACAGAAGAGGTTGCTTCCACCTGTATCGACTGTGACTCTAGGGTGTGACGAGAGTTATGCAGCACAGTGCAGCTCAAAGTGCCCCTTTCGGGCATAGATGTCTGCAGATTTCCTACGTTTTAACCCGTGGAGAGCTCTTTGCTTTTTGTCTGCTTAAAAAAAAAATCACTGGTTCTCTAGGGATTTCATTGCTTTGTCAGAAAAGGCACTGTTCTCTGTGGAGTGAAGGGCTTCCTGTGAGGGACTGAACATGCTTGTTGGGAATACACCGCTGGCTGACACCCTGGTGTAAATGCAGAGTAACTCCACTGACGTCAGTGGGGTTACACTGATGGGGCAGGGAGCAAAATGTATCTGACTGCCTAGAAAGATAGAAATGATGTGAGGATGTGTGTGCTGTTCCTTTAAATATACAGCAGGAAGGGGGATGGGGAAAAGCTCTATAGTGAGGCCAAGATCTTAAGAGGGGGTAAATCAGCATAGCTGCATTCACATCAGTGGAGCTCTACTGATTTACACCAGGATTTCTGGCCCAAAGTTGCTTTGAGGATAATTCTGCTTTCCTTTTTCTAATAAAGCTCATTGTTCAATGTTAGGGGGAAAAAAGCAACTCATTCTGTGGTTCTTTACCATGGTTACATGACACGTAGGGCCTCATTCTCCAGTCACTTACTAATATAAACCAGGAGTAACACCAATAAAGCAATGTAGTTACACCAGTATAAAACCCATGCTAGTGAGAATGGCCTGAGGCTTATAGTCTACCCTACTCTATGTGCAGAACTCTCAGGGTCAAATTTTACGCTAGCCTCTAGTTTTGCCCACACACTTTTATACAGGCAACTAATTGCACACCCAAGAGTGGGTGCAAATCCATTTTGCACATGTAAAGACTCATTTGCACAATGCAAATTGTGCAGCAGAGCAGCCAACTGCTTGAACTGCCAAAACAAATGCAGGGCTTGCTTGAACATAAAAGGCTGCATTCTTGCAGGTGCAAAAGTGGCCATGCAAAATTGATTGCCAGCCTGAGTAGGATGAAAATTTGATCCTAAATTACATCAGTGGGGTTCTATGCCAAGATCAAGGAAATAAGATAGCTCTCTGTTTTCTATTCCCCAATTAACCTTCTCTTAGCTTGAATGATGAAGCAGAGATTACAGAAACATACCAGAATGGGATTTAGGAGATTGGGTTCAAATCCCAGCTCCACCATGGCCTTTTTGTGTGACCTTTGGGCAAATCATTTAATATCTCTGTTCCTCAGCTCCCCATCTGTAAAATGGTAATAATGATCCTTCCCTACCACACGGAGGTATGGCTGAGGCTAAATACATAAATGTTTAGAAGGTGCTCAAATAGCATGAAGATGTCTGCTTTATAGGTACTGAGATAAATGGAGAGAAAGTACACAGCTGTACTGTCGTACTTCATAAAATCACAGCCAATATAATCAAGAGGATTTAGGCAACAACCATAGCACCAGTCACACTAGATATGACTACTTATAGGGTAAGAGTATAGGTTTGTTCTTCATTTTAATTAAAAAAATTAATAAAAGGTTGTAATGATAAACTGATAAGCAACTGAGTTCCCCACGTCTCCCAGTGGGTTACTGCACAAAACTCATATTGCAATTAGAAAAGAGCCTATAAGACACCATAGGACATATATCAACGTTGGCTCAGCACCAATGACCCACTGATAGCGACCAGTTCATATGTTCAATTGCTACTAACTAGATTTCCCCCCCTACCTTGATGCACAAATTATATGCCTGGCTGGGAACAACCCAGAGTGAATTTATTTAACATATCCCAGTATCATGCTTATTTGGGAAAGAAATCTTCTGTGCAAAGAAAACTGATTAAAAATGTAAGTATTCCAGCAGGACAACGATGCTGTATGTCATCCATTGAACAGTGCACCCTCACTCGGTGGTAAGGCTATAAACATTCCTCCTTGCTAACTTAGGTGTTAAAGTGCATCTCCCTCTGCTTTTTTTAGGCTGAATTACAAAGTGGTGTGATCCAGTGCTCCAGCCTGACTGGCTGTTGGGCGCATGTCGATTTACACTACTGACAGTATACATTCATGTGGCAGCATGAAGAGACATGTTGCCATTTAAATTTCAGACCGTTTTGCAGCTGCAAAGTGTAACAGCAGTAATAATAAGCTAGAAGCTGTGCTATCCGTTAAAACAAACCCAACACCATAGCAAGTCTGTTTTGCCTCAGATTCTAAATGCCGGATGCCAGCTGAACTTCTTATTCGGAGGTCATTAAAAACGTCCTGCATTTCTTTGCATGCACACATGCAAAACTTGTACATAGACAGCACAGTGGAGAGAGCACAGGGCTGGGAGCCAGGAGACCTGAGTTCTGCTCCTGATTCTGCCATTGACTTATGGTGTGACCATCAGCAAGTCACTTCACCTCTTTAGGCCTCACTTTCCCAGTCCCTGAAATAAGGATAATGACACTTTTCCCTGCCTTTGTAAGATACGTTGAGTTCTTTGGATGAAAAGCATGGATCAGTCTATTTTAGTTTACTAGGCAAATTGTGCACCATGTAAACCCACTGAATTCAGTGAGGTTGAATGGGTGTAACTGGGAACAGAAGCTGGCCCATCATATGCCCGTGTCCATACATACCTGCTGCTTTATTATGCAAGAGAAAATTTTGTGTTCGTACAGTACCTACCATGAAAGGGTCCATCACTGGGCTCCTAGGTGCTATGGCAATACAAATAAATAATAATAAATAATAATACTTAATAGGAAAGAGGGAGACCTGCAGAGCCTGATTTCAGAAACATCCTCTGAGTTTGCACCTACAGGGAACTGTGTCAAACAATTAACTGCTGAACACAAACAATGTCATCTGAATGTTAGCTACCCGATTTGCTTGTGCAGTCAGCTGGATGCTGAAATGCTGTGACTGGCTCTTACAATTAACTGGGTTCTTGTCTTTAAGCAGAGCTGAATTGGAACGCTCTGAGCCAATTGCCCTTGGACTTTGGGAAAAATTTAGATTTGAAAAGAAATCCGGTCTATATCCACTGCTTGGCCCCAGCTCTCGATTTAAATCCATGCTGTTGGGCATTTTTCAAGTATGCATGCAGGAGGTTCTAGGACGCTGCAGAGGCATGAATGCCTCTGTTAGAAGCCCTCCCTTTGTCCTGCAACAACAGATGAGTGAAGAAGTTCCTTCTAGCCCCTCCGACTTGTGAATTATTCCTTGGGGGTGATACGTGTGTGCACCTCCAAGGGTAGCCTTACAAGATCCACATGAACAGTCTCCTCCCTGTGTGTGTGATGTACATGGGGGGATCAGCTCTCTCTTGCAGATGACAGAGTGAGGCACAGAGGGGCCTGTACTCTCCTTCCCAGGTGGAAAAGGCCCCCCGTATCAGTTACACAGCTTGCAGAGGGGCAGGATCTCTGGAGCTCAGTGTATCCCAGTACACAGGGGAAATTCGGAGCCAGGAGATCTATCATCTTCCCCCCCACCCCCAACCATGGAGGGGGCATTCATGGTTCGGCTTACCAGAATCCCTTACCAGAGGGATTACTCCATCCCTTCCATCCACACAAGCCCTGCTAGATCTCCCAAACACACAAAACTGGGTTACTCAGGTTGGGCGTAGAGGGCGGGCTTTAGGTCATAAAGGTTAGGAGTCTGACCCAAAACCCATCCTTTCCACTGACCTTCAGCGGCATTTAGGCAGCTAACCCCCACTGAAATCAGGCAAGAAGCTTGTCATACAGAAAGCCTGGCGTCTACATTGGGAAACGTAACCCATGTCTCCAGATTCCCAGTGCTGGGCCTGAACGATCCTCTTTCTAGAGGATAAGCAAAAACCACTTTGTCGTAACCGTAATTTTAAAATCCATTTGCACATCTCGACAACAGCCAATTGGAGCCGAACTGACAGGGAAAGGAGGACTGCAGCAGAATTTCCAACACGCAGCATCGAAGCAATGCAGTCAGTAGACTTCACGATGTTCTTGATGTCATCTTTTGTAATACGATGGAATTAATCCAAAATAAACAAGAACAGATACATTGGGTTTAGAGAATCTACGAAGAGGGCTGTGTCTATATTGGAAGATGGATACATTTATCTATCCGTGATATTTTATTGCTTAGCTAACTTTTTTTTTTAGGTGTGCCAAATTAAAACAATAACGCCCACGTTGATTTTTTTTATCTCCACTTTTCAGCAAATAGGAATGCGCAACTCTGGCATGGTTTAAATTTGTGTATAAAGAGAAAAAAAATGCTGGTAAATATGTTGTTACTGATTTAAAAATCTATTTGTTCAGTAATTTCTGCTGGAGCCATCTTTATCTTGCCAAAGCAGCTGTTGGAATATTAACTAGACACAGCAGTAACAAGTGGAATATAATTAGCACTTCTTGTTCCAGTGAATTTTCAGTTTTAACTAGAAACAATTTGCAATGAATCTCTGCGCTGTTGTAATTAACTTAACTAATGCGCCACACATACCGACGACGGTACTGAGTACTGTAAGAAATCACTGAGGGTTTTGCTGATGGGGCAGAACTATTGCCTAATTTTGGCCAGCTATTACATGCAAAGGATAGCCTTCCCCCTCACTTCGCAGCATGCCATTTACAGTTCAAGGCCAGTGTGTAGTTCTTGAAGCGTGAGGAGGAAATTACAAGGGCTCAATTCCACACGCTTGATATTTCTCGTGTACTTTTAGAGTGTACTCGGTCAGGTCAAAGTACTGGGTTTAGACAAAACAAAACAAACAGAAACGAAGCCTGGAGGGTAGAAAAAGATGCACCAAACAAGTTTTTCCAAGAAAACCTTTCCTCTGGAGTTTTAAAGCCTCAGTCCTGCAAAGTCTTACATACACACACGAGTAACTTTACTCATGCAGATAGCTCCACTGTCCTCTGTGTGGCCCGTCATAAATTAGAGCAGCCCCAGAAGCTGCTGTTAAGTACAGGGGCTGCCTCAAATAGCCACATGACAAAGTGCTTTGGGAACCCCTTTTTTCCCCTACCTGCATATTCCCAAACTCCCTCCTGGCATGCCCTTCCTGTGGTGGCCTGCTCCCGCTGTCCCTTCTTGGGCAAGACTCCTAGTAGGAAGCAGTCAGCCAAATGCTTCACAAGACAGCATGAGACAGTCACTTGCCCTCTCTGAATGTAATGCTCCAGTCATTGCCAGGATGAAGACAGAAACAAAATCCTCATGGGACAGAGAGACAGAACCAAGGGGGTCCCTGTAGACAGACCACACGGGGAAGTGATGTAGTGTACAGGATGACCTCATAGGAGAGGGTCCAGCAGAGAGAGACCTCAATGGGTATAAAGACAACGTTCATTCCCCCACTGAAGCAAGCATTAGTTGGTTCTTAGTACCCAAGTTAGCAAGTTAATTCGAAAGCAGACAAACTCTCATACACCTACCAGCACACGCTTCCTAGACAGTCATGTATGCCACTCGGATGGCAAAGGTAAAGGTGCTGTCAGCTCTTGTGCTTTTATTGTGTCACAATATTTGGTCTCATTATGATATTGATACAGATTCAGTTTATGGAATCCTCTGATTACAGAATTGGAGGTTTTTTGGTTGTTGTTTTTTGTTTTGTTTAAAGATAAGTTCCTAGCTCTCCTACTTGCAGAGAAAAATGAAAACATGATCTGAGAGCCTCCATAAAGCTCAAAAGCCAACAGGCAAAAATAAGGAACCGCAGATTTATAGATGAAAAATAATCTCACAGTTTTTAAGCCAGTTGTGTGAGTTTCGGGGGCCTGATCTGATTTTGGCACACTTAGGGTAGGAAATGCTGCCCTTCTGGTATCAAAGCATAATCTTGTGGGGGGATAAATATTAGTAAACCCCAGCGCTGCAGCCAAGCTGAGCTGTAGTTTTGCAAGTCTGACTCCACGAAGGGGGAAGCGGAGGAGGAGTCGTCTGCACTATCCCTGGCGTGGGTGACCCTGCGGATGCTTTAATTTTCACTTCATGGCACCAACAGGGCGTGACTAGATGTTATGGGACTTGTGTTTGATTAGTGGGGTGCAGGCTGGCTTACCTGCTTCCATACCCTAAAAAACGTCTCTCTAGCTACCCCAAGTTCTGGTTTAGGGACACAAACGGTATCACCACATATCCTCCTGCCTCATCTAAAGGTGGAAAAACAGTGAGTACCTCCCTGGCCACTTCTTGGCCTTGCATTCCCTGGCATGTGTTCCTGTGAATGTTTGTCTGTGTAAGCACCTATCCCCATAAAAAAGATTTTAAAGGCGGGTGTGACTTTCTCTGTATTTTAATATCCCTTCTTGTCTTCCCTGCGCCTGCAAAATTGCAAAAGGTGACTGGAGGGAAGCATTTGTATGAAATTGCAAATGCACAAGATTACAAACATCATGACATTTCGAGTTACTTTGCCAAAAAAAAAAAAGGGGGGAGGGAGCCTCAAACTTCTCTGGATAATGCAATGGTGAGGACTTTGCACACAAGTGCAAAGAACGTTGTAGTGTAAAATTGTACACACACGCACGCACACCTAAAGCTATCACTGATTTTGACCAGGTCTAGTTACAATATGGAGCCTGGAAGAGCGAAGCCCACAGCACACCAGTCAGAGAATCAGCGCTGTAACTTTCATAGCTATAACCAGGCCTGTTGTAGCTAGAATGGTTCTAATCCCTGTGTAGACAGGACCTGTACTAGAGTCAGTCAGAAATTTTTCCACATAAGCATTTTGACAGAATATTTCCCCCACACCACACACACACACACAACTAATTGTTTCCCCCTGTTCCCAAGTAATTGTTTTGTGGAACATTTTCATTTCTTCCAAAAAAAGTCAGCTTTTCAATGAAAAACCAAACATTTTGTGATTTTCAAACCCTCTGTCCCCCTTTTCAGTTTTTGTTGCCTCCTTTCTTTTTCCCTCCTATTTATCTCCTTTTTAAATTTTTTTGCCACTGGAAAAGGCTTCAGAGGAAAGGAAAACCTTTAAAAAGCAAAAACGGAAAAATTTTCTTGGGAAATTTAAAAACAAATGAATGTTTTGTAAAATTACAGAGCAAAATGTTATTGAGTGTTGCTGGAGATGTGTCAACCCCAGGATGCTAGAGAAACATGGTGGGGGAGGTAATAGTTTTTAATGGACCAACTTCTGCTGGGGAGAGACACACCAACAGAAGTTGGTCCAATAAAAGATATTTGCCTCCCTCCACCTTGTCTATGTAAAAAATTGACCATTTTCAAGCAGCTCTAACGTAAGCTTTTTTCCCTGGGTGGCTTGATTTTGATTGAATGGCACATTGTGTCTGACCCCAAGGCCTCGCTGAAATCTGTTATGAGAGTGAAAGTTAGAATAAACAAGGAATGGCCCTACCTTGAGATATTTATCATTTTTGTTTTCAGTAACTGGTTTCTTCCATTTACACCCCTGAAATCATATCAAAGGCCCCGATCCTAGGATGAGCTCCAGTTTGTGCAGAGCTCATTGCAAGACTGAGGATTAACTTAGACATTTACCTACAGCTTTACCTTTGAGTCAGTTCAAGAAAGAGCTTGTGTTTGAAAAGTCACATTACCAAGCAATTATTTTTCTAGACGTCTGTTCTGGTGGGAAGATGCAGTTCAAAACAAGCTTGACTCTATGGCAAAATAAAATAAAAAAATAACAAACTAGAACTTGAATATTTACAAACCAAGATGACCAATGTGAAGAATTTTCTGGGCAGCTGCCCGCTGCCAAAAGAGAGAAAATGGACAGGAAAAAGAAAGGGTAAAAAGGGTCGGGAACATCTTTCGCTTGCTTACTCATAAAAGAAGGGAGACTAGACGATGGTCTGTCTTTTGGACACATTAGTAGAAGCCCCAGAAAGGAAGAAATGAGCTGACACATTCTAGTTTAGCTTTTTATATCCATGAAGCGCTGGCAAGAGAAAAGACAGCTCAAGATGCTCTGGTGCAGCCCTCCTTAAATAAGGTGTGAGCTTTAAAGAACCACATGGCCAAAACCAAAAGAAAAACCTTTCAGCCTGTACCTGCAAATATAAATATGTCAAGTGAAAACTCCTTAGCAGTGCAGGAGACGGCCTCCCGGGGGTGGGAAAGCATGGGGGGGAGCAAAAGTTATTAAGTCATGCTGCTGCGGTATACAGTTTTTGACGTCTAATTCCTCGATTGCAGCAGAGGTGGGTTTGGGGGTTTTTTGTTTTGGTTTTGAGTATTATTTCATGCTTTATTGTGTTTTTCCATTAAGATCCCACACACGTGGCTATTCATCCCCTTGACACACAGGAGCCAGATTGTTTGCTGAAGTGATAGATTAAAAAATTTGTTGTTTTCATGATGTTTAAACATTCAATGCAGGAGTGTAACTGGTTGCGGTGTAACCACTTCACCGGTTTCAGTGTTGCTCTCCAGCACAGGGTCTGCAAGTCTCAGGTTGCAGATTCTAAATTGTATTTATGGTCAAATAAAATCATTAGATTTTTTTGCTTTGTTTTTAATATTGATCTTTCAATTTGCAGATCAATTTGCATTGTAGCATTTCACATTTTATTCTCCTGAGCTGGACAAAGGCTGATAGCTTGCTGTGCATAAATGAATGAAGTTTTATGATCCAAAAGGAAGCATCTATGTGTACGTATACACACACACACATGCACAAATTTTGCTAAATGAGTTGACAGCCACTCCTACGAGTTCATGCTTGCAGCCAGAATTTCATATCCATTCTTTTTTTCCTCCACCAGATTGAACTGAGACATTTGTGTTAGTGAGGCAAAAGATTCGAATACCCAAGCCTTCCCCATCCAGTATGTGCTTGCATGCACATGAACCGCAAAGGGGCGAAAATCAGATTGCCTTCCCAGCAGATATATACTTCACCCCTGCAAAAACGGTGTAATCTGGTTTTCCTGTGACTAGAATTCATGATGTCAGGGATGCTGCTGGCAGTGTCAAGAAATCAGCAGAGCCTCTGATAATGGACTTTACGTGTTTGACTGCTTTTTGAGTTTTTTGGGGGGGATTGGGGTTTTTTTGGTGTGCGTTAGGATTTAAAATTCACAGTTTAATCCAAACTTAATCTTTCATGTTCAAAAATATAAAACACACCCGTATCCTGCTGCAGAAAAAGCTGGTGCTGTCCTCTGTACTCAGCCATTTCTATCCGCGGCCGTAAGAAAGAGGTCATCCATGATAATAAGGTCACCCATCACCATGGTATCTGAGCGCAATTTGATTTAAAGAATGCTATAAAAGTCTACAGAAAATGTAGAAGGAAGCAAAGTCAAGGCACTCAGAGTAACTTCAGTAATAATTGAAATGCAATTAAGATGTTCCACCAAAATGAGTATTTCAGATCAGAGTTAATCTGCAGAGAGGTTACTGGTATTATAAAAGTTAGTGCCATTAGGCCTGATTATGCTCTCATTTACACTTAAGTCAGCGGGGAATTACACTGAAGTCAATGGAGTTTCATCAGTGTAACACCGGTGTGAGTGACAGGAGAATCCTTCCCATCAGACGTGATCCTACAAGGTGCTTAGCCCCTGCCACTTCTGTGAGTGTCTCTGGGAGCAGCATTGCTGAGCCCCAGTCAGGATTAGATTTGAAAAGAGAAACGCTGCCGTAGGGTACCGGAAAAAAAAATGGAGCTGCCAAATTGAGGCTTTTGGTATATGCTTTTCACTACTTCCGTGCAATTGCAACAGGAAACACATTCCGGATTTACTTGAGGTTTAGGCGTTTAAATGCACATGGGAAATTATTTTCCATCAAATCACATTGTTATTTTTTTGTTATTGCATTTTTATGTAAAATGGGCTCTGTTTCCACTCTAATAAGAACAAAGGCACAGAGGATCAGACGGGTGGTCCACCTAATCCCGTTGCTTGCCTCTGACAGCGGCCAGTTTCAGGCGCTTCAAAGGAAGATGTAAGAAACTCTGCAGCAGACAATTATGGAATTAACTGTCTAAGAGGAAGTTTCTTCTTAATTGTCCTCAGTGAGTCATTGGTTTATGCCCTAAAACATGAGGGTTTGTGTATCCCTCCTAAAAAATAAAGGCGAAAAGATGCCAACCCTTACGTTGGCCCCATGGATGGGATGAATTTCATCCTTACTGTCTGAGGTCCTGATTCAGCAAAGCACTTCAGTGTGGACATTTTTTAACCCTGTGAATAATCCTAGCCCTGTTCAGCATAGTATGTAAAATGCGCTTAATTTTAAGTACGTGAGTAGTCCAATTAAAATCAATGGGACTTAAGCACATGCTTAAAGTTAAGCATGTGCTTACGTGCTTTGCTGAATGGAGCTCTGCATTAGCATGCTTTGGCACCCCAGTGCATAACATCCCTAAAGCCTCAGTCAGGATTACTCAACAAAAGTGTGTGTGTGGGGGGAAGAATCCATTTGCAACCACCATGTTGAAACTGTCTGTCAAGCCTGATGCCTCCAGAACTGTGCTTGCAACCCTTATTAAACATGATTGTTGCTAGCAAAAGTCTACCAGTGTTTCCCTCTCTACTGTAGCTTGGGGTCTATTTTTCAGTAGAGGGCATGTTATAGATTATCCCTCCAGGAAAGTCAGAGTGTAAAATGGCTTTGTCAGGTGTGGATGTAAACCAAAAGTGCAACAGGCCAAGCCATCATGGTGTTTAAGATTCCAGCAATAGAAAATACCAATAGCATTCCTCCACCTAGGCTGATCTCCCCTGGAGTCATGTCAGATGAAGACTAGTGAAAACTCAGGGCAGCTTTGTTGCCTTTTTTATGATTCTCACTGTACAGTAACCCTTGATGTTTATTATGAAATATGATGATTTAAGTGACTATAGTAGTTCATGAAAAATGACCCCAGTAAATGCTGCCTTGGAAACTACATGCAGTAAATTAGCACATTTCCTAACATGATTATTCTAGTTGTATATTGTATGTTAACTTAAATGTGCCTAAATGGACAGTTCAGTAGCCTATACATAAAATCTTTAAATGATTATCCTATTAAGGGCTATCACTGAAATGGTTTAGGCGTGTGCTGTATCATTTATGCAGATGAGAGAAAAACTGAAGTTACTGTTACTTTCAGACAAAGTGCAAATAAGCTTTTCGTTGCATATTAATGAATTGCTAATATCACAGCTCTTCCGGATCCATCTTTATGCAGATTATAGTAATGCTGTTTGCACAGTTGTATAATTTGAACTCTCTCATTTTGAAGCACCAAGAACAAGATTAAAAATAGGAGGGAAAAAAAACCCACCCCAGAAATTAAAACAAAACAAATATCCTCAATGCATAAATATGGAACTGAATATAAACAAAAATGTTTAAAAGTGTTTTACTTTAAATGTGCATGAAATAATTTTTCTTTAAAATGGGCTTAGTGTAAAAATTCAGCTGATCTAGATCCCAATTTGAGAAAACATTTACGTATATGCTGAAGTCCATCCCCTATTGTGCTTTCCTGAAAAGAGATACTTCCTTGATTCAGGATTCTAGAGATTTTGTTCTCTGGGCCCAATCCAGTAAATTCTTACTCATGTGAGGAAGCCTTATGTAATGAGTAAGGACTCTTTAGTCAAGCAAAAGTTGCAGACACCAGAATCAAAACTATGGTCTAAATCCAAAACTTCCATTGGCTTAAATAGGAGAAATATCAAGTTCACAAATGTAAATGTAAACATTAAAGAAACGTTAAGTAGATAAATTTAGGATTTATTCCAAATAAGAAAATTCTTCCAGGTCAGATAAATGTATTAAGAATTACACATTCTATTCTTCACAATTAATAGTACATTTTTTATGTACTTTCAGCAAACTTTAGCTGGCAAACGTATCAAGAAAATAATTTACTTAATGTGGCAAATAATTATAAATTATGTTACCTTCATTACTTTTTTTAAATTTCAGTTTCTGTTTCATTTTAGTGCTTGCTAGTATAAACAGCCATATAGTCACTAACAAATATATTATTCCTATAGAAAAATTTTATTTTGAGAAGAGTATTTTTGGTTTTCTTTTTCAAAGTCACACGTTTAAAGTGTGATTTTTATGTCAGGATTACATTATTGCTTTTGATTGACATCAGTGCAGTTAGAAAAATAGAGTAATACTGGAGGCAAATAGTCCATTCTGAAACGTGTCTTATTTAAAATCAAGGGCAAAATTATTTGGCTCAAATGCAACATCATCCACTGAGCTCCTAAGAGAAAGTTAGATTTTCCATGGGATGCTCTATTCTGCAAACAGTAATGCTGAATCTAGCTCTATTATAGTGGCAGCATAGTGTAGTGGATAGGGCACTGGACACAAAGCCAGGAGACTTGCATTCTATTCCCGCTTCTGCAATTAACCTGCCTAGTCTCTGAGTAAGTCACTTCCTTTTTCTCTTCTTTTTCCCTTCTACCGAAGGGAATAATGATATTTGACTAGGGTTTTTTCTTGATGAAGTTCTTTAGGATCCATCGCTGAAAAGCTTTATATACCACTAGAGGAACTGTACAGTCGTTTAAAACGTCAATGTGCACTTGCAGCTACGACAAATATTTTTAGTTTTGAAGCTCACGTTTTGCTAGTCACTCTGCAGTCTGGAGCACAGGGAGGGACAAGGGATGAAAAATGAGCCACATATTTCACTTATGACTTGGGACCAAATACTGCCTTTTGTGGCAGCCATCCAACCATGCAGAGTTCACTGGATTTGCAGGGGTATAACCAAGGGAAGAATTTGGCTTATGAATTATTACCTATGGATCTGATCCAAAGCCCTTTCAAGTCAAAAGGAGTCCTTCCATTGACTTCAATGGATCAATCCCTATGTCAACAGCCATGCTTAGTGGGCAAAATTTGCCAAGGTGAGCAGGACCTAAATACCAGCATTTTGGTCCTTGGCTCTATGTATGTGAATTTCACCTCAAGTGTACATTCTGAGATACATATTTACCCTAGATCATAAAAACTGCTTCAGAGCCATTATGATCTAGTGAGTAAATAATGTGTGCACTGGCTAAAAGCATATAATACAAATGCCCAAATACATAATTAATGTATATTTTCCCTTGAGAACCATTGCTGGTCTCTTGAGTAAGTAATAGGACTTTTATTGGATAGACATAAAGATCTCTTGAGCCTCTTTCAGGACCATTATGTTCTTATGATTATCTGAGACAGAAAATATTTTTTCTTTAAATCCTGTGTGCACACAAAAGCCATAAAACAACACAAAGGTGACGAAATCCAAGAGAAATCAATGTTGTATCCTTCTTGTTTTTCAAAAAGGTTTGTTTATTTTAAGTGACAGGTTTAAATAACTGCCTGAAGTAAAGAATAATGATTAAGCAGTAACTTCTTCCTCCAGTCATTAATCCAATGACAAAACCACAAGAAAGCTTGTGTAGGAGGCCAATGGCAATTGTTTGGGGAGAGACACCAAAATTTACTTTCTAGTGGCACAAGGGCTACCAGTAGGATGCTGAGAAACTCCGCTTTGAATAATAATATGGCATTTCAAAACCATAAAGCAATTCAGAGTTCAGGAAAAGCAAGAAGTGCTGCTTCCTATGGGAATATTTTGAAAGCAGTGCTGAGTAAAACAAGTCACTTCAGCTGGGGGCCCAAGTTCAAATCAGCATGACTCTAAGTTGCCCTTTTCATTCTGCATTTGCAAGAACTCAAGCTAAATATGGAGCTGTGTATTGCAACTCGGTGTGGACACCATTTACTCTGATGTGGACTGAGATCACTAATTCATTTCACATACGCTACCAAACAGTTAGACCGTGATCCAGAGACCCTGAGTGACTGTTCTGTCTCCTGCTGAAAGCAATAGCATTCCTGATTCCAAATCACTTTTTCTGTAGGATCAGATTCAGCTCTCGATAACACCCAAGCAACCCATTACCTACCACAACAAGTGTAAACTTCTCACATACAGAGATCCGTGGACTTGCACAGGTATAATAGGAAGCAGAATTTGGCTAGTAGGCTGAATTTGAACCAGTGGTATAGAGATAAAAGGCTGTTTAGTTCCCATTTCTGACCCCTAGGACTGTCCAGTCCCCCTCCTCTGTGTTGACTCTCTTGACTTTGGATGGTTTGTGACTTGAAGTGTCCGTGTAGCATGGCCTGAACTCTCTTCTGTTTTCAAAGGGTCAACTTATTCATTATTTGTGGTAGTAATTGATTTATAGCACCTATAGGTGTAATGGATGCCTCACAAAAGACATAAATATATGATCCTGACCTGCCAAGAGCTTACCCTACATTTGAGACTTGACACCATGTGTGGAGGGTGACAAACGGTAGGGAGCAGATGGGGAGAAAGCAATACAATCGCACCATTACTCAGTTTTAGCATTTGCATTTCATGGTGGTTCATTTAAGTTATATTATACGGGTCTGATTCTCATTTTTCTGTGGCCATTCTAGACTGTCCTTGCAATTCAAAGGAACCTTCAAGTGGGAGTAAATTGTAAATGATATTTGCACCCACTTCAATACCCCTTTGCCCGACTAGTGTAGTGTAAAGTAGCAGTGTGGGTATGTACGTGTGCGTGCCCATGCACGTGGGCATGCACACAAACACATAGTTTGTTTTCCAAGCAGCCAGAGCTAAGGGATTTGGACACACAACTCACACAAATTTCAGTGGGAGATGGGCATCTCCATCTCCTAAGGAGCTTTGAATCTCTCATGAATATTCCTGACCCACTCACTGTGAGCATTTCAGAAAAATGCCTCACAGAGTTTTGGCATACCCTAGTATGAACCCTAACAAGGATCTTTAAATCAGATTCCAGTGGCTAATAGTCACTGCTCAGTAAACACATGTACAATAATTACCAAAAGTATTAATGACTGTTATATGAGAACTCTGAGGGGAATATGCCCTTTCATCTGTATTTATCACAGTCATAATGTATGATATAGGATTATATCCAAATAGCTGATAAAAATTAAATTCAGGCTTTTTATAGACTATAGCCTTTAAATGAGGTCAATGGTATTTTTTTCAAACAGACACTAAATTTCTTCTGTTTCCTGTAATAAGTGGGCAATTTAAAATGGCATCAGTACATTATCTAGGTTCCCCTTCTTTTTTGTTTAAAATGAAACATTATTTATCATAGACGTACTTTACAGATAAAGTAACTAAGGCCAATATATGCATCATAATGAATATGATCTGCAGCATTTTACACTGCATAATAAAAGAAATGTGCCCCTATCAATGTAAAACATACAAATGGCAATAATTTAACGCTGAATATTTTTGTGCCTTTAATTACAATAAACTAATAAAGATTTCAGAGATTCACTTACTTTAATAGAATGCAGAGTTATAATTGGTGACCTATTTTAAGCAATTTAATTTCCCATGACCTGCTTTCCAAATTAACATAGTAATAGAACAATGTTTATTGTGTTTGGGAATATAAGTTTCTCCTTTAAAGATGTCATATGCTGTTGTGATTTGATTTAAAGGTGTATTCTTTTATGAAAACGTTCATATAAAGATCTTGTAAATTATGTAAATGTTTCTTTTTATGGCATTTAATGAGCCTAGAGTTTTAAATCAAAACAAAATCAAAGAAAATAAACAAGGGCATCTTGACGATCCAGAAGATCACTATAAAAATGGCTCAGCTCAGTCACTCTGAATTAATCTGAACTTTCTCTCTCTAAAAAGCCTCCATTCTTTATAAAGACTACTTCCCCCAACTATATTATGCATGTGTGTGCACACACCCAAAGGTCTAACCCAAAACTGCTCCGGAATTACACTAAGCTCTCGTGGCATCGTGTTCCAAAGGTTGGTAATGTGTACTGTAAAATTTATTCCCTGTGACTTTGGGATACCGGAATCATTCACAAGTGGCACAGTGAAACTATTATTTCTGAATCCTGTCACTCCTCCATGGGCACTATGAGGCCAATTCTGATCTCATTTATTTCCCAAATTCAGAGCTGAGTTTCAATTCTGAAACAACCCTCTGGAAACTGTAGCAGCATTTAGATCCAGGTTCAATTTTCTACTTGCAAGTAGTATATGCCCTTGCCTGAAACAACACTCCTGAAACCTTTTCAGTGAATTCAAGTTTAAAGAAAAACGGTGACGCCCAGGACTCGTTTCAGATATTATTCATGAAATCAAGTCATTCTTTGAGAGGCAGGCTCAGATTGACTTCAAGTGGAGTTATTTTTCAACTAGAGTCACATAATGTGTCTGCGCACCTAGAAGCAAGTAATTTATAGGAAGCATCATTGTTTATTTAGAAGAAAAGAAATAAATGTCTTCCCTTTTTATAGGTCTCATTTTGTTGCAAAAGTTGCATTGCTAATTCTGTACGTTGGAGAGTTGAAAACCACAGCAAAGAAACTCGGTGATTTTTTTATTAAATGATTTGGCTGCCTTTTTAATGATTAGTATTTAGTGGATAGTATGCAGAAGCCCTCTTCCTGGATCTGGACCCTGTTGTGCCAAGCTCTGTACAAACACAAAACAAAAAATGGTCCCTGCTTCAAAGAGCTTACAGTCTAAGGGCTTGCCTACACTTGAAACGCTAGAGTGGCACAGCTGCATTAGCATTTCAGTGTAGACACTGCCTACACTGATGGGAGGGCTTCTCCTATTGGTGTAGGTAATCCAGTTTCCCGAGAGGTGGTAACTAGGTTGACAGCAGAATTTTTCCATTGACCTAGTGCTGTCTACACAGGGATTTAGGTTAGCTTAACTACGTCACGCAAGGCTGTGGGTTTTTCACTCCCATGGACGACATAGCTGGGTCGATCTAATTTGCTAGTGTAGACCAGCCCTAAGCATAAGACGACAGATGGATACAGACAGATGGAAGAGTGCAAGGAAACAATGAGACAATGAGTCAGAGTGATAGGCAGGGAACTTAGCACACCAGCAGTTTTATCTCTAAATGAAGGGAATGAGAACCAAAACCAAGATGGAACAAGGGGCTGTTTAAATTTTCCCTGAGCTGTGTTTATTAAAAGGCCGAACGTTTGGCAAAACAGAGGAATGAAAGCTTTCAAACAAGCAGGACAACAAGGGCAGAGAAAAGTTAGTATATAGCAAGTACACAAGGTGATGAGGCAGTCTATGTCACCCTGCAAAAAGTAAGACTGGGATTTTTCATACAAATAGCGGTACTGGCATCAGAGCTCGTGCACAGATATGTCCTGGTAGGTTTTACATCACAGATAACCCTGCTGTTCAATACAGGATTAAAAACATGACAGGGCAATGATTTACAGGACCATTAGCAGGGGCCTCGGGTGTGCTGGGAGGCACAGGGTGAAGGCCGACTGCCTTTCACCACCTGAGAAATATATTTATAGTCCACTAAAACACACCCTAGAGTGTGGTAATGCTATTTTAATATGGAAGGGTCACTTAAATGTTATTAGATTTGGGGGGAGGGAGTGTTATTGACTATACCATACCACTGTAAAAAGACTTCTGCTTTTGGTTATTTTAAGTATATTTTCTAATGTTAAAACAACTTCCTTGTGGATCACTCTCCTTCCCAGTATTAGCCAGAATGTGCCATTCCATCTTCCTGTTTGAATAGGCTTGCTGTTAATCCCCTCCCTCCTGTGTTTGTGTGCATGCACACATTTTCTTTGACATGCACTAATAACACATGTATACATTTGTGGGTATGAGTGTGTACAACTGTTTTAAGTGTGTGACTCAAACTTCACTATAAATGAAGACATGACCGTAATATGTATGAAATCTAACTCAATCTAAAAAGGACTCCTCTAAATTAAAACAGTACTAGAAGGCATGGTTTGTTAACATACCAAGGCAGCATTTGGACCAGCTGAAGAGCTACATCTATATGGCTCTCTGGCTAACACTTTAAAAATCACATTTTAAACATATGACTTAATACAGCGAACTTTTAATATCAGAAAATGCTCTTTCCTGCTGTCCTTTCTCCATAAATGAGGAGAATAGGTGAGCAATTTTAACACAAGATAGACAGTAGCACCAGATCTCTCAGTGATGAGCATGATATATACACATCTAAATAGATATCTTTCTCTACCAGTTCCTCTCAGTTTAATCAGGCTCAAACAGGCACATGCATTAGTTTAAGAGTGTATCCCCATAATACATGGAGATGCTCTCTAACAACTTGGCATAGCCTCATCTGTTAAAAATTTATGACCAATGCATCTTGTAAGATGGTTCATAAGGTACCAAAGGAGCATTTGGCCTGGTTAGAGCACATCATGAGCCTTGCTAGTGACCCAGCTGTATAGCACATTCATTTGAGTATTTTTAAGAATTTATATTTATTTAAATAAGAATATGCGTCTCACATGCACACTCACTCTCTCTCTCTGACGAGGCCATACTAACCCCCCACATCCAGAAGACACTCCAAGTGTTCAGGGGCATCTAGATCCAAATCCAAAATTTTGTAACATGACAATTTATAATATAATTTGTGAAAATCAACTTCTAAACATTTTTAAATATTTCCTCCCCTCCGCCCCCCCAAAAAAGGGGTCAGTACTGCATCAAAAATAAAAGCTCCCCGTTATTGATAAGGGTTTGAATGTAGGATTAGATCATTCAGCAAAACTATGGGTACATCTACACTGCAATAAAACACCCGTTGCTGGCCTGTGTTAGCTGACTGGGGCTTGGGCTGTGAGGTTATAAAATTGCAGCGTACATGTTCCGGCTCAGGTTGGAATCCAGGCTCCGGGACTCAAAGCCAGCTGCAATTTTAGCGCCCCATGAGCCTGAGTTAACTGACATGGGCCAGCCGGGGTGTTTTATTGCAGTGCAGACATACCCTATGATTCAGGAAGCACTAAAAAGAGATGTACAGCTTCCAGTCTAGGATACGTAAAACACCTTAA
This sequence comes from Mesoclemmys tuberculata, assembly GCA_007922155.1. Classification (NCBI taxonomy): domain Eukaryota; kingdom Metazoa; phylum Chordata; order Testudines; family Chelidae; genus Mesoclemmys; species Mesoclemmys tuberculata. The sequence continues at coordinate 22,925,341 of ML675625.1, forward strand.
AGTGCGGCCTTAATGGATCCTGTGATTTATGGAGTTGTGTCTGTTGTTTTATTTGCCTCTTATGGCCTTATTAAAATACAGAATGGCCAGAGGACTGTTGGGGAGACTCAACCATCAACGTGAATGAATGAAATCAGCAACAGGGGGGAAAATGGACAACCAAAGTCATTTTCTTCCCAGGCTAAGTCAGACCAAGTTCAAATCTATATCTGTCTGTCTTGTCCAAAATTTACAGTAGATAGCGAGGCTGAGAGGACAGATCAGTGGCTTACGACTTGAGAGACCAGGGTTCTATTCCCTGCTTTGCCGCTGGCCTGCTTGGGTCACTTTGGGCAAGTCACTTCATCTCCCTCTGCCTGCCTTTTCGCATCTGTAAATTGGGCATAATCATATGGACCTCCTTTGACACTAAGAGATGCTGTTATTATTCCATCCATCCCTCCACGTTTCTAAGGATATGTCTACACTGCAACTAACGGTGTGATTGCATCCCGTAGGCATGCCCATGCTAGCTTTCATCTAGCTAGTACTGTGGAAAATAGCTGTGAAGACACAGTGGCTCGGGCTTCAGTGCAGTCTGAACAAACCTGCCTGGGACCTTGGGAATTTGCTCACATTGCTAGCCCATGCTTCCATGGTCTGTACTGCAATTTTTAGCCACATTAGCCAAATTAAAGCTAGTGTGGTCGGTATGCCCACCCAAACTGCAGTCACACTTCCAATTATAGCATAGATGTACCCTTAAGCTCCTATCACCATAGGGCTCAACCAAGCCTTTAGCCCCAAACCTCACTAAAGTGTCAGTGTGTAACTTCTTTTCCACTCCACAAGCAGCCTGGAGCAGCAGAAAGGAATTGTGACTCCTAGAAAATCCCCTGGTCCCTTCTTCTTCCAGAGCGGGAGTGCATAAGTTACTGCAGCTCTGGAAAGGAGGAAGCTTATATTTCCCACTCAGGACTGGCCATCTAGTCTGCCAGAAAGTGGAGGAGGAGGTAGAAGCAAGGTTCCTTTGATTTCCTGCCTGTTCCGATTCCCGCCCCGCCCACTTGCTGACAGTGGGGCGTGGCTATGCTGAGCCAGATCCAGGATCTGCAGAGGGCAAACAAAGAGGCTGGGACCCAGTGCCTCAAAGATGCTTAGGCTCCTAACTTCCATTGTTTTCAGAGGATCTGGGCCCAAGTGCCTAATTCCCCTTTACTCCACCACTCAGGGCAGCAAACCAAAACCTATGAGATAAAGACAACCTTAAAACCCTTAAGAAATGAAAATATTGAGGACAAAGAAACCTGCACAAAGCATTTATTTCTGGTGCTTTGAGAGGTAAAATGCAACAGAAAAACCACCTCATACTAAAACAGGAGCCCCAAACTGGAGATGTTATTCACCGGAAATTCCCACTACTTTAGTCCTGGAGGATTGGGCCCTTGTCAGTTAAATGAAGTGTGCAGATGTACTGGACCAAACCAAAATCAGAGTACCTGGTGTGGGGACAGCCCTGGTACAAGAACTCTTGCTTTCCTGCATGCTGTGACGCAGGGTTGATAACTAAAGGCAAAAAGCCCAACTCCGTTTTTAGGCTTGTTTTGCCTCTGTGAAACTCTACTGACTCCAGTCCAGTTACGCCTGATTGACACTGTGCTAAGAGAGAGATCACACCAGAACTCCTTCTTCAAATAGATTCTAATCGAAAGCAGTAGAAGATGGAGGCAGTGGATGGCTGCGTGTTTTCTCTTCAAGGGGTAACAGTGAAAAACATTTTGTCACTCAGAGGGGACAATCAGTGATCTTACCATTGCATTATATAACACTGTGGAATAAATGACAGACAGCTGTGAGATACAAGGAAAACAGAGAGCATCAAAGTACTGTGGTAATGACGCGAGAACCATGAGAACACAGGCTGAGTGCACTAAACTGTCACAAGCATCCCAAAAGGCATCTTGTTTCACTTTGCCTGTCTATTCTTTGCAATCAATTCAGCTTGCCCTCTAACTCGCCTGCCGAAAACCTGTCCCCTTCCTGCTCCTTCCTAGATAGTCTCGACTTCCCTGATATCCTGTCTGCACCTAGTTCTCAGGCAGCCTTTCCTACGTGGGCCTGATCTAATTCACATCTGCCTTCCCTCACCTACATTCAAGATTTAAAATACAGGCACAAGAAAATGATTCAGGCCCGATCTAGGGCAAAATTTGATGACTCTGTTTTCTAGACTGGAACATCCACATGGCTGTCTGCCCTGACCTTATGTGCCTTTGGTTAAGGGGATGTTCTGTCCTAAATCCAGCTCAGAACTGGATTAACTTTTAAAGATACAGAAATGCCCCCTGGTCAAGTAAGGTGAGATATTTGTGGCTGGTTGGAACAGGCAGCCTGCTGAGAGCTTAAAGGAGGTGCTTCTGGATATAAATCCCAAGGAATAAAATAACTAAAATAAATTATGTAAGCAACTAACATCCTGCAGGCGATTATGAGCCTATGGAGACATCTGGACATTTCTCTCTGCCCAAGAAACAGCCATAGCAGATCAAGCCTTCCTAGCATGGAGAGTAGAATTACATTAGAACGCAGCAGCTTTGATTTTGAAATGAAGGGACTAAAGAAAGAGAGAGAGAATCATCAAAAGGAGGAAATAAAAATATACTAAGTAGTGTGACACTTAGGCCCTAAGCCGAAGCCCTGTACAATCAATGGAAAAAAACCACCCATTGTCTTCAGTAACCTTTGGATTGGGCTCTTAGTGACCATTTCCAGAAGTGAATGTTCCAGTAAAACATCAAGAAACCACATTCAGAGGCTCAAAAAAAAAAAAAAATCACACTCACTGCAAGCTCTTCAGGGCAGAGACCATGCTTCTTTTATGATCGTATTGCACCTAGCACACCATAGGTGCTACTGGATGCAATGACTGATAAAATAATAATGCTAATATAAGAGGGATTTGCACAGCTACCCAGCCAGAAAGAGTTTACTTGTTCTGTTAAGGTAGCCAGCCACTTTTGAAAATTGAGGAGAAATAAATTATTATTAATCAAAAGAAGAGAATATACATTATATTTCTAAAACGTATCTTTTTAAATTTGCCTTAAAATATTTTCCATTTTTAGTTTATAAATTTCAGGCCAAATTCTGTGCTGACTTACATCTCAGACATTTTCACTGACTTTCAACTTTACACACACATTTTGTTTTCTGTCAATCAGTATCGTAACAAGGGAAGGAATCTGAGGATATAAGCACTATTTTAGATAGATAGTTGCCAAGTGAAAGTGGTCTAGAGAATATTCTAGGGGATAGACAGTGAATCAGTAACAGACATTTTAGCACTAGTATTGTTTTCCTCATTCTAATAAAGTTCCTTTTTCAGTTTTTGAAGAAGGTGGCTCTTCCTGTGAGTTTTTCCCCATTTGTTTCCTAAACAAAAATGTACACTGAGCTGGTCAGATAATGAGGAAAAAAATGTAAATAAATATCAGATGAAAAGAAATTGTAAAAAAATAGCAATTAATTATTCAAGCAGCAATAACCATAAATTATCACAAAATGTGGGAAAAGAGGAGTTTATATCATTTTGTGTTGCAGGAGCCCTGTGATCAACTAGAAAGTGTATTCTGCTGTTTGGAATCTGTGGTTGTATTCCCATGCTGCACTCATGAAATCCAATTGGAGGTACTGGAATGCAAGAGCCGAATTTAGTCCTCTTCATTGTACAGACTTTGTATATGTTTTGGAGCAATTTTGTGCAATTATGATCTTCCCACACATAAAGCCCCTATTGAAACTCCACTCGATAGAGTGGGTTTCATGGGATCAGTGCTATTCTGGAATTAAACACTATAGCTCATGGGAAATGTAGATCCCAAGGTGAGACTCTAGGGATACTGGATCACAGAATCCCATACAGTATTAGAATAATTAGGACAGATAGGTGGGCCAAATTGAAATGTAAACAGCATCATTCATTTTGTTATGGCATAAATGACACAATTAGTATACAGAAGAACTGGAAAAAAATTGATCTTAGCTTTACTTGTGCAATTCCACTAAAGTCACTGCAATTCCACCATGCACATTAGATTGTAGAGTTTGGCACAAGCAAGCAAACCACGTCTGCATTTTCCAGAAAACAGTTCAGAGGACAGTCACATTGTACTATTTCACTTGTTTGGAACTGTGGAAAATAGAGAGAGAGAGAGTGTGTGTATGAACACACACATCTTTTCCCTTTATAAATTTGGCTAGGCCAATCACTATATGACTTTACTAATGCCTGGTCAGATTAAATTGATCTAAACTAAGTTCCTTTCATTGTAACCATAGTTTAATTCTGCTCAACCAGTCCACGCAATTAGGCACAATGCAATTCCTTGCTGCTGCAGTACTCTGTCAGCATCCACAGCTCCTGAGCTTATCACACTGCACCTTCCCTTCTTGTTCCTCGTCCTGCATCATACTTCCACTCACATGCCTTTTCTTTAAGGGCACAGGTCACCCTTTTTTTACCTACCACCCCCTCCTCATCCTCAGTGGAGCATGTTTTTACACACATTACTCTAGAGAGAGTAGAGAGTCAGTGGCGTTCATATCACAGAGGGACAGTTGAATCGTAACGTTCCCTCTGCAGCCAGCAACACGATCATCAGCTGTCTCCTGCCTGTAAGTCATTGGGCAGTGATTTTTTGAGGAAAAATGTTGATTGAAAATCTTTTTTAGAGTTTAAAAGCTACCAAAAGTGCTTCCTCTGGAAATGCTGGCTGTTTTCCCAAGACTTTGCAAGTGAAGTAATTAGGAATGCAAAAATCTTGGCATTCCAGTGAGTTGTTTTCTTTTATCATCACTTTTGTTTAAACATTTTTTAATTTTTTTTTTTGCAATTTTAAATGGAAGTTACACATGTGCATAGTTGATGTTTAAGAGTCTTTCTGTCTTTCCTGAGAGGCATTCGCCTACACATACAACTCAGCATCAACCATATGGAGGTCACCTTGTTTATGTCCATAAATAGCTCTTTTTTCCTAATCAGGAAAGGGAGCGAGAGCTGTTGAGAGGAATGAAGGAGAGGTTAGCTAGCTTTCATTGCACTGATCAGTGCCAGGGTTATGCAAACAGCTCTGATACCATAGATCTCCAGGCACTGAAGTCACCAGGTTCCATGACAGAGTCATGCGCCATCCAATTTTTCATTTCACTTTTCAGACAGGGATTTGGATGCCTTTCAGAAGGTGGAAAAAACCCAAAAAACTCCAGGGAACTTTTACATCTTGGACCGAGTTTAAAAACGCCTGGGGGCTAGACAGCAGCCATGAAGAACAGGCAGGCAATGGAACTGATGTTGGTCTGCCACGCCAGGGAGGAAGCTGGATTCCAGGAGGTTACTTGTGGAGTCTCTGCACGGATGGTAGGTTGGGACAGGGGGATGGATATGTCAGAGGCAAAGACCAGAGGACCCACTTACTCATGGAATCCCCAGTCCTTCCTTCAATGGAGAAGCCGTGTTAACATTTATAGGACTCCTTCACTTACAGCAATGAGGTCAATTTCCAGCATCACCAATGTTGCTCCATGTGCCTTCTGCCACCCTGGCAATATCTCTGTGTAGCTCTCAAAGCACATTCTTCTTCCTGGCAACGGGTGCATTCCACTTCCACAGAAGATTAGTGTCAAAACTGGGATTGAAACCCAGGTCTCCTGGCTAAGAGTTTATGCATAATTCACCACACCACAGCGCTCATCTTGGAACTGAGCTTTTGCGCTGTGTTCTAGAGTGCTTATCATCCAACCCCGGACAGAGCCCTCGAGGTGCTACGGTACTGTAAATCATCAAAAAAATAACCACTACAGACTAGGGACTGGCAGCTCAAAAAGTGTCAGGAACTTGCCAAAAGGCACGAGGGCCTAGTAGTTGAGACATAGACCCGGTGGTAGGGAGACTTGAGTCTAAATTTTCAAAACTCTGCATCCAGTTTTGAGCTACCGGTTCTAATAATGGTTCTGATGCGAACTTACTGTATGACCTTGGGCTATGTGACCCTAAACCTCTCTGAGTTTTAATTTCCCTTTATGTAAAACGAGGACAGTGTTATTTACCTACTTTACAAACCGCTAGTCAGTCAGCAGCATAGATAGGATTAGTATGTAGGACTTCTTGGCTCCTAGACCGGGGATTAATCCTTCAGGCCATCCAGCAGCTGCTGTTGTAGTTTCTAAATTCATATGATTTGGCTTCCGCCCTTCCCCCTCCCCCTGCAATAAAGGTGGCTTTTTACTTTTCCACAAATATCTACCTTCTGACAAATAGTTAGCTTACAGAGTTCTCAAACCTATGTCCAAACCACTGGGCACTATGTGTTATTTTATTAGGAAAACTTTCATGGTAACTCATACTTGGAGTCTGCTTTATCAGGATGGTTCTTCCAAGAGAGGTATAATGCACGTGACCAAACGAGCCCAGGCCCTCTGATGGTGCAAGTGGAGCAAAGTCGGATCGGTCTAGAGCTAACTCCCTTCCTCAGTATTTATAAAGCAGTGAACAATTATCCAGATATATTCACCTTCCTCTGAAATGAATAGCAGGTATTCACTGCTGGAATTAAGACTAAGGTCTTGATTCACCAGATTCCAGTTGGGTCACACTGCTGTCACCCTGTAGTAATGCCGTGGTGAATCAGCTCTTCTCAGACTGGGATCCACCATCCCACCTAGCCAGGATCTACCCCTTTTCCTTTGACAACACCGGAAGGTCATGATGATCGTGACCCTCTGACCTCTATTTGCAACCCAGAGGCTGCAAATCACTGGTTTAATCCATTCAGTATGACGCAGCCTACATGCTTATGATTGCCCAGCTTTAAAAGGTTTATTCCTTCCAACGATAGCCATGGCTATGGCACTGGATATAAAGGAATTGAACAGATGTATGTGCCACAGATGTAGTCTATACCAGTTTATTCCTATGCTAGGTATTTGTTTAAGTGACTCACAGTATTTTCAAATCAATTCACCAGATCCCTCTTTCTCCTCCCCCATTACAAATGCTGTTTCACATTCTCACCCCACCACCCTTCCTTGTGCTTCTGTCATGATAAAAAGTAGCAGCCCTAAGCTAGTGTTTCCTTTGTCTTTGCTCCTTAAAAGCTTCAGTTGCTGCTCAGATGAGGTAACAGGCCTCATAACACAAGAAGTACATTTTCAAAACCTAATGTCCTCTGCCACAGATGTCATCTCTGCCAGAGGCTCATTAACACTTCGCAACAGCAAAGCCATGTCCACAAAGGAAAGGGATTCTAAAGAAGATACACAAACAAAGGAGGTGAATGTTAAAAGCAGCTAATGAGAAGAAAACTCCACCTTCCGATCACAGCACTTCAGAACAAGTAGCATTGCCAACTGCTAAGAACCTGGGGATTAAAGAGACAATTTAGGAAGACTTGATGCAGAGAATGGAAACCTCCTGAAAGAACATTAAAGAACATAGAAGATCAACACATACATTTCGGGTGGAAAAAAACATGGACAACTTTGCGGGGACTAAAAGAACAGCTAGTCAGAAGTAAACCAGGCATATATTTGATTTCTTATAAGGGAAATGTATATTAAAAAAGAAAATGAAGACAGCACTAAGTGAAGGGATGTGCATAAACTGTTCTTTCCTGGGGGGTGAGGAAGAAGACATAATTCAAAGGAAGCTATTTCAAGAACAAATCTGTTTGTTTATAAACCTGCTTATTTTTAAAAAAATGCTTTTGGTTGTTTCATTAGAAACAAAGGAACGAAATCTCCATTTTACTGTCTCATGCCATTTCTGTGAACTCAATTTTTAAATATTTTCATTTTTAATCTTTTTCTACTTTACGCGGCCTTTAGAGAGATTCCAGTTTATCAGTGACTAAAGGCATAATCTCCCCTCTTTAGACCTTCTCATCTGAGCACATTCCAGCACTTTACACGTTCAGTGAGTATTCTTTTTCCCATTTTGCAGATGAGGAAACTGCAGCGCTGGGCCAGATTTTCCAGTACAGTGCTACCACCCCCGCTAATATGTGCATGTGCATGCATTTGCGTGCAGGTACTATTCCTGTAGCTATACTGGCATAAGGCACCTTCATATGGAGATAGCTGTGTTCACAGTAGGGGGTTATTTAAATGTTTGGGTAGAAAAGAAAAATCGCACCCATAATCCAACCAATTAAACCTATAGAAACACTGTGCATAGACAAGACGTCAGTCCCATGTGCTGACTATGGTAGACTTGTTCCCTTGTGGGATATATTTCGATCTAAGACAACGCATGCCTATTGCATTATGGGTACCGTACCCATTTTCCTGCATAAAAAGAGAAATCCTGCCTCCTCGTCTGCCTCGGGGGAAAGCTCTCGAGCAGAACTGTGTGAGGGGGCGAGAACTCAGGAGGCTGCATGGAGGCGGGTAGGGGGGTTCAACCTCGACAGAGATCACGTAGGTCGGCTTACTAAGGCATTCCTGTTCATCCTCATGTGGGGGGGAGGGGGATGTTCCTCTGCTATATGCCTCCTCCTGGCCTTCCCTACCCACCTCCAGCCACTTCATGGCCTGGGTAATATTCCTCCCCTTTTTCTCTTAAATGAGATCCCAAGCAGCCAGGCCACACACTTAGGATGAGCACTGCTGAGAAAAGTTGCTGCGGAAAGAAATGCATAATGCTATTGATCACCTATGCGGGGAAAGAGTTGGGGGTGAGCCAGGCTGCCGGCTTCAGCTTCTAGATGACTCTTCTGCTATGGAGCTAAAGGAACAGCTGTCTAATCTCCAAGCATCAGGGACACTTTTACACTGAAACTGTTGCAACCCGCAAGTTAGTGTGAGCATAATATATGCCCCCCCCAAAAAAGAAAGCCTTTGCGAATGGCCACATCACAGGGCAACATAGGTCTCCTCTTGTTCCCTTGAAGAGAGGTGAAGTAATGTCAGTTTAGTGAAGAGGGGAGAAGTTTGGTGGAGATGAGATGGTGTATTGAAGAGATGGCAGAATTCCTTGCTAGGATGAGGTCTTTGGCAATGCATGCATTGTGCTTCGCTGGTAGGAATGTGTGAAGGGATCTCTTTCCTGAGAGGTGGATGCGGAATGGGTAAATTGCTGGATCACAAAGACCACCAAAAAACAAAACAAAAAAACCCAACCAAACAGAGACACTTATTAGGAAATTAAGGGGGGAAATATTATTGAGACACAGTGGTAACAAGGGCAATGGTGTCACCCACCAAATTATTGCTATTTATACAAATGTGCCAGGTGGAAATGCACAGCCCATAGAGGGAGTGTCTGGTTTCACAACATGCAGAACGTTAGGGCTGCTTGGCATTTATTCGCAGCACATCACGGTGAGGCTGCAGAGAATGAGAAATATAGCAAAGGGCTTGAGAGAGCTGATTGCCTTCCAGAGTCTGAGGGGGTTGCACCAGGCTACAAACCATCAATTGTTTCCAGAACTGGAAGAGGTTCCATGTGCTAGGGAAATGACAGGTTTACAACTTTTGGGTATTTGGTTATGATACATACGCTGGATGTTTTGCTTCATAATTTCATAATCCTGCCTCGGTGCAGGGGGATGGACTAGGTGCCCTCTTGAGGTCCCTTCCAGCCCTACAGTTCTAGGATTCCTAGAAAGGATCCTACAAATGGGGAAACGAAACACACAGGGCTCTTCCTGAAAAGTCAAGTAACTGTCGCTTGAAAATAAAAATAACCCGAGTGTTCTGTACGAGGTGGACTGATTCTCATTCTCTGCTGGACTTTGATATACTTAAGAAATACAGATCAGCACACAAAGTTCACAAATCAGATGCAGGGCCAGATTAAGGCCTGTCCTGGGCACCTACTCCCTTACTTCCCTCTCCCAGCTACCGCCATTGCAAGGATGGCAAGGAGTCTCATGGTATCATCCAGGGGCCTTAGCCATTGATCAGAACCCCACTGTGTTTTTAGGACATATAACAAAGTTCCCTTGCTTTGTGGCATCAGGGCGAGGCTAGATGAATTGCTGGCACAACGCATGAAAGGTAAGGGGTCAGATCATCACATCCTTTCAAAGGAGAGGATCTCTGAGGGAGGAAAATTTCACTGTTCCGTTAGGACAGCAAAACCAGAGCCTGCCCTCTAACTCTGCTGTTCCCTCTGGATCTCTAGGAGGCCGGGACCACTGGCACGGACACTTTGTGCCTCTACACTGACATTAGCCCCTGACATCCTGTAACAGCTCCATTGGAGCAGCACTAGTGGGGCTTCTTCCCCACCTCTGGACCTTGTGGGGGCTCAACAGCCAAGATAATACTGCCTCAGTCTGTGATTTCAATGGGAGAAGGAGGACAACCATTTGGATCCAGACATACTTAGCCAGACTCCACTTCCTCACTCATTGATCCTTCTCTGCATGAATTTAAAGGGCAACAATTGGTCTTATTGTCTGTCTGTCTGTCTATTTAAAATAATGTACATCATTTTGATGTAAAAGTGCATTATGAGGAAATCATTCCAAGGTTCAGCTTTTTAACAATCTCCTGCTGTCTGAACTGACTAGACAAACAGACCCAGGTGCTGTTAGGGTCTTATTCCATCCCATAATTCAAGGGAAGTTCCTTTGGGTAAAGCTTTGTCTCCTCTATTTGGAGTTGTGTGATTACCTGCTGCCATAAAATGGGTCTGAATACACTTTACTTGTTAATTTAGCACTCTCTCTTTCAGATGTCACCAGCCTTTGCTGCTGTCATCTCCTATGTTCTTGTGTTTATTAGCTACCGGCTACTGTGGCCAACAACATGCCCCTAATGAATACTTTGAGTTAGTTTCTTTTTTTTATGTTAACCTCCACATATTGGGACCAGTTCCACAGAATTAAATCAAATTCTGTTCCTCCATTGTTCAGCCTTCATTGCGTATAGGATCATAATCAAAGACTGAACACTGAACACTGAAGAGTGTGATAGGGATCATTTTTTTAAAAAGAGGAAGGAAGATGCGCCCGGCTGCATTTCAGGCAGTGTGGGTTTGCAAAGCAGTCAAGGAATTGAACTTTCTGAGGATATTAACAGGCTCTGCAGGTGCAGGAAAATAACAGATTCTTCAAAAACTGGAGAACAAAGAGGCACAGCAAGCAGAAGTTCCCACTGCCCGATTTGCTAGCAAAACTGTTAAGCAACTGACAGTAGGTTTTTTGGAAGCAGGACAGGAAAGTCAAATACATGGAAGGTGTGTGGAAACAGTAGCCACAGATGCCTCAGAGAATAAGAATACAGGATGTTGCCAGAAAGTAAAATTCTACTTTCTGTAAATTTTGAAGCTCCCTGCTGGAAGCAAAATAAAATGTAGATGCTAATGCTAGCCCTACTCCAGTGGCATTTCATGGAGCTGGCATAATTAGTCTTTGATTGTTTGATATTGCCAGAAGAGCTGAATCTTCCACGTCAGAAACCTTGAGTTATCTAACGCTGCACATTCTACAAGACAACTTGGGAATGAAGCACATTTTACAAAACATTGCCAATCCTTTACTCCAGGTGAACCCCAAATGGCATTTCTAAAAGCCTTTCCACCTCATATTGTGTTCTTAGTCTTCATTTGTCTTATTTGAAGTGTGGTGTGTGTGGGAGGGGGGAATCTCTCACGTCATCAGCAGGGCTTCTTTTAAAAAATGTAAATAAATTAAAGGGAACAAGTGGTTATAGCACTGAATGTGATGCTGTAATGAGAACGTTGAGCTGCTGAGCTGATCAATTTCAGACATTACGTTCCCAAAACACTCCTGAAGCCTCACAGCTTCCATATGGCTCATCAGACACATACAATAACATGATCATTCAGAATGTTCAGTCCTACATAAAGACAAGAGGAAAAATGATCTCACAACCGGAATAGCTAAAGAGCCTAAGCAAAAGGCACAGTAGTGAGCCCTATTTCCAAGTCAATCCTCTCCCTGTTTCACAGCAGCAGAAGTTCACTCCAAAGCATCAAACCTTTGGAGAGATTTTTCACACATTGCTCATTAAGTTCGTGGTCTAGTGTAGAAGCAATCAGTCCCTCCAATGATGCATGGCTAGCTAGATGAACCATTTAAGGACCCGGCAAGCAGTCCATCTGAATACTAGGAAACAAAGCTCTCATGCTGACATGAGCTCACTGGGAAGACTTTGAATATCTCTGTTGCTAATCAATATGAGAGTCTTCTGAAGTATTATTTAGCACAACAGAAGATGTTATTACAAGCAAAAGAGCTAGACCCCTCCAGAACACCACTACAATGCCCTTCCTTTTTGAACATTAACCTACCAGAATTAATTTACACAAATGAACATGGCACAATCCTATAAGCAAAGATACTGCAGTGGACAACAAGAATATCAAAAACTGCAGGCCTCCATCTCAACAGAAACATTTGTTGTCTCATTGGCCCCATCCTGCTCCCACTGGAGTCAATGCTCAAATCGTTTTGGGCCACAACTGGAATTCCTTTGGGTTAACAATGTTGTGAGGTCTCCAGGTGGCAGGAAGTATTAGCTAATTCTACTCTTATAACCACCTCTTTGTCCATTCTGTGTTCACTAGGTAGTCATGGTCTGATCCAAAGCCCATCAAAGTCAATTAAGAGAGTCCCCTTGACTTCAAAGGTTTTTTTTGGACCAGGCCCACAGTGAGCTTCCACCACCATTCATCCTCATTGTCTAATAAGAATGGAAATTGTTCCTCTAATCTGCTTGGACATAAATAGATTCAATTTCATTTTCTACCATTCTCCCCAATGATCGATAGGCCACAAATCATACTGTTTGTTAAAGCTTCTCTTTATTTATCATTAAAAACTCCTTCAGTCCCATAAGCATGAATGACTATCGTTTCCCTTCCTTGTGGCTTGGAAAAACAAAAGAAAACAAACCCTTCTTTAGCCTTTCTCCCAGTGAAGATTCCTTCCAGCTTAATGAAACCCATTTTAAACATTCAAGGGTCTTAAAACCTGATCCACTAAGGCCTTGACTACACTCAAAAGTTGCACTGATTTAATTAAATTGGTTTAGAAACTGATTTAGTTAAACTGGTGCAACTCCTTCACATACATGCTTTTAAATCAGTTTAAGATTGATTTATATCAATTTAGCTTATTTACTAGCCCGTTATCTACATACTTCTAGAACACAACAGGGCCCAACCTGGTTGAGGACCATACACACTACAGAAATATAAATATTCGCTTAAGTCAATTCCATAAACCAAATGGATATAAGTCACTCAAAATTTTTGAAGAGTTTCTGTACAAGACAGTTGTACCAATTTAAATACCAATTTAAATAACATTTCAAACTGGGGGTGTAAATTCCAGCTCAAGGAGATATATCCACACTAGCTTGGTCTGAGCGAGTACTTTAAAAATAGTAGGTAGCCATGGCAACATGAGCAATGGGAGGGGCTAGCTGCCTTGAGTACAAGCCTGTCCAAGATGCTAGGTACATACTTGGGGCACGAGCCCCTCCCATCATTTGCACTGACATGACTATTCTCGGTTTCTAGCCTGTTAACTTGATCATTTGGAATTTATACCTCTAGCTCTGAGTGTAGACATATCTAGATCAGTTTTTAAATGGATTTAGTTAAATCAGTGTAATGTGTGTGTGTGTGTGTGGACAAAGCCTATTTCAAACCATTTTTTCACTTAAGGGGATTCACATCTTTCTCTTCTACCTCCTCTAGCTTCCATGACTCCTTCTCTCCTCAGCCCCCAAAAATATTTTTCATACAAGATTTAGCCCGTGGGGTTTCCTGCCAATATCCCTGATCCAAACTTCTGTGCACAATAAAGGGATGGTTCACATAGAAAGTGCACGAGAAATTTCCAGCCCACATCTGAGGATTCAAGAGGCATCGAAGAGTTTGGAGAATATACGGAACCAAATCTGACCTTTTTGAGACGCTCTCGCCACCAACGGGGGCCTTATCACAGTCCTTCTGTAAAATGAGTCCAATATTCTTTTTGTCGATGCTACCATCGAGCGCTTGTGACAGGTGTATATTGGAGAAGACGCTGGAGTGTGTTAGAGACTCCGTTCTCCATCAGTACCCACATAGTACTAGCAACCGAATGGCTGTTTACAGGCTCCTGGTGGGAAGTGTTAATTTCCAGTGTTTTTCCCACTTGCAGCAACGTTAGGTGCCCAGATAACTGATGACTCCGTACTTCGGGTGTGATTGTCTTGTCTCATCCTAATTAGCTGGATCAGCTTGCCTCCTTATTGGGATCCCAGACTGAAGGCATTCTTCCTTAGCCCAGAAAGAGTTCTCTCCCTCCCTTCTGTTCTATTCCACTTCACGCTGGGAAGCGTTTTGGGATACTTTGTATCTCTTGTAAACTGTATTCTTCTATTTGGACGTCCTTTCAACTTCCTGAAAGTTACACGTTGTTTTCGTTTCTTCTCAAGTACTTCAGGTCAAAGAAAGACCAATGTCAGTGGCTTTAAAAGCCTAATAAAGCCTTTCATCCATAGACCTGCTTGCTGGCACGAAGTCAGGGAAAACAAACTAAGTCATCGAGTGTTGTTCAAACTGTCAGATCCTTTTCAGCATGCTCTTCCTGCCAGCCTGCTTTAGTGTGTGTTTGGGGGAGGGGGGAAAAGGAGGAAAAAATCCTCATGGCACAAAGCCGATAGAACATTGGCACCCTTCCAAGGCAGCCTTCTCTCCCCACCCTTCATGGGCACAGGCGTCGGGCAATCTGTTCCAGACACATACCCTCCCCACACAACACAAGCAAGGGATGGTACGCCAAGGCCAACTAAATGACTTTCCAACAACTTTGCTCACAAGTGCCACTCGGCTCAAAGTTTGGCACCTCAGGCTGTCTCTGCAACCCTCCCTTCTCCTCCCCTTCCCTGCCTCCCAACAAGCTGGAGAGGTTCCAGTGTTTAAAAGCCCATTTACCACTCCCCTTTGTTTAGAAATGCCAAGACTTGATCTGATTTTATAGACTCTGCAGGCCAAAAGGAGGAGGATGCTGAGGGTTTCAGAGAATCCTGCAATGAGCTAAAAAGCTTCACGAGCCCTTCAAGTTTCAAGAAGGGCCATTGCATCCTTTACAATACAGACGTTTTCTATTGAGAAATACAGAAAGAGGATGCGCACTGTCCACTAGGACACACAGGGCTTATTTTCACTGACTTCCCTTCTCACTTTTGTGTTTTAACTTTAGTAGCTGCATGTTTAGGAGCTGATGGTCAGTGCATCATCAGATTCTTTTCCCAGGCTTTTTCTCTTGAAGGTGAGATGAATGTTAACATTGTAACTGCGCCTACTGATCGACACCACCATGATCAGGAGCAGCAGAGAGACAGGGTGACAGGAAATGAAAGGTTGCAATACCTATATTGGAAAACATTTTCATACCATTAACAGTGGTGATTTTATTAAGTATTATTATGTGCAGCGATATATCACAAAAAATGAGTTTGCATGAAATATTCTCCTTTTTTCTCAAAGCAGTTAAAGTAATCAGGAGTGGATTTAGATCTCATGGATCTTTTTTTGTCCCCTCTCTCCCCTGACAAGCCAGGTATGACATTATCATCCTTGTAATCTGGTACAAAACTGCTACCAGATTGATGTTAGAGAGGGTAAATAGATCACATGATCAAGAGAAAGACTTGTGGGGTAAAAGGAAGGATTTGTAAAAGTACACTCTTTCCACACCCTCGTATTACTTCCTTAGGGCAGGTTTGAACAGATAGTGGCAAATCCTCAGCAAAACAGATTAAAGCCACCTGAGGACCTGCCCCATAGTGCTAATAGAAGGTATAGAGGGAATACCCAAACCACCATGTTCCAAACCTTTATCTGTCTCTTTTTCTCTTTACTTTTCACCTCCCACAGAAAAAACAAATTTAAAGAAAGTAAAGATGAACCATCAGCTTTGGTCAACAGAAAGAGCAGTAGGTTTGATACCATATATAAAATTTCATCCAAAGGCTGAATGTTAGTGGGATCAGGGGGGCATATTCCAGAATGATGTTACCAAAAACCAATTTAGCAAAATGATATACACAGGCAGTGTCGGAGCTGTTCTGTTTGCTACAAACAATTGGATAATTTTGACATCCTGCATGTTGCATAATAATAGACTATTGTGTCCAAGTGCTGAATCAGGCTATCTCTAGCAAATTATTCTGATCATGCTAAGCAACAAATGCAGTGGAGTAAGAGTCCCCATTCCTGCCGTGTGATTTTAAGAGTCTGCAAGCTATACGGAGAGCCTGAGGATGATATGTACATTGCATGTCTTGTGCAGTCCTTAATGTGAGAAACGCAGCCAGGGGCATCTACCTTCCTAAAAATTATCATTGACCCATTCCTGTTTAGGAACATTGAGAAACTGAGAGATTCAGCCTGCAGTGATGTGAAAAAACTCTTTGCCAAGCCATGCAGAACTTACTTTTGTGTCTGCAGTGTATTGGCATTGTATTACCATGACCAAACCAAATTTCCACCATTGATGGTAGCCTGTCCTAATACAACAGTCCTGCTATAGTAATGTACTAGTGTGCACAAATGATAACACAATGAAATGGATGTGTAGCCATTGCAGGATCTCTGTGGTAGTGGTGCACAGTTTTTCAGCTTTATTCTTGTCTTACCAGAGTTGTTGGCTGTTCAAGCATTAGTATAAAGTTCAGTGATGCAAAGCATGCCTAATATCATTGCAACGCTATTGTTAATGTACTGCTCTAACTATTGTTACAGGGGAAAGGCATGCTGGCCTCAGTTGTTGTTGCTAAACATTTCTGCAGGCTCTGTTCATCATGAACATCGTGCCATCTATAACATTGCTGAAATCATAGGCCTTCCAATGTAACATCTTAAACTGATTTGTTACCAGTGTGATTAATACCGAAGCCATCCATAACTAATTAAAGTCGCACCATATTTCAGAGGCAAAGAGGGAATTTTGCACTAAATAGTACACTTCAAGCAGAGATGGAAGGGCATTGGATTAGCCAAGATCAATGGATATTAAAAGCTAGGAATGGATGCTTGCTGCAATTTTATCCAATTTCCACAGATACTTTCTAGAATGCACTACTGCCAAGAACAGCACTGCAATATGAGCAAGACAAAGGTTCCCAGATGTATCCTCTTTGGGAGGTCATAATTCCAGGGCTGATTAAAAAAGACGGTGGTGCTTTCATGAGTAGGTCCAGGCATGAATCTCAACCTCTTTGGCAATGGGCTAACAGATTCTTTGTGGAGGTAGCCATGTCTCTAAGGAGATGAGGTTACTCAGCAGTAAAGAGGAAGGATTAAATTTAGGGGTAAATTGTTTAAGTAGTGCACTGGAGTTTAGGTGCAGAATTCCTACTGAAATTAAAATCCAGCGCAACTTTCCTTAGTGTCAATCCTGTTCAGCTGGCAACACTCTCCTCTCCAAATCAGAAAGTTGTGGGTTCAAACCCCACACAAGTACTTGAGATCACATTAAATCCATTGCAATACAAAAGGGTACTGCACTAACAGAGCTACACTCATTCAGATGAGATGGTAAACCAAGAGCTCATCTCTTGTAGATGCTCAAAGGAAAGCTGAAGGCCTCACCATAACATCTTTAAAAATGAATGGGAAATAATCCATGTATACTATCCAACATTTCCTATGAAGAAAAGAAGCTACTAACAGAGAGGCAGTATGATCCAATGAATTTGGGAATCAGGTAATCTGGATTCTATCCCTATCCTTGACCAGCCTTGCAAAAAGCAGGAGGGAGAGGTCTGTCTGTCTCTGTGCCTCTGTTTCATCTCCCATTCTTTGTCTTATCTGTTTAAACTGTAGGCCGTTTGGGGCAGGAACTGTCTCTTACAATAGGTTTGTACACCATTTAGCATATTGGGGCCTCTATGCACAACTGTCATACAAATAATAACAACAATATGAGATTGTGTACAAAGATATTACTGCATGCTTGCTGGTTAAGTTACCCCACAGCCAAGATCTAACTTATTGCTCTGAAAAGTTAATTGGGATCTAACCAGAGTATAAATAGGCACTCAAGAAGATTGTCACCAACCAAAATGTTACAAAAATGTTACAAATGTTACCAAAATAATAATAGGGGGGGGAACCAGTTTAATGATTTGATGATGGCTCTTCATCAAAATTTGAAGAAGTTCTTGCTGTTTTCCAGCAAAGAAAATAATTTGAGCTCCCATAAAGTTTCCTGAAGGCATGAAGTGGTAAAGCTGAACATTCATCACAAGTGCATCAGCAGTGGTAGATAGGAAGGAAGTGAAGGCTGCACTTAGCTTGCAGTGTCACTGATGGATTCACACATGATGTAACTAGACACAACACAGCACTTACATCTTGCTGCATCAGTGGTTCTGTAGGCACCGATTTTCCTCTCCTCCTCTTCCCCCTCCTGGCCCCAGAAGTACTTTTGTCAATAGCTGGATACAGGGGCATTCTGCCCACAAGTCCAGCTAAGCAAATTGTCTGGTCTTTGTTTCATGGCAGAAATAATTATTATTTTTGTTTGGTGGTGTTTGCGTTTTTGTTGTTTTGTTTTATAACATCAGAGTTTTGCAGATTAAGTTCTGAAGAATATAGACTACTCCATTTTATTAATTTTAAATTAGCCATGAAGCAGAAGGCTTGGTTGTGCTCAGATAAATACCAAAAAAATGCCACTATCCTCTAAATGAATAAATATGATAGGAATACAATAGCAAAGTCCCTCCTGATGAGCAACCATGAAATACAAAATCCCCAAATAACCTCCACATTCAGCCAAATGAGCAAACAACAAAATAGAACGCCTTCCCTTTGCCTTCTTGCTTAAGGCATCAAATGGCTGATGGAACAGAGAATGTGACAGATGAATCCATTCCTTGTTCCCAGCCTGAACTCTGTTGGCTAATTGTCATCAACATCATCACTACCAGTACTACAATGGCAGCAGCTCTACCCAACCTTGGGCATTGTGGATGCTGTCTTGTCACTCATGGCCCCACTAGTTCTGTGTAAAAATCAGAAAATGGAACAGCCTTCTGCTGAGCCACATGGGTGTTGCTTTATTGAAGGTACATTGCATGTTCATATGAGGGTGTCAGTGGATGGTGGGGTTGTGGCTACAGCATTTACTAGCCCTTAAAGTGAAGACAGCCTCATTTCTGGGTTTTATGATCTTGCTCATGTGGCATGTTTTGAATCTCGGTAGTTGGTGGTAGAGGCAGTTTCAGAAATCAGCTATTTCTCCCCTCCCCACTTTGGCCCTTTTTTTTATTTGCATGATTTGCGAGATTTTCTTCTCTGTCCTGACTTTCCCCATGTTTTCCTTCTCTCTGTCTCAGAACTGCGGTCGGGGACAAAAAGACAGAACAGAAAAACAGCCTTCATGCATCTATTTCTAAGCAGAAGTGACCAAATTAAAAAAGGTACTTTATTAACCTTCCAGTGCAGAACAATTTAGGGTTGTTTTGTTTTTCCTTCTGAGCCTCTCGTGACCCCCTAACAGCCTCAGATCCTTCTGGCTAGGAGCATGAATGTTCCTGATCACAAAGGTAAGACCTTGCAATGCCTCCCTCCAGCCAAATCTACCTGTTGACTTCCAGCACCCTGTATGCACTACTTGCAGCTTTGGTACCAAGCAGTGGTTCTAAGCAACCTTTGTGTGAAAGTAGTAAGTACACCAAATTTGCAGTCTGCTTGGCATCTCTAAAGTAACATTATTTGAATACAGGAATATTTCCATAGTTGCATGTCATTGACTCCAGGGATCAGCGAATATAGTGCAATCATATTCCAAGACTGGAGCTTATTTAAGGGATACAAGTTTCTCAGACAGCTTACCTCTCACCTCATCTCCATCGAGGGCCACAAGGACTGCTTCACCGAACTTTTGGCATCCAGCAAAAAAATCTGTAAGGATCAACCAAAATAGGAAATTACATTAAATTCACTACTTTTTTTTTTTAAACCCACTCATTTGTATGAATGCCAGGATTATTTTGTGTTTAGTACTTGAGCTGGCTTGTTATGAAAAGCATTCAGGATGAGTGTATCTTCATTTTTGGTTAGAAAAACTTCCGCCAGCTAACCTTGAAATTATAAATGTATTTTTCAGTCAGAACCCTTCACCATAGAGATTAGATGAATTATTTTGAGCCTAGGGGTTGTCTCTGATTTATTTACTTTGACTGTTTGCTATCTACTGTTCAGGCCCAGCTACACTAGCGAGTTTACAGCAGCGCAACTGCACCGATGCAGCTGTGCACTGTAAGCTATCTAAAGTAGCTGCTCTAAGCCGACAAGAGAGAGCTCTTCCGTCGGTGTAATTTATGTCGCTCGGGGGTAATTTATGCACACCCCTGAGCTATATAAATTATGTTGACATAAGTACTAGTGTAGACATTGTCTTTGTTAGTTGTTTGCCTTGGTTTATCATCCAAAATCAGATGGTATGTTTTTTACTCCCTGATGAATTTCCTGTAACAAATAATTAACATTTCTAATCACTATAATATTTGTGACATTTTCATGATTCATAACCATTACAACAAAATACTCAACTGTTGCCCAAACACTGATGAAGAACTAACAGTTGGATTCCATGAACTAAACTTGGTGTTCCCTTTGTGAGTATTTTCACAAATCAGGTATTATATTTTTATTCCTCAGGCAGCTCTTTTTGGCACTGTACTTATTTAGAAGACAGAGGATCCAATTATGCATTGCCCTTTGCAATTATTTATAAAAGCACAAAGATAGTGCAAGGAAAGTGAAAAATGTTGCTGGCACAGAATAACTACACAAGCAACAGGGCCATGGAAACAACTCCAGAGGATAGTGACGTTATCCTCCGGATTGATATTTGACACAATATATCCTATATAAAATGAACTGATCCTATCTACTGAACGGACCCCTCCAGTTTTCAAAGTGTACTCAGATGGAAGTAGACAGTTCCCATTCACAGATGTTATTAACGAAATATGATTGCAAGAACAAAACAATTCACATCAGGGGTTTCCATTTTTAAAGTGAACATTGATGAAAAGAGCTGGTTGAATGATTTTCATCAAAATATTTTTGCAACAAAATCATGAGTTTTTTTACTAAAATTAATTTTTTTGTGAAATTTTTTTGTCTGGGTCAACATTTTCCATTTTTTTAAAATGGAAATTGATTTCCCCCTTTTATTCCTGATTTCTCTCTGCTCCATTTTACAGGATGGAAAAAGGGAGAGAAAAAAGGGGAGGGAGGAAACAAATGTCCCCTCCCAAAAATCAAGAACACTTTTTGGTTTTCACTTAATTGGGGAAAAAAAACCCACAAAATAATTCTGAACAAAATGAATATATTTCATTTCATTTGAAGTTTTCTTGGAAAAGTCTCCTTATTCATCACAGACCACTTGAGGGAGAAAGCCTTTTTAATGGTTCTGTCATGTCTCAGAGAGGTTGTCTGGGAACTAAGGCCATCAGATCTTTCACACCCAGGACAGAACCTTCCAGAGACTCTTTTCCCCCCCACTAGCATCACCCAGGAAGTTATTTCATAAACCTGCTGATGAGGACTCACCAACTTGGAAACAGCATCTTGGGTATTTTGCCTGTGTGAAAGCTTTGACTGACTAAAACCACCGTGGTCCCACTGTGCAGGACCAAGTGCTTTCAGACCATGGTATAAAGAAGGAAGTGATCAGCCACTCCTTATTCAGGAGAGGTTCTCCTTTTGTTGGAGAACATGGCACATTATTTTCATACAGAGACTGGCATACACCTTTGTATGTGTCCTGGACAATCAATGATAAATTATAAATCATGTTCATGATTCAGGATTTGAAACCAGAGTTTTAAATTGGCTTTCAGCATTAGAGGTGTTCACCATGCCTTCATCCTACCAGTCCCTATGGCTCACACTGATCTTGGTGGTATTACAAGACTATTTGCACAAGGATAAAATATTCTCCAATAAATGAGATAAAAATTGGACTCTCCTAATACATGTGTCTCACAACCCTTCTTTCTCCATTTATTTCTCTTTACAGCCACAACGGAGCAGGCACTCATTCTGCATTTTTGACACTGGTGGTTCTGAGCGTGTGTGTAGGCGGGATTCTCCCTTTCACATTTAAGTGTTCAAACCACAGTAGTGCCACTGGCTATGGATTTTGAGACTGATTACTCTGATCTAGTGATCTAGACGTGGAGGAACAATTTCTCCCCCCAGGTTGGATTTTTGTTCTTCACTGTACTCTGGCCAGAACCACCCTTTGGACCATTAGCCAATGCCCAGTGTGGCTGCCCAAGTACTTAGCGCTGTTTCACCAGTGCTCCGTGACTGCCTTGGCTTGTGATTTGTTCCTGGGTCCAGTTCCATACGTTAGGATCTGGACGTCAGAGAGACTCTGCTCTGCCTCGGATCTTGAGGTCAGTTGGAGCATTTGAGCCAAACATCCCTCGCTCTAAAACTAGTGGCAGGACATTCTCACAGAAAGCATCTAGAATTCATTCTGGCACCAGGTCTGACTGTCTGTCCTTCAGAGCACAGAGGCAGACTCATCTCTTCTCTCACATGTTGGTAAAACGGTGGGTGGAACAGAGGGTGTTTGTCAGTGTGGGGGTGGGAGGAATTAACTCCTTTCTCTTCCCCCTTTGAAGTGAGGTGGATTTTGTCTCTGTGCTTTTATTAAATCACGTTCATGCACCCTGAGCTGGGAATGCCACTTTTATAATTCAGGATAATAATAGAACTATTTAAAAATACTCTTAATTAGCAGGATGCAGTGACCAAGCCCAGATTCTATCTAAGTTTCTGAACTAATCTTGGACTTGTAACCACTGAAGGCCCATAAAAATGGGGGAAAACGCTAACAAAAGAGTAACTCTTTTTTTTTTTTTTGAAAGCTCCTATGGCTTGATCCTCTGAAGGACTCTATCTGCGTTCTTCTACAGCTCCCATCATCATGCTATGTGAATGTCTCACAATGTATATTCCCCCCCTTTCAGTCTGACAGGACTGGACTATTTTCTGTGTGTTTCTTTCTGCAGCCCCACCTCCCACTGAAGTCAGCACCACACAAGATGAGGTCTTTCCTTTGTAAAAGGGACTAGACTTACTTAAAAGGCTTTGAAAGTCATCATAACCAGTTACAGACTCTTGCAGGTCTGAAATGTCTGGGTGATGCTTCCAGTAGGCATTAGAGATTAGAACTGGGCCTGAACTACAACTCTGGATCCTAGCATCCATGGACCATGAGAATGTTTTAAGTCAGAACTAGGATCCAGGTCTGAGGTTTACCTTTGCCTTTTCATTGTTCGAAACCTGGAATGGCTTCAGAGTTTTGCTAGTTGAACCCATCTCTTTTAGGACTCTCATCCTATTTGTAAGCAGGGAAAAGCAGCAATGACCCTGAGGTAATAGAAACCTGACTCATCACTGCGTTAGTCTGGTTTTACATCTGTATAACTCCATTGATTTGTCATGGAGTTCATTTCCAGAACCTCCTCCTCGATGCAGATAGAATTCAGTTCCTCTTCCTTATCAGACCCTATATTTCTTAAACCAATAGATCCCGATTGGGGAATATGCAGATGGAAGTACATTCTTCTTTCTATTGGATGAAGTTCTGGAAACAAGCCACATAGCTAGAGAACTGGTGAAATTTTACACCTATTTTTAAAAGTTTTAAATAAATAAATAAACCAAAACACCACCTGATTCTGCTGGAAGAAGATCAGGCATTTCCAGCAGTAGCCAGAGTTACACAGGAGAAGACAGGAGTGTTTCCCTCCCATTCAATCTCTTTCTCACACATTATATATCTATATATCTATACTAACACACACACACACACTTTATCTACACTAAGCCTATGGATTACTGGCTCCGGCCTTTGCAAAAAAAAAAAAATGTTGCTAGGCAACCAGCCAGGGGTTGCTATGGCATTTTCAAGTAGAGCAGCTGGGCCAATCAGTGCTAACTGCAAGCTAGTGAAGGCGTAAAGCCTCTAAATTTAATGTCAGTGCAGACAGGAAGGGAAGCTGTTGAGGCATGCATGATGCTGAGCGTGCGCTTACTAAATGCGGACAACATGGCCCCCATGATTAGGACCAGCACACTAATGAATATTCATTGGGCTGATTAAAGCAAAGTCAATTAACTACTTGACTGCTTGATTTTTTTTTTTTTAACTGGATTTTATTCTTCTCTTTTAACCATTTTGCCACTGGGGTTACACTTGCTGTCCCCTCCGCCTCCCTCTGTCCTTCTTTGAATCTTTTTACGCTCGTGATTGTGTGTGGGTTTTTTTCCCCTTTATGCTTTTTACCGACAATAATACATCCTATACCAGGTTTTACGGCTTACATTATTTCACCCGTAAATCACGCTCTTCTAGGGTCACTGTCTTCCAGTACTGTTGTAGGTAAGCTAGAAGGTCACAGTTTTCCATCAAGATTTTAAATATGGCATGAGATTTAATTCCAAATACATAGCTAAGCAATAATCCTGATTTAAACTACACAATGGGATTGTCTACCACCACTCCTAGTTTAATAGTACGAGGATTCTGCTGTGATGGATATAGAATTTTTATTTTGTTGTTAAAACAGTGTTCAGACTATGTGGACTTCCACAAATGTGTCTTGTAGCAAATCTAATGTGATTTTAAAATAATGTTCAAGAACAGTGATTCATTAAAAAGCTTTTTCAGTTTGAAGAGGTGCCGTTCCTTCCCCACGTACTAGTGATGTAGTATAATTAGACAGAGAACTGCATATTTTATAACTATCATTTTTCAAAATGTGCCTGAAAACTCTAAAACATTCTATTAAATTAAAATTAAATAAAATAACATTATTGGCCGGAAATCAAAATGTGTGAATTCAGAAGCCTCAAAGCACCATTCCATTCAAAAATCTGGGACAAGATGTTCTCTTGCATTATCTTCCCTGATTTATTTTGAAAATTCTCTCATAGATTCTTTGTATTATATACATAAGCATTTCACAGAGAGTTGCATCTACAGGACACAAAGCTATCAATCTCCTTCTGTATAGAGGTATATTAATAACAGCTATTAATACATCTGATGGGTAACGGTGAAAACCTGAACGCAGTCCCCTAGCATTTGGACTTTTTTCTTTGTCAGTTACTGAATTTAAAAGGTTCAAAAATAGATAGGCTTTACAGTACAGTGGGGATTTCTAGGTCAGGTCGACTGTTCCAACAATGTATACATGTGCATGTGCGTAAATTTCAGGTACTTAAAAACAAATGTTTACTTCCTTTTTCTGTTCCTTCCTTCTCAGAATAAAAAAGTCGCCATTCAGATTTAAGGATGGCAATCCAGATTTGAACAGGTTAGAGTGGTGAGGAGAAGAGGAAAATTTAAAGCTGACCAAAATAAAAAAAAATTAAGGAGTTGGTACGGGGAAAAGAAAGTGAAGCTTAGTGGAGTGAGATATTCCCCCCGTGCACAAAGGTTGCATGTTCAAATTGAATAACCAATATTCCTTGGGAAAAAAAATCCATATTCACATACATTTTTCTCTCATTTTACTGAATGATACAAATTACGTATACATGTACATATGCACACACTGGATTGCTATGAAAAAAATGAGTTGCTTTTCCAGTGTCACTAAAATAAAAAATAAAGAAAAAGAATGAACTTGACATGTTTGTTTTGCTATGGAAGTTGTACTCTGTGAACATTACAGGCATCCCTTCAGCAAACATATAGCATATTTCAAAATTCCATTAACAATGTAATTCCCATTTTTAATCTATTTTTTGCTACCAAATATTTAACACCTGGCAGGAATCTATAATTTACTTAGGGTTCAATATGCCATGGACGATGTTGCAGAAAGCATCAAATTATCAGGGTGCTGTTTTTAATCACACGTGAGTATGTTAGACTTTCCATCATACCTCCCTATTTTGAGAGGTTTGCATTTCAGTCATCAAAATAGGGAATGAGCGCTTAGCTGGATGGGGCCACTTGTATTTATGTATCAAAATATGAAGAGAAACAACAATTCAGCCATTTGTAAATTGCAGGATGGCAAAAGAAATGGAAGGGGGTAGTTTAGGCTGTCTCTTCTTTCTCCTAGAACTAACAAAATGTGTCTGAGTGTTTTTTTAAAGCTGAATTTTTCATTCATGTGGAATGATGCCTCTCTGTAGTTTAGCAGGAGGAAAAAAATCCACAAATGCTGTAGAATAATTTCCTTCTTTAAAAAAGAGAGTCCATCTAGAGCACTGAGTTCAAATTCTAATTAGGTCACAGGTGAAATGAAGTCGATAGTTTCACTGACGTTTGCCTCGGATAAAATATAATACAGTGCCTTACAACTCTTTGATCTTTGCAGTTCCTGGTCATGAGAGGACACAGCACTAGCAAGCCGGGTGTTTCAGGTCAGGATTAAGATGCATTAACAAATTCGTGTGGCAGGAGTTTGCCCAGCACCTGCCTACAATTTGCCAGTTCTATCAGTCCCTCAGTTCCATGAGTATCAAATTCTGGTTTCTGTTTAGTGAAAGAAAAGGTATTTTGGAGAGTTTATTTCATCCTAGATGTTCTAATGTTTGTCACTGACACATTCAAAATGCTTTAGCTCAGAAATTTCCCTTTTAGGAACAGCATCTGAACAAGACCAAGAACTAAAAACTGTGGTTTTTATTGCCAATGATCCTAAAGTTAAAATATTCCCCAAGGACAGCACATACACAATAGACAGACACAGAATCAGGAGGGGATTTATTTTGTTTTTAGATAAAAGGCAAATTTTATATAAGCTATGAAAATAGTGAAAATTCAAATTCAGAATCTCTATTTCCAACTGGAAACCTACAGAAAGAACAGGACACATAGGGTTAAGTCTCAGGATCTTGTCTGATGCTCCCAGCCTACCTCCTGTCATTATGTATTTTTATTCCAGCACACTGGGGTGAGTTAAGGCTGATGGCGTCAGCACAGAATTTTGAGCCATATTTCTGATTTTCCTAACTTTTGATCATATAATTCAGACCTTTTAATTGTGCCTGAATGTAATTTTCAGTAGAAATTTTTTTTTCAATTTCATTTTTTATATCTCACTGATTTTCAGGGAAAATATTTCCACTTGAAAGCCTTCTGTCTCCATACATAGGGTGTGCCAAGACAGCAATTGCTTTACCAGGCAGCGGTGGATGGATAATATAAGAGCTACAGCTGGCCAAAAGTCAATGAGTTGGGTATTTGATCAACCTCTCCAACTGGTGGCTGGGAGGAGGTGGTGGGGGAGAAGGGAGTTGTAAAACTAATTTGAGTTCCTGAGCTATTTTTGTTCCTGTCATTTAAAAACAAATCAGACAAAACCCACATAGCTAAAAAGAAGCCTATTCAACGTATCAGAGATAACAAACAACAACACACCCTCCCTCCAGATACCTCCGTGCAAAACTAGTCTGGCAGGACAGGCTGACTTATATATGGCATACCCCGGTACTTCCATAATGTGACGTGTTTCTCTCTGTATCTACACATATACCTACACACATATGCATATATACTCAAAATACCCTATATACATATACACACATAAATATGTAGACATACATGGAGATAGATAGATAGATAGATAGATAGATAGATAGATAGATAGATAGATAGATAGATAGATAGATAGATAGATA